>JARBWK010000002.1:103495761-104137586 GCA_030556195.1 Anolis apletophallus | reverse complement strand
CGTTTAAGAGGTGACTTGATCGAAGTGTATAAAATCATGCATGGGATAGAAAAGGTGAACAAAGAAAAATATTTTCTCTGTCACACAACACTAGGACTAGGGGCACTCCCTGAAGCTCCAAGGTAGGAAAGTTAGGACTAATAAAGGAAATATTTCTTCACCCAGAGGGTCATTGGGTTATGGAACTCACTTCCAGAGGAGGTTGTGACAGCGGTCAGCCTGGACAGCTTCAAGGCAGGATTAGACAGATTCATGGAGACCAAGGGAATCAGTAGCTACTGAAATGGACATCCAAGTGCCACCTCTGTGTTGATGGAGGCAGGCAGGATTTTCCCCGGGTACTGGTTGTGGGGGGTCGGGAGCAGGTGAGGGTTTTGCCCTCCTTTCTGCTAGAGATCCCCGTGTACAACTAGTGGGCCACTGTGTGACACAGAATGCTGGACTAGATGGGCTGAGGCCCGATTCAGCATGGCTCTTCTTATGTTCTTATGTTCTTATATAAATGTCGTAAGTAAATAAATAATGTATGGAAGATCCAGACTCAACAGTATGGAGACTATCACTAACACTAAAATAGAATTAAACATTGCACTGCCTACAAGATCGGTAATTGAAAACTACACAAACTGGCAAACAATCATGTCTGATGATTTTAATGATTTTAATTTACAGTTATATGTTATTTTAAAAAGATATGTAATGTATTGTTTTTATTCGTATGTGAGGCATTGAATTTTTGCCAATTATTATGCTGTACACTGCTTTGAGTCCCCCTAGGGGTGAGAAAAGTGGTATAAAAATGCAATAAGTAAATAAACAAACTATTAAAATAGCTAAAACCATCAAAACCTTTTAAAATACGTAATTTGTTCAGAGGCACCAGAGGATTTCTTTGGCTAGCAGCGCCTCATCCTAAGCTTCCAGTTATAGGATTCCAAGGCATGTTGCCATGGCAGCCGAAGTGAGATACTGATTGTGTGGTGTGAGAGGGTCCTTCCATTCTGTGCACTTGCCTACAACTCATGGCCAACCATGGGGTGCATCTCCACTGCTGAATTAATGCAGTTTGACACCATTTTAATTGCCACGGTTCAATATGGAATGCTGGGAGATGTCGTTTTAGAAGGCCTTTATCCTTTTTTGCCTCCACAACCACAGGATCCCATATGATTTTGTCATGGCAGTTAAAGTGGCATCAAGCTGCATCAATTCTACTGTACAGCTGCACGCATGGCCCAGATGCCATTTTTGCTTCCCCTTGCAAAGTCTCTGCCTTGAATCTTGGTTTCACTTTGAACAACTATAACCTAGCCATGTTTAAAAGCAGTGCTTTTGGGTTTGGAAAGATTAGCCGTTTGCAAGAAATGTTGCCCAGGGGACGCCTCACTGTATTTACTCAGTCTTCAAGGGGGCTCTTTCCGTGTTCTTCCAAGCCATACTTGGAAGCCCCTGAACAGAAGTGGAGCGGGCAGATCAAAAGATAACCTGGCTAAATGGCACTACCTAGAATCCTTCACCTTGTGTGACTGAGGGGTAGAACAAACAACTCCACATCTGTATTCTTGCCCACAATGCCCTGCCTCATGCACAGAGGAAGAATTGTTCTCTATGGTGGCCCCCTGTCTCTGGAACTGAACTGAACTTTATTATTTATGAGTCGTCCTCCACGTTTGTGCTCCGGGCGACTTACACAACTAGCGATTAAAATATTTAATATATTAAATGGTTAAAATACTAAAATATCAGACTCGGTGAATTCCGAGTCGCTGGTTCCGTGTTATGCGTAGGCTTTCCTGAATAGCCATGTCTTAAGTGCCGCCAAGAACTGGGGCAGGTCGAGGGAGGCTCTTTGGTCTGGCGGCAGAGAGTTCCACAGGACAGGGGCCGCAACAGAGAAGGATCTCTGTCTCGTGGACTCCAAATGAGCCTCACTCGGACCCGGGACACAGAGGAGGTTCTCGTTTGCTGGCCGTGGTGCTCTTGGGTGGGCAGGTAGGATCAAGCGGTCTTTTAAGTATGAAGGGCCCCAGCCCCGCAGGGCCTTGAAAGTCAAGGTCAGGGTCTTATAGAGGACTCTGTATTCGACCGGCAGCCAGTGCAAACGCTGCAGGGATTGTGAGATGTGGCATCTCATTGGTGTTTTTGTGAGGAGCCTGGCAGCAGCATTCTACACAATCTGGATCTTGTGGGTTAGTGACCGAGGCAGACCCACATATAAGGCGTTGCAGTAATCCAGCCTTGATGTAACCGTGGCGTGGATTACTGTAGCTAATGCCTCCGTTGGAAGGTAGGGCATCAGTTGCCTCGCTTGGCGTAGGTGAAAGAAGGTCCTTTTGCTCATGGAGGCAATCTGGGCCTCCATCGACATCTTAGAGTCCAGGATGACACCGAGGCTCTTCACCGAGGGGAATGGGGTCAGCGGTTCCCCTTCGAAGGGGGGCAACTCATTCCCCAAGGATATCAGACAAGCCCCCACATTGGCAGTCTTTAGGAGGAGCTTGAAAATGTGGCTGTTCCAGTGTGCCTTTCCCGGAATAAAGGAAACAATGCCCTGATCTGACCAACTTCTGTAATATGTCCTCTGACGCACTTTATCTACCCGTTGGATTGATTTCCCTACATTACCCTTTAAACCCCCTGTTTAGATGCCTTACTTCTGTTCACACCCAGTATTTTTTAAACATTTAATCTACTACACTCAGCCCTACCCAGAGTGTTTTAAAAACTTTTGAGTGTTATTGCTTAATTGTTATTTATGATATTGTATTGTGTTCATTTGCTTGCTTGCTTGCTTTGTTGTTTTTACTGATGTATTTTTGGGCTTGGCCTCATGTAAGCCGCCCTGAGTCCCCTCGGGGAGATGGTGGCAGGGTATAAATAAAGTTTTATTATTATTATTTATTAAAGCTACAGACAATGCGGTCTCTATAGCCCATATTTACTCAAAAAACATTTAGTGGCTTGTGTTCCCTATATTTTTATCAGTTTTATACTTATTTATGCAATATTTTGATATGAAAAAAATAAAATTACCTAGCCATAACCTTATTGTGTAAGTTTTGTGAGTGCCATAGCTACATCAAGACTAATTTCTCGCCATTTGGGTCTCATTGTGTGAAATGGTGATGTATTGTTCTGATCCTCTTTGAGAGAACATTTGGGTGGAACAAAGTAAAGCCTGCTCTATACAATTTCATGTTTTGGTTGTACCCACAGATCGGCAACTGTCCTCTACCCCTCTGGAGATTCTGCTGTTCCTTAATGGCTGGTATTATGCCACGTATTTCCTGCTGGAGATTTTCATGTTTGTTTATAAAGGTGAGCATTAGCTACCAATCTGAGGGATGGGGAGGAAGCATGGAAGAACATGGCTTGGTTTCCCTTCTGCAAAATGTATCACTTGGGCCAAATCTCCTTTATGAGTTTCCCTTGAGTAAAATAAAAACTGGAATAAGTGAATGTTGTTTTGAGTTGCTGTGAGATTTCCGGTCCATTCTCTCCTGATGTTTCACCCACATCTATTGCAGACATCCTCAGATGTTGTGAGGTTTGTTGGAAACTAGGCAAGCAGGATTCATATATCTGTGGAATGTCCAGGGTGGGAGAAATGTTGTATTGTCTGGTTCATTCCCCATCTATATCCCAGAATATCAAGGCAGAAAATCCCACATTATCTGAGTGTGGGCTCAGATAATCCGATTCAAAGCAGATATTGTGGGAATTTCTGCCTTGATATTATGGGATATAGGGCTGTGTGGAAGCCCCCCTAAGACCTCCTTCATACAGCAGTATAAAATCCCACATTATCTGCTTTGAACTGGGATATATGGCAGTGTGGACTCAGATAATCCAGTTCAAAGGAGATATTGTGGGATTTTCTGCCTTGATATTCTGGGATATAGGGCTGTGTGGTATGGCCCTAGGGGCACTTCCTCACAGCCGTATATTCCAGAATATCAAGGCAGAAAATCCCACAATATCTTCTTTGAACTGGGTTATCTGAGTCCACACTCAGGTAAATGTGGGGTTTTCTGCCTTGACGGAAGGGCTGTGTGGAAGGGCCCCAAGTCACTAGTTGTTTGAGAGTTCAAGGTTTTTGCAGACCCAATCGTGTCACATTTCCTATTTCTTAAGTCTGTCTGCAGCCTTAGGTATGAAATCAACTTTTTCAAAAACATAGGGTAGATCTAAACTGTATAATTAATGCAGTTTGGACTCACATTAACTGTTATGACTGAATATGGAATCATGAGACATTTGGTTTTGCAAGGTCTTTTAACCTTCTCTACCAAAGAATGCTGATGCTGACCTGGATTCTATAGCACTGAGCCATGAAGGTTAAAGTGGGGTCAAACTGTATTAATTCTAGTGTAAATGTGTCCATAGTGGCTGGTATCTGTTGGTTAGTATCGATTAGAGTAGCCCTATTTAATACATTGCTGGATGATGAGTCAACAGAAATAACTAGTTAATTCAATGGGTGCTCTCTAGGTAAGACTAAACAGATTTAACCCAGTGAGTTGCAAGAGGGATCCGGTTTTTCTGTTTTCTCTCCCTCTTTTTATTTTGTTCTAATTAATATGGCAATTTGTGTGTGTCCACAGGACTCCTGTTGCCCTATCCTTCTGCCAATCTGGCTTTGGATCTGGTTATGCTCTTCCTTTATCTTGGAATTGAAGTCACAAGGATATTTTTTGGTGAGTTTCACACAATGGATCCTGACATCGAAAAGCAGCACATGCATCTTACAGTGACAAGAACACATTGTGCAGTCTGTTTGCATGGGCCAAAGTAGCATATTTTAAGGAGATTGTGTGACTGCCACAGACATTGTCATTTTAATCCTTTCTAATGTGCTGTACTGGAAAAGAGGTCTTGAGGTGAAACAGAAGAGGGCAATTCCTATTCCATCCTCCCAAAACAATCTCTTCTACATTCTGATTCAGAAGTAAATAACTACCACAGCAGCACAGGATGTGGTGGAATAGTAATTTGAGATTTCTTCAGTCAAGCAGGACTATTTATTTATTTATTTACCATATTTATATCCCACCCTTCTCATCCCTAAGGGGACTCAGAGTGGCATTTATACATAAGCAACAATACAATGCCCTAAAAACAGTATAGCTAACTAGACTAACTAAAACTATTGTAGGTGAATTTGTAAAATCTGAAATGTCATTCTTGAATCTTAATTGGGATTCAATAATGCAGTTTGAGTAGTTCTTAATAGCATTATCAAAGCAGGCTGGAAGTGTGCTTCAGGTAGAATGCATAGGAGAGAGGTCCTACCATTCACCAGAGTGGGGCAGTTGTTTCAGGCCATATTGCAGCGTTTGCTCCAACAAGCCAGAACCTGACTGGCATTCGTCACCCAAAGACCTTTTCATTGGCCGCCACAAGGCTAGAATGATCTGCAGAAGAGATCCATCAGCTAAACGAGCTTCAGACCCAACTGAAGATAGTCCACAATATCTGCTTTGAACTGGATTATCTGAATCCCCACTGCCAGACAATCCAGTTCAATGTGGATTTTATACAACTCAGCCAATTTTAACTTTTGAATTTTAACCTGCATTTTATTGATGTGGTCTTGTGTCATATCTATTTAATAGTGTTGTGTTCTATTGTTCAGTTTTAGTCATGTTGTACCCCACCCCGAGCCCCAAGGAGAGGCAGATTATTTATTTTTTAGTTTGTCTATTTATATATTTGCTGTCCATCAAGAAAGGGCAGTAAGCAGGTATGTTGTTATATTTTTTTTCTGCCAGAGCTGGGGAGGATTGCTTGTGAATTTTCGTATTATTTGTTGATCTTTGATTGATGTGAGCTGTTTGTTGCTGTTCCTAAGGCACCAAAAGGTCTTTAGGTTGGCCCCGACTTTACATCCTCTTCAACCTCCTTAATACTGTAGGTTTATAATAAATCTAAGTCCTTCACCAGTCTTATTTTGTGTATGGTAGGCTCAAAAGGGAACCTGTGTCAGCGGAAAGTACCACTTGCCATCAGTCTGGCACTAACCTTTCCTGCAGCAGTGATGGCAGCCTATTACCTGCTACTGCAGACCTATGCCCTGCGGCTGGAAGCCATCCTCAATGCGATCCTGCTTCTCTTCTACGCCGTTGAACTGTTGCTGGGCATTCTTACTCTGGCCGCCTTCTCCAGGTACCTTCTTGTGAATGTTTTTTGTTATTTCAGGAAAAGAGTCATGTGTGTTCTTGGTTGACTTCCCATTTCCATGGTTTGATAATTTTGAGGCTACTTCCATAGTTACGATCTCAGAGAGACTATGTACTTCATTACAAAGGGGAAATGAGATCAGAATTATGTAACAGCAGGCTCCTCAGTACGTGGAAATAAGGAAAAACGGCTGAGAACAGATGGCCAATTTTACAACACTCAGGCCCCTTCTACAATGCCATATAAAATCCAGATTATCTGATCTGATAATCTGGATTATATGGCAGTGTAGACTCATGTAGTTCAGTTCAAAGCAGATGTGGATTTTCTGTTTTGATAATCTGGATTATAGGAGCCGTGGGGGCGCAATGGGTTAAATACTGTGCTGGCTGATCTGCTGACCTGAAGGTTGGTGGTTCGAATCCACAAGACGGAGTGAGCTCTCAACTATCAGCTCCAGCTTCTCATACGGGGTCATGAGAGAAGCCTCCCACAGGTAATATGGTAATACAGCCAGGTACCCCTGGGCAACGTCTCTGCAGACATCCAATTCTCTCACACCAGAAGCGATTTGCAGTTTCTCATGTCACTTCTGACACAATCAAAAAGCTGGATTATATGATATTGTAGAAGGGGCCTAAAACAGCATGAACAGGTGGGATATAGATGGTACCTTATATTTAGATGGATTTGTGTTTATTTAGCACTTAGCTATACTGAAGTAGGAATTATGTAGCCCTTCAGGTGGTCTTCAGTTATAACTCCCAAGAATCCTCATCACTGGCTATATTGAAAATTGCAATCGAACTAGTTCTGGAAGGTTGCATGATTCCATTGCCTATTCTGCACTGATTGGCAAGAGCAGATTAGGGTTTGAAAGGATTCCCCTGTAAAACCCTTTTTCCAACCCTAATGGCAAAGATTTAACTGGATATCTTTTTAATGCAAAGCATGGAATGGAGTGCTTCTCTAAATAATATCAATAGAAAATGTACAATAATAATTAAGGCCTTCTGAGCATTATTCCTAACTTTTCTGTAAATGCTCTTCAGTTCATTTTCTTTGTTTATCAAAATACTAACTACATACTTCTCTCATTTGTTGTGTCTGTTGGGTTTGTTTTCGCAAGTAGATAATCAGTGGACTGTAGGTCCAATACATTCCTGCCTGTTTTTGCTAAGAGGCATAGTGTCTGGAACTGCAGTTGCTGACATCTTTCTGTTATGTCTTTTTATTTTCTGAAGTTTGGATACATACTGAGTGGCTACCTGGACTCCATTGTGTGGAGATCAAAGTGTAAGGCTGGAGGAACCCTTCATTTCCATGGCTGGGCCAAGATGAGGTTTGGGGTTCAGCTCCGTGTGCAAGCCAAAGGAAGATGCTGTAGATACCTCTTTTCCTTCAGACATGTCCAGACAAGGGGCAAGAGTTATCCATAACAGGACTACCATCAACCTAGCATTCCTTTTGGAAGGTGGTGGTTTTTCCAGACAAACTCTACAGTTTGGACCATTGAGCTCTGCCTGATCTATAGATTGTGGTGCCCTTCAAATGCAGTGTTCTTCAACTCCTCTAGAAGGAGGCATTCTGACATGGGGTCAAGAATCTAGCATGTGTGCAGCAACTCTCATTGTGGCATTTTTGTTCAATCCTTCCTAACTCTGTAACCTTCTGTGTCCTATCCCTGCAAGGGCACAGGGTTTCAAAGGCAGTGGCTCTTGGACTCTTTCCCTCACTCAGTATTGTTGTGATGTGTATTGACAATTTGTGATACTTGGTTTTCTACTGTATCTGTGGAATAAATATTTATTTTTCAACTTCTGGAGCCACATGGAGTTCTTTATGTTCCCCCTCCCCCAATAAACACAGGGTGCATCTACACTGCAGAATAAATGCAGTTTGATCCCACTTTAACTGCCATGGAATTAAGCCATTTGTAGTTTTAGAAGACATTCAATCTTATTTGTCCAAGAGCGCTGATGTCTCACCAAACGGTAACTTCAAGGATTCCAAAGCATTAAGCCATTGGTTCTCAACCTGTGGGTCCCCAGGTGTCTTGGCCTATAACTCCCAGAAATTCCAGCCAGTTTACCACTTGTTAGGATTTCTGGGAATCGGAGGACAAAACATCTGGGGACCTACAGGTTGAGAATCCCTGCATTAAGCCATGGCAGTTAAAGTGGGTTCAAACTACATTAATTTTAAAATGTAGATGTGTCCATAGTGGTCGGCATTGTGTTGGTTAGTACCAATAAGAGTAGTCCCATTTAATACAATGCTGGATGAAGATAACTCTAACAGTTTCTGCAGCAAAAAAGAAATGTGATGCAGTGATGCAGATCCCCAAATGCCAAACTTGGAAATTTATGAGCTTCTGGCAAAGCCATTATATTCTGACCCAAAGTGAGTTTAAGCTTGGGATTTACCTAGTTTAGTAAATAGTTTCAACAAAGGAAGAGGTCATGAGAGGGAGAAGCACATGGATTTCAAATCTGCATTACATTGATAAAAAACAAAATCTTGAAACTAGAGCAAAATGAGGACTTGGTACACTGGAGTAATGTTAAAGCAACTCTGCATCCAATTTGTAGCAAGAGTCCAAATGCATACTCTCCATTTCATATGTAAGCAAAAACTGGTTATATTATCCTTGCAAAAGAAGAGTAGTTTCCTAGAAACAGGGGAAAGGGCTGTTCCTGGACACATCTGTATTAAGAAGTGGTATTCACTGAGCCCACACTGCAGACATTTATTAATGGACACGGCAGACCAAAAGCCCTCAGTAATGGAACAGAGTTGCATTAGCTGGGTCGCCTGCTCCAGCCCACAATCGGCCTCCATTTTCAGCCACCAAAAACTTGTTGTTGGATGCTCTGATTATAAGGCAGGATGAGGATGCAAACTGGACTGTGAAATTTGAGGGATGATCACTGGCCATTGAGATCTGTCCATCTTTTTCCAAGGCCCAGTACTTGCCTTCTGCAGATAAGCGGAATGAAAGTGGGGAGGTCAGGGAAGATGCAAGCATAACATGCCACACTTTTGGATTTCCCTGATTTCTAGTTGATTGAAGGAAAATCATAAACAGGCAGTCCCCAAGTTACAAACAAGATAGGTTCTGTAGGTTTGTTCTTAGTTGAATTTGTTCGTAAGTCAGAACATGTACATTTTTTTCAGTGTAACTTCAGCCCCCCACCCAAACACACACACAAACTTTGGATAGCATAGGGAAGCGTTAATACCCATGTGGTGTTTGTTTTGTTGTCTGTGCCCTGTTCAGAAGATTTCACCTCACTTTCTGTCCCTGTCAGAATGAGATTTTGAAAATTTTGGCTTGTTGTGGAAATAAGGATTGGTGATAAAGCTTCAGCAGAGACTCCTTTCCCCCATGATAACTCTTTCAGGAGTGAATTTCCCTTCCTAGGGATCGATTTCTCTTGCATCCTTGTGTCTCAGCCCCGTTCTTATCTATGAGTTGTTTGTAAGTCAGATATTTGTATACTGCTTATAGTTAGAATTCATTAGTAACAGAAAGTATTATTAGCAAGTATTATTAGCATTCATTGTTAATTGAGTGCTTTTCAGATCTCAGAATCCTAAAGTTGGAACAAACCCTAAGGGTCATCCAGTCCACCCCATTCAAGTACTCCTGACAGGTGGCCATCCAGCCAGTGCTTGAAAGCTTCCAGAGAAGGAGACTGCCACACTCTGTGGCAGTATATTCCACTGTTGAACAGCTCTCATTGTCAGGAAGTGTTTTTTTTAATAATCCCACAAATCCCTTGTCAGTATGGCAAGTGGTCAGAAATTCTGATATTCCACATTACCTGCAGGACTTTGGGTTGGGGGAATACATTTACAGAAAATACACTAGGAATGTAAATAATGATATTTGAACAGTAATTTTTCCTCCACTACACCAGGAAGGCTAGATGCTATGTGTGAGTGAGCAAACCTATCAGGCAGGAAAACAGTGTAGTTTCTAAGGGACCTAATTTTACTGTGTCAGTCTTCAGCCTCCCTTAATTAGGGATGGAGAAGATAGTAATTAATTATGCCTTTGGTTCTAGTTATAAACTAGAGCAGTGGTGCTTGAACCTTGGTCCTCCCCAAGTGCTTTGTACTTCAGTCCCCAGAATTCCTGACAGTTGGCCAAGCTGACTGGGACTTCTGAGAACCGAAGCCCAAACCCCCTGGAGGACCAAAGGTTGGGAAGCATTGAACTAGAGTGTTATTTCTTTAAACATTTAACAGTGATCACCAATGCAAGGGCAGCCCCTGGTGATGCAATGGGTTAAATCCTTGTGCTAGTAGGACTGCTGACCAACAGATCCGCGGTTTGAATCCAGGTTGAGCTCCCTCTGTCAGCTCCAGCTCCCCATCTGGGGACCTGAGAGAAGCCTCCCACAAGGATGGTAAAAACATGAAACATCCGGGCATCCCCTGGGCAACATCCTTGCAGACGGCCAATTCTCTCACACCAGAAGTGACTTGCAGTTTCTCAAGTCACTCCTGACACAGAAAAAAACAAAACAATGCAGGCAGGACATACTAACCAATTTGGAAATTGTAGAAGCCTTCCTCAGTGAGTGACATGGAGCTTGCAACATAGCTGACACAGTTCCCTTCCAACCGTCTCACATCAGAGCCCAATCCCACATAACCGGCATCACTGTGCAGGACTAGCAGTGGCCGGTTCACCAGTACAAGCAAGAAATCTTCAGTTTTTCCTGGAAATGGAAAAGAAAATATTTGACAGTATCTATCCCACACCTGGAAAGTGGTGTTAGAAAAGAATAATGGAATAATAGAGTTGGAGGAGACCACATGTGCCACCTGATCCAACCACCTGCCATGCAGGAAAAGCACAATCACAGTAAATAAGAATTAAACTTTCATTTCCTCACTTAACAGAGTCTGTAAAGTAAGAGAGAGAAAAATCTGGATCCCCTTTTAGACACACACAACTATTCAAAGCTTGCAGTCTGCATCCACCAGCCCACTCATGTTCACTTGTCAGTACAGAAGCCCTCTGCATGTTAGATAGTCTCTCCATTGATGTGTACCTGCAGCTTTGGGAATGGCCAGGAGTTGTCCATTTGGTCGCATGGAGACATATTTGTCCCCTATACGAAGCATCACCTTCTGTTCCTGATATTGGAGTTCAAACCACACGTTCTTGTCTTGCTTACTGCTACTGATGATACAATCATTGGGACCCTGTGAAAAGGAAAATTTTAGTTGGACAGTATTCAGCGCTTCTAATTTCCATATTTATATTTCCTTGCTGGCTGTTAGGTCTTGTTTCAAGGCTTAGAAGGAATGCTGCATAAGCTCAGGAGGAAATGCAATAGCCAAGGTGATGTTCTCAGAGATGGTGAACATTACAATGTAGAGAGAGGTAGTAACACTCTCTTCTGTTGGCATTTCAGGCAGTTGGCTCCACCACTTTTAAGCCACCCTGTTGCCCTCAGGTACGGTTGGGAACCACTGTTGCAGAGGAAGAAATTCAACTCTCCCTCATACAGTGATACCCATCTCCCTCATCTGTTTCCTGCTGCTCCCCTTCAGGGCATAACACTGTGGTGACTGGTGGCAGCTGCATTTTGCTATGTGTGATGTTGATGTTGGATGTGTGATGTTGAAGGAATCCTTTGGGATCTTCTAGGACTTAGGGTGTCTTCAGGAGATCCTGAAGGATGACCTCATTGTTATGCATCCGGCACTAGGGATACGGACAGCTGCTTCTTATCACCCTCCACCACATAGCCATATGGGGAGACCAGCAAGAGACAAGCTTGAAGGAAGAAGAAGACAGATTGATGTAGCTCTACTTCCAGGCATCTTCTCCTGACACAGGGTCTTGGTCCTAGACTCACCAAGGACATGTATGTGCCACAGTAGCCACGGAAGCAGATTTTCTTTGTGGCATCATCAAATAGCAGCTGGAAGATCTCTGTGTTGCCAACAGCCATAGCATTGGCATAGAGGTCAGCTCCTGTCAGAACATGAAAGAAGCAGAGGTCCCAGTGACCACACCTTATAAGGTAAAGCACATAAATCTTACTCTGACATAAAACTATTTCAAATACCATTGCTGGCTGAGGTAAGGCTTGAAATATATTCGAAAGTCTGTAGTACTTGTATGTAATACACCAATGAGTCCATATATGACGCCAATGAGTCTATATATGATATTCTCTTTAGAAACGTGATTAAAAGTGCATGAAATATTAGGTGTATACCTGGATTCACATCCCCAGTCACATCTAGATTTCTTGGGTCCAATGGCAGGTAGTTCTCCACATACAGCGGTGTTACTATGGTGCTGCTCGGAGTATGCACTACAAAGGATTTGCATGCAGATACTTCCACATACTTAAAGTAATTTATATTGAGGGTGAGAAGATCTTGGAAAAGGTCTACTCTTATTTTCTACAACTTATACTACTCAACACTTCAAGCCCCTGCTTTTCGGCTTAATTTGTCCCACTTCTATTAGCCATCTTATCTGATTCACCAGCACTTTTTTTGGCCACTTACCCATCACAAATGCATCCAACCAGGCATGTAGCCAGGGGGGGGGCTAAGGGGGCTTCAGCCCCCCCCCCAAATTCTCAGGGTGGTCCGTGAAAAGGCCTTACTGGTACATTATTTAAACTGTTATGTTTATTTATATCATGATCTGATCACCATGCTCATTATATCCCACATTCATGGGGTTATTGGGATAACAATACAAAAGGTTTAGTAGACCCTCTTCCACCCAGTCTCAGCCCCCCTGAACCAAACTCAGCCCCCCCTGAATCAAAATCCTTGCTACGGCCCTGCATCCAACCCTTATGTTAGTATGTTCATTTAGTTCACCCCAATATGCACTTTCCCCTCAAAACTTCTCCAGTCTACAATTTATTCTGCACCATCCTTCAACTACCTTGCCTTTGAGATCTCTGAACCATTAATAGAATCATAGATGGAAGAGACTCCAAAGGCCATACAGTCCACCCCACCCCCAACACGCAAGAACACAGAATCAAAGCACTCTCGAAAGATACCCATTCAGCCTTTCATTAAAAGCCTCCAGGGAAGGAGACTCCACTACACTTCTATGCAGCATATTCCACTACCAAATAGCTCTTGCCACTAGAAAGCTCTTCCTAATGTTTAGGTGGAATCTCTCTTCCTGCAATTTGAATCCATTGCTCTCTGACCTATTCTCCAGAGCAACAGAAAACACCTCTTCAAGGCGACATCTTTTCAAATATTTAATAATGGCTATCCCTCCTTCTGTATTTCCATTCTTCCTTTGGCTTCCTTCCTAGGTTTCAGCCAAACAAACGATTTCTCCAGGAACTGAACTACAAACACTCCTCTCTTGAGCAGGAGAAATGGTTGAGGAATGTCCCTGGTCATTAGACCAGATCAGTAAAATCACTGCCAGAGAGGTTTTACCCCCCATGAGTGGCATCCTATATTGGTAATGCTGCCTGGCCTCAACTCACCTGGTCTGCAGCAGACGAACTTGTTGGTAGAAAAGGAACGCAGCGAGACCTGGGCAGGGCTGGATTCCATACTGAAGAGTTCATCTCGTCCAGGTTTGTCCATCTTTACAGTTTTCATGCCACCTTCTCGTGCACTCAAATACTTCCCCTCATTATCCCGCATGGCAACCAAGCCACTATTCACCTCCAGGGAGTACAAGGTTTCTGGGCCGATATCCGATACCAGTGAGCCATTGGCAGCCAACATTTTGCCAGTACCATTCCTTAAGCCATACTTCTTTACTGAAGAGCAGAAGAAAAGAAGAAGAGAAGTTATTAGGGATGAATTTTTCATTCACCGAAAACAGTCTCCACCTGAAAGAATGACTACAGAACAGTATCACAATCAATGCTTTTCTCTCTCTGCATCAAACAATTTCCTACACACTTGCCCTCCTCACTCATGATCTTTCCAGTGGTATTTCCCACCCCAGTCCAACGGGTTTTCTTTCTACATCAATGCTGCAGGTCCTTGTCATTTCTTAATTGTCTCTTACTTTTATATTTATTTGGTGCTACCATTACACCTGTTTTACTTATTTTATTTTATTGCTATATTGGGGGGAATTTATGTATGTTCCTAGGCAACATGCCCCCACATCCAATTAAAATGCATCAAGGTACACACAAATATCTTAACCACGCCTGATTTCATCACTTTGCTATAAATAGGAGTTGTGATAGTTACCCAAGCCAGTAGCCATGCTGGCTGGGGAATTCTGGGAGTTGCAGTCCAAAAAAGTCACTTTCTCAAGCTCTGCCCCAGTTAATGAATGCTGTTAAATAAATCAAGATTTATGCCATCCATAGTGACTAGCTTGGCAAACAGAATTTGAATTCACCTGGTATATATGGGGACATTTGCCTTCTGTCAGCATTGTGTGCCACGGACTCCCGACCTATTGAGGAGATGCAAATGACTCAGGCTTAACTTCTTCACATATTAAAAGAAACACAGAGGACTAATTTAGAAGTTGCTTGGGGCAGCTAACTGCACTCAATGTAGGTTTGGGATTTTAGCAGACACTGTTTACATCATGGTTTATAAGCCCCTCTCAATAAATTACCAAGTTGCGTGCTATCACAGCAAAACAAGCTACACTACCTTATACTTACATGACAGAGGATCAACAAGAGAAAGACATGGGCAAGGACAGTTTACACAACAAGGTAGAGTGAGGAAGCTGCTTTGAGCAGCAGATACTGGGAAGGGCAGCAGTAACAGCCCCACATGTTTTCTTCCTAAGTATTTTATGATATTTCCTTATGATAGAGCACAAGAGCTGTGTTTGCCTTGGGATCAGCTTTGTGCCCTTTAAACTATCCCTCTCTCTTTTATCTATAAAGCCCTAAACAGTTCAGGCCCAGACTATTTGAAAAAAATGCATCTTTGTGTATAAACCAGTGCAAGTGCTGTGGAGGAGGACCTCCTCTTGGTCCCACCCCCGAGAGAGAGGGCCTTCTCAGTGATTGCACCTCACCCCTGGAATTCTCTCCTTAGATAATTAAAAATGGCCCCCTATCTCCTTATAATATCAGCACACTTTTGCATGCATCTTAGCCTATGGAGAGGAGGAGGACTAATTACACCTTCTGTACACCCTCGCCTAATTGTTGAGCTTCTCTCTGTAAATCTGCTGTTTACCATCTTCACTCCAATAATTTTAGTCAAATTTTAGGATTTTTAAAGGATTAACTATGTTGTAATTGTGTGGTTTGTATTATGTCTTGTTTATTTAAGTTGCTTTTATAATTTATATTAAGCTTGGTTTTGATTTGTTATATGCTACCCTCGACATTGAATGTTTGCCATTGTGTTTTACTTTGTTGTGAGCTGCCCTGAGTCCCTTCGGGGAGATAGGCCAGGCTATAAAAAAGCATTATTATTATTATTGAAGACTTTGTTTAATTCCAACTCTTGAAGCAAGATTCAATTGCTAGGCCAGTTAATTCTGTACTTTTGAGCTTATTCCACAGGCAAGAGGGAAAGGGGGGAAAGTGGAGGAAAGTAGGGGAAAGCAAGCTCTGTCTTCAGGGATGGACAGCCATCCCAAGACCATTCCCCACTTTCCTCCGCTTCTGCATGCTGTCTTCTGTTGGACTCCAGAGACC
This sequence comes from Anolis apletophallus, assembly GCA_030556195.1. NCBI lineage: Eukaryota > Metazoa > Chordata > Lepidosauria > Squamata > Anolidae > Anolis > Anolis apletophallus. The sequence continues at coordinate 104,121,753 of JARBWK010000002.1, read as the reverse complement.
ATCTTCGAACACTGGCGAGGCGGGTTTCAGCGCACAGCTACCAGAAGTGGCTGCGCGTCATGAGAAGAACTCCGAGGGACTCCGTTATGTCCGCATTACAAGATGGTCAGAAAACCGGGGAAATTTAATTCTTTAATTTAATTATTTTAATGTGTGAAGAAGTTAAGCCTAACATAAGGTCCATAGAAGAGGGAACACCCTCCTATCATTTGCCTCAAGGAGCAAAATATCTTGGGCTTGTTTTGATTTCTCTGAAATTTTTACATATGGATTGTGCACTTGGATTGTCACTAATAACTATTTCACGGTTTGCATGTGTAAAACATACCTATTTATTTGGGTATCACTGATTTACTTTAAGTGCTGTGTACAGGATTTCTAAACAATATTAACCATTTAGCTTGAACTTAGGCAATCCCCCACATTATTGCACTTTTAGAAAGAGCTAAAACTTGGCTCTTTCTGCAGGCCTTTGATGTTGTTTAAGACTACTACCTTTAGCCAGGGAAGGCTAAATTGATTGTATGTATCTTTTAATTAACAACTGTTGTCATATTTTATTGATTCTATTGCTCTTGTTAATTTTATATGTTTGGTTTTAAATGCGTTATTGGTTTGAATGTTGTTATATTGTTTTTATATGCTGTATGGGACATGGTGGTGGAGTACAAATAAAAATTATTATTATGTGTATAATATGTATTTAATCTATTTAAAATACCGTAGACGTCTTGTTTGATATCATTTTCACCTGTCAGTATTGATTTTACTTGTGTGCCACCTTGAGATCATTTGATGTTGGGGAGAACAGATATACAGTATTTTCAAAGACTAAGTAAGAGGATTTTCTGCATTACACATTCAAACATGCTTCAACTGTGTTGCAGCCACTGCTTCTTATTTCCATGGGATGCTTTTCAACAACAACAGTTGAACAGACTATTTATAAGACAATTTATAACCAGACTATCCAGGACAGGGTAGGAGAGAAAAAATAGGATACCTCCCATCATTAGATCATAATTCAATAGAAGAATAACAAAATCATGAATTATTTTTGCAAAGGAAGATGTGGTAGAGAGTCTTGTTCTTTTCGCAAGACTTGTTCAATAAACAACTAATTCTACTTGGGCACACAAGTAAATATTAGACACTGCAATGCACACTAATCATATCATAAATAGTATTCAGTCAAGTTCTGCATATGCAGTGCTGTCCTGGTAGATTGGACAGACCAGTTGTATGCAGCAATGGGGAAACATAATTATTGCACTTTCTCCAGGTACAAGAATTGCGTGTGGGTGTGGAGGTGAGATACTAATCATCCACAACATAAATGAGGTACACAAGGGAGACTTTGCAAAATAATAGAGTGAACAAAGTGTATCTAAGTTGCAGTTAATTGCACAGAAAAAAATGACTCTACACCCATTCCTTTCCACCAGATCAGAGATAATTGGGAGTATTAAGTTATGACTCTGATCTAGCTCAAGTTAGACACAATTAATGCAAGCCTAGTGCTTTCAGTTGTACTTACAGTGCTTTCCTATGTCAAGAAAGCAAACCTTTCAGAAGTGAACACTGCCATATTAAATGGCGTTTCCTTTACACTTAGGATCACAGGGTGCATCTAGGTTGTCAAAGTATTGTAGTTTGACACTGCTTTAACTTCCAAACAACCATGAGATTTGTGGCTTGACGAGACACTATTTGGTAGAGAAGGTTAAAGATCTTATGAAATTACAATTTCCACGATTCCATAGCATTTAGCCATGGGAGTTCAAGTGATGTCAAACAGAATTAATTCTATAGTGTAGACGCACCCACAGCCTTAATCATGATTAGCTTGTAACTGAATTGGGGACTTTATTGTTTAATGTTGTGGGCTTTGCTAATTCTAAATATTTTTCTTAAATGTAAATGTAATGTCAAGGGATTAAAGAGTATACCTTGTCTTGACGGTCTAGCTTGTATGATTTCAAGCTCAAATTTTGGGGGACAATTTAAAGCCAAGAAGTCTATGTTGGAAAACCTGTTTTCCTATCCTCTAACATTTCACAGGTAAAACCTTCTGAGATGTGATCAAGATGGCAAAAGTTATAAATTAGGAACAATAGGAAAACTAGGGGAGACTGGAGCAGTTTGTCTTAGCCTGACCCAAAGGGAGGGACAAGATTCCACCTTCTCTTCTCCTCCCATCCTGAGTTAATTGAGTGTAAATTACATTGCGGTTTGAACTGAGGACAAAGAGGGAAAATCAGAGGGGGGCATTTTAAAAGCAGGGGGATAACATTTATTTATTTATTTATTAGTTCCATTTAACAGAGGATTTATTAGTTCAATTTAACAGAGGATTAATCAGGACCATCCCTACCAAATGAAAAGAGAGGGTGTGAGTTTCTGTCTATAACTTCATTCTTCCTAGCTACCACATAATTCCTTTTTGTTTCACTCAGGTTTTGTATATGGTAGAGTGTTGTCTTTAAGTTCAGAATTAAGACCCTAGACAGAAAAAGGTTTTGGACCACAAACACACTGGACAGTTTGACTCTGTGAACTATATTCCAAAAAAGTAACTCTTCTAAGTTTTCATTTACATCAGTGGTTCCCAACCTGAGGTCCGTGGTCTGCAAGAACGAAAATATGGTCCGCAGCCTCACCATTACTATAAAGTTGCCTTGAAACCACATGGCAACGAGAGCGACTGGTCTCATGAAACCCTCTTATAATGCCAAGAGGAAAGAGGTTTGCTACTCATGAAAGATTATTACTACCACATCAGCTCTAGATTATTAAATACGGTTTTCTGTGGGCAAGCAGATGGATTGCATGTGTTCTGTATCAGAAGCTAGAGCTGATACGGTCTATCAAATGCAATTTTCTGAATTAGTACCCCAAATAACCAAACTGAATCTAAAGTTGACCAAAAACTGATTCGTAATCCTTTTGGTACTAATGTTGGAGAGTGTATATAAATAAATAAGAGTGGTCCATGGTCAAAGTGGACCCTGGTCAAAAAAAGGTTGGGAACCACTGGTTTAGAAGATATCAGAATGGACTTTAAGGATGAAACATTATGAAAGGGAAGTCACTTTGGAATATGCTTCTACCCACTTCTGAAATCATAGTAGACTGTGATGACAGATTCAGCTCCCCAAGGCATGTCGCGATCACAGCGCAGCACCCCAGCTTTCTCATCACAGCGCACATAACGCTTTTTGTTGGGGTTGTACATTGCAACGTTGGGGTGCACTGCCAGGTGTAAGGTCCATTTTTCAGTTTCGGTGGCAACCTGGGCAAAGCAAGTGACATTCTCCTCTGCGCCACCCAAGTAACGCTTGGACTGTTCATTCTGAAAAGAGACCTGTCATGAAGGAGGGAGAAATGGGAACTTGATCACTTGAGAGAGAAAGAAGGGGAATATCCTCATTAATGTTGAATGTGGTACCAGAACAGATCAGCTAAAGCCATGTGATTGTACAGAACTTGGACGTTTTGTTTCTGGGACTACATTGGGAGATTCTAATAACTAGTCAAAAAGGTTTTTTTAAGCTGTGTTGCCACAATTATGGTGTGTTGTGCTCATGTTGTGGCCAAGTTGTCCCACTTGCCTAGATGTTGCTAGGCCTCCTGAGAGAGGTTAAATGATTTTGGTTCTTTGGTCTCCCAAATGCTTTTGGATATTAATCCCCATAATCTTTCAGCACTGACCATGCCAGACAAGGCTTCTGCGAGATCAAACCCAAAGATTGAAAAAGTAGGGCATTATTCGAAGGTATATCTTAACTGAAGCAGCTTTGCCATGGGTTTTTGATAAACTATTCCAATACATCTTTCACTCTCAACCTCCAGAATCACTATCACTCTTGTGACCAACAGTGACAAGCATGGATTGGTTTTGGTCCACATGGCCGATTTCACAGGAAAAAATCTGGAGTCCGGAGAAGAAAATATCTCAGACCAATTCTCTGGCATTCTCAGTTTTCAGACCCACAGTGAAATATCTCAGGGTGATATGAAAATAACATAGATTCACCTGCTGCCATAAAGAGAAAGCCCTGTTGCCAAAGGCTGATTATAAAATACTCTAAATAAAATGTAACAAAATATTAAATAAATAACACTATATAACAAAATTTGAAAATTCTTCTGTTCCTGGTTTGAAAGTGTTATTTTCTGTGTAATTGTGCAGCACTTACTTTGAAAGTACAGTAGAGTCCCGCTTAACCAACAGAACGTTGGATAAGTGAAAATGTTGGATAATAAGGAGGGATTAAGGAAAAGCCTATTAAATGTCGAATTACGTTATGATTTTACAAATTAAGCACCAAAATATCATGTTTTTCAACAAATTGACAGAAAAAGCAGTTCAATACAGGGTAACGTTATGTAGTAATTACTGTATTTACGAATTTAACACCAAAACATTGCAATGTATTGAAACAGCTGTGGATCCAAGTGGGGGGCAGACTGTGTTGGATAATACAGAACGTTTGATGAGAAAAGGTTGGATAAGTGAGATTCTACTGTCGTTCTTATTTATTAAAAACTATAGAAAAATGTGTTGCAAGATGTCCTGCACAAAGTTTCTGCAGTTTAATAAACCTTTTCCATGTTTTCATGGTAGATTAAACCCAGGAACAAAAAGTGTGCTACATAGTGTAATAGATAGTAGATACCCACACTTTAGGAAAGCATGGAATAACTTGGAGAGCTTATTAATATAGCTTATTGATCTTATATCCTCTCCAACCCCACCCCACCTAAGCAGAATCCCAGTTTGGGATTAACAGTTTGTGAATATTTCTCCACAATGTCACCTTGCCATCTGGATACTGATGGAGCAGGAAGAAGGTCTGTGGTCCCGGTTTATCCTGGTCACAGGTGATTTTGCCATTTGGGTCAGCTGCCAAGTAGCGTTTCAGGGCACTGATCAGGTGAAGTTTCTGGCCAGCCCCTTCTCCGGGGCCGGCTGCCCCAGCGCCATGTGGGCTTAGGAACTGAAGCACCCAGACCTGGCGAGGCTTCAGCTGCTTGCCAGTGGCTGACACCTGGAAGCGGAAGGGCTCAGCAGTCAGGTATCGATTGGCTGCATTGACCAGGCCAAATTCTAGGGAGACAGTCATGGTGGGACTAACCAAGGCTGGAATGGCACCAGCTCTGCAGAGTAGCCAGCTGGTACTATCTGAGATTCCTCCTGGGCTATGAGGTCACAAAGGGTGCCTAGCAACCAGGCAAACCCACCATTATGCCCCACCCAAGAGGCCCATCATCCAGCCAACATTGACAAAGGACTAGATTAATTTGGACCACACAATCCACCAGTGACACACAGGCAAGGCCCATTTACGACAAAGCAGAGTGCAAAGTAATGAGACATCCCAGGACTCAAAGAAAGCACTTAGGATCCAGAATGGACTAAGCTCTTACCTTCTGCCACTCTACTCAGAAAAAAAGGTATGGTTCCTTTTTAAGAGTAAAGTTACAGTTTTCAGGTTGACTTGTGGATAAGATGACCCAGGTTTTTTGGATTTATTATTTCCCTGAAATTTCTACTTATACATAAGCATATAGAGTACTCATTTAAGTTGGGTTCAATTGACTGCATGTAACATCTATGGCAGACATGGGCAAACTTTTTGTCTTGAGGCCGCATTGCGGACCTGGCCAACAGGGCCAGGCCGGGGGGGCATTTGCACCTTGGGCGGAGTGGGCCGATGATGGGTAGGGAGGGAGGTGTGGCCAGAAAGGGGCAAGGTAGGGCCTCAGTCATAATCAGGTTGTCCTTCCAGCATAAGACCAGGGCTGCTTGCCCCGTCCTAATGCTGAGAGGAAGGTGGGTCATGCAGCAACTGCTCCGATCCGCCTTCCCTGATCCTTGAGCTGTCCTCTTGACATTATGCAGGACGAGACAGGCGGTGGCTGAATGTGCACCGAGAGCTCAGCTGCCATCCGCCTTCCTTCAACTGTCCTCCTGGCTGGGGGCCAGGATGGGGCCGCTCGCAACGTCCTTATGCCTAGAAGAGGGAAAGACACATGGGTGCTGAGAGGGCTCTCAACTGCTGCATGCCTTCCTCCCTGTCCTCTGTGTCCTTGTGCCAAGAGAACAGGGAAAATAAGGAGAGCCTGTGGTAAACGCCTAGGGGCCCGCATCCGGGCCTTAGTTTGCCCATGTCTGCTCTTATGGTGTACTCTGACACTGAGGGATAGGCACTTAGACCTTTGGATGTGCTGGGTATAGTTTCAAATTTAAGCACCAAAGAGTATGGCCAGATATTATGGGAACTGTAATGCAAAATATTTGATAGGGACCTGACTTCCTTGGAGAAATGTGGTCAGTGGAGGAAGAAACAACCATAACAAAGAGCCATGAAACCAGCTGGATCTTTGCAGGCCTTTTCACATACTTCTTTTGCAGCCACCTCTTTCGCCTAGTAAGTAAAGGGGAGGATGATGAAAAGGTTATCAACTGATAGGCAGATTGAGCTCAGAACAAATAAAAGGGAGAAATGTAGTGTAACATTACTTTTCAGAACAAAAAAAATCATAACTGTATTATTCTGTATCATATAATCATTAGATTATTTCACCAACATTATAATGATGAGTTATTACTACAGTAAGAGCAAGCTTTGTTGGCTGACCAACAAACACTTTCAAGTGCCAGGCTATAAATAGCAAATTAATGAAATCTAAAAATAAACATGAGAAAATTACCCTTATCAAGATTTTAACATTTTTTAATAGATGCACGTCTCCGTAAGTTTACATTTTCTCTTTCTGCTATTGATATTGTTTGATGTGGAAGTCATTCAAATCACTTCCAATTCATCTTTCCCGAGAGTTGTATCCATTTTCAGCATGGGCATGCTTACTCACCAGCAGAGTAGCAAAGCGGAAGGGCAGATGTCTTCACTGTATCTGGTTTTGATCCCCAGGTTGTGCCAGTCAACTTTCATATTATAGTTTCTAGCACCCACTTTTTGCTTGCTATTCAGGCAGTGCTTCTTGTAGGTCAGAGCACGGTCCAGGGTAATTCCCAGGTTTTTGGGTATACTGCAATGTTCAAGTGAGATTCCTTCCCAGGTAATCCTCAGAGATGAGATGCTTGTCTATTCTTAAGATGAAAGGCACATGTCTGTTTTATATTATTAGGAATCAGATGGTTAAGAACTTTGGCCCAAAAGCAAGGTGCTGGCAGTACTGCATCCTGTCAGATCCCCAAAATCTGGAGGAAAGCAAGTCATAGCTATCTTGAAACCAGGCAAAGACCATGATGATCCAAAAAGCTATAGAGCAATCTCCTTGTTGTGCCATCTTTACAAAGTTCTAGGGAGACTTATTTTGCATAGAATTATGGAAAATTACTCATGTAGGATTCCACATCATGCTGGCTTCAGGAAAGGCAAAAGTTGCACATCACAAGTGTTGAATCTGACTCTGCACATAGATGATTTTGAAAGGCAGATTACTGCTGCTGTCTTCATAGACCCATCAGCAGCTTATGACACTGTAAATCATCACCTTCTCCTGAGAAAAACACATATCACAAAGGACTACCACCTCACCTGCTTCATAGGAAATCTGCTACAAAACAGGAGCTTCTTTGTTGAGTTCCAGGGCCAGAGAAGTAGATGGCCAAAACAGAACAGCCTGTCCCAAGGGAGCATACTTGCTCCATCAGTGTTTAACCTCTACACAAATGATCAGCCACTGCCAGAAGGGACAGAATGTTTCATCTATGCTGATGACCATGCCATCACCACTCAAGAAGGGAGCTTGGAAATGGCTGAACAGAAGCTCGCTGAAACCTATTACAGGGAAAATAGGGTAAATAAATAAATATTTGCCCTTATAATAAAGTTAGAAATGTTTTTCCAAGTGATCTAAGTGAAGGGTCATAATGGAACTTCAAATTCATGTCCTCAAAATTCACATTAACCTACAAAGGAGGTAGAGCTGTTTAATTTAGTTCCATATAAATACAATCTTCTCGGAGATGCAACTTATGTTCAGACACATAAGTTCAGAGGAACAAAGTGCAGAGATAGCCTGAAGTGTGACTTAAGTATAATGATGAGATAGAATTTTAAGCTTTTAAAAAGGCATTTTAATTTCTGTACATAAAGTGGGTTTTAAACTAATTTAGCATTACATAAAGCCATGGTTGTACAAGGGTTACACACCCAGTCAAAATCTGTCTTTATTTATCCGATGCCAATTTTAAGTCACAATAACCACCCACCCGCAAATCTTATTCTATAAACAACTCCCTGCCCCCATTTAAGTTACAAAAAAGAAAAAAATAAGAAGCCATACAATGCAGTATAAAAGATTGACAATATCATCAAGTTTATTACACAATTTGCAACCTATCAGAAAAAGACAACAAAGTAAATCACAATGAACAAGGGTGGAAGAGTTAAGGGGAAAACAAGGCTGTTTCTGTCATTCATTTCTTTTTTGCTTCCATTATTTCAAAACAAACTAAAAAATGTCCCATTTTGTAAAAAGCAACATTTCCAATCCAAGTTTTATGCTTTACAGTTTAAATTGCCATTCCATTTTTCTACATTAACTTTTTTTCCTTTAAAAATTGAGCTGAATACCTCTCAAGAGCACAAAAGGAGGTATTGCATTACATTGTGACATCCTTTGACAAGACACCATCCATCCTTGTGTAGGCCACACAACCTCTGTGGCACAAGACTGGATCCTTTTATGAGGGGGTTTCACCATGCAGCTGGACAATCCCACTGAGCGTTCGTGAATCTAATAGATGTGTGGCCATGTCAGAGACCCAGGTGCTGGAAACTACTTATTCCAGAATACAGTGTGTTGTCATAAGCTACTCAGTCTAGGATGGAGCACCGAAAACAATCCCATCCTCAAGGGTTTCATTCCAAAGATGAGTTTGATCAGAACTCTGTAGCCATTTCTGTTCCATAATACATAGATGTCGATGCCACTGGCCTGAAGACATTGCTGACTCAAAAGCCCTAGTAATGTCTCTGTTACCATTACACAAAGGTGAAGTGAATGGAGGCTTTTCACTACCTCAAACTGTAGACTGGGATGTCAGAAATCAGTGAGGTATGCTGTTGCCTGAAGCAAATGCATGGGTGAATTCCCTCCATAGTGAATTAAATGTAAAATGAGGATGGTGTGTGAGGAAACTTCTGGACCTTAAATCAACACATACATCACACAGAATTTAAAACTGCTCAGGGTGTAAAGAAGAACTTCAAGAAAGCCCTCCAGTTTGACTTAGACTCCATTCCACGCTACTGCGTTGGTCAGGTCTCCGTTCACAGCACTTCCTTTGTAACAAGGAAGGTGACACTCTGGGAAGGACGGTGCCGGGAAACAAGAGGGTTAAGGGAGAAGTTGCAACCAGAGCAGCTACAGTATAAAACAAAATAAGGAATCTATTAGCAAATCATCTGTGGATAGTGAGTGGACCTGCATTAGCCAGAGTTCGATCTATCTGTTAAGGGAAACTCCACACTGCGAGCAGTTTGACTAACACAGGACCCTCTAGAGGCAACTAGGTGCCTTGGTTCAGGGACTAAGTAGGGAAAGGAGGTAAGAGAGGTGACTGGAAGCATCAACCAGCCCACCCTCCATACCAGAAAAAAGAGAGAGAAGAGATACTATTGTGTCTAAGCTGTACACAATGGTGCTAGAGGACAAGACTGAAAGCCGTTTTGGGAGAAGGTTGAGACTTCAGGAGGACTGGACGCCTTGGTGCCTGAGAAGACAACACAGTGCGGACTGTGGACACAAGCCCCAGTGAGACTATGGTCATATATCTTGTGCTGTGCAGAAGCACCATGTTCTTCCTACAAAAGAAAAGCCGGATGGATTCCTCCTCGGGTGCTCTGGGAGAAGATATGGTATGGAAAGAGGTTGGAGACCTCTGTGGGAAGCACCATTCTCCTTAGGTCCAAAAATCCATGGACTGAAGTGGCCCCCTGGTCACAGTGGCTCAGGAAAACTCCCCTCTCCAAGTCCCAAGTCATTTGAGTTTCTCCATCAAGCAGCAGCACAGACAGGGAGGGCTTGGTACCACAAGATGGAGTTCTGCAGGCGAAGTCACTTCCAAAGGGTCTAGAAAGAGCAGAGGGCAGTGGGAAGGAGTGGGTGGAGAAGCCTCCACCCTTTAAGTCTTGATTAAGGAGATTACAAGTCCATAAAAACACCGAATGCTTCCGAAGCTCCTAAAAAGACAACACAAAGTAGGAAAAAATAGTAATTTCTATTGCCCAGTTAAAGACTGTCCTCTAGAAAGGACAAAACTCTTGACTAAACCTCAGGACATTCACTGATATTTCAATATACAAAAGGGAAAGGAGAGAAGAGGCATTCATTTGTTCATGGTTAGGCTTCAAATACAGGCTCAACTTTCTAATGATTCAGTCATACTAAATATTCTCTCGAATCCAGGCAGAGAAGATTGAGCTCCCTCTGCCATGCGGGAACATGAGAGAAGCCTCCCACAAGGATGGTAAAACATCAAACATCAGGGTGTCCTCTGGGCAGTCCTTACAGGCGGCCAATTCTCTCACACCAGAAGCGACTTGCAGTATCTCAAGTTGCTCCTGACACAGAAGGTGCACAGGAGCAGTTAATCTAAGAGGTACAACTATTCAGATTGTAGGTAAATCCAAACAAAAATAAATATTTTATGAGGAGTAACTTCCTCTCCACTTGAAATTTCTTAACGCTCAGAAAATTCTGCAAAGAGAACATAAGAATATATTATGTATCTTTTCATAGTAGATAAATATGTGTGAACTTTTTGCAATACAAAGTCTTGCAGAATGTGGGAGAAACTGACCCTAGCTGGTAAGAATCTTCACTTAAGGATGATACTTGAAGTAAATACAGTGTGATTTGTTTGGAAAATGAAAAGGTACTGGGGGAGGGAGTAGCGCCCTGCAAAGATCACCTCACTCACTTCTCTCAGTGATGCCGGTCTCTTTCTCTGTCCCGGTCTCTGTGTCTCTCATGTTCCCGGCCTCTTTCCTGGAAATATTCCTCGTGCCAATCTTCCTCATGGACCATATCTCGGTGCCTCCTACTGCTGTCACGGGAACGGCTGGGGGACCTCTCCCGAGACCGGTGTCTTTTCCTGGAAAATAAAACCAAACATGTATACTTTTGAGAAAGTGCTTCTACCTTTAGAAAACGCCTCTAAAAATAACACCAAGTTTTAAAATATATATTAGTTGCACTACATTTAACACAGGGAATGAAATGTAATTATCCTCAAGGGGGGGGAGCACATCAATATGAGCTTTACAAAACATTATGAACTAAAGAAACCAATCTCTTGTGACACTGTTGTAATAATGACATCAATATGAAAATCTCTATACAATTCATTCCTAAACAATGATAAATGAGAGAAAATGCTTCATATTCTTGTTTAAAGGTGTAACTTCTTTTTGGAGAATGAAGAAAAAACATTTTCATACTAATATCTAAAAAATCTAAAATTTAATGTTTTAAAACATCTTTCCCTTTACTAATGTAGTTTTATTTATAACCTTAGTGTTCATTCTTGAGATTGTAGTAGTATTGTGCAGGCACTGGAATTTACAAATAGAGGGAATGTTTGAGGGTAGACTAATAAATCCACATAGTCTCAATTTAAAAGCTTCAAATCAACTAAAACTTTGAATCCATAAACTACCCAGCTGCAAAAAGCCAATCAGACTCTTCATGAGAAAATCATATCAACACATATAGGATTGTTTTATTCTGTTTCACTGTTCACCATAATACTTTATATTATGAGATGTGAGTGCGCCATTATCTTCTATTTGTATCGTGCTGCTTCTCTACTTCAACTACCACAAGTACAGACTGTCTTCTCGGAGCATGATTCAAACAGCCAAGATGATTATATGAAGGTATCTTAAACATCTCTCTGTGTTAAGATACCATTTTCATATTAACTTGTAGTAATTTTTTAACCCATATTGATATGTTTTTCAAATATTATCTAACACCAATGAGAACAACATATATAAATAAAAACTATTCAAAAATTGCCGGAGAGGATACCAAGAATCAGGAATATATATACATATGTGGTGGCAGTGTATACATATGTAAATAATTTTTGAGGAAAAGTATTTAGAGGATATAATGAACATTAAAATAGAGTCCTAGTATAACTTTATTATCATTATATAGTAATAAACAGCTGAAAAAAGAAGATAAAGATGTGATAACAAACTTGTTAACAATAGCCAAGACTGCTTATAGCAAGGAATTGGAAAAGGGAAATAAATATACAAATAGAAGAGTGGTATAAGGAAGTATGGAAACTGGCAATAAATGACAAACTGACATGTAAATCAAAAGTTAAGAGGGATATGGAAACAAAGTGATTTTGATGATGTATGGAGAAAATTTATTGAAAAAGGATTCAAACAGAAAGATGGAAAGATACCTCCATAAGAGGAAGTGAAATTTTGGACAGATGATATATAAAAGGAGTGGCTCAGGAGGAGGGGAACATGGTGGTGAAGTATAGAAAGTATGTATAAGCATAAAAATAACACAAGATGCCAAAAGGTAATGTGTTATAGATAGTATTAAGTATTATGCTGTCACAATGCTGGGACTTGGCGGGCCCCTTAATCACACACACACAGACGGTATTCAGCTAACTACTTTATTGAAGAATAAAAACAGTAGAAAAGGTAATTGTCCAAAATGCAAAAGCAATCAAAGTAATAAGTATTGTCCAAAAACAACTTGGCATGAAAGTTTCCAAGACTTGGCAAGGCTCCAAGATCCAAGGCTCCCTTGGCAGCAAAAGCGAATCAGGAACAAAACAAGGTACAAGATCCAAGGCTCCTTGGCAGGCCACTAGCCCAAACTTAGCTCGTGGTCCAGCCAATCGCTAACACGTCTGCATAGGATAGACGTGGCCGAGGTACTGAGGATCCGTTCCCACGGATCCTCTACTTAATCTTCGTGGCGAGGACCCCGACGCTCTAGGCTTCTCCTTCTCCAATCTGTGGTGCGGGACCTCGGTCTGTCTAAGCTATGAAACCAACCCCTCCTGCTAGACTCGATGTTCCGTCTCCTATCAAAGGTTCGGCCTTGCCTCCCAGCACCTGGGTCTCTATCTCCGTGAGAGTCAAACTCCCTATCTACTTCCCAGCTATCCTCCTCCAGGTCTTCATGCATTCTTTCTTGCGATCCTCGCCCCCCCCCCCGGCCGTTCATACGCTTCACTATCACTGCTTTCAGTTTGCACCTGGCTTTCCATATCCTCGTAAGGATCAAGCCAGCCTTCTTCCCAGGCTAGGCTCTCTGTGGGAGAAGAAGGCCCAGCTATGGCAAAATCTGCTTCTTCCAGCCCCTCTATATCCTCTTCAGAATCTATCTCAGCTGCTGCTGGCTCTAATGCAAGTGGGACCCCTGGCGCTGTCCCATGCCCCCCAGGCACGAACGAGAACTGGGTTGCTACATATGCATCTGCTGTAAAACAAACGGTGTATAACAAATGTATTGGACTATAACAAAATAAAAAAACACAATCTCTACGACTTTTGGCCAACACCCCTTCCTTTCCCTAACTATTAAAGTCATTTTCCTGACTTTACAGAAAATGGCAAGCAGCCAGAAGGCTGAAAGAAAGGGGACCGGTGGACATGTGAAGCTGAATCCTCAGCAAAAATGACTGTAATAATACAAGTGCCATAGCTGCAAAGCATATATTCCAGGACTTCACGTTGATATGCAAAACCATGAGTATTAACAAACCCTAGTGAAATAACAACACCCAGCAAAAACTCATTTGATGTGTACCTTCGTTATCCCTACAAAGTGGAAGTTGCACTGGACGACTGAAAAATGTCTAGTAAGAATACCTCTATGGCATTGCTAGGATTCTAGAGAAGCATACCAACAGATTGCTTGATGGACCTAAAGAGGACATATTTTGCCAGACGTGGGAAAATTAAACCGGCATGTACCGACTACATAGACACAGCAGTCATACTGTATATTTGCTGAAACATACCTGGAGGAACTACCACCGCTGCCACTTGCGCCCATGCTGTAAGACTTGGCTTCAATACCATGGAGACAATCCTTGAGTGAAGAAATAAGGACTCGACACCGCTCATCGTTCGAGACACGTGACTGTTTAATCACAGCAACTGCTGTAAGCAGAGTCTCGATGGCATCGCTATAATCCCCTGGGATGCAACAATAAAGACAATATTGTCAAGATGGAGGTCAAAAGGGAAGAGTAAAAGGAAGTAACAGCAGAGTCGACCCCATTTACCTGCACTGGCACCAGACACAGCTTTGGAAATGGCACTGCTGGAAATTGCTCGGTTCCGGTTCATAATATCTTCAAATTCAGCTTCGTTGAGAGGAGGCTGCAATGGAATCAACTCCCGGCTGTGGTACACAAATATACACCCATCACTCAGTACCATACAACCAATTCAAGCAAAACAGTAACAAGGCTCCTTATCTAAATGTCTAGTAAACAAGGGTCTTAAAAATATTTAATGCCTCACTTGGTGTGTACCTTATCTCCCCCCTCCCTACAAAGCGAGAATAAAATAAGCAGCATATTTCAGAACTCTGAAAACTTAAGGTGCTTTCCACCATTATGCAAGGATAAAAGCTAATAAAATTACTATACTCCTATGTCAAAATTATTTTGGAATCAAAATAATGGATTTTGATATGATGTGTGGATTTGTTGGGAATCATTCTGTGGAATGCAAAAAGCACCATTTCCACCTTAGTGAGAGTAGCTGCCTCTGGCCACCATTATTTCCCTGCCTAGACATTCAAAAGCCAGAAACAGTTCCATGATGAGGAGAGTACTGGAAGTCAATGGTGCTCTTAAGTTCTCCCAGGACAGACAAAAGCTCTTTCATTTCACCATTCTATTCAGAGAAGGGTATGCTTCCATTTTGATAAGAGGTAAGGTACAATACTCACATTGACTCACAGAAGAGTCACCACAAATGTTTTGGATTCTTTTTTAGATTAAAATTTCTAGACTTATACATGGGTATATAGGGAACACAATCAATAATGAAGCATCTGTTTTGTGCACTGCCAAAACGCTGAGGTTAGTATTGTTGACAAAGATTGAATTATGTTTTCTGGTCTTGCTAACCAAGAGGCTAAAATACTTTCGAGTTTTCAAGCCCATCTTCTCAAATTTCTCACCTGTTGTGGTTATATGGTGCAGAGGCCTTGCTATAGGGGTCTGGTGGAGGACCCATTGCTGCATTTGGTGGTGGGAAGAAGGCTGGGTTGAGGTGCAGTGCGGGGGGTATGGCCCCAGGAGGAGGCACAGCGAGATGTGGGGGAAGTCGAGGGGGAGGGGGCATTAGATGTTGGTAGTGGATTCCTGGTGGAGGAGGAGGGACTCCAAAACTGGAGGAAAGTGGCGGAGGGGGTGGGATCGGTGGTGGCGGCGGCAACCCCATGAGTGGAAGCGCAGAAGGAGGGCGATTGAAGAAAGGCAAAACAGAAGGAGGCTTCTCAATGCGCGGGGGAGGCACAATATTCTCCGTTGGAGTGGCTCGGCCATCGACTGAGTCTACGGAATCCCTTGAGTGCGTCCTCGGTGGCACCCCTGCGCAACATCACAAGACAGGGAAAGCTGTAAGACTTATGGTGTTATCTCAACTATAACAGCAGCCTCAAGTATGAGAGCTAATTTATTTTAAAGGAGGATGAACAACAAAGTATTACAATACATTCACATTATATCAACTGGAAGGGGATCATAATATCTGACAGGCTTTACTTACTGAGAAGTCACGGGGACGGGCAGGAATAAGTATGTTGATACTAATCAACTGTGACTTTGTGCCTGTCTGATGAGAAGCTCTGTTCAAGAATCTCACCAATACTTCTACTCCTCACTCTCTGTGTTCTTTACGTAACGAGTACATTTATGTATTTACTTTATTTTTACCCCACCTTTCTCCCCATGGGCACTCAAGGCAGCTTACAATAACATGACACAACACGATCTATTTTAAAACATGGCAAATACAAAAATTAAAAACAATTTAAAAACAATTAAATATTTGTGTCATGGATACAAGTTAAAATTCAGTTAAGATACAACAAAAATACTTATACAATTAATGTGAGTTTCACCCCATCAAACTTACGTTTCCGAGCCTGTGCCTCAAACAGTGCAAGATTCTGTCGGGTAGCCAACTTCACATCCATCTTATCTCCATTGAGAAACTTCCCTGGCAGCAGCTCCAGAAGTTTGTGGACAGAGTTCTCAGAGGCCACCACCACTTCTGCATACCTGTTCGCAGAGCCATAGGAAAATTAATTCAAGGCTAACAGGAACCTCTGGGGAAGCAGGCTCAGGAAAGGCCTAGCGGAAGCAACACATCTTTATACATGCATAGCCTGAACAACAGGAGAAACATCAGCTCCTCTCGTCTTACTCCCAAACACTCCTACTAGAGACTGGAGCTGTGTGTTGCTGGAGGTGGAAACTGACACAGCCCACTACTTTCTTGGATGACTTACAAGTACACATTTATTTTGCAGGTGGTGGCTTCCAGTCAGAAACTGCCTATATCACACAGAACCATCAGGCATCCTATTCATTAGGTTGTACTTCCCAACATCCACCTGCTCTTCATAATGGATCCTTTTAGGTAGACTTCTAGCAGTGCTCACCCTTTGGACTGGCCATTTGCTCTGTTCTCAGCAAACTTGAGTTCCACCACATCAAAAACACCCACAGAGCGAATAATACGGATCAGCTGCTGGTCAGTCGTCCACTGCATATGAAGAGGCAGAAAGTTAAAAGATATAAACAAAAAAAAACTTTTTATCTCCTTTTTCTTTTTTTAGTTTTCCTACTTTCCTATATTGTTCCACCACTTTCCTTGTATATATTTTCTTCTTTTTTTAAGCTTTTATACTAAATGTCCTACTTTCCTATACTACAAATATGTTCCCCCTCTTTCCATTGTATTCTGAAAAAATAATTATATATTTATATATATATATAAAAGATATAAACAAAAATGTTTTGTAGAATACCCACCACCTTTTATTAGCAACAATGTTTAAGTATGATCAAGAACTTCTCAAACTCCCAATTTTGTTTTCCCACTAATTTTAGGGAAGGAGCACTGGATCCAGTCTTTGCTGTGATGTAAAATGGATTACTGGAGGCTCTGAGTAGTTTTGGAGCTGCAGATTGACTTGATCTCTGTACATTGATTATTTTGAATTGCTGAAAGGCTCTACCTATTTATATATGTAAGGAAAGGGGATTAATGATTGCCTCTGCTTCTTTTGTTTGCAGTCATTTGGACAAAGACCTGAAAATATGAGTTACTTGATTTAAATTTGTTTCTTCTAAACTTGAGATCTGTGTTGTCAGCCATCCTGCAGCCACAATCAGAAAAGTGTAGTGAGCGAAGACTGGATATAGCACAGACTTTGAACTTTGGGATTTCAAATGTCTTGTTTCATAAACATTCTCAGAAGGTGGTCTTTTTAAAAAAAATATTTCAGCTCACATCTTAGGAGCCGCAGTGGCGCAATGGATTAATAAACCCTTGAGCTGGCTGAGCTGCTGACCTGAAGGTTGGTGGTTCGAATATGCGAGACAGGGTGAGCTCTCATCTGTCAGCTGCAGCTTCGCATACGAGGACATGAGAGAAACCTTCCACAGGATGTTAACACATCTGAGCATCCCCTGGGCAATGTTTTTGCAAGCAGCCAATTCTCTCACACCAGAAGCGACTTGCAGTTTCTCAAGTTGCTCTTGACATGGAAAAAATCTTGAACCTCACATCTTGAATCTTTTTGAGCACTAATTAGGCTGGAAATGGTGCAGCTCACTCTTGCCTCAAACCATATATTAGTGGGGGATACATTCCTAAATGTACTGTGGAAACAGGAAGCTGTGGATAATAGGTATCTTCTATAGCAATTAGCTATGCCCTCCAGAGTGACTCTATGATAACTTACAATAGAAAAGCATATAATTGCCTGAAGAATCTAGAAAAGTCCTAGAGAGGATATTTTTTGCTCAGATGGGTACTGAAGTACTGGTCTTGAGAATACAGGAGTATGCCGTACTAACAAGAACATCACATTCTGCTTTTTTGCTTTGTAGGAAATAATGAAAGGTTTCTTTCAGTGCATGTACAAACATCAGAGTTTGCTTACTGAAAGTTTGGAGTTTTTGAAAAAAACCAAAGTTCAATCATCAGTAGACACCTCTGCCTCTGTGGGTTTAAAAAGACTTCTAGTATTCTTAATTACCATATATGCTAGGCAGCATCAAAACGTTTTGAAGAAGATTTGGAGATTCATAGGTTGCCCATCATTTTACTACATTAATACTCTACAACAGGGATTCTTAAACTGTGGTTCCCCTCCTTAAAAGGGGTCCTGGGGTCCTCTTAGGTCAATGCTATGGTCACAAAAAATGTGGCAACAGTAAGTTTTCTGAATCTCACCCATTTATATGAATCTGTTAGGAATAACATGCAGTGTTTACAGTGGACTGCATAAAATGCTTCAGCTGTACTCCACAAAAAGGAAAATGAACCTGTTGAGCAGGCCTTGCAGATGCTGATTTATTAACAGTAAACATCTGGTGTTTATTCCTATTTTATATACCTGGGGTAACATAAAAAATTGGGTCACAAGTGGAAAGGTTTTAAGTCCCCCTCTACAGTATAATAAAATGTTTCTACAGTTTCCCTATTTAAATTAGTCAGAGTCTTCTTATAAATACTGAAAACTGTGACTTGCAGCAAAACTACTTATCTTTACACATTACATAGCAATGCTACACTATTAAGAACTATTGGTCCACAGCACGGCTGGATAATCATAGAGGGGCCGGGGAAATTGGCATCCCCGTTCCCCAACTCTGGGTGGAATATACTTCCAAACAGAAATATGAAAAAGTGACAGAAAAACTGATATGCTTGCAAGCTTTGTTTTGCCCTTTTCACCTACCTTCCACTGGCATCAGGTTTTTTTTTAAAGAGCGAGGGACATTTCAAGGCAGAATACAAACCCTAACAGTATTTGAGGGGAACGTTGGGTAAAAAAAATTGTTAAGAGTCTAGGGAATTATGGTGGGGATATAAAAAGGAGGATTGACAGCCACATGGCCTGCATTTTGCCCAATACTGGTCTACAGTTAAGAATTAAATATAAAAAGACTTTCCCACATGACTGGAGATTCTTCTGTAAAACACACATTAAATTATGCTTTTCACTTTCTGCCCTTCTGTGGCATATTCACTTACCCAAGAGAAGCTACCCACATAAACGGCAGCTCTCTTATTGCGGAGTCCACTGTAAGTATACAGGATAGCGGGTGCTTTGTTATTTGGCTTGGGAGACTGGTCTTGGCGGTTGTCACCGGGTGGCTCGGAACCGCTAGGGCAACTTTCAGAAGGTTTTGAACTGGCAGCTAGCACGTCATCATACAAATCCATCTGGTCAGCATTACTAAACTCAGAGTCCTGGAAGACAGGAAGATATCACTGAACATTTGCAAAAGGAAAGCATGGCCAACATTGCATCTTACTTATTTTGCTACAAATCTAACATATAATGCACTTATATGAGATATTTAAACCCCCCCCTTTTTGGTGTCAGGAGCAATTTGAGAAACTGCAAGTCGCCTCTGGTGTGAGAGAATTGGCTGTCTGCAAAGATGTTGCCCAGGGGATGCCTGGATGTTTGATGTTTCACCATCATTGTGGGAGGCTTCTGTCATGTCCCCGCAAACTCCCTAATCACAAGAAACAAAACTAGTTTCTTTAAAAAGCAGACCGTTGTCTTCCTTAACTACAGGGAGTAGAAGAGGACAAATGGTTCCACAAAACATTTCAGCATCCTCTCTGAGATGAAGAGTGTGCTTGTCTTATTGCTATCATTCATTGAATAATGATGTCTGCCTCTCCCCTTCAGACTCAGAAACACGAACCAATGAATTCAAATTCCATCCAAACATTATGAAGAACTTTTTACTGTAAGTGTTCTACAGTGGAATAAGTTACTTTAGGTGGTGATTACTTTAGTGAGTATACCCACTGAACAATGTTTGAGTCAGCACACAAGTAAATCCCAGCGATTCATTGGGTCTACAATCGTTAGTACTAAAGATGAGATTTACTCCAGTAATTCTGGAATAATCTAGAGAACAAGTCAACCACTGTGCTAACAAGTCATAGTCAGTAAACTTTACTTGCTTCTGACACTTTGGGAGAAACATGGAACAAACTGTACGTTAGATGCAGATCCATCTTTCGAGCACAATCATTGAAATGAGTGGAATTTAAATAAATCAATATGCCCCAATTTTCAATATGTCTATTTTAAGTATTACTAAATCTGGATCCAATTTACTGCTGAATTGAGAAGTGTCTATTTTGGAATCTTTTGATGCTATTAGGCTGAAAACTGACTGTATAAACTAATCAGATTATATCAAGATCCTTATTGAAATTCACTGGCATCTTCCATAATATTTTAGTTAACAGTATTTAATATTTAAAATAATCAAAAGATCAGCATGGCCTCCAGCAGCTCCTGGTGCAAACCTATGTGGTGGGGTTGGGCTCATAAAAAAAAAAAAGAATGGAATATGCAGTCTAAAGAGGCTAAAGATGTTGGAATAATCAATTATCAAACTGAATCATTTTGCTATTGGACCACTAGTACTTTTCTCTGCTCTTAATGAGCAGTACTTATCATGTCAGCAGTGTTTTCTAAGATTGCTCATTTCTAAGCTCTCTTCTTTTTCCTAGATATTCTTTTGTCTGAGAATATTTAAGGCGGTGGTTCTCAACCTGTGGATCCCCATATGTTTTGGCCTACAACTCCCAGTAATCCCAGCCAGTTTACCAGCTGTTAGGATTTCTGGGAGTTGAAGGCCAAAACATCTGGGGACCCACAGGTTGAGAACCACTGCTTTAAGGGAATGTGAAAAGTGAAGTAGAATCAATTGGCAAATGATACAAATGTAAGCTACCCTACATTTTAATGTTCAGAATGAGCAGGGGGAGGATGGTTTTGTGAAACATTTAAGTGTTTCAAGTGACAGCAGCAAATGACATATTTATAGACACCCTGAGAGAAAATAAAATAAAAACACTGAGTATATGGAACCTTGTCTGAAGATTCCCAACTTTGGAGGTCCATATGCCACAATTCAACCTGGCTCCTAACATGTATGCTGTAAGAAATGAGGAGTAAAGGAAGCCAAAGCAAACACACACTAAATTCCTTCGTGATTCTTCTTTGTTGACATAATCCAAGCACATACAGAGATCAAGAGTAATTGAAGGAAGGATCCAAAATAATACACATCAAGAAAAACTGCTTCCAATCTTACTTTAAAAGTATAACCACGACCTAGGGCTCTTCCACACAGGAATATAACCCAGAATATCAAGGCAGAAAATCCCACAATATCTGATTTGAACTGGGTTATATGAATCCACATTGCCATATATTTCAGTTCAAAGATAATGTGAGATTTTCTTCAGCTGTGTGGAAGGGGCCTAGCCATCTCCTGGGAAGCAACTGCAGAAATATATAAGCCCTCTGGAATGTGTTCTTAGGAAAGTCAAGACTTGGCTGTTCGAGCAGGCATTCACAGACGAACTTTAATTAATTGAGACCAACGGAATATTATGACGATGCAACAAAAACCGATTTTAAATGAGATGCTGAGATTTGTATTTTGTCGTTTTTAACTGTTAAATTGTATGGTTTTTATATGGCTGTTTTTATCTTATTATGTGTTTTGTATGTGGGCACTTGTTGCCGCTTGTTCACTGCCTCGAGTTGCCTTTGGGCTGAGAGAGACGGTATAGAAGCATAGTAGATAAATAAATAAATATGCCTAAATTGGAGGGTGAAATCCTTGGTATATCTTATGTTTATCTTTCATCATAATCCCAACTAGGAATTCTAGGAAAATACTGTAACAGTAGTATAACTGAAAAGACTTTCAAAATGAAGAAATTTAAGACACCTATCCATCAATATTCATTGACAGCAGAATTTGTATTTTTCTTTTCGTTCTTTTGATAAAGAACATTTTGATAGCATACAAACAGAACACTTCCCATACACACTCTTTGCCCGTGTATTCCACTATAACCAAGAACAGAGATTTATGCGGGTATCCCTTTTTCTACAAGCAAAGTAGTATCCACGCCCAAAAATCTAGATAGAGCCAACACCTAGGGCCATTGAGGCAGCAAAACAATTGTCTGTGCAGCAAATTCACATTGCATTAGACTGAGGACCATGGGCGATACTGCAGCAAGTTGGGTCAGCACTCACATATTCAAAATTATTAAATGACCTATTGTTTTTAGTAGAGGAGAGGGAAGCATCTGCTTTGGAAACCCAAGCTTAGTAACCCAAGAGATGATCTACAGAAACTCCAACCAAAATCAGAGAAACCATTATCCGATTACTTATCTTACCATATAATGATGCTGATGGCTGCAAGTTCAACAACACTGGAATCCTTAAGAGACACATACCAGAAATCATTAGGTATGAGTTAAGTATTGGCCATTGTGGTCTCCCCCCACTCTATGACTCCTTGATTTATGTTCTAACTATCAACTGGAGAAAGGAGCAGCTGTGTGAGGCAAGCTGAGAGGGCACCAGGAGCAGAGAAGTCTGACATAAAGAGCTAGGGTTCTGTTCAACTCAATCTTATTCAAACTTACAACACGGAAAACACTCCAGGAATCTTTCTCAGCCCGATTAGAAGATGACAAAATTAAACACTGGATCTGGAGTAAATGTACTTTGGCATCAGGTAACAATATGTAGACACTGCTAAAATTAATATGCACACACAATAATTTTTCTGGCACAGAAGTATCAAGAAATTCTACTCTGTGAATTTGGTACCAGTCCCAGATAACTGAAAATTCATAACCATACACATCAGAGTATGGTGCTAACAGGGAGTGAAGACAGAATCTGACTATAAATGTATATGTTATTTCTTAACCTTTATGTCTATTCTGTCTTTTTTCAATTATTTCTTCTTAATTGGATGTCTGCTGATAACAGGAGGGTTTATTTCTGGGAAAGACTATAGCCCTAATGTATCAGTAGTAGAAATGAACAAGCATTGAAGTAGAAAGCCAAATTTGCATTGTGGTACTCTTACCTGCTACTCTAAGGCATGAAAGCTAAATGCTGTAAAAGAAAACAGAGTGGTGTTGTAGTTCTGTCACTTTGTCGGTATGGTGCTATTGACAGGACAGGCTACAGCCCAACTTTATTCTATTCTATACCAGTTGTTCTCAGCCTGTGGGTCCCCAGATGTTTTGGCCTCCAACTCCCAGAAATCCTAGCTAGATTTCTGGGAGTTGAAGGCCAAAACATCTGAGGACCCACATGTTGAAAACTTATGCTATATACAAATAAGAATTCCTGTGAAAGCTGGCCTGCTGTCATCATAGAACAAGCTTTCAAATCCATTTCTGAATACAAACTGAACGAAGTTTCAAGAAAAACTTTCTCTTCTGCTGATGTGAAACTATGAAGTAAACTACAGTTTCACTTTCTTCTCAGCCCACATCTTAAAAACCTGCAGTCTTCCCTTTGACTGAGAAGCAAGGGACATCTTCAGTCCCATCTTGTACGTTAAATGATTAACCACAAATAGCATTTTTTACAAGTTGATATAACATACTATTTACATTTCACTCAACACATCCCTTTACATCAACAGTTGGGAGAAACCCCTCTGGAATATCAAATCGACTGTGTAAGAAAACCAACTCTTTTGAAGTCTTCTATTGATACCAAGGATTACAAAAAAGATAAATCTCTGGGTCCCAAAATAAATCAAGCTCAAACTCTCCCTAAAACCAATTAACTATTTTTATGCTTTTAGGCAAATATATCCAATCACGAGGTGAATCTACAAATATCATTTAATGAAGTTTCAGATTGGTATTGACAAAAGTGGGTTCACTGCACTTTTGATTAAATAGTAACTCAACCAGTTTGAGGCCCAAATGGCTATTAGCACTGAGGCACATTAAGGGCTTTCTTTCATGAGCTTTTGTGGGTGTTTGGTGTCTGATCACTGCAGTTTGAAGCTAGCTTTGAACTGCATTAAATAGTTATTGCAGATGAGTCCTCAGTATTGGTCGAAATTTCAGTTGATTCTGAATATGGCAAATTTTCTTTCTTTCTTTCTCTCCCTCACTCCCACTTGGCAGGGGCTCACCTGGTTGAACTCCTCGTCGGCGTAGATATCTATGAGGTCCACTCCTTCCGACATATTTTCAGGAGCACCTCTGAGGAGAACAGAGGAGGCAGAGCAGAACACTGTGCACAGGGGAGAAGAGGGGGCACGTTAGTGCTCAAACGACCAATGTAATTCTAGGCTGCATCAATAGGAGCATAGTATCTAGATCAGTGGTTCTCAACCTGTGGGTCCCAAGATGTTTTGGCCTTCAACTCCCAAAAATCCTAACAGTTTGTAAACTGACTGGCATTTCTGGGAGTTGTAGGCCAAAACATCTGGGGACCCACAGGTTGAGAACCACTGCTGTAGATCAAGGACCAAAAGGAACACACATCATCACCAAGTCCCACTCTATTCTGCATTGGTCAGATCTCACCTGGAATGGTGCCTCCAGTTCTGGGCATCACAATTCAAGGAAGATACCGAGATGCTGAAATGTGTCCAGAGAAGGGAAAATAAAATGATCAATGGGTGGCTCTAAGTTTTTCGGGCTGCATTAAGTTTTTCAATGCTTAATGAAAAATGATCAGTGGTTTGGGAGCCAAGCCCTACAAGGAGCAGCTGAGGGAATTGGGCATCTGAGAGAATACAAATAGCCATGTTCAAATATTTGAAAGGATGTCACACTGAGGAGGGGCCAAGTTTGTTTTCTGCTGCCCTGGAGACCAGGACACAATGGAGACATGGATTCAACTTAAAATAAACTCCACCTAAACATTAACTTATTTATTTCAGACATTTATACCCCGTCCTATCGCAACCTCCGCAGAGGGACTCAGGGCGGCTCACAACTGGCACGCCATGGTGCCAACAACACACAATATAAATACACAAATTAAATAAAAACAATACAAAAACAGTATAGAAACATTCGAACAATTCAGTTCTTTGGGATAAGCAAAGTTTTGTCCTGGGTATCAAAGCAATCAAGGACAATCTTCCAAACAAAAC
Organism: Anolis apletophallus; assembly: GCA_030556195.1. Classification (NCBI taxonomy): domain Eukaryota; kingdom Metazoa; phylum Chordata; class Lepidosauria; order Squamata; family Anolidae; genus Anolis; species Anolis apletophallus. The sequence goes on along the minus strand of JARBWK010000002.1, from coordinate 104,096,489 downwards.
TTTATTTCCATGTATAAGGTGATCAAATATCATTACAAACATGCAAAGCAGCCAACTGATGCATCTCAAGGCAATAAAGGCTTCTGGTTTTTAAAAACCCAAAGTTAAAATAAATGGGTTTAACAAGTGACCCTTCCTCCCCATGATTTAGCAACTCCACGCTGGCGAGCTGACCTTGCCTAGCCCAGGTCTTGTGACCCTGCAACTCCCAGGGCTCCCCACATATTCTTGGCTGGAGGTTTCTGGGACTTGCAGTCCAAATGAATAAATAAAAAGCCCCTCCTAACTTTTTCCTGAGCCCTGCGAGGAGGAGGAGGAACCCCGTCCCTGCCCTGAGCCGAAGGAAGGCCGGAGCACGTCCCCAGGGAGCAACTTCCTCACGGGGAAAGCGGAGTACGCTGCTGCTGCCGCCGCCGCAGGGTGTGGTGGAGGCATGAGCAGAGGCTGGGTGGCCCTCTGCCGGGGGTGCTTTGCTTGTGTGTGGCAGGACAAGGCTGGATTGGGAGGCCCCTTAAGTCCCACTAAGTTCCCCGGCCAGCGATTCCGGAAGGAAGGCAAGAAGGCGGCCTGGGAGGCTCAGGGCCCGGGCCCGGCCCCTCCGCTCAGCCCCGCGGCCCTGAGGAGGAGGAGGAGGCCCGCGGGAGAGGCGTGAAGGGAAGGAAGGGGCCGAGCAGGCAGGCCCTCCTCCCGCCGCCATTGCTGCGCGCGCACTCCCGCTGCCTCCAGTCATGGCCTCCTTTTTTTCCCGCGCTCCCAGGGAACCCTCCCACCGCCGCCTCCGCCTCCTCGGGCCCGGCACCTCATCCCCTCCCGCGCCGCCGCCGCCTCCTCCGCCGCCGCCTCCGCGCCCGTTACGCAAGGCCCCAAATCCAGGCAGGCCCAAGACGCAAGCGGCCGTGTGCGCGAACCTCACTCTGGCTCCCTCTCTCCGCCAGCGCCGCCTGCCGCCGCCGCCCCGCCCCTTCCGCCCGCCCTCCCTGCCTGCCTGCCAGGAAGGCCCGCCTCTTCCGGCGGGTTGGGTTGCGGCGCGCGCCACCAAGTCGCCCCCTCCTCCTCCTGCGCTCGCCTCTATGCTCAAGAGGGAGGGCTAGAGCGGCCGGGGAAGGCGCCAGGATGGCGGCGCTAGCAGCTCGGGTGAGTGAGTCCGGTGTTTGTGGGGGGAGACGAGAGTGGCAGCCACCAGGCACTGACGAAGAGTTCTCCCTCCCCTCTCTCCCCCCTCTCTCTCCCTTCCTTCCTCGCAGCGGCTCTCCCTCCTCCTCCGAGACCGCCCCCGCCGCCTCCTCCTCCGCGCCCCGGGATGCGGCTACCGCGGGGGAGCGCCCTCGGACTCCGGGCGGGACGTGCTGGAGATCCCGCTGCCGCCCTGGCAGGCCCGCCCCCAGGAGGACCCCGGCACCAAGCGGGCCCGCCTCCTCTACGAGAGCCGCAAGAGGGGCATGCTGGAGAACTGCCTCCTCCTCAGGTGGGAGGCCCCCTTCCCTCCCTCCACACGCTGGAATTAGCGCAGATTGGGCCCGGCTCAGTGCTACCGGATCTTGGGATCTGTAGTTTGGGGAAGCACCAGCACTCTTGGGCGGAGAAGGCCGCAGAGCAGGCCTGGGCAAACTTCAACTCCCACAAACCCCAACAGCCTCCCACAACACTCGGAGGGCCAAAGTTTGCCCATGCCTGCTCTAGGCTTTGCAAGACTACAACTCCCATGATTCCATAGCATTGAGCCATGGCGGTTGAAGTGGGTCGCACTGCATTAAAAGTGTAGTGTAGATGCACGGGTTGTGAACTGTCTCCAAGTTGGTATTGGCAATGACGACCTGAGCGACCCCCAAGGCAAGCTGCCATCGATACCCACCTCGCCTGGCATCACTCTGCACCGGGACTGTGGACACCGGGACTGTGGCACAGCTGGCTGGGTGTCAGCTGCATAAGATCTCTACTGACCAGAAGGTCATGAGTTCAAGGCCTGCCTGGGTCGAGGTGGGCTCTCGACCTATTGTGTAGCCTGTTGTCGACCTTTGCAACCCAAAAGACAGTTGCATCTGTCAAGTAGGAAATTCAGGTACCATTTAGTGGGGAGGCTAAATTTAACTGATTTACAAGGCCATTAAAAACATCTCCAGGAAACACGCTGAGGAATGAAGGAGTGCGACAGCTCCCCCTGGTGGCCAGATGTTAAATTGCCTCTGTCTGTCTTGTGTGTTTGTGTGTCTAAATGTCATGTGTACATTAAGAACATAAGAAGAGCCATGCTGAATCGGGCCTCAGCCCATCTAGTCCAGCATTCTGTGTCACACAGTGGCCCACTAGTTGTACACAGGGATCTCTAGCAGAAAGGAGGGCAAAACCCTCACCTGCTCCCGACCCCCACAACCAGTACCCGGGAAAATCCTGCCTGCCTCCATCAACACAGAGGTGGCACTTGGATGTCCATTTCAGTAGCTACTGATTCCCTTGGTATCCATGAATCTGTCTAATCCTGCCTTGAAGCTGTTCAGGCTGACAGCTGTCACAACCTCTTCTGGAAGTGAGTTCCATAACCCAATGACCCTCTGGGTGAAGAAATATTTCCCTTTATTAGTCCTAATTTTCCTACCTTGGAGCTTTAGGGAGTGCCCTCTAGTCCTAGTGTTGTGTGACAGAGAAAATATTTTTTCTCTATTCACCTTTTCTATCCCATGCATGATTTTATACACTTCGATCAAGTCACCTCTTAAACGCCGTCTTTCAAGGCTGAAAAGACCAAGGCGTTGCAACCTGATTTCATAAGGGAGCTGCTCCATCCCTTGGATCATTCTTGTTGCCCTTTTCTGTACCTTTTCCAGTTCCGTTATATCCTTCTTGAGGTGCGGTGACCAGAATTGTACACAGTACTCCAGATGTGGCCTTACCATAGATTTGTAGAGAGGCAATACAACATTTGACGACCTATTTTCGATTCCCTTCCTGATCATGCCAAGCATAGAATTTGCTTTTTTTACTGCTGCTGCGCACTGGGTTGACATCTTCATTGAGCTGTCCACCAAAACCCCAAGATCCCTTTCCTGGTTTGTCTGGGAAAGCTTTGACCCCATCAATTGGTAGGTGTAGTTGGGGTTCTTTGCCCCGATGTGCATGACTTTACACTTGTTTAGGTTAAAATGCATTTGCCACTTTGTTGCCCATTCACTCAATTTCGAGAGATCTTTCTGGAGCTCTTTACAGTCAGTTTCATTTTTAACTACCCTGAACAATTTAGTGTCGTCTGCAAACTTTGCTACCTCAGAATTCACTCCTACATCCAGGTCATTAATGAGTAAATTAAAAAGTAACGGACCCAAAACTGAACCTTGTAATCCGCCCTGAGTCCCCTGCGGGGTGAGAAGGGCGGAATAGAAATAAAGTAAATAAATAAATAAATACCCCCCAAATCCCAATCCCTTTGAACCCTATGGAGAAACTGTGCCAGGAGTTCATTCATCCCCAGCCCTGTCTCCCTTGGGAGCAACAGCACAGCTTCTTGGAGAAACCCACCCTTCTTCAAGTGGAGATGCGTCTTCAGAGCCCTCCTGACATGCCCCAGAAATGGCAAAGGTTATCAAGAGGCCCAGTTTCAATGGTTCTTTCCTGTCGCTTCACCTACACACCTACAAAGTGACCACATTGAGCCCTCAGTGATGCAGTGGGTTAAACCTTTGTGCCGGCAGGACTGTTCGAACCTGGAGGGTGGGGTGAGCTCCCATCTGTCAGCTCCAGCTTCTCATGTGGGGACATGAGAGAAGCCTCCCATAGGATGGTAAAACATCTGGTGTCCCCGGGATATGTCCTTGCAAATGGCCAATTTTCTCACACCAGAAGCAACTTGCAGTTTCTCAAGTCACTGTTGCCATGAGAATAAATAAACACACACACACACACAACTTTTGCTTATCCCCCCTCATTTATGATCAAACCCTTTGCTGCACCTTCCTTTGCTCTCCCTGCTTTTTAAAGTAGGTTTCTCTTTATTTCCCTCGAATCCTAGAACTATGTTCATAGGAAGGTGGGAAAATGAATATCATCAGCGGAGATTAGCTATTTTAACAAAATAACTCACCACCCTTACATTTTCAAAGAGTATTAGACATTCACACCAAATACCCTGGAAACACAAGATCCGATCTGATCTTGAAAGCTAAGCTGAATCAGACTGGTTAGTATCTGAATGGGAGTCTGCCAACAAATTCACAAGCCCAGGAATAGGAGTCTGTGGGCTATATTTCAAAGCGAGGAACTGGCAAAGCTACCTCTGAATATTCCTTGCTGAAGAAAGCCCTGCGAAATTCATAGTATCACCTTTTGCTTTTGAGAGGAAAAGCAGGGTATACACAAAATAAATAAACTGATATACACCCAATTGGATATTAATCACAGGGCAGTGCTTTATGCTAAAACTGATTTTTTTTTTAAAAAAGAGCCCTGTCTGTAACCCAAAACTTCTTAAATTTTCCCTCTAGTGACCACTAGTGACGCCTGATAAATTTTTATGTGACCCTGGGTATGCAGGTATATAAAATAAGTATGAAATCAAACACTAATAACAAATCAGCATTTCAAGGCTTGCTAAACAGGATGATTTTTCTTTTTATGAAGTACAGCTGACGCATCTCCTGCAGAGTCCACTGTAAAAACTGCACAAATACATACATTAAAATGTCTAAAACAGCCACCAGGTGATGTTCAAAATGTATACTGTTATCAATGTTTTCAGGACCCCATCAATGAGCTAAGGAGACTTTGTTTAGGTTCGGGACCCTCAGTTTAAGAAGGAGTAATGTAGAGCACTTTATTGCTGAAAATACCTGGCAATTTTCACAGAAAGGACCTTGTTCTTCTCAAGCAAAATCCCTGAAAATACAGCCAGTATTGTCTTAATCTCGTATCAGTCCTCTTTTTTGTAAAACAGGTGCTGTTTTCCTCCTCTTGTGTCTGCTATACAAAATAGTCCTATTCTGTTCTTTGGCTTCAGCATATCTCCACCAAATCTTGTCCATTTTACCATCTCTTTGTAAATTTGGTTCTTAATCGCATATAAGAATGTGGAGATTAGCCTTTATTTGGTATGTTTGTCTGTACTTTGATCAGTTTTCTGATTGTAGGCAAATGCTTGCCTATTTCATTTACTTTGTCTTATTGTGTTTCCCAGTCTTTTTGCTAAAGAGAATCTGAATCAAATGAGTGAAAAACAGCTGGATCTTTATGATCGCCTGATTAATGAGCCCAGTAATGACTGGGATATCTACTACTGGGCAACAGGTAAGGTGGACTGGTACCTTTTCTGATCATTAGTTTCTTGTGATTTTTCCTGTCTTGTGAAGCATTATTTTTCAGTCATCAGTACGTATAATAATTTTGTCTCTATTTGTTATCTGTAAACATGTTTTGGGGGACAAAGATAAAAGAACCTCATACATACCATATATACTTGAGAATAAGCTGACCTGAATATAAGCAGAGGCCACTAATTTTACCACAAAAGCTGGGAAAACTTATGGACTTGAGTATAAGCTGAGGGTGGGAAATGCAGCAGCTACTGGTAAATTTCAAAATAAAAATACATACCAATAAAATTACATTAATTGAGGCATCAGTAGGTTAAATGTTTTTGAATGTTTACATAAAACTGTAATTTAACATATGACTGTCTAACTGATTAAATCATTATTCTAGCCTTCTTCAATGTAAATGTGCTTACGTATCCTTCCAATAATAGTAAAATAATCAATGTAATAATAATAGAGTAAAATAATAAATGTAATAATAAAAAATAAATAGAGAAAAATAATACATGTAATCATAATAATAAATAGTAAAATAATAAATATAATACAAATCATAATAACAGAGTAATAAAATAAACAACTTTGACTCAAGTATAATCTGAGGAGGGCCTTTTCAGCCTAAAAATGGTCTGAAAAACTCTGCTCTTTTACGGTATGTTATGGTGTTGGCAGTAGCAATTGATTGTGGTATTTGGTATTGTTTTCAGTGCTAATTGTCAGTAAGTTTACACTTTTAATTGTAGTAAATTCTCGGTACTCAAGGGTGGCTTCAGGTTTCTTCAAACTTCTGTAAAAACTTAACTGAAATCATTGGGAACTGAAGTCAGTGATGACTGATTTGACCTATTGATTTGAGTAGATACACTACTGGAGCATAATGGAGTTTGGATTTAGTTTTACAAAAATGTGTAAGCAAGCCCCATTCCATTTTGTGATAGTTCCTTATAAGCTTACATAAGAAAGGTTGGTAACTATAGTGTTGATGATTACCAACAGTATCTTCCAAGAAATATTCGTAAATGGTTAAAAGTCTACTGTTATTTTGTACCCTCCCTTTTTCTATGTGCAACTTTGCAGAAGTGGCATCATCTAAAAGAGAATTTGAAATACTAATCTTCTTTAACAAAATGTATAGAGAATCTACAAGAACTGGTGGCAGAGCTGATAATGTTGTGTGTTTGCTTTCCTTTCTTCCCACAGAAGCAAAGCCTGTTCCAAAAGTCTTTGAAAATGAAGTGATGGAGATGCTTATAGAATTTACCAAAAACAAGAACAGAGAGAAGAGATTGCGACAACCAGATCTAGAGTATCTTGTTGAAACCCCGCCCTGATCTTGGGTGTGTCCCCCCCAGAAGGGCAGTTCTGGACTTCTTTGACACCAAAAAGCTCAAAACATTAGTACTTGCACCTCTATTAGTATTCTGCCTTCTGCGGATTGTTTTATTTAGCAATTATTCTCCATGTTTTGCTTCCCTAATAAAAATTCAGTGCCCTCTCCTAAAAATTGGAAATCCCTCTCTGCAGAAACATTATTGATGAGGGAGTATTGCTTTTGATTCATAATACATTTGAAGAATGCCATCTGCTTGTCTTCTTCTTGGCTTTTCTTCGCAAACGAAGATTCAGGAAGGACTCATCCCACGCTTTCTACAAGCGCGTTGATGTTTCGGAGATTGGATGTGTTCTTCGAGCCTGTGCAATGGATCTTTCTGGTGGAGCGCAGCGTGCACAGAACTGGCCTCACCCTTTTAATAAAAGGTTCGTCTGCCGAGGCCTAGCAAGCTTAGGATGGTGGCAGCGAGGTCCTCAGGTTTGATTTGAATTTCCTTCTCTTAGATGGTTGACCTTTCAGGGTTAAACGAGCACCATCTGCCCGGGTTTGAAATCAGAGTTTTCCTTCTCCTAGGATGGTTGCCAAAAGGCTAGAGAGCCCACCCTGCCCTTTGACGCTCTTTGTCAGACCCTTCTGTTGTGACCTGTCTGGCATGGGAGGCCCTACCGGTGGCTATTATGCCACTGCCAGCATAGCTCACAACTTCATTAGGGTACGCAAGCCTCTCCCCCACAAAAAGGGGGTGCCAACAGAGAGGTATCTGCTTGTAAAATTGCAAGTTGATTAATATGATCAGATTCATTTAGAAATTATTGTGTTATTAAAATTGCAGTTGGCCCTCCACATGTGTGAGCATAACTTTTCTGGATTTGATTATTTGTGAATTTGATTAATATGTTATGCCTATGAATCTCTAGGTCCTCCAGCACAATTCTGTGAATTACTTGTAGCATGTCAGAAGACTAAGAGATTCGTAGAGAGGTGTTCTGTCAGGTAAAATAACCTTTTTAAAAATTCAAGGTTTTCCCATATTATTGGGAGTCCTGTGCCCCTAACCCTAGCAAATGCGGAGAGCCCACTTATAGCATACCAAATTCCAGTTTTCCTTGGTTAATTTAATATTTTATCAAGAATGTGTTGTCCTAATAGGTAGCATCAAATGAGAATTATGTGTTTCTGGAAGTCTGTAAACCGGAGGTTTAGCACAGCCATTAAATTATCAGCAGCTAAAGATCTATCAACCGAAAGGTTGCAAGTTCGAACCCCAGGTTGGCGTGGCCAGCCAACCGTCAGCTCTGCCCACTGTTTACTTAAGCAGTTTGAAAACAGCTTTAGCTGTAATTAGAGAAATTAGGGAGGTTTTTACAATGCCATAAAGGAAAAGGAAGATCTGAAAATGCTGGAACGGGGAAGTCCTGACAGCTCTTCGTCATAGAGGATGGAGCAACAGCAACCCCTGTGGCATGACACAAAAACATCCTTCTGTTCTGTCTGTGTACTCTGTACGTATATACAAAACTGCATTGGATGTTTGCCGTATATGTGTACTTGTGATCCTCCCTGAGTCCCCTTCAGGGTGAGAAGGGCGGAATATAAAGTATTATTATTAAATTATGAGACATTATTTGCTCACTTAAGAGGACAACAAAGCCCTCCAGCTTTTAAGTACCTTTCAGAATGTCAGGCCATATTGAAGGAAGGTGTTTTGAGTATTTCTCAATATGAGACTTTTCATTAACTGCTCTCCTAATTATATTATAAACTGGTTTCTATTGTATATTATTGTATGCCATACAACAATGATATAATATTACTTGGGGTAAGCTGCAATGAACTCATTTGCAATTCTTTCGTGAAATACTCACATGATACCAGGTTATTGAATAATAAACTATCCCAATTCACCCAAATTACTTCCCATTTCTTTCTCTCTTGGCTTAGTTCTGTTTTCCCTCTTTTTATTATGTTTTTTTGCCCATCCATTCTTCAGTGGATCTTGTCACACGTTTTGAGAGGTTTACCAAATTTGAACAAAAGGGTAAAGCTACCAAAATGTATGTCCTACTCTCTATAGGACATATGGTGGTCCATGCACTTGTTACATCTCGAATAGACTACTGCAACACTCTACGTGGGGCTGTTTCTGAAGACTATGAAAGCTCCAAATAACCCAATGGGTGGCAGCCAGATTTCTTACTGGAGTGGCGTACAGGGAGTGTACAAGCCTTGTTACGTCAGCTCTACTAGATGCCAGTTTGTTGCCGGGCTTAATTCAAAGTGCTGGCTTTGGCCTATAAAGCCCTAAATGGTTCTAGTCCAATTACCTATCTGAATGCATCTCCCTTTATGAGCCAACAAGAGTCAGGCAGGCCCCGTCCCTCCTGGTATTTAGAAAAAAGCTGAAGACCTGGCTCTGCATACAGGCATTTGGTGAATAAGATATTATGGAATTAGACCAGCAGCCTGAACAACGACTATGGATTTTGGAAAATGACTATGGATAACTTTTGAGATCAAGACTACTTTATATGGTTTTAATCTGTTTTACTATTGTATTTATGTGTTTTATTTGCTCATATGTTTTAACTTATAATTTGATGGGGTGTGTTTTATTGCTATGTCCATGCGGCATTAAATTTTGCCGGCGTTTGTAAGCTGCCTTGAATTTCCTGCAGGGTGAAAAAGGCATGGAAAAAATGAAGTAAATATTTCTGATAAACATTTCCCCCGTGTGGTTATACAGAGAAATCTTGTCAATCCCTAAAATACACGCTTTTTTGTATACTTCAGTGAGTTTAGTTAGAGCTACAATTCATTCAAGATGAGTGCAAATATAACTTTTCCTTACAATGCAAGGTTGAGAGACTTGACCTGGTATTAAGGTAACATAACTGTAGTGGAGATGTTAGATTTTTTAAAATTAGAAGTGCTATGAATTAAAATTGGGATTCTAGGTTCCTTTGTGCAAAACCTGTGCTCTACCACTGACCTTTGGAGTACACACATCTTACTTGGGGTTGGGAAAGCAGAAAATATTTGGGTGCACAGAATGGTTTTCTGGTGTACACATGGTATGGGTTCCAAACATTTGTGACTAAGAATTTTCCACTCTCAATTCACTAAGTAATATTTATAGCTTTTTATTTATTTACTGTGGATCATTGCCGTCTAATTCAGCACTTCACAGTTTGCTTAATGTTTGGGGTCAGCATTTTTTTCTCTCTCTAAAATGCTGGGGACTCTGACCATATTACTTCCCTTTTCTGAATTCTTGTGTTCAGCATCTGTCCAGGAACCACAGTGAGTGACACGGTTCTAACTAAAATACTTCTTATTAATCTTTAACAAAATTTGTACAGAGTGAGTAATGTCTATGTTTTTGTTTTTGTGTGTCAGGAGCGTCTTGAGAAACTGCAAGTTGTTTCTGATGTGAGAGAATTGGCCATCTGCAAGGACATTGCCCAGGGGACACCCGGATGTTTGATATTTTACCATCCTTGTGGGAGGCTTCTCTCATATCCCTGCATGGGAAGCTGGAGCTGACAGAGGGAGCTCAACCTGCTCTCCCTGGATTCGAATCACTGACCTCTTGGTCAGCAGTCCTGCTGGCACAAGGGTTTAACCCATTGCGCCACCAGGAGCTCTACAGTGTCCATGTTGATGGCATGGAAAGAAACAAGATGCAGGTGTATGGCAAATTGAATAGAAGAGTTGGGAGATAAAATCACATGCTTTTGACCATCTTTCCCAGTCATACTGACACGTGTTGAATGTCTATCATTCCTATGCAACAATCATGTGTGATCTGTCGTCCACGGGAGTGCAGGGGAAATATTTTCAACCAAAGAACTGTAAAATAGTTATTGAAGGCTTTCATGGCCAGAATCATTGTGTTGCTCTGAGTAAATAAAGAGCAACACTAAAAAAAAACCCCAGGAATTCCAGACAAGAATCAATCGGGGCCAGCTAACACTACCCAACAAAGGGTCCCCCAGGCAGCAGTCAGCCAGGCTTTGACACTACAAGGCTATTAAATGCTAATCAAGGCCAATTGCAACATTCATACTTGCTTCAAACAGACAAGAGTTATTTCTCCCACTCTGGACATTCCACGTATAAACATCACTTGCCTAGTTTCCAACAGAACTCGCAACCTCTGAAGATGCCTGTCATAGATGTGGGCGAAACGTCGGGAGAAGATGCTTCTGGAACATGGCCAAACAGCCCAGAAAACTCACAGCAATCCAACGTTGAAAGAATTAAAAGAGCTCTTAAAAGAACCAGTAACCCAAATGTGCTTTTCTAAGGTGAGAAGCAACAACATTCCTGTTCTCCGTGAATCCCACAGTGTTGCTGCATACTTATGAATTCATCAATAACTTGAACAACAGTAACCAACTTAATGATTTAAATTATTCATGTTTATGGCTGCAAATTAATTTTTGAATTTCCAATGGGCAACACTAATACATTTCTAATCTAATGGTCCATTATCATTGACTCTTGGTGGCAGTTTGTATAATTTTTAAAAAACATATTTTTACGGTTGCAATCTAAATTTCATATTACAAATACTATGAAGACAAATTCAACTTATTATACAAATCTTATATTCCTTCTAATACTCTAAAATGCATTCCCATAACAAAAAATAAGAGAAATATAAGTTCACTTCTCATCTTTCAGCCCAAAGATCTAAGTATATACTCTTGCTATCATCTCAAAAAAATAAATCCCCAATTCTCCATTCTGCCTAACCACTCCATTGGTATTATGTGAATCTTCCAATTCTGAAAGCATCTTCATAATTGTCTTTCTTGATAGTGATTTGCATCAAGAATTTGATACAACTGTGGAAGGCTGCAACTACCAATCTATTAATTTGAATTTTGTTTGTGCTGGCCCTTGTGTCTTACCTGAACTTGGGTTCACCTGATGTATCCTTCACTACAGTTGTGCATATTTGTCAGGTGAGCTGTACTACAGATTTGGCAGGTAAATAAAAAGATTGTGTACTAGAAAGTGTTTTTATTGCTAAACGTTGGTACATGTTCAGAGAGCATCTTAGTAATTGCATCCCCTCTAACTCTTACTACAATATCCTTATGATAAGGGCAAAGATGCCCCTTAAAATAGGTAGGGTGTTCAAAATCCTTAAAACGGAGAAGGAAAAGAAGAAGAAAAGCAGGTGTTGTTACTGTGTAAACTTTCCATGACCACGATTCAGAATTGGATTGTTTTAACACAGGGTTTCCCAACCAGTGTGCCGTGAGCGATCATCAGGTGTGCCGTGGGAAATTGGAACCTCCAATACCCTTTCTTCCCCCTCCTGTCTTTTTCTTCTCCACTCTCTTCTCTATTTTCCCCAAACTCCATCTGTGTTCACATTTGGGCATATTGAGTATTCATGCCAATTTTGGTCCTGATCCAACATTGTTTCAGTCCACAGTGCTCTCTGGATATAGGTGAACTACAACTCCAAAACTCAAGGTCAATGCCCATCAAACTCTTATAGCATTTCCTCTTGATTATGGGAGTTCTGTGTGGGAAGTTTGTGTCTTTCTGCCATTCCTGCCAGGATATCTATGTTGTGTTCATCGAAACAGGTCCAGGTTTCACACTGAGTGTATAAAAACATTTAAAAACATATTAACTATATGTATTACTGTGTTAGAGTGTCATTTTGTGTCATTTTGGTTGGTGGTGTGCCCCAGGATTTTGTAAATGTAAAAAATGTGCCATGGCTCAAAAAAAGGTTGAAAAACACTGGTTTAACAGATAGCACTTGCTCTTTGCTTTCAATTTTGTTTCCTCTTAGTATTGCAATCACTGGTGGTATTACGTGCCACTACCTTGTAAAAATTAAACGTTCAAAGCAGTTTTGACTTGTGTCTGGTTCTATCACACCACCTCAGATAGGATTTCAACATTTGCTAGGAATCAGTCATATAATTAACACCACAGACAACCAAAGATTCCTATTTATGTGTGAGCAAGTGATGGGATGATCAGCTATTTTAAAATTAACTGTGTTGAAATATAGTTTGATTCCATCGAATATGGTTTTCCTCCTCTCAACCAAACCAATTTTTAAAAGTCATGCTGAAGCTACATATTTCACCCACTTGGTGTATCTATAACATTTCCTGGGAACTACCACATGGTGTCATTATTAGTACAGGTATATAGATTCTGTTAATTCATTACTTACAAAAGGTGAAGGATTTTACAAGGATTTAATGAAAAACTAGTTTATTGAGGCCCCTTCCACATAGCTGAATAAAATCCCACATTTTCTGCTTTGAACTGGAATATATGCCAGCGTGGACTCAGATAACCCAGTTCAACACAGATATTGTGGGACTTTCTGCCTTGACAAGGTAAAGGTTTTCCCCTGTCATTAAGTCCAGTCGTGTCCGACTCGGGTTGGTGCTCATCTCCATTTCTAAGCTGAAGAGTTAGCATTGTCTATACACACTTCCAAGGTCATGTGGCTGGCATGACTGCATGGAGCACCTTTATTTTCTTATTAAAGCGATATCTATTGATCTACTTAAATTTGCATGTTTTCGAACTGCTAGGTTGGCAGAAGCTGGCTGACAGAGGAAGCTCATGCTGCTCCCCGGATTCGAAGTTGCGGCCTTTTGGTCACCTTTGGGGACCTTTTGGGGGCTCCCATCTGCCTTGATATTCTGGGTTATATCGCTGTGTGGAAGGGCCCTGAGGTTGTTGGTTGTGAGAGACAGGTTTCTGCTTTTTGCTAGCCTCAGTCAGGCAGCACTGTGTATATTTCCGTATATATTAATCTGTATAAGTCGGGGGCAGGTTTGGGAGCCAAAAATTTGGCTTTTCACATCCATGAATAAGCCAATTGTCATTTAACGGACGCAAGAAGTACCAACACTGCCTCAGAGGGCCAGCTGCCCTGGTTACAGCCCCCTCCCCAATTTCCTCACCCAGGCATCCAAAAAGACACAGATATTGTTTACTATTGCAGGTTCATTGGTTGCTGGTTTGATGTTTGCTCTTATATTCTGTTATGTTGTTTTTTCTGTTTTATGTGGTTGTTTTTATATTTTAGTGTATTATATTTTAACTGTTCGGGCTCGTCCCCATGTAAGGAGGAGATGGAGGCGGGGTATAAACATAAAATTATTATTACTCCACTCTATCCAGAGAATGGGATAGTTCCTTTTATAATGAGACTTAAGGTACAGTATGTACATTGCTCATAGGTAAATTGACATGGGATTTTTTGGTCATTTTTGGACTAAAATTTCTAGACTTCTACGTGAGTATATACAGTAACTTAGCATGATTACATTTTCCATAATCATTCTTGAACAGATAGCAGAATCTATCAGAGTTTTGGAATGCAATACTTTATTTTAAAATTGAGACCAACTTGAATTTTTTGCTTTAAATATCTTGCAACATAAAATGGAATGCAGACATGCTTAAAAACCAGAGATTGAAACAATCTCTGTTAAAAGATACAAATCCACCAACAGCGTGCTCCTCTTGGTACAAAACAGCCCCTTTTTATCAGAAAAAAATAGTAAAGGCTCCATGGAGTTTTTCAGGTCCCAGCCTCTCTTGTTGCACTTTTACAAAATGATTTTGTTATCACAAATATTAACATTCACACCCTGCCTTAAATACATCTAATGCTGAGTGCCTCAGCTTCTTGACCGCTGCTTAAAACTGCTTGCTAATCTCTTATGTTAGGCTTAATCTGTTTCCTTGTGTCACATGAAAAAAGAAAAAGTTTGGATATTTCTGGACCAGATGTTCCCTTAAACCCCTTTTAGTTGGACTCATGCCTCACCTAGCAGGGGCCTGCTTTGCTGGCATTGTGTGATGATTTTGATGGTCAAAGGTTTTCCTGACCTGCTTAGCTTTGTGTCATATCATATTCAGATCCTGTTATATGCATTTTCACTGCAACTCACCCATAACTTATAAAAGCAATACATTTGTAAGAACTATATTAACACATGACATCATTTGTCAGCTTTCTTATTCAGCATTTATTGTAGGATTAACTGTAGAGTTATGCTCTTGAGAGTTTTTTCCCAAGACTTTATAAGATGAGAAAAGCTATCTCAGCATTTAATTGCACCAGTTAGCTTTCAAAGTATTTGTGGCATCTCTTTACTGTTGCTATTATTTTGTTTACCTACGAATCCAGCTTCTTAATTCAGAATCATTGAGCATTTTGAGTGAACTCCACATATCAAAAACACTAATTATCAATCTGGAAATGTTTGATATTCTCACTACCACCAATGTGGAAAATAAATGACATTGTATGCTAAAGTGTCCATGTTCTGCCAAATAAATAATATTCTGTAGCTAATGGTGTAGCAGGTTAAACTGCTGAGCTGCTGAACTTGCTGACTGAAAGGTCAGTGGTTCGAATCCTGGGAGTGGAGTGAGCTCCTGCTGTTAGGTACAGCTTCTGGCAACCTAGCAGTTCAAAAACATGCAAATGTGATTAGATTAATAGGTACCGCTTCGGCAGTAAGGTAACAGCAGTCCATACAGTCATGCCGGCCACATAAACTTGGAGTTGTCTATGGACAACGCTGGCTCTTCGGCTTAGAAATAGAGATGAGTACCCCATCCCCTGGCAGACATGACTAGATTTAATGTCAAGGGAAACCTTTACTTTTAGCTAGAATAAAAGTAACATATTTTAAATAAATGCATTTTAATTTTAGGCAGGTATAGGAGAGTAAGAGCAAAACATTGAAACCTCATGTTTCTGGGCCATACAAATCTTACCTCCTGTCAGTCTCACTCTTAATGTCTGAAACTTCACATAATTTGTAGAGATACAGAAGTCACCCATTTTGGGAGAAAGGCAGCATATAAATCAAATATATTACTCTGCTATGGCTAGCACAAAGTGGAAGGTATATTTTTAATATCCACTCTGACTTGTTTTCTATTTTTCATACAGCAGAAAAGAACAAACACTTCTAATTAGTTATGTGACTTTGGCTTTATCCAATGGCTGCGTGTTTCTATGGCTCCATCTTAATGCAAAAACCATTCAGCAGCACATTAAACTATAACTGCTGGGAAATGCACAGCTATTCTCTTGGAATCCTGATGTGATACAATTTGGAATCCAAGTGATCAATACATGGTCTGGAAGTATTGCATATGTTTAGGATGTACAGTTGGCACACCACATTTGCAGGTTTGACTTTAGTGGATTTGATTAAATTTAGGAATCTGTCAGTTCCCCAGTGCAACTCTATGGACAACTTCCACTAGATGACCAGAGTCATCCTTGAAAATCTATGAGGGCCACCTTAGGAACCCCTTATCCTTCAGTGCAATTCATTAGTAAATGGACTGTTTCTAGCTGATGGCAATGGATTTATTGGGAAGACGACGTGGAATGGCGAACTGTTTAAATGTATTTATTATTGTTTAAATGTATGCTAAATGTATATTATGCTTTGTTTTTAATGTTTGGCACCGAATGGTGCCTGTTGGCAGCTGTTCTGAGTCCCTCTTCGGAGGTGAGAAGGACTGGATAGAAATGCTCCTAATAAACAAGCAAACAAACAAACAAACTTCTGGCAGAAGTTGATGTGCAGTCCTACTGGAGAATCTAGAGAGAGGCTCTGTGTCGTATGTGAAAAAAATAGCAATTTTTAATTCATTCTTTCCCCACTTTTGTCTTTGGTCCTTTGCTCCAGTCTAGCAAAACGTGAAGGGTGGACTGTATATATACTATGAGAGCCAGTGTGTTATTCCCAATGGCCCAAAGCAATAGTATGCAGTGTATCCATGTGAACTTCTTGGTGTGTTTGAATGAGTTGCTATGTGCTAGTTGCTAGGAGACAAGCTCTTGGACTTAGCTGTACGCATTCCACTGTCAAGTTCCTAGCCTTTTAAAAGGGAGCATTTCTGTTCTTTTGTGGCAATATTCTACCTGAACCAGTGCCTGGACTAGGACAGGTAAGAGCATCCTGCCCTCGGGTGGAGGAGTGGGATTAAATGATGCCCAAGTGGCTTTGGGTGAGGGAAGAACATGCGGCTTTACTGAATTTACTTTCCCTTTGCTGTTGTACTTTACCAAGGCTGTCACATTTATCCAAGGACTATCCATCACTATTCCCTTACTGCAGTTTTAAATGGAGTGCAGGTTCTGAATCCAAGACCTTCTGCATGCAAAGTGCATGCTCTGCCACGAGACTAAGCATGCCCTCCTACCTAATTGAATTGCATTCTTTGCATGCTAGCTGCGCTGGGAATGTTAATGCCAAGTTAAAGGCTCAGAGGGAGATGTGTGGCTAAAGGCATGGGCTGGGCACAATTTATGAAGATGTCTGCTCAGGTGCAGTCATATGTTTAAAGACAAAAAAGTAGACATTCAAATAGTTTTCAGAGAAGTAGCTGTGTTAGTGTCTTGCAGCAGAAAAAGGAGAAAGGCAATGAGAACGAAGAAAGTAATGCAGCAGCACCTTTAAGACTAACTGGTTTTCATTTCAGTGTCAGCTCTTGCAGATATAAACCCACTTTTTCAGATACATGATAGAATGATATCCAGATCTCAAGGTGCTGGAATGGGGGAGTCGACTTAAAGGTGCTGGCACAGTATATTTTCCCCCTCTTGTCCTTCTTTAGAGTAGTAGTACTAGTACTAATAGATAAAGGTAAAGGTTTTCCCCTGACATTAAGTCCAGTCATGTCCAACTCTGGGGGTGGTGCTCATCCCCATTTCTAAACCGAAGAGCCCGCGTTGTCCATAGACACCTCCAAGGTCATGTGGCCGGGATGACTGCATGGAGCATCGTTGCCTTCCTGCTGGAGCAGTACCTATTGATCTACTCATTTTCGAACTGCTAGGTTGGCAGAAACTGGGGCTAACAGTGGGCGCTTAGTTGTTATTATTTATTTATACTCCGCCTTTCTCCCCAAGGTGATTTAAAGTGGCTAGCAATCACACAGTTTGATCAATTTAAAATAAAGTGAGTACAAAAAGTGATTAAAAATACAATTAAAACATAATAAATACAATTAATATGCATTTAAAAACACATACCCCCCTAAATCCCACCCACAACCCAGCAATGTGGCCCTTCTTCTCCAAATACCTATTGGCAGAGAAAGGTCTTTTAAAAAAATTAGTTCATAATAGTACAATCTGTGAATAGGTAATAAGCAATTATTGTGAGTACACATTTTAAATAATGGAGTATTTTTATATTATCTATTTATCTCTTTTACAAAGTTATTCTTCTTTTCACATCCCCCCACCCCCAATCCCCATACCACATTTTCCTCTATATCTTTATCTTTAACCATGAACACAATTTTCCTAATCTTTGTACATTATCTATATTGGTTTCCCAACTTTCTATCAATTCTATATATGCCACCCATTTATCTTTAATTTCTTCTGTTTTATCCTCCTGTGTATTCTCTTGAGCTATATATGCTATAATGCCCAGTTGGACTTGATCAAACAGGTAATTATTCCAATTTTTCAAATTACATTTTTCCCATCTCTCCATCTTTGTGCTATTAGAGCCTTTCCTGCTAGGATCATTGCTTTAAGTAAATCTTGGTTTTTTAATGCCAATGTTATTGTTCCTTATGATTATCGCCATTAACATAAAATCCATATTTACCTGAATTGGTATTTTGAATAATTTCTCCATTTTCTTTACTATCTTTTCCCAGAAAATTATTGTATTTGGACACTCCCACCACATGTGGGTATACCACCCTTTATTTGCTCTACAATGCTACATGTTGACCTTATTCCCATTCCCACATTTTGATAACTGAGCTGGTGTCCTATATCATTTCCAATTTTCCCCCTTTCTAACGCTTTATATGTATCCATTTTATCTTTCTTAACTCCCTTATTTCCTCTATTGCTTGTTTTGTGAGGGGGGGCTTCTTTCTGCCATTTATTTTGTAGTGTTCATACTATATATCCATCATAATTTATCATGAATTTATATATTGCTCCTGCTAATCCTTTCTCTGATTACTGTCCTTTTATAGTATACTCTCCAGCTTACTTTCTTTGCCTATACATTCCACGTATTTCCCCTTTATTATACAGGCCTAATACTTTTATCCAGTTTTCATTTCCCAGTTTTTCTATTATCCTACTGGATATATGGGGAATAGTTGAGCATTTATGTCATACAATAGTAGCCTTTGTCCTCCATGTCCTTCCAACAGTTGGTGTTGGACTCCTTCTCATCCTTCTCATTCAGGCATCCTAAGGGTGTCCACTTCGATATTTCAGGCATCCATCCATATTGGATGGCATTTCCCCATGTTTTTAGTGCTAATTTTCTTGGGCCTCTTGTTTTTTTTATGCTTACCTCTACGTTTCTTGTGAATATGCCAAATTTTCCCTCACCATTATTTACTATGTCCTCTATTCTAGACCATTTTCCTTTATTCCCTATCCTGCTTTCTAGTAGTAGTTTTAATTGAAATGCTTCATAGTATAGTTTCAGGTTTCGAATTCCTACCCTAATTCTTCCTTGTGTGTATAATATACTTCTTTTTTTAAAAAATCCTGATTTCTTTTCTCCTAAAACCCAATCTCTAATTATCTTATTCCAAGTGTTAAATTGTCTTTGATTAATTTCTATCGGGAGTTAGTTAATATCACAATAAAGTCATCTGCAAAAAGATTCAATTTAATCTCCTCCCAAACAAATTTACATCTTTTTATCCTTGCACTATTTCTTCTTCTATTTGCTAGCACCTATATACTTACTATAAAAAGAGATGGTGAGAGGGGACATCCTTGTCTCACTCCTCTTTGAATTGGAAACTCCCAGAAAAAGGTTTTGCCCTGCTTGCGGAAGTCCAGCAGGGATGGGCCATCCTGGTCTCTCTTGATATGATGATGTGTGAAAGTCATGAAATCTGCCTATTGAAATAAAGTTTCTTTGGGTTCAAAATCTCTGATTCCTTCTGTGACACGTGCAACAGCAAGTCTAGATGCCAGCTCTATCCCCACATCTATTCTGGGAGCAATATTAGAGGGGCCAATAACATTACCCACAAAGTCAGAGGTGTATTCACTTGAGCTTCATTAAATGTGATATATGCCATTGTATGGCAGAATGCCCCTCTACGTTGAACAAGCATGATAGCCTCTATGCAAGAAGATAAATGGATACAAATCTGACATTATAAATGACAATATCCCCAAACTAGTTGTGAAACATGTGACAATGGATTTACAAGTGGCAGTCACTGAACAAGGAACTTAAAAGGAAGACTAGAAAGATGGGTGAATTGAATTAAATCCATACATTGTAATCTATTATCTGAGGAATGAACAAAGATAATGACTTCATGGCACATTACATGTATTAATACAAGAGTTTACGCTGCTGCACACCTGCCAAAAAGAATCTTTTCAGACAAGGTTTTGAACTCAGGAAAACTGATTTTTGCTGAATAGATCTACTGCTTTCAGACTTTGGCACTGATACCTGTAAGGATCTGCACAACCTATATCAATTTATACAGACCTTTGAAAATTTAAGGGTACAGGTCATGATTGGCAGATTTTCCAGATCCTATTACATTCCATCCCTCTTCTACAACTGTATAAATATGCTTTGAGGCTTAGGTATCACTCTGTACTGCATCTGAAAGAAAGCGGTTTATATTATTATTTTTATTTATTTATTTATTTATTTCTATTCCGCCCTTCTCACCCCACAGGGGACTCAGGGCGGATTACAATGTACACATTACATTTAGACACACAAACACACAAGACAGACAGAGGCAATTTTTTAACATCTGGCCACCAGGGGGAGCTGTCGCACTCCTTCATTCCTCAGCGTGTTTTTTGGAGATCTTTTTTATGGCCTCCCCACTAAATGGTACCTTAATTTCCTACTTGACAGATGTAACTGTCTTTCGGGTTGCAAAGGTCAACAACAGGCTACACAATAGGTCGAGAGCCCACCTTGACCCGAGCAGGCCTTGAACTCATGGTCTTCTGGTCAGTAGAGATCTTATGCAGCTGACACCCAGCCAGCTGCGCCACATTCCCGGTGCCCAAAAGTACATGCAAAAATAAAACCTGTTAGCCTTAAAGGTGCTACTACATTCATTTCCCCCCTCTTTTCCTCTCTTTTTTTATTAGGCATTCCGGTCAGTCTGTTCCAAGCAGGCAGACATCTGTCAGTCATATGTAGTAATTTGTGTTAGAAGGCACTCTTGTTGTGAGATAAATTATACTGTGTAAAAAGTATTGTCAGTAATTATGCAATTCTTGCAATAAAAGGGCAATGCTTATATAGATGGCTTACTGGGGAGGTAATTCTTTTAGGCCATATGGCTCTTAGTGGTCCTGCCAAAAGGGGAAGTCAATGGTACAAATTAATTAAATTTCTATCCCATGATGCCAATTAAAACAGAAAACACAATTATGTAATAAAACCTCTTATTACTTTATAATTAGGTGCCACCCCTTCTACTTTTTTTAAATATTGTAGTAGACTATACCTCAAAGGCCTAGTAAAAAGAGAAATATCTCACTGTCTTTCTATCAACAAAAACTAAGATAATCAATAGTTTACAGACAACAGTCCCTCCCCGCAAGAACAAAGCTATTATGCTGAATTCATACCTCATTCCTTGGAATAACTTAATCTCCAACAAACTAATTATGCAAATAGCATATCATGCGTGCTTTGTTAGGAATGGAAAAGCTATGACTGCTTTGGAGCCAAATATGCATATGCAAACACAATTTAGTCATGGAAGTATTAATTAGGAGTTAATAGAGAAATGCAGAAGAAACTGTATTTTGTTTCTGAGAGATACTGAGAATCTAATGGTTTTAATGTTTCAAATGCCAGTATTCTAAATCTTCATGGTTCAAAGAAACATCTCTGATAAAGGCAATGAAGGCATTACTAGAGCCATAGGTATCTCTCCTATCTTTTTTGTTTTAGGTATAAGGCAGTTCTGTTGTGCACTATGAACACGTGCAAAGACTTGAGATATAAGTGATGAGGCAGAGCTTAAATAACATTATGAAGCAGAATTGACAAGGCCAACATAACATCACGAGGGCAGTACATAATTTGTGCCAACACAGCTTGACAGTTAGTTGGGACAACAATAGGAACAGTGGAAACAGATACATAAGAAGATCAGGACTCTAACAGATAAGGGATATCTCCTGGTACAGTCCTTGAACAACTGAAGTGAAGAAACCTATTGAAGGCAGAGCCCACATTTGGGATCTCAGCACATGGATGTTTCCTCCCATTTTCTCATGTTGTCAAAACGGAGTCCCATGGTGGTCGCCTGTAAGAATCCATCTTGCCAGTACTTCGAGGGAAATAGTGTGCCATTCTCCAACTCCTGATTCCAGAAAACAGGGGGAAGTAGGAAGAAGATGGGGGAAAGGTTGTGGGGTGGTCCCTAAAGATGGATCTTGCCAGGAGAAAATGGGGTAAAACAGTTTCTCCACTCTTCCCAATGCTTTTCCTTGCTTTCCTCCTGCACGTCTGATGAAGTCCTTGGTACATGTATAGGAATATATATCCTAAATATCTTGGCGTCAACTTAGATTGAACACTAATATTTAGGAAACACTGTGCGAACACCATGCACAAAGTAGCTGCACAGAACAACACCCTGCAGAACCTTACTAATAGTGCATGGGGTGCAGATCCAAAATTAATAAGAACATCAGCCCTGGCCTTGTCTTACTCAATTGCTGAGTATGTCAGCCCCGTTTGGCATAAATCTGTCCACGCGAAACAGGTGAATATAGGACTGAATGAGACATGTAGATTAATCACATGCTGCCTTAAACCTACACCTGTTGATAAGATAGCTGGCATTGCTCCCCCCCCCCCCATGTGCAACAGAAAGTTGCTGCCAATTGCGAGAGAAATAAGGTTGAATACTGTGAAAGCTACCCACTGTATGACTATCAGCCTCCTCCCAGTAGACTTAAATCAAGAAAAGGTTTCATGAGAACTACCATACCTCTAAGCCAGGGGCCCTCAAACTTTTTATACAGAGGGTCAGGTCATAGTTCCTCAAACTGTTGGAGGGACTGATTATAATTTGGAAAAAAAACATTAATGAATTCCTATGCACATTGCACATATCTTATTTGTAGTGCAAAAACCACTTAAAACAATACAATAATTAAAATGAAGAGCAATTTTAACAAATATAAACTTATTCATATTTCAGTGTGAAGTTTGGCTGATGATATAGGGTGTTGTTGTGTGTTTTCACACAACAGTTCAGATTTAGGTTGACACTGAGTGAGGGTCGGGTAAATGACCTTGGAGGGCCCTCGGGCCTTAGTTTGAGGACCCCTGCTCTAAATGTTCCTCCAGCAATATGAAGAATATCCATGTGGACAGCAAAATCAGGCAATTCCAACTGGATAGCTCCCACAAGGGTCTTCCTCCAGGGGCAAACCAAGAATGGGCAACTTGGAAGTCCCTGAACAGACTCAGCAGTGGACTTGGCAGATCAAAAGACAACCTGGCAAAATGGCACTACCTAAAATAATCCTCTATCTTGTGTGACTGTGGAGGAGAGCAAACAATTCAGCACCTGTATGCTTGCCCACAATACTCTGCCTCATGCACAGAGAAATAATTGTTTAAAGCCACAGAAAATGAGGTCGCTGTTGCCCTATTTAGCTGCTTGTGATCCCCTTATTTTATCAATTTTAATCTTATTTATTTATGCAATGCTTTTGACACGAAATACATCTATAGGAAGAGTTATTGAGAGAAAACCTATAACACAGTCAAACCAACCAGCTAAAAAAAGAAAGAAAAGAAAGAAAAAAGATTGGTACCTTGGTTTTTAGGCCTGTTCCTAGAGTTATTTGGGGCACTGATTCAGAAAATTTCATTGGATAAACTACATTAGCTCTAGTTTATTAGATAAGGTTAACATGATTTTCTATGGGTGAGCAGATGGTGACTGGTATATAACATATGTTCTGTATCCTACATTTATAGCTAATAGGGGGAAATTGGTGCCATTTTTGAAACCAGCAGGTTAAATATTCTGAGAAACAAGGATAACATTAGAGGCACCAAAATGTGAGATGGCCAGTGTAATATAAGTACAGATGTTTTGCCAGAGCTTTCAATAAAAGTTGCCATATCATTTCCTTTCATTTTAATATGGCTTATCCTATATCTGTTAGCCATGGTGGGCAATGTTTGGCACTCAAGATATTGTTTGATGGCAGTTTCTCGTAGCCCTTGCCAACAGAAACAATGGTAGGGAGTTCTGGGAGTTGCAGTCCATCAATCCCTCCTGTAGGCTAAGCAAAATACGATGTGTTTCAATAATTTTAAAATTTACTCTTAAAATGATAGTTCATACTCATGGAAGGAGTTATCAGCTTGTTTGAACCTGTGACACAACCCATTTGTAATAATAATGGAAAGTAGTCAAGACCTTTTAAAACAGTTATTCATTTTGATCATCTATATAAATAAAAACGTAATGATCCTTTGTGGGATTAGCATAACTCAAAAACCACTGGGTGAATTGACACAAAATTTGGACACTGCACCCTAACAGACCAACGAGTGACCATCACTCATAAACACCTCCCAAAAAGCTAAATGATGATACAGCGTATGCGTGAAAAGGACAGTTCCCAGCATCCCCTAGAACAGGCCCTTTAGGAGAGGAGGATGCTCCAAATGTACTGTTTGCAAGCTGCAAGCTTTCTTCTCCTTGGATTTCTTTGAGAGCATCCCAATCGCTGCATATGTCCTATTTCCTATTCCTGGACTGCAACTCCCAGCAATCCTCCAGATAGAGGAAATATATAGACTAGATAGAGATAGATAGTAGCTAGATAGATTAATCAGGAGGACTGCTAGGAGTTACAGTCCAAGAATAGGTAGAAAAGAAAGAAAGGAGAGAAAGAAAAAGGGAAGGGAAGGAAGGAAAGAGGTAGAGAAGGAGGAAGGAAAGAAAAAAAGGGAAGAAAGGAAAGAGGGAAGGAGGGAGGGAAGGAAAGAGAGAGAGAGAAAGAAAGAAGGAGAGAAAGAAGAAGAGAAAGAGGGAGGGAAGGTTGGCCATAACAATGCGTAGCAGGTACAGCTAGTTGTTAATATTTATATTTTGCAGGTTTTAAAATTATATATTTTAAGGTGCACTGCCTTGGGTCTCAGTCCTGGGAGAAAAGCAGGGTATGAATAAATATAACCAGCCTGCTTTATACTTCATGTGACTGCAAATGGGCTAGTGTATATCTTTAACCTCCTCCTTTAAAAATAAATTCTGGGCTAGTTATGACATCACAGTGCTGTGTATGTTTGACCACATTCTGTTTCTAGGGCACACTGTAGAACTTTCCGAGCCAAACTGCTTCTTCCTGGCACTTGGCAGCATCTCTGCTATCTAGAATGCTTAGTTGTCAGTCATCTTCAATCTCTCTTTGTGCAGGAAATTCTTACCTGAGGCCATCGCCCTCTGTATCTTCAGAGAAGATGGGGCGGCTCCCTTTGGGGGTTGTTTCTCCCTATGTAAAAACCAGCTCTGGTGGAAGTATGGACCCCATGAAATTCTATTGCACCAGCTATGGCACAGCCTATGGTAAGGTCCTTTATCATTACGGGAAGGGCTTCATTCTGTTGCTGTTGGCATGCCCGTACCATGCAAAAATGTCAGCCAGCTGAAGACAAAGTGGCTATTCAGAGAGCAGATGCCTCCCTCCAGACTTTCCTAGGGGTTAATGCTGCCCCTAATTGTCTACAGCATCCCACCTCTGCATTAGATGAAGAAATGTCCATCTGCCTGGCATTCTTCATTGATTGTCTTTAGCCATTTGCTGTCTTCATTGCCTAAAAGCGTATCTAGATTGACTTAAAAGTCATAGATTTCCCCCCCTGTTCTTTCTGATTTTATAATGGGTGAAAATAAGCTAACTTGAAATACCAGCATAAAAGTATTTGTACTGGGAGTTGATAGAAAACATTATGGGTTAACAAAACATAGGAACAAAACCTGGGACTTTCTCATCTTTTTAGGGAGCATCCCGACTAATTGAAAAGTCCCAGATGTGAAAGTCCCAATATTTGCTCAGACTAGAGAAAATGAATTCAAAGTATTCATAATAGTATTACTATCCAATCCTAAAATTAATAAGTGTTGAAGATGCAGCAAAATAGGTGATTGGAATTATTTGTGTGCCCCTGGTGGCGCAGTGGATTAAACCACTGAACTGCTGAACTTGCTAACCAAGAGGTTGCAGATTAGAATCCAGGGAGTGGGGGAGCGCCCGCTGTTAGCCCCAGCTTCTGCCAACCTAGCAGTTCGAAAACATGCAAATATGAGTAGATCCATAGGTACCACTCCAGCGGGAAGGTAACGGTGCTCCATGCAGTCATGCCAGCCAAATGACCTTGGAGGTGTCTATGGACAACACCAGCTCTTTGGCTTAGAAATGGAGATGAGCACCAACCCCCAGGGTTGGACACGACTGGACTTAATGGCAGGGGAAAACCTTTACCATAATGTATCCAAAAGTATGTAGATTTGGGGCTGTAATAGGCTAAATAGGACAAATGTTTTGCCAGAAGGTCCACTTTTAGAGGAATACTGTTATTCATTTCTATACTTGAAAGTGAAAATTAATACCTGCCAGATAAAACCCTATTAAATTTATGTTTAATGCTGTTATACTAGAAACAGCTAAAGCATGACAAACATTAGAAAACCTCTCAATATAAAAGTGGTTAAATATCATATGGTTCTTAGCTCATTAAGAAAAATTAACATACAAATTAAGAGCAACATGAGGGGACATAAAAGAAAATACATTTGAGATTATTTGGAAGCCCTCTGCTGATTATATTACTTTATATTGGACATAGGATCAAGAACAACTTTGGATCAATAGCAATTTTGGAAACTTGATCACTGAAGGTTATGATTAATATCTAAACAACATGTAATTATTTGGAAGGCAATTTATGTCATTGGTGTTTGACAGGAATACAGTTTATGACTCCATTATTTGGGAAGGGACAGTGGAAAGGAAGAACAAAAGGAGAAATCTATCTTAAATTATGATACCAATTTAGGGAAACACATTATATGTACCATTATTATAATTGTTTTTATTACACAAAACAAAATATTTTTTTTAAAAAACATTCCATCAAAATGATACTTGACTACGATGTAATGTATGTGTTGCTATTCAGATTTCCTTGTTCCATTGCATTCTCCCTCTTTTGTTTTGTCAATTACATAGTAAATCATTATATAAGCATACAGCAGTTATCAAAGCCTCTAACAAAAAATCTCCTTTTTATAAAGTTTTTTTTTACACCTGCCGACTTTTGGTGCATGGTTATAGCAATGTATCTGTTGCAAATAATGCAATACTGTAAAGACTTGAGCTGGGAAAGAATGGGATTCGATTGTGGTCAATGCTGCTAAAGCTTTGTGTGCTTGCCTAGAATAGTCAAGGCAGACAGCAAGCAGTCTCAAAAATCACTTACTGCATGAGCAGCAAAACAGACACACTTCCTTACTTCATTAATTGAGTCATACCTGTATTGTGAATACATGAAAGACATTGCCAGAAAGGTGGTGTATAAATATTGTGAGCAAATAAATAATTGTATGGTACAAATCTGACTGACTCTTTTTTGTTCACCAGGTCGGGAAGGGTTTCGTCCTCGGACTGGTTTCCACTCTGGAGCTGGTTACAAAGCCAACTACCGTCCTGTTGTTCAATACAAACCAAGTCTGGACAAATTGGATAATCCAGCTGTGGGGTAGGCATCTTGCACTTTGACTAAATTGGTTGGGATAGTTTGTAGCACAATAGGATGCTTTCGTGCATTTATTGTTCATGATTTTTCAGCTCTTTCTTAGAATCAGTGCCGTGTTACAAGTGGTATGTTGGCCTGCATATGAGGGCAAATTAATATTGTATTGAGTGTTTAAATGAGTTAGGTGTTTGCAGGTAGATCTCCTACCATAAAACTAGAAAACATTCCTTCTATTCTGAATGGGGAAGAATCTATCATGAATATAGGCAGAGGTGAGGAGCACCACTGATGAACTTGTAATATTTTGGCTTTCCATTAATTTCTTTTTAAAGATGAACATAGTAATGCTCAAAAGACCTGTGCATATGTTCACAACTAGTATATTGGGGAAGACAAAGTGATATGCTATGATAATACCTTCAACTTTTAAAACCTAACTACAAAACTAAGAGGAATAAGCACTCCAACATATGCTTCAGAGCACTGTTTTTCTACTTAAACAGATTATCCTCATTAAGAGGAATAATTGGGTTATTTTCTCTCCCTTAAACCAGGACTCTCCTTCAAGACAACTATGAATCAACAACTACCAGGCACTTCCAGCCTTTCCAGCTCCCAGATGGGAAGTATCCTCTGCCCTGGAATGTACACCAGTCGGGGAGTGGGTATGTCCGGGAAAAACCCCTTTCGTTCCCCACCACCAAAACCGTAAGTATCCAGAATCAAGGCTCTAGTTTTGGGTTGTGAATTGCTCTGTTAATGTCACGTCATCAAGTTCATCAATTAGTCTAGGCTGAGTTTAAAGTACAGAAGTAATTTGTACTCTTATGTCTGCAGGGGGAAGAGGAGGGGAGGTAAGGGCATTTTCCCATGCCCAGTAGGCTCTGGGAAGAACAAACGGCTGGAGCCTCTCCTAGCCTGTGTATTCTTCCTTGTTAATAATGTTATTTATTTATTTACCACACTTGTACCCCACCCTTCTCACCCCAAAGGCAACAATTCAATGCCGCACATGCATACATATACATATCGATAAATAAACCAATGCAATTAAATCCAACCCAATTAAAACATTATGACATTAAAACATCACATAATCCAGGTCATTTTCCAAGTTGTCATTTTGACCACATACTGTTGCTTGGTCATTCATGTCCCAGTTATCATCTGTGAAATGTTGGAGGATATGACAATGTCTAGAAGAAGTAATGTTTTCAAATTCAGGTTTAACTACCATAGTAGCAGTTGATGATGGTAAGTAACGAGGGTAGGATTCTGAAGAGCTTCTTAGATGATCCAAGAAATATCAGATAGTTGCTACCAGAAATATTACTAATGCTTTCTTTACTCCTTCCACGCCTTTCCTAACTCTGCTCCACCAAGTCACAATATTCTCAGGGTTGTCAGGCATCCTGGATTTTAAGGGGCAGTCCCGTATTTAAATAAAATGCAATTTACCTCTATGAAATGTGCTATTGCTGATATTTCATCCAGACTGGGGAAGGGAGTGGGACTGAGCCCTAGTATTTGTCAGACTCAACAACTCTATAATTATGAAATTGCTTGTATTAAAAGCAAGTTGTGGTTTCCCTTTTGTACTGTGCTCTTTTTGAAAAAAAACCATTATAATTATGTCTTTCTAAGCACTCAGTGCAACAGGAAAAGTTGAAACCTTTATTCCATTCAAAATACATTGGCTGAAATTCATACTATTCCATTTGGAGTGTTTAGGAAAAAGAATAAACCACATGAGGTTTAAGAGCATGAGACCTTGTGGTCTTGCTGCCTTATATGTGTTTCACTTAGAGAATAATAGGATCCCCTCATGTATCTTTAAAAAATGGATGCAAAATGTTCTCTAAGCATTTCTGTTCTGTTTTGACTGTTCTCTTCTTTCCCATTCTGCTATAGCACTGATTTTACCGCTTCTATATTTGGACTATTTATATTGATTGATTGGACTATTCATATTGATACATATTGATTTCATAGGTCAAGCAAGTCCATTTTGATACAGCAGATCAAGGATCAAGTGCTATACCAGGGCTGGAGCCCAGATATACTCCTGATCTTCACAAACTACAGGGAAAAGGCTCTACTGATGTGGAAAATGCCAGATACGTGAGTCTACATGGAGTCCATTGCCAGGGTTAGCCCTGTCACCAGAAAATGTTGAAGTGATAGCCTCCGCAGCTGACTGGACGGGGCAGCAAGTCATCAGATACTTTGCATTTTTACCTTCACGGAGGGGGAGATAGTCTGCCCTAAATGCCAAATTACTTGGTGGTCCTTGGGTATCATATTCTGGCGAAAGGGTCAGTGATAGGGATTGTTTGCAGTTGTTGTTGTTGCTGTTCCTTCCCCACCACTAACTAGAGCAGGGGTGGGCAATTATTTTTTTCCAAGGGGCCACACGAGAGCCAAAAAATATTATGGAGGGCCGCACCTAAAGGCTGAACTACATTCTAATCTACATAATTTATTTATTTATTTACTATATATTACATATCATTAATATTATCATATTAATATATCAAGAAATATTCATATATTATTAGTATTAATATCATAATTATTATATTATAGCATATATATAGGCATTATAATATATTGAAATTACAATATAATATAACATTATATTATATTATTTATTATATTATTATTATATTATTATAAAATTATTAAAAAATAATAATACAAACCACTAAAAAAAATGAAATAAAATGAAATTCAAGAAGACAAGGTGTGAACCAAGATAGAGGCTGACATCCTCAAGAGAGGAAGGATCCCAAGATGGAATGGCCCAATGGACCCAGCCCAGAGGATGACAAAGCGGACCCAGCCGCCGCCGCAGCAGAGCAGAGCAGGCCTCCGCCCACTCTTGCCCCCAGCCGTTCCCCAGCTGATCGCCCTGTCATGGACTGCCTGCCATCCCGGCTTTGGAGTGCCTGCCATCTCGCGAGGCAATCCGGGCCTGCAGCGGGAGCAGTCAGCGACCTGAGACGGCTGATCGCCCTGGCGACCTGGAAGACGATCAAGTCTTCCGGGATGCCATGGTGATCAGCCACCGCAGGGCGCCAACTGCTCCCGCTGCAGGCCCGGAGTGCCTTCCGGGATGGCAGGCACTCCCAAGCCACTCCTCCTCCGATTGTTCTCTGGAGCGGCGGGCTGTCTGCCGATGCAGGCCCCAGAGCCCGCGATGGGATGGCAGCAGTGGGACCCCTTCCTCTTGGCCCTGCCCCTGACGCCCTTCTTGGCCCTGCCCCTGACGCCGGGGGCCGGACAGAATCGGCTGCCGGGCCGCATCTGGACTGCGGGCCGTATGTTGCCCAGGTCTGACCTGCAGATTGAGCAAGTAGATTGTTAGGAATTGTGGATGTTGTAGGTAGTCCAAAACACCCGGAGGGGCGAAGTTTGCCCATGCCTGCTATAATCCCTACCCAAATTAAATATGTTGGTCCCAGCTTTCAGAGACCTCTAGAGTCATTTATATGCAATTAATCAAAACATTTATATATGATTAATCAAAGCAATGAGGTCTGTATTTATAAGTTTATCATCTTAATGTAACATACTCCAAAACTCAAAACTTTTTGCTCCTAGTTGCACTCTTCCACCCGAGGGCTAATCACATGTCTAGTTATCACCAAGTTTTTCCTCACTGTGAGAAATTTGACAGGCAAAGGGGGGAGGAGACCGCATACACAAAAAGCAGATGTTCCAGATACTTCCACATTTACCTGGCCAATGATGGCACTCAATGGGATAGCCGTCCTGGAAAGAAGCACAAATCTTATGCTGTTCCTCTTCCAATGGAAGAAGAACAAAATACCATGGGGTTGCTTTGTTAAAAGATTGAAAAATATGTTGATGGCCAGGGAAGAATCTGGGGGATCAGCTTTTGTGTGAGCGGAGTCCTCATCCACTCTTCTCTTTCCCCTATTAGGGCTTCTTGAGGAAAAGTCAGATATGTGACTAGCCTCCTTTCCTCTCATCCCGAATTTATATGTGTAGTGTTCCCTCATTTATTGCGGGGGTTCCATTCCAGGACCCCCCCGCAATAAGTGAAAATCCGCAAAGTAGGGACTGCCTCCCCCCCTCCTCCACTCACTCCGGCTGCTGCTGCAGAAGTCTCCAGAGCAATAGTCCTGGTGGAGGAGGCCCCTTGTCGCCACCTGGGCCTATGCTGCTGCCCGCCGAAGGCCACGGCCCGCCTTCCTTGGGCTGGGGCCTGTTGGCAGGAAGGGAGATGCAGAGGAGGAGGAGGAAGGTAAAGAGGGCTGCCGCTGCCAGCCCAGCCTTGCAGGGATCCAGTCTTCCCTCATTACTTCTACTTTATATTTTAATTTTTTTAAAAAAACAAACGCGAAACAGCGAGTCTGCAAAAAGCGAACCGCGAAGTAGTGAGGGAACACTGTATATGCATATACAGGTATTACAAAATATTAAAAAATGTCAGTTCCTAAGCATTTTGGACAAGAGAAACTCAAGCTCTAATGACCAACTAGAAGAAGCCCAAGGAGAGAAGTTCATTGATGGAGCTGATCTTTCTGCAGGGCACTTCAGTTGTATTTGTGTGTTCTTCAAAACCAGGAGAGTTGATTCCAGTTCCTCACTTCTGATCTTAGGAACAATTTGCATGCACCTGCCTCATCCCTCATGACTTGCAAGTATAACTGAAAGTGTGAATGACCTTCACTGGATAGTTGGTGCTTATGGTGAAATAAAATTCCCATCTGCAATGTTTGGTCTGTGAAAGCTATTATATGCATACAAGTCATCACTCAACACCACAGTATGCAAATTGTGAACGAGCTTTGAGTGGAATCTCATCTCAAAGTGATAAGTGTAGGAAAGACAAAACAAAAAGTGAGAATTAAATCTCTTATCATTTGACACAACGGAGATATCAGACAAATGGGAGGGAAACTTAGGCAGGAAGAAAAAGAGGGAAAAAATACCATGAGGTTAGTGTTGGGGAGGGTTATTTACATCACTCAGTTACAGCACTAAGATTCCATTTTAATTACTATGGCTCTGTCCTATGAAGTCCTGGGATTTACAGTTCAGGAGAAGGCATTTAGAACTCCTATCTAGAAAAGTTCTTTGGTGCATCTCTTGAAACTATAAACTCTAGGATTCAACAAGGCTCAGCCACGCCAGTCAAAGTGGAATCATAATGTTATAATTGTGTACTGTAACACAAAGGGTCCCTATGGCACTTAGGAACCCTTTGTGTTACACAATTATAGCAATATGATTATTATAGAAACTTGAAGGGGTTCCCATTAATGTCTATTGTGCCATCACCACACCTCATATCCCTTCTCCATACATAGCCCTTCCTTGTTTTCCTTATCTTTTTTCAGTATGGCAGAAAAATGGTTAAGGACAAAAAGATGGAATAGCAAGCTGAAGAACCCTCCTGAAAATGCCATAAGATTTACTATTTTTGAGGGGTGTGTGTGTGTGTGAAATTCTAGAGGACATGCAGGAAGTCAGGTCTAGGCTTAAAGCACAATAGGTTAGAAAGAATAAATGCCTTTGAGAGAAACCTCAAACAGCTAAGCATAACCCCAAATATAACTGGCCTGCCCTTAACAAGAGAAGTGGGTGGAATTTGGAGTGGAGAATTGCATCTCCTACTGAAGAGACAAGCAGCAGTCTGCTCCCAGAGTTCATGACATTATTATCTGATGTACTTCTAGGGACCTAGCTACATGTCTACAGAGTATGGCTCCAAGTTCCGCTTCAATATCCCAGGACAACCAGGTATGACTCTTCTTTACAGGACTCCCTCCTCTACCATTCTATTGCTTCATCAGTTAGAAGAGCAGAGCTACATGTATTTGTTGGAGTTTGCAACCTTTGAATGCCTATACTTAATGGCAATTAAATTACATGCCACTCTCTAAGAGTTTAGGCTCATCATACTTATGGTTATTTATTTATTTATCGTATCAGGAGCGAACCAAGCAGTTGTATTGTATTTAAAAGAAAAAACAAACACACCCCCCCCCCCCACCACCACAAAGTTTGCAAACTTGGTATTCTGTTAAATGTCCTTTGGCCAGTAGCTGGCCACTTGGAGCGCCTCTGGTGTTGCTATAAGCCGGTCCTCCATTGTGCATGTGGCAGGGCTCAGGTTGCATTGCAATAGGTGGTCTGTGGTTTGCTCTTCTCCACACTCGCATGTCGTGGACTCCACTTTGTAAGAAAAGGTCCTTAAGTTTGGCTCTGCATCTTGTGGTGCCAGAGCAGTCTGTTCTTTCCTGCTTGATTCTGTGTTTGTTCAAACACATCTCTCTTCACATCATATAGCCTTTCCTTTGCTCTTTAGGGTCTCATTTGATTTATGCCTCTTTCTGCCTATCTTCCTGGAAGTGTGTGTGATAACTTCTCTCTCTGGGTGAGATGCTCCAACTCTCCTGACACTTTCTTTTCTTACCTTTCATCAGAAAGATGAGCACAAGTATTTGTGAGTAAAACTACTTTTATGTATCTTATGAAAATTAGGGTCTTTATCGCAAGAACCCATTATTCCACTACAGCTGTTTTTATAAATAGTGGATATACATACTGCGATGAGCACCTTTGATGTCTTATCTCTTTTAATTAGTGCAATTGTTTCAATTTGCCAATATGTAGCAAATCTGGAGAGAGAGAGAGAGAGAGAGAGAGAGAGAGAGAGAGAGGGGGGCATTAATATTTTTTGTGCAATCAGACATAGCATTAAGCTATAAGCTACTGCTAGGAATAACATGACATTACAAAGTCAAAAGTATGACTAGGATATGAAACAAACATCCCATCGTTTTGTGTAACATTTTCCAGCCATGGAATAATTCTGATGAGTCACACCTGCAAATAAACACCAATATGGCATCTGAATGAACAGCGTGTGTAACTGTAAGCCTGATAAGACAAGTGAGATTGAAGCCAGTAAGACAAAAATAAATTTGGAAGAATGGGTGGGATGCAGTCCCTATTGGGTTCTATGGGGATAACGCAGAAGTTTCCCAACTATGGGCTAAAGAGCATGTTTTTCTTATGATCCAGTTGAGTCTCTTACCCATTCAGATTAGATGCTTGACTTTTTTACCCAGGTGCAGTATGCTTTTTAGGAATCAGTGCCAGATAAATATAATAGAAGTACATTCAACCTGATTCTAAACATAATGGTCACAATCCAGTGCAAAATAAAGGTTGGGATTTTTTTTTTAAAAAAAGATCTGTGCTGGCTTGTGACAG
Source organism: Anolis apletophallus (assembly GCA_030556195.1). Lineage (NCBI taxonomy): Eukaryota > Metazoa > Chordata > Lepidosauria > Squamata > Anolidae > Anolis > Anolis apletophallus. Next base: position 104,061,795 of record JARBWK010000002.1, on the reverse strand, counting down.
TCATGTGCCTAAAACAAGACCACATATGAAATTGTACTGCCTTCACAAAGGTAGAAATTTGGGATATATTTTCTCTGATGTTATTATCCTTTCTAAAAACATCATGCCACAGCATGCCATTCTTCCTACTCTGAATCTCACCTCCCTGTTCTTTGAATTTTAATTTCTTCTCAATCTATATGTAGGTAGCTGCAGCAGCAGTTTGGCCTAAATCCAAATCACAAGTTACTTCCAGTTGATTTTTTAAAAAAAGTTGCACATATAATTACTGTCACCCACTAGTATTAAAAATAATGCCATAGACATTGGAAATTGTGAGATTAAAATGTAAAGTGGCATTTTTGCTTTGGGTTGTTGTGAGTTTTCTGGGCTGTATGGTCATGTTCCAGAAGCATTCTCTCCTGACGTCACACCCACATCTATGGCAGGCACCCTCAGAGGTTGTGAGGTCTCTTGGATTCTAGGCAAGTGGGGTTTAAATATCTGAGGAATGTCCAGGGTGGGAGAAAGAACTCTTGTCTTTTGGAGGCAAGTGTGATTGTTGCAATTGGCCACCTTGGTTAGCACTGAATGTCTAAAACCCCAAACAAAGTTTTTGCTTTATTTGTGGTTTTTTGATAGGTTGTTTTGAGGGCCTATTTATCTTTGCACCCATTATAATATTAACATTTAAAGTCTTCCTCTAGACTGTATATCTTGGGATGTTGGAAATATTTTGTAATGAAAATGGACTTTCTTATGTAACTGTGAGGGCTGGAGAATTTAGAGCGGTGTAACCTTTTTAAAATAGCATTGTAAGAGTTGTGAAGTGCCATGTAAATTCTGTCTTATCTAAATGTCTTGGGACAGCTTGTCACATTGCATAGCACAGGTACAGCTCTATAACCCAGTCTTGTGTCTGAGAATAAATTCATCTTTTAAGGTGACAATCAGAAATCCATGCAGCTCTCCGAGATAACTTTTCTGTATTACTTTTTTGCCAATTTGCAGTTGAGAAGCCTTCCCTCCTAGCAAGTGCATGGATTAAAATTTCAGAGGAAAGAGAGTACTTCTGAAGATTTCCTATAGCTATGCCACACCCTAGAGCAGAGCTTTCCAAACTGTGTGTAGCAACACTTTAGTGTGTCAGCTACAATGTGTAGATATGTTGCAAAAACTTGGAAATGTACATCATTATCATACAAATAATATATTTTTAGAAAAAACAAATGAAAGGTTTTTATGAGATATGTTGAGACCCCATACATTTCATTATTACAGTTTATGTTTCTGTCCATATCTCTTATGAGGGGTTGGTTTAACATCAGGTTTGCTGGTAAAACTGAGTCATGAAATGATGCATGTTTAAAAAGTGCGTCATCATCTCACTACCTTAGAGGCTTCCTTTCTGTTGCTGAGCCTGCCCTCTATAGCCTCCACATTCCAGCAGCAGAAGGATGGCTTCTATTCCTCCTCTGTCAGATGGGAAAAGTATAAAATTGCAAGACTGTGGTCATAATAAGGCTATGTTGGAAAAGGCTGTTTCAGTATTAATAGCTATTAGTCATGATGACTATATTTTGCAAGCTCCTGGATAAAAGGCAGCATCAATTGTTGGGGTATGACAACAAGAATGAACATATTTTTTGCCTGTCTTTGTCCTCTGGTCTGATTCAACCAGGCAGTTCTTACTATTTTGTATTGCGGCTGATGATATTCAATGTTATATATTTTACACAATACATCAGAGGATTCATATGAAACAGAAACAGTCCTCTCATGGTATGAGAGTCATCACTACGTGGGTCAATGCTCATCTACCCTCTGACACTTTACAGATGAAAATCAGGACGTGAAACGATTACACTAAAGTTTGGTACAAAGGGTGTGACCAAGCAAAAAGAGGGCAAAGGTTATTACTGAAAAGGAATACACACTGAGATTTATTGACTAAGAGTAGAAAAAAATGGAGGATTGGACAAAAAGGAGGAAAGGGAGGAAGCAATACAGGTTGAGCATCCCTCATCTGAAATTCGGAAATCCAAAAGGCTCCCCAAATCCAAAATTGTCCACCTGTCCATGTAGAAAACTGCAGAAAATATTCCCTTAGGGAGAGTCGACAGGTTATAAATTTATTATTATTATTATTCTGTAAAATTCACTTCAGGCTATGTGCATAAGGTTACTATGAAACAATTGAGTTTCATTTTTAGGTTACATTTCCAAGACGCCTCATTATATATGCTTATGCAAATACAGATATTCCAAATAATAATTAAAAAAAATAAAAATAAGAATCTGCAATCCTGAAATTTTGAATTCTGATCCAGTCCTTAACAGCACATTTTCTTTAACTGTGGGTCTCAACCCCAAATTGGTCCCCTTAGCTCAATGTTGGGGTTACAAAAAATTTACACAACGTACAGTGTTTAGTACATTGAATTCTGTAAGAAATACTTCAGCTGTACTTCACAAACAGAAACATCAAGCTATTTAGCAAGCCTTAAAATACTGATTTGCTATCAGTTATTATTAGCTTCCATTCCACTAGCTCAGTGATGCCATTGCGGCCCTCCAGGTGTTTTGGACTCCAGCTCCCAGAATACCTGGCCATTGGACAAGCTGACTGAGGCTTCTGAGAGTTGAAGGCCCAAACATCTGGAGGGCCAAGTGTGACACTTCTGCACCAGCCCAGTAATAGATCGTTTGCTTTTGTAAAAAAATCTGTCCACCTTCTTCCTCATTCTTTCCTTCTCTTGTGTCATGTCTATTTAGCCTGTACACTTGAGGGCAAGAGCTGTCTTGTTTTTATTGATTACTAGCTTGGGGACCCAGCGGTGCCCGGGTGATTTGAGAAGTGCAGCAGGATGTAGAGTGGGTCATGGGGGCTCTGTGTGCCAAGTTTGGTCTTGATCCATCATTATTGGGAGTTGCAGTGGTATCATGAAATTACTGAAGGTAGTGGAAGTCCCATCATCTCTGGTCCACCCTCCCCCAAAGTGTAGTAGGATGTAAATTGGGTCATGGGGGCTCTGTGTGCTAAGTTTGGTCTGTATTGGTGAATGGATGAGGGTTGCATTGTTTTTAGGAAGAGTGTGAAGGTACTTCAAGTCCCATCATCCGTGGTCCGTCTCACAGAAAACTGCAACAGGATGTAGAGTGGGTCATGAGGGCTCTGTGTGCCAGGTTTGGTGTTGATCAGTCATTGGATTAGGTTTGTAACAGGCTTGGAAAGTGAGGGAAGGTACTGCAAGTCCCATCATCCATGTTCTGCCCCCTCCAAACTTCAGTAGGGTGTAGAGTGGGTCACTGGGGCTCTGTGTGCCAAGTGTGGTCTTTATCGGTGTTTGTTGGGAGCCGCAGTGGTCTGTGGGAACAGAGGGGTGTGAAAGTACTACAAATCCCATATCCATTGTCAGTCCTCCCCCGAACCTCACCAGGATGTGTAGCCAGTCATAGGGGTTATGTGTGCCAAGTGTGGTCTCGATCAGTAATTGGATGAGGGTCACAGCAGACTTGGGAAGTGAGTAGAGGTACTTCAAGTCCCATCATCCATGGTCCACCTTCCTCCAAACTGCACCAGGATGTAGAGTGGGTCATGAGGGCTCTGTGTGGCAGGTTTGGTGTTGATCAGTTATAAGATTAGGTTTGTAACAGGCTTGGAAAGTGAGGGAAGGTACTGCAAGTCCCATCATCCATGTTCTGCCCCCTCCAAACTTCAGTAGGATGTAGAGTGGGTCACTGGGGCTCTGTGTGCCAAGTGTGGTCTTTATCAGTGTTTGTTGGGAGCCACAGTGGTCTGTGGGAACAGAGGGGTGTGAAAGTACTACAAATCCCATATCCATTGTCAGTCCGCCCCCGAACCTCACCAGGACGTGTAGCCAGTCATAGGGGTTATGTGTGCCAAGTGTGGTCTTGATCAGTAATTGGATGAGGGTCACAGCAGACTTGGGAAGTGAGTAGAGGTACTTCAAGTCCCATCATCCATGGTCCACCCTCCTCCAAACTGCACCAGGATGTAGAGTGGGTCATGAGGGCTCTGTGTGGCAGGTTTGGTGTTGATCAGTTATAAGATTAGGTTTGTAGCAGTCTTGGAAAGTGAGGGAAGGTACTGCAAGTTCCATCATCCATGTTCTGCCCCCCTCCAAACTTCAATAGGATGTAGAGTGGGTCACTGGGGCTCTGTGTGCCAAGTGTGGTCTTTATCAGTGTTTGTTGGGGGCCACAGTGGTCTGTGGGAACAGAGGGATGTGAAAGTACTACAAATCCCATCATCCATTGTCAGTCCTCCCCCAAACCTCACCAGGACGTGATGGCCGTCATGGGGGTTATGTTTGCCAAGTTTGGTCTCGGTCAGTGATTGGATGAGGGTTGCAGCAGACTTGGGAAGTGAGTAGAGGTACTTCAAGTCCCATCTTCCATGGTCCAGGCTCCTTCAAACTGCAGCAGGATGTAGAGTGGGTCATGTGGGCTCTGTGTGCCAAGTGTGGTCTTTATCGGTCTTTGTTGGGGGTCGCAGTGGTCCGTGGGAACCAAAGGGATTTAAAGTACTACAGATCCCATAATCCGTGGTCCATCTCCCCCAAACCGCACCAGGACGTAAAGGGGGTCAGGGGAGTTATGTGTCCCAAATTTGGTGCAGGTCCATCACCCGCGCTGGTCGCTGTGGCCTGTGAAAGTGTCTGCCAATCAGAATGCTGCCACATTTCCGCCCTCCGCACACATACATACATACATACATACAAACATTCCGTTTTATTAAGGTATACAGAAAATATGTAAGCTATTCCAGGGGCCTTGTTGGCTGAGGAGAGAGATTAACATGATTTCAAATTATATCTCCCCATGCAGATTTCCTTCAAAAGAAAACAATTGGAGCCAAAGAAGAGACAGGATTCACTGAAGGTTACCTCGGCAACCCCATTTTGGACAAAGTAACAGCTCAGGTTGTCCCAGTGCACTCCGTATATGCTTCTGTTCTTGGCAAGGGCCAAGATGTCTATACTATATGAAGCATGCTACACAGCCGATTACTAGCAAAACTGGTGCCCTTGCTCTAGTAGGGCAACTGCATTTGAGTTTTGGAGTAGTGGTCTCTTCCCTGTGATCCTCATTTACATTACCTTATTTATTTATTTATTTATTTATTTCAAGTCAAAGCATTGCATAAATAAGTATAAAACTTAAAATAGAAGGAAGGAGCGTAAGCAACTAAATAATTTTTGACCAAAAATGGGCAACAGCGATCACATTGTCTGTAGCTTTAAGACAGGGCATTGTGGACAGGCATACTGATGCGGGGTTGTTTGTTCTGCTCCACAGTTGCACAAGGTGGAGGATTCTTCTACTTAATGCCATTTTGCCAGGTTGTCTTTTGATCTGTCTGCTCCACTTCTAAGTCTGTTCAGGGATTTCCAAGTTGCCTATTCTTGGTTTGCCCCTGCATTAATTCTACGGTGTAGATGCACCATTGGTTTCTCTGTAGTTAGAGTTCCCTGAAGTTTTTTTTTGAATTATTATTGTAGGAAGATGGTTCAATATAATTATCTGTAGGTTACTATGCAATTGATTTCTCCTGTAAAAGACTCCTAGCATCCTTTTATGATATCCTTTTAGTAGGAGCTGTAATGTGGAACAAGTGTTCTGCGTAGCACCTATTGGAGATCTCAATACCATGTTCTGTTTCACAGGCCAGCATTCCGGGGGTCAGCATTACGAAGACAGATTATCTGCCATCCTCTTTTCCCCATGTAAGGAATCCATTTATAGTTGTGGGTTGAGAGAACAGATGAAGGGATATATTTGCTTGCCTTGTGCCATTTTTCACCTCTTGTATTTCACCTCTGACTGCTTGTGTGTACTATACCCACCCACCTGCATTATGTTCCTCTTGACAGGGTGACGAGTTTCTCCCAATGCTTTCCAAAGGCTCTGAAAGGGGGTCTGGATTCAGTCGGCAGGATAATCTTGGACCTGGTACTGTAGTAAGTGATGTGCCTGTGCTGGCAGAAGTCAAATACCTCCAGAATATTCTGCTGTATGTATATTCCCTCTGCCTTTTGGCTTTTCTGGCTTTTTAAATTTTGTTTGTGTGTTCAGCTGCCTGCTTTCCTTTCCATGTCCTATGTGTGACCACAGTTCTCTCTAGCCTCATATAGCTACTTCTATCTAAATAATTTTTATTGAAATATAAGATAAAATTAACAGAAAAAGACACACACGAACAGCCGTGCAAGGCTGTACCACAAGACAGACGAGTGTCCTTCCCCCCCCCCCCTTCCCCCCCACTTCCCCCAACGCGAGACTAACAGGGCAGGACAGAACAAAACAAACACAAAGTGCTTCCGACTCACTCAATTCCCTATAAGTTAGCTCCCATATTGGAAGTAGCCAAACGGCTAAAAATAAATGTTGATTTGATAATTACTCAAATGAAAGAGTCAAATATTCGAACTTCCTCCACAAAGTCCTAGTGGGGTAATACTTTTGTATCAATGTTCTAAAGTTCAACCAATAAATTTATCTTCAAATTATTGAAGTAAGAAGTGACGAGGGACCAATCTGTCTTTTCTCTGTGAATATCTTCCGCTAGTGCAGCTGTTAATGAGTCCATGTTTGCTATGTCCAAGATTTTCGATTTCCATTCCCATAACTCGGGAGTGTCTTCAGCCTTCCACCTCTTTGCATAGGTCATCCTCGCTGCTATTGTACAATATATAAACAATTTTTCTTTATTAACCTCTAAATCAAAATCAATCAAGCCCAGAAGCATGTATTCGGGTTTAAACTCAAAATCGAGCTACTTCTATCTACACCAGCAAAATAAATCAGGTGTATTTCAGAATATTCCCCTCCTTAGTGCCACACCTATTTATAATATAGCATATAATATGACATTGTATTGATGCCACACATTTCCCTTGCCCAAATTCAGACTAGTAGTACAGCTTTCCCCCTGCTTGTTGTCTTCAACTCTCCAATCTACACATAAAAAATAAAAATAAAATGTTGACACTTGCCACCCACCAATCTGTCTCACCCCACCCTTTAACCCAATCCAGATAGACATACTAGAAGAACACTTTTTTGAAAAAAGTGTAGAACAAGAAGTGTGCGTGTTTTAAAAATGCATTAAAGCCTAAAAGAAGCACTTCCACTGTTAAAATTGTCTTACCTTGTGTGTTCCCACAGCACCAGAATAAAGATGAGTATAGATTTTTGTGGATGTAGACAACCCATCTGTCTGCTATAACATAATACTACTAGTAGTCATAGTAGTAATAATAATAATAATAATAATGCTTTATTTATATTCCGCCCTATCTCCCCAGGACTCAGAGAGGATTCCAAACACAAAAGACAAACATTCAATACCATATTTCAATAACACGTGAAATACTCTGGTGGCGCAAAGAGTTAAACCCTTGTGCTGGCAGGACTGAAGACCGACAGGCCAGAGGTTCGAATCCAGGAAGAGCACAGATGAGCTTCCTCTGTCAGCTCCAGCTCCCCATGCGGGGACCTGAGAGAAGCCTCCTACAAGGATGGTAAAACATCAAAATATACAGGCATCCCCTGGTCAACGTCCTTGCAGACAGCCAATTCTCTCACACTAGAAGTGACTTGCAGTTTCTCAAGTCACTCCTCACACACACACACACACACACACACACACACACACACAAACAAAACACATTTCTCTACCTGTGTTCCTTTCTGTCTATATTGTTCTCCACCTTTATCAGAGACTGGATCTACACTGCCATACAATCCAGATCGTCAAATCAGATAATCCAGATTATCTTCTTTGAACTAGATTATATTGAGTCTATACTGCCATATAATCCAGTTCAAATCAGATAATCTGGATTTTATATGGCAGTGTAGATGGGGTCTAAGGCTTTTCTCCCCTACCAGAAAATGCAAACAAAGATCTCCCATTTTTCTGTTTGTTTCTTGTATCACTATCTGGTGGCTTAATCTTCTCTTTTGTTCTTCGTCTCAGTCTAACCATCATCCACCTGCACCTTCCATTTCATTCTCCATTGTCATTCTTTACTATGCTTTCTCTGTGGTGCTTCAGCAGCTCTCACAGTGAGTTCTTCACTTATTACCACCTTCTTGAATCTCTACAGGAAGCTCCGCCCAGTGTAGCGGTGCCAGGCCCCCTGAGCCACTCTCAGTACCAAGGGCTTCAGCGGCAACCTCAGACACAGACCGGCCTTCTAGGACGGGAATATGTGGGTAACAAGGTATGCCTGAAATGCAGTCTCTTGGCCTTACAGTTTTGCCACAGCTTTTAAACCCATAAGTCTATTTGCTCTGTCTATCTGGTGCCAAGTCCTTCTTTTTGTTTTTATGGATTCTCACATAGGAGCTAACAGGATTCAGCCACAATAACCTCAGTTATGTGACACCAGCATATGATCCTAATCATGCCAACAGGTTCCTGACTAGCTACAATTCCAAGTGAGTCTATTTGGTTCCTCTTGACATCCTGTATTTAGAGTGATAACACTCACAGGTTATGCCTTTCCATATTAAAGCACCATTAATGTGCTTTGATATGTGGAAACCTTATGGTTTCCTTTTTTGTGTAGACATTAGCTTGTTCTATGTAAAAGCCTTGGAGAGTTGGTGGCAGGCATGTAGCCAGGGGGGGGGGGGGGGCTAAGGGGGCTTCAGCCCCCCGAAATTCTCAGGGTGGTCCGCGAAAAGGCCTTTCTGGTACATTATTTAAACTGTTATGTTTATTCATATCATGATCTGATCACCATGCTCATTATATCCCACATTAATGGGGTTATTGGGATAACAACACAAAAGGTTTGCTACGGTAGACCCTCTTCCAACCAGTCTCAGCCCCCAGAACCAAACTCAGCCCCCCCGAATCAAAATCCTGGCTACGGCCCTGGTTGGTGGTAAGTTCTTTGAGGCAGCAGTGGGGTATACACCATTCCTGGGTCTGCGGGTTGATGTGTGACTTGTATGTTCACAAATAGATACTCACATGGTATTGTAAGGAGCCGCAAAATTATTAATTAATTAATTTATTTATTTACTACATTTTTATACCGCCCAGCTCTGCCCGAAGGCGACTTGAGGCGGTTTACATGGCAATTACTGCACTCCAGATAAAACACAATTAAAACAATCAAAATAATAATCATATAAGCAACAACAATTAACAGTTAAAAACATAAAAATACATAAAATAGATACTCACATGGTATCGTAAGCAGCCGTGACGGCGCAATGGATTAAACTCTTGTGCCGGCTGAACTGCTGACCTGAAGGTTGGTGGCTTGAATCTGTGAGATAGGGGTGAGCTCCCATCTGTCAGCCCCAGCTTTCCATGCGGGGACATGAGAGAAGCCTCCCACAAGCATCCCCTGGGCAATGTCTCTGCAGATGGCCAATTCTCTCACACCAGAAGTGACTTGGAGTTTCTCAAGTTGCTTCTGACACGATTAACATGGTATCATAGCTTTAAAATATTTGCAGAGCCTTGGGTGTTTTGCATTTTGTAGGATCTGCATATAAGTAACAATTTTTCTTGGGAGAGAGGAGCCAGTGTGGATTTTGTTAGCCATGCCACAACCCACCTCTTCTTTTTCACAGGTTTTATGAAAACATACCAAAGGGCGTGGACAGGGAAGGCTGGACACGGGGAGGGATCCAGCCTCAGCAGGCAGGGGGTTTCGCTACCAACAACCATGCCACTGATTTAGGCACTGATCCCAATGCCACAGAGACCTTGAGGACTGTTCACCCCCATGTTGGAAGGTAATGCTCATTGCATTTGTTTGCACTGTTCCTTTGTCCTTCCTCTGTTCCTGCTCTGGGATGCCACTTACAATGCCTATTCTCCACTCTTCTCCCTCATTCCAACTGGCATGCCATTTTCTGCTTTATATTGTGTTCTCTCCTGCAATTATAGGACCATCACAACCGTTGATCCATTTTATCGTGATTCTCCTCATGACCACCGCTTCACAGCTCTCCATCAGACAACTGTACCCAATTAAGTAAGGAACATCATACATTTTTTCCTTAGGGCAGTAGTATAACAGTGCTTATTATAATAGGGTATCTGTCTGGGCACCTTGTGTAAAGACAAGGTGAGACTGTATGTTACTTTTTGTATGATTCAGCAACTGTATGTTAACTGGGCTTTAAGGCTTATTGGATATAACCGTGTTCTCATTTCCTTTTCCAGGAATGCATGCAAAACAAAAACCTATAAGTTTTTCATTTTCAAATCTGCATAGAGGCAGCAAAATTCTTCCTCTAGAATTTGCCTTGCATTAGTGTTCTTGGGAAAAGGAAATGAGACATTTTACTTGTATATAATCTTCTCCACCACTCAGTATTTACCTTCTCTAACTGGTTTCTCTCTCTTTGCAGCCTCTGCTCTGAATTATGAAGCACCTTTTAAGTTCAGGTCTGTATCCCACCGGCTAAAGAACACCAGTGATAATGCTCAAAAACTTTTAATCTCAAAAGGTTTTTTGTTTTCAAGGAATTAAAACATACCTTACTGATATATCTGGTGTCACAAACACTATGTCAAAATGGATGCAGGAAGATCTTTAGAAGATGGAGTAAATACGGTTTTCGGGAAGAATTTGGGAAGACCTTAAGACTTAGATCATAAGCAGGAAATGGGGTAGAACGACAGTGTGGCTTTATATACCATGTATTCGATGTAACAAAGTTTTTAACATTTAGGTATATTATAGGTAATCAAATTGTCTCTCCAATTTTCAATTTCAGCCCTAAATTCCTCCACCTTATTATTTCCTAAGATCAAAGAACAATATCACTATCTTGGATTAACATCTCACCTATCTAATAGGTATGCAGTGCTTGTGAGCTGCTTGATTATTATGACCCCATCTACACTGCCAGAGAATGCAGTATCAATTGCTCCTCTGTCTGCACAGAGCTTCTTCATTTGTCAGCAACGGCACTGTAAAAATTGTTTTGACTCAAAGTACAATGGTGGGAATTGTGTAGCCCTCCAGATGTTGTCAGACTGCTAATTCCAATAGGCCTTGCTAGCATAGGGAGTGGTGAGATACACTGAGAGCTGCAGTTCAGTAAGAGCTTGAGGACCACATGATTCCTTCCCCTGTGGTACATTTTCTAAATGGTACTATTTAGTAATATGTTAATTCCAATATTGTGATATTTGCCTATGTGACTATATGATATTTTCTCTCTTGTCAGTATGAGTTTAATATCAGTTCAACACACACACAGAGGATTCCTTGTACCCCTGCAAGTTGTGATAAAATATCATGCAACAAAACTTCCATATGTGCCTTTATACTATGATACACCAATTCATCAGCTTACGTAGTTAGTAGGATCCTGCTGCTTTCATTCAATGAACATTCACACAGTTGAGAGAACATTGTGTGGTGTGAAGCTAACAGAAGGTACATGCTGAGCTGGAATTCCCTGCATCCTTCCACTATTTCATGGTCCCTTATAGCAAAGACCATTCTCCCACATGTGCCCTCACCTCACCATCACAAGTATGGTTACATGAACTCAGACTTACTCCCCCCCCCCTTTTCCAGCATGGAACGGACACCTTGGTGTCGCTTCCCATTCAGGTGCAAGGCACACCATCTCAGCTTTTGTTCTCAGTTTTCTATCCAGTAATAATTGGTGCTATAGTGTGCTCTCCTCCATTTTCCATTTCTCACATTTCTCTCTGCGGATGAGTTTTCACTCCTAGTGAATGTTTCATGAGCTGGTGGCACAGGTTGTTCTGACACTGGAAAAATACTTCTCGGTGCCGCACACAGCAGCTTCACGTTCAGGGTAATGCTATCTGGCACCCAATCAGCTTTCCACTGTGCCCTGGAATGTGATAACACATCTGATGTATTCAAACTGAAAGGCTCTACCATTTTACCCAGCAAACCCTACACTGTTGTCCTAGCACTTGTCTTGCATCTAGTCGCCACCTGGAATGCATTTGTCGCTTGATGCTGAAACATGATTGATTCAAAGATGAGGCATATGGGTGCATATATGGCTAAAAAAACCCAGCTTAATTATACTTTATAAGGAAAAGAAAGTACCTCTATTTAGAAACCATCCATTTCCCACCCTAAGTACTGTTTGGCCGCCTCTGCAGACATATGTAGTGAATTTAAAGTCCACATTTGCAAGCAAATATATGCATTATTTTAATTATTTGGGATGCCATTAAATTTAACCTTTATTGTGATTCCCACTTTCTAAAGCTTGTTTGTCAAGATTGTTCTGAAATGTTTCTTGCTGTGTAGGTTTTCTGAGGCTGGGAGTGTCTAACTACCCCAAGGTCACCCAGTGGGTTTCCATGGTTGAGCTGGGAATCAATCCAGGTCTCCGGAATCATAGTACAACACCCAAACCACTACAGCAATGTCTCTAGATTGTTATAATTTGACTCCACCTTTGGAGCTGTATGCTGCTGATTTCCCAATGAACTTCGTAAACCATTTCTTTCTGCTATTTGCCTCCACCTAAAACCCTGTTTGAAGAGAGTTCAATCCAGTCTCCAGAATCGTAGTACAACACCCAAACCACTGCAACAATGTCTAGATTATTATGATTTGACTTCACATTTAAAGCTGTATGCTGCTGACAGCCAAATGAACTTTGTAAACCATTTCTTTCTGCTATTTACCTCCACCTATTACCCTGTTCGAAGAGAGTTCCTAGTAAAGCTGTGTAGTCAAGAACCATCATTTTTCTCTTCTAAATCTTAGCATCTACATCTTTGTGTACATCCTGTATAATTACGTTCTCTACCATGCTATTCTTGCATACCTAATTTGCTATCTAGGCCTCTCTCTCTCTCTCTCTCTCTCTCTCTCTCTCTCTCTCTCTCTCTCTCTCTCTCTCTCTCTCTCTGCTTTTTCCCTCCCACTGAATATCTGTGTTTATATTTCCCCAGATGGATTAGCTACATTTTTTAAGATAAGCATGCCTTGATATTATTGAGTGAGTAGGGGTTCTTGTCCCAAATTAGATTTTAGTTCAACCTGCTTGTGGGTGGATATGGAGGTGTGCCTTCCATATTTGCACAACCTGCGTATCTACTGGATGATGGATGTGGTTACCTGAAAAACGAGCCACTGTTTCCTGACAATCCACATAGGATGCCATGTTAAAGCTTAGAAAGCATAAATGGGTGCAGATTAAATATGTGACATCAGCTGATAACTGACTCAGCCAAAGACAAAGAAACCTCCATGCAGCTCTGAAAAAAATGAATCCTATCACAATTATAACCATCTGGAGAGAAATTAATTTAGAGTTAGTGTCACTCATGATGATGGATACATGACTGAGGGAGTGATGGTACCAAAATAGTTCACTTACTAAGGGGTGTACTTGGTGTTTGCTTCTGGGATCATTATATATTTATATTTTATATTATATTTCTTCGCATTTATCTACCGCCCCCCCCCCCCCCAAGGCTCGGGGCGGCTCACAACAAATCAGTCGTACATAATAAAAACAAGCATATATAAAAACACAATATGAGCAAATGGTGAAAGCAACATTAAAACAGCATATAAAACGACAATAGTCGATCACTATACACAACAGCAGCAAAACAATTTCCAGGAGGCTATGGGCACCCAGGTTATCCAGATCCATAGGTCTGCTGGAACAACCAGGTCTTACAAGCCTTCCTGAAAGGGAGAAGGGCCTGGATATTGCGGACATCAGCGGGCAAAGAGTTCCAAAGGGTCGGAGTCACGATCGAGAAAGCCCGCCAACGAGTCGCAGTCAACGGTAGGTCTTGGCACTAGGGATGACCAGGAGGTTTTGCTCTTCAGAGCGCAGAGGTCTAGTGGGATGGTAAGGGAGGAGACGGTCCCGCAAGCCAAAACATCGTGGTGGCTTGAGCCAACTGTGCTAAATCCCCCCCCCCCGATCCCAGCTACACTGCTATATAATGCAGTTTGAAACTGCGTTATATCGTCAGTATAGAATCGTATAATGTTTTTTATCTTCATTGAACTGCATTCTATGAGTTTATTTATTTACAGTATTTATATTCCACCTTTCTCACCCCAAAGGGGACTTAGAGTGGATCACAGAAAACATATTATTTGTCACGTTTCTATACCGCCCCTCTCAGCCCAAAGGTGACTTGGGACGATTTACACAAAGCAGTCTCTGCCCTCAATACAACACAAGCAAACAAACCAAAAAAACCCCCCATATAACAACATACTAACAATTAAAAACATACATTATGGCAGTGTAGAAGAGACCTTACTCTCATTCTGAGTCTGATTTGCTTGCCAGTAAAGTCAATGGAGAAGTTCATAATTGGCAATTTCTGTGGGAGCTAGATCAAGATGTTGCGAGTACTGTTTGTCTTAACTGCCAGGTGTGCATGTTCCACAATTGTTAACCATTTATTTATGAATATGTTATTCCTGAATATTAGGCAGATGCCAAACTTTCATTCTGTAATGAAATAGTTGCTTTTTGCAAAACAGAGAAGCCGCTGGCCAAGGACTCCCTATTCATTTATTTATTTATTTGGATTTGTAGACCGCCACTCCCAAAGGCTCGGAGCGGTTTACAACACAACTGTGTAACAGACAATGGGTAAAACATAGAATAAGATATACATAAAACAGTGGATAAAATATGTTTAAGTCACAGGGTTCCAAATGCTTGTCTAAACAGATGCGTCTATTGAGCATCAACAGCCGATTTGTGCCATAGACTGAAAGATATGGAAACAAAACTGAAGTGTTGCTTACAGCTACTGTGTTGCAGTGGGTTGAGTTCTTGTATAATAGTGTAAGAGTCACAGCAAGCTTCTCCAGGACACAGTAGTGGTTGTGGAGGCAGCCTGCCGTGTCTTGTGCTTTAATGAGCTATTTTGGGATGAAAGAACTGTTTTGTTGTTTTTATGCCGCACATAACTCTGTGTTACCAGATGCCAAGGACACACACTTCATGTACACTCATGCCTTACTGTGTCTGAACCACTTTCAGAGTGGTACTTCTTGGAGACACTGCCTTCCAGCATGAGACACTTCACACTGGCATTGTCCTGTGAGGGGTGTTGTATTATTTGTTCTTCTCATAAAGTGTTCATGCATCCCAAGAATTATGTTCACAGCTATTTTGTGCAGAATTCTTTGGGCCCGTCAGCTTAGTATGATTTATTGGCCTTACTAAGTTAGGAGAGATACCTGCTAGGAATGCCATAGATCAGGGCTTCTTAAACTGGGTCTTGGCCCCAAGTGGGTCCCTTATTAGTGGCTCTCAACCTGTGGGTCCACCGGTGTTTTGGCCTACAACTCCGATGTTTTGGCCTACAACCTGTGGGTCCACCGGTGCTTTGGCCTACAACTAGAAATCCCAGCCAGTTTACCAGCTGTTAGGATTTCTGGGAGTTGAAGGCCAAAACATCTGGGGACCCACAGGTTGAGAACCACTGTGTGTAGGCATCTAATTGTTTTCCCCTGAATGTCACTTGATGGCTGTTTTAGACATTTACACAAATCTGTTGTGCGGTGTTTTTGAGATTGCTGTTTATGTATTATGTTTTTTTTTTACTTTGGTTTTTGTACTGTGTTTTATTTTCTGAAAGCTGCCCCAAGTTCTGTTTTGACAGGGGGTGGGATATAAATAAAGTTTATTATTATTATTATTATTATTATTATTTCATGGACTCTGTAGAAGATGCTTCAGCTGTACTTCATAAAAAGGAACATCACTTTGTGTAGCAAGTCTTGCAAATGCTGATGTGTTATCATTGACTGTTTGGTTTTTATACCTATTTTATATACCTGGATCATGTAAACATTTGTCAAGCTGAAAAGGATCATGAGTGGAAAAGTTTAAAAAGCCCTGCTGTAGATGAATTTCCTGCATAGGCTGGGAGGTTGGCATTACCCCTTCTGATTCTGATTCTGATTCTATGAGATTAATACAGTACAGGCAGTCCCCGAGTTACAAACATCTGATTAACAAACAACTCATAGTTAGGAACACAAGTGAGACAACAGGAAGTGAGAGGAATCTATATCTTAGGAAGGAAATGCAATCCTGCAAAAGTTATCACGGGGAATGGGTGTCTCCACTGAAGCATTATCACCAATCCTTGTTTCCACAACAAGCCACATTCTTCAAAATCCAGTTATTGCAGGGACGGAAAATGAGGTGGAATCTTCTGAACAGGAGCACAGACTCTGTGGAAGTGGACAATTCCTGTCCCTGCAGACATTGTTGAGACTACAAACTCTTACATGGGACTTGTGGATAATGTGGATTGAAAACTTGTAATGCGATGAGGAAGAGCAGGTGAGAGAGGTGATGATAAAATGGGCAAAGGCAGTGGGTCATACAATCAGTATGGCAAAATGGGAGGAAATTTGGACAAAGAAACCCAAATATGCATACGCTGTAGAGATCAAAGAAAATTGGCTAAAGACTTTTTACACATTGTATTTAACGCCAGAGAAATTAGCTAAATATAGCAGGAGAAAAATCAGTAAGAAATGTTGGAAGTGTGAGAAAACACCGGCACTTTCATGCATATGTGGTGGGTGTGTCAGGTCATCACAATTTTTTTGTTATGAAGTATATAAAAAGATGAAAAAAATATTACAAATAAAATTTGACTTCAAACCAGAATACTTTCTTTTGGGAATTATAGATTTTCAAATGGATGGAAACAAAGATATTATTTTACCTTACTACAGTGGCAAGAATAACCATAGCCCACTTTTAGAAAGAAAAAGAGCGCAACAACGGACGGATGGATTGAAAAAGCCATCAACATTATGAATATGGATTTATTAACACAAAATCTTGCCCAGAATAGATCAATATCAAGCAAAAAGAACTGGAATAACATTATCAATTTCTTTTTTTTTTTTTTTTTAAACCAATTACAAATGTTGATCAAAGAAGAATAAAAGCCCTAAGTGCCTAATAAAAAATGACGTGCATAGGGCATGCACAAGGGGGAAGGAAGAGAGTGCAGAGAAATAGAAAATATCACAATAAGCAGTCTGGAAGTAATAGAAATAGTGTGTTTATGTTGATACTTTGTGGTTGAGGATGCGGATTCCTTTTTTAAAAAATTATTATTATTGCTTTGATTTTAGTTTCTGCTTCTCTTAACCTTCAGATGGTTTGTTGACCGAAATAAAGGCTACTGACTGGCTGACACATCACCCTTATAGTCTTACTTTTCTACCCAACCAGGATCCCCTAACATTGAGCCATGGCAGTGAAGCCTGCATTAATTCCAGGTGTGTGCCGCCTTAGAAGGCTGAGACGCTGCTGGGACAGACAGGGCTGCTGAATGAGACGGGGAAGAGCCCGCCCGGGGCTGAAGCAGCTGCTCTTGGGCGAGGAGGAGCTCTGCCACTGGAAACGCGCTCGCGCGCCTGCCCCTTGGGCCGCTCTAGTCGCGCGCGGCAGCCCCGCCCCCTCGAGGGGGTGTGTCGGCGGGAGGGAGGGAGGGAGGGGGCGGGGCGTGCAGCAGGCATGCCAGCGAGGCGCGCGGCGAAGGAAGGAAGCCACGCCCAGCCAGACCGCCCCGTCCAACCCGCCCGGCGCTCCCATAGGCGGGCGGTCCCGCGTGGGGGTTGCCATGGCGACGAGTCGCTAGGCGCCCGGCTCCCTCTCCCTCTCTCTCTCTCCCTTTTTCTCTCGTGTGTGGGAGCCGAGTTCGGAGCTCGCAGGGGGGCCCGGAGCGAGACGCGAGGAAGCCGAGGGCAGCCGGCGACAGGAGCAAGAGCCAGAGCAGGGTCCTCGCCCTCGAGGGTGAAGGGTGGCGCCGCTCTGGGCACTGAGCCGGAGCTGCTGCCTGGCCTGGCCTGGCTTTGGCCTGCCCTCGAGGTCCAGGGGCCCGGGGACACCTGCAGGGGCCTGCAAGCGGCGCTGGCCTGAGGTCAAAGGCCAGGAGGAAGCAGCCCTGGCAGGCAGCGGGGCCAGCAGCGCCCTCCAGCCCACGGCCCTGCCCCTGCCCCCTCCAGGAAGCCAGCCCCGAGGGCTCAAGGGGTGGCCAATGCCATGTCTCCTGGGAGCCCTCCCTTGGGCCGGGACTGTGGCCCTTGTCCTGCCAGTGGCCTCCCCTGGCTCTGAGGATGGGCAGCGGGGGCTCCTCAGGCCGGGAGGAGCGGCTGCCTTCGTCGGCTGAGGAGCAGCTGAGCTGCGGGGACCAGATGCTGGAGCTCTCGGGGCGCCACCTGAAGAGGGTGCCCATCCCGGTGTGCTCCCTCAGCAACTTGCAGAAGCTGTACATTAGTGGCACTGGCATCACAGAGCTGCCCGAAGAGATCGAGGGGCTGCAGGAGCTGCGCATCCTGGCCCTGGACTTCAACAAGCTGGAGGAAGTGCCCGAAGCGCTGTGCCGCCTGCCCCACCTGACTCGCCTCTACCTGGGCAGCAATCGCCTCTTTGGCCTGCCGGCAGATTTCTACCAACTCAAGACCCTCCGTTGTTTGTGGATTGAGAGCAACTACCTGTACCGCTTCCCCCGGGCCTTGCTCCAGATGCCTGGGCTACAGTCCCTGCAGATGGGCGACAACCGACTCAGAACGCTTCCCAATGGCCTACCACGCATGAGAGGGCTTCGGGGACTCTGGCTATATGGGAACCGCTTTGATGAATTTCCACAGCCTTTGCTTTGCATGACCCAGCTTCACATCATGGACCTTGACCGCAACAAGCTGACGGAGCTTCCCGACTTGAGCCACTTGCAGAGGCTTCGGCTCTTCTCCTATGACCATAATCCCGTGGAAGGCCCCCCGAATGTGGCCGACAGTGTCGTGGTGGTGGGTGAGGGAGCCCAGGAGTTCATGGAGGCCCGGGAGGAAAGACTCCAGGCCCTTCGGGAGCAGGAGCAGGAAGAGCAGGAGGAGATTGAGTCTGAAGTTCTACAAACCAACCTGAAAAATGACTCTTCCATGTTGGATGATGGGGAGGGCAGCTTTTCGGCTTTGGAATGCTCTCCAGAAGAGACATGAAACAGGACATATTGCTAAAAATAAACGTTGTGGATATTGATAGGCTTTTGAATGTGCACATACCTTTCAAAGAATTGAGAGCTGGACACTGTCAGTGGACTCAGAAACCATGGTTTTGGAGGCGGGATCTCGAGTAGTTCTTGAATATGGCAGTTGCCAGCCCATTGCAAAAAACACAGGATGGCAAATCCCGGCTCACGCCACTATACTGAACTACAGATAACTTCATTCCTTATGAACAACCATCCTAATTCCAGAATATGAGGGACAGAGTGGGCGGCATGGATGAGATGTTTGCACAGCGGATAATTCCATTGTATATTGTTTTTGAAACAGTTGTCCACAACTGAAGGCATGGATAATGGTCACAATGTGGTGAAAGCAGAGTATCAAATAGATACTACTTTTGTGGCAAACAGGTAAAATCCAACTCTGGAGTATTACAGTGAGTCTCAGCAACAAGACAGGATGAAGCCCTCGTGTTTATTTATTTTCCCCTATCCTCAGATGTTGACTGGAAAAGAGGGGAGCTGCTGAGCTGAGAGTGTGAATGTAAAATCTTTCGTCCCATGAATTTTAACCTACTACTGGAATTAGACTTGGAGAAAAGCTCACCCTGACTGCTCCTTCCAGCTGTCAGGTTTGAACTCTTGTTTGTGCAGTGGTTTGCCTGCGCTCTTTGTATGGTGGGAAAAGAGCTGTGCCTGCTGCTTCGCTGCTTTCCTGGACTTTCAATTCCCTTAAAAGGGCACAGAATCAAAAGTGATGTGACCCGGGCCATTGCAGACTCGTGTGGATCGTAGATAGAAGAGTTGCAGCCGCTGGACTTTTCCGTGTTTTGCAGGGTGGCAGGTTCATTCTGGTGTGGGACTCAGGCTAGATTTATATTAAATCTTAGCAATAAAAGCACAGAAAGTGGAGTGAAAGGGCTGAAGTTGGCACAGCGTAGGGGGACACAAATTCTCAGGGAGATTGCTGGAGAAGCAGGAGACCAAAGCTGCTGGGTGGGCTGGGGCTATTTTTAAAGAGTGTTGTAACTGAAATTATAACACCTGGTGAAAGCAAACAAGTTTCTATGGCATTTGTGTTATTTATAAAAATCTTTTTTTTCTGATTTCTTAACAAAGACCCATTTGTTTTTGCTGCTTTCTTTGTCTCTTTTTCTCTCTTTCTCCCTCCCCCTCAGCCTGCCTTCCTTCTTTTTCTCACTTTGTTTCCCCCTCTTGTCCTCTCTTCACTGCTAACCACCACTGTTTCTTTTCTCCTCTGCTCCATAACACACCTCAGCTGTGTTTGATCTTTCCTTGGATTGATTTTGCTGCATTTGGTCCCATCTCTATATTGGGATGACATGTTCCCTGAGCACTGCTGAAATAAACATCTTGGTGTTGGATTTCTTTAAGTGAAATTATGATTACATTTTAATTTTGTTAGAAAGAGCAAAGGTAGCTAAACATTCTAAATTCTGCATTAGTGGTAATGCCTATGTTGTCGTGTGTGCCTTCAAATTGTTTCCAACTCATTCAGTCCTTAAGTGCAGGAAATGAGTTTCCACCTGACATTCCTGACTGTGAGAGCTGTTCAGCAGTGGAATTCTCTGCCTCAGAGTGTGGTAGAGGCTCCTTCTGTGGAGGTTTTTAAACAGAGGCTGGATGGCCATCTGTTGGGGGCACTTTGAATGTGGTTTTCCTGCTTCTTGGCAGGGGATGGGACAGGAAGACCCACAAGGTCTCTTCCAACTCAATGATTCTGTGATTAAGGAGAACCTAACACAGAGTTTTCTTGGTAAGATTTGTTCACTGGGGGTTTGCCTTTGCCTTCCTCTGGGGCAGAGAGAGTGTGCTTTTCCCAAGGTCACCAAGTGAGTTTGCATGACTGTGTGGAGATTCAAACCCTCCAACACTAGCACTGCTACATCATACCCTTCTTACCGTATATTAGGTCAACCCAAAATGACTTTTTATTACAATTCGTTTCTGATTTCTCTGCGATGCTCTTATTTCATGTTTTTTTTCTTTTTCAATACACACCATTCACTGTACAACCAGTTTTACTATTTCTGATAAGAGTGGA
The DNA here is from genome assembly GCA_030556195.1 of Anolis apletophallus. Classification (NCBI taxonomy): domain Eukaryota; kingdom Metazoa; phylum Chordata; class Lepidosauria; order Squamata; family Anolidae; genus Anolis; species Anolis apletophallus. The sequence goes on along the minus strand of JARBWK010000002.1, from coordinate 104,040,721 downwards.
GAGACTTTGAGTTATTTTGAACATTTTTTCATAGACACCAAAATGCAAAGTATGAGAGTCACTCTTTTGCCTTTGATTGTTTACAGATTGCTGATTCATTCAGAATGCTTTCTCACTTTTATCAGTTCAGCCGCATCATCACCATGTGTTTTTGAAAAGTCTTTTGCTATAGATCTGTGGTTGCACAGCTGGATGCTTCATGCACACCTTTTTTTGACAGCTGCCTGCTGCTCTTCACAATTGAATGCCACAGCATTAGCAGCAATTTATTGTTAGAATCCAAATCTATTTTTAGCTTTGTAGAGTTTACTGCAGTAGAAATGCCAGTTCCGCGCATAGGCTTCTGTTCTGTCATAACTAGCTGTAAAGTTGGCAAGAGATAGGCTTCACTTAACTTGCCATCCCAACTGGGACAGTTTCCCAAAGTTCTTTTCCACCCCCTCATTGAGAGGCTTAGCAATTAAATATTACTTTTATTTGATTCAAACTTCTAGAGATTAATTTAGGATTGCCAGTGTGGAAACAGGTGGATGTGCAGAAAAGGGAGGTTCAGCATGTGTTCCTTGTTACTTGATATCATGACCTGATGGAATTTTTCTTTCATACAACCATTGAAGCTTATATTTTTGTCTCCTAATATTGCAACTATTAGTGCTGGTTTTTTTTTTTGCATTGGCCTCACCAACATTGATGGAAAACTGCACAAGAACCTATAAAGGGTAAAAGGTAAAGGTTTCCCCTTGACATTAAATCTAATCATGTCCGACTCTGGTGGGTGTTGCTCATCTCCATTTTTAAGCCAAAGAGCTGGCTTTGTCCATAGATGCGTCCAAGATCATGTGGCCAGCATGACTGCATGGGATGCGGTTACCTTCCCGCCGGAGTGGTATCTATTGATCTACTCACATTTGCATGTTTTCGAATTGCTAGGTTGGCAGAAGCTGAGGCTAACAGTGGGAGCTCACCTTGTTCCCAGAATTCAAACCGCCGACCTTTCAGTCAGCAATTTCAGCAGCTCAGCAGTCTAACCCACTGCAACACTGGAGGTTTCACAAGATGTTATACAGGGGGCTCCACAAGATCCTATACAGCAGGCTTTTCCAGTGTTTGGTAGATACAGATGATTTTTAGGAATGGGAGTTTTTGTTAGCTTGAGTTTAATAGTCAGCTCTTATAGCTAATAAGCTTTTCTATAATGTTATAGAATCCTTGTATCTTGGTAGGCCTCATATTTGTCCCTTAACAAATTTCCCATGTTTACCAAGCACTGAAAGCTTTAAACTATAATAAACAATATGATCCGATCCTTAAAATGCAGAGTCATATGCGTGCTGATTGCAAATTGGAATTGCAAGAAGTAATTCCGATTTACAGCAGTGCACATATTTTTGATTTTCAGGTTGCTTCCTCACTGGAGTTCTTTAATAGCGCTGGGACATTGTTTTTCTGCAGTTTGCTGAATGTAAACACTACCTTGTGGTACAGGCTGAGCATCCCTTATCTGGAAATTGTCCACTTGCATGGCTGATATTATAATGACACCTTTGCTTTTGCCTTTCATGAACAAAATTATTTAAAATATGGTGTAAAATTGCCTTCAGGCAATGTCTGTAAGGTGCATATATGACAAATGAAGTTTATGCTTCAACATGGGCCCCATCTCCAGGATATATCTTTATGTGTGTATTTATAAATACCGATATTTCAAAATTTTAAAAAACAAAATACTTCTGCTTTTTGAATAAGAGATACTCAACCTAATGTGTCATCTATCAAGACCCATCTTTTTGGTAGAACTGTTTTTATAGTGTTTACAAAGAGCTTAAAGAAAATCCCGTTCAGTAAATGTATCCTGCAACTTTAATTAGAAGCTACCTCTTTGGGGATCCAAATTCTATTTGCTCTGTTCATTATAGCCATTGCATTACTGATTAATTGAACCTTAATCGATCTCTTTCCTCACTGATACCTGTTGGTTGCTTTAACTGCTCAGCTCACTAATTATTTGACTCTTCAAAAATATTTTGAGTAGCATTACTATTCAGTTTGATGAAGAAAAGGAAAATTAATGTGGGAAAGCTGAATTTAAAGGGCTTCCTGGTGGGGAACAGGATCTCATTTATTAAAGGGCAATTCATTATTTGGGCTCTGGCCACACAGAACAGAAAACAACTAGAAGCAAAAGCTACAAGGAAAATCCTAATTAGTGCTGAAATACCTTAATAATACTTTGCTTGTTCAAAGAGCAAGCTTAATGTCAATTTTTGAAAATTAATTATGCTTTTTTAATTAAGAAAATTGTTAAATCAGATTTCAAAAAAGACAGGCGGACAACACAGAGGACATTGTAATATTATGAATGGGCAGTGTCATCTAGATTCTTTTTTTTTAAGTCAGTGGATGAAAGATCATTCCTGGCTTAATGCTTAGTGTGGAAGCAATTGTAGTCTTTCCCATGACACATTACAATGTTAAAACAATAAGCCCATTGTTGTTATTACCTGCCAGTAAATTGACTCCACCTATGGCAACCCTCTGAGTGAGAGACCTCCAAGTCACCTGGGTCTGGAGAACTCAGGGCTGTGACTTCCTTATGGAGTCTATAAGCAAGGAAATAATATCATCCAAAAGCCACACTGGGCTGTAGTATATATAGAGTCAAAACGTAAATAATGTGTGCCAATGCACTAGTAACAATAAAGTGTCCAAAGAAGAAAAGGGGGTAAATACCCCAAGGTTAGTCCATGTCCAATGTTCAATATATCCAAATGGAACACCAAAGATGGAGGTAAGCCCACTGTGTGGAAAAGGGAATTCCGGGCTGAGACACCCAAACCGGGTGTATTTGTAATCCACAGAGTAGGCTGGTATGCGGGCCGACGAGGAGACGATTGTAAAGGATCCAACACTCGTTTCGACCTAATACTGCTCTTTCTCAAGGCCAAAATAGTCCCATCAAGAGGTAGTTATGGTCATGGCTGGACTTGCCAAACAAGAGGAAATTACTCCGTAACAGAATCCAGGGCGTGGATTCTGCTACGGAGTGATTTCCTCTTGTTTAGCAAGTCCAGCCATGACCATAACTACCTCTTGATGGGACTATTTTGGCCTTGAGAAAGAGCAGTATTAGGTCGAAACGAGTGTTGGATCCTTTACAATCGTCTCCTCGTCGGCCCGCATACCAGCCTACTACTCTGTGGGATTACAAATACACCCGGTTTGGGTGTCTCAGCCCGAATTCCCACACACAGTGGGCTTACCTCCATCTTTGGTGTTCCATTTGGATATATTGAACATGGACATGGACTAACCTTGGGGTATTCCCCCCCCCCTTTTCTTCTTTGGACACTTTATTGTTACTAGCGCATTGGCGCACATTATTTACATTTTGACTCTATATATACTACAGCCCAGTGTGGCTTTTGGATGATATTATTTCCTTGCTTATAAACATTTCAATGCTATTGAACTACGTGTGTGCATCCTTCCTTTGACCACGTCACTTTGCAACCACCGCGTTTTGTCTTTGCATTCCTTATGGAGTCTATCATCTGCAGTGTAGTCTTCTTATTTTGCCTTCCACCTTATCAAGCATTAATGTCCTTTCTAATGAGTTGTATTTTCTTACGATATGGCCAGAGTATGACAGTCTCAGTTTTGTCATCTTGGCTTCTAGGGAGAGATAAGGCCTGATTTGTTCTAGAACTCTATAATCCAGCACCTTGTCTCAAATGAGGTGATGCCCTTCCTATCAGCTTTGTTCACCGTGAGTTTTCACAACAAACAAAAATTGGAAATACAGTAGCATGGTCTTCTAGAATAACTCTACTGTAATTTCTGGCAGAAGTCATTAATTTCAGTAGGGTTTGCTATTATCCACTGTTTCCGTAGTTACTTCAGGAATGTTAGTTCATGAACACATATGGGGTTTGTGGATGTAATACTGTACTTCCAATGTATCCAGGCATATTGATGCAGTTGTGCAAGGAAAGAACATTCTGGATCTGTGCTGCGAAACGCAGGTTCCTTCTGCTTAACGCTTTGTGGCTGCTGAAGATGTCTTTCTTCCATGGAAATCTCTAGTAGAATTCATAGGCTCTGGGTTTTCTTCATTGGCACTGGCTTTGGCTAACATTTAGGAGGTACAGAATGGGGCCACAACACATCATTTAATTTTCTTTTAATCGTTGAAGGAATGATACAGTAACACTTCTTGAATGTTCCTTTTAGAAAACAAAAATTAACATCTTTTTATCTGCAATATCTTGCATTTTGGGGGGATGGTGGCAGTGGCAATCAGAATATTTGCTTTTTCACCCTTCGTATGCTAGTTTTTCAAAACTAGACATCCTTGGATGGTGAAACAAATATTGGGAGGGTTGCAGTTGAATTCAGCATAATTGTTTCTGTGTTTAGTCTGCAGCATAGCCATACCTAGAATCTTGCATGTTGTCTTCACAGGACACTACTATGACAGCAGCACCTCTTTCCTATCACTCCTCATTAATCTTTGTAATCCACTGTATTAAAGAGACTAAGTCACTCGTATAGCAGGCCTGTAAGAATCCTTGTTAAGACTCTCAGAGCCTTGTTACAGCGTGACTCATTTTGGCTGTCATCATGTTAACCCACCCACCTGAGCAATACTATCTTCCCCTCCTTATCTCGGTCTCTCCCTTTTAGCATCTCATGTTTTCTGCCTCCTTTCAGGGAATTCACCTGCTAATTAATACTCCTTACCAGAATCAATACATGTGACTGGCTTTGTGCTCCTTTCCACAACAAATTATTGTTTTGGTGGCATTCTGAGTTGAAGGTCAGAGAATAAGTTATTTCTTTAGAACTACGGTATATAAACTGAATGGCTTCATGATTAACTTGAAGGGTGCTTCCAGATAGTACCACCATCCCAGAGACAATGCTCAGTTACTTGACATTCCCACTTTGACAAACATATGCAGTAAGAAAAATCACAGGAGCAGCAAGAAGAAAACATGGGAGGGCTACATATCTAAGTAGTTGCGTATTTCCAGATACCATTATCTTGCTTCATTTTCTGACAGGGGTTCAGATGTTACCACCCTCTACAGCTAATCCTTGTGTGGTTTTTCACTGCTTCTTCCATTTTACATCAAAAATGTCTTAGGGAGGAAAAGGACATCAGCCAAGATTTTAAAATGGCAAATCACCTGTGCAAAGACTGTAATGCTTTGACATCCCCCTTCCTCAGGTTGGGAGATAGCAGCAGTAGCAGTCGTCATGGCAGGAAAAGGAGGTGGTTGGCTTTGAGCTGCCTTTTTGTTAAATGCATGACTTCTTGATGTTTCTTAGAATGAAGGAATAATGAGGAATTGTAGCTTGGAAAATGGCTTATACCACAGCACAGGTGATTTTCTAATTCACCCTTTTACCCATAGTGTCTTGGCTCAAATCCTCAAAACCAAGCTTTTTAGGAAAAGGCAGTACAGAGCTCCTTTTCTCTTTTTTGTGCTTTTGCTGCTCCCCCTGTTTTCAAGCAACTATGGTGGTGGAGGTATAGGAATCTTGGCCAGAGTTGCAAGCAGAACGAGCACTTGGTTTGAAAACATTCCTCATTTTGACAGCCCCTCTTCACAAATTTCCAGGAATCAGTCAGGACATGTTCTTTTGCAAATATCACAGCGTTACAGTGCTGTTATTCCACTTTAACTGCAATTATAGCCTTCAGTGGAATTTTAGGGTTTGCAGTTTAGGGAGAATTTAGCATTCTCCACCAAAGATCTCTTAAGTCTCACTAAACTATAAACACCAGGATTCCACCAGTGGTAGCTATAGCATTTAAAGTGGAACAATTACTCTTGCTTTCGCCTTCATAGTGCAGTTTTGTCCTGTCTCTGACTGAGCTACTTTTCTCTAGTCTTTGGTGGCATATCTCCCTCCTCAAGTTCAGTCCTGTTCAGGTGGAGCTCAGGTTATTTAGGGATGTGACATCACACCTTTGCTGAAAAACGGACTTTATAATAAGGCTAGCATAACAATAGCAGTAACCGTGTCATGATAATAAATCACATATGCGGAGGTGTAGCTTGGAGTACCCAGAAAGGCCTGTTTAAAATATGGGATACCACTGTCTGTTGCAAAGTTTGACACACACACACACACACACTTTTTGAGACAAGCAGTGGATACTGCTACCTGCTGGAATTTGCTTAAACTGTACTAGGGCAGCAAGGGTGGGTGGGTTGTCAAATGACAGAGACCAGTTCGTCACGCTTCACTATTTTGGGCATTATTCATAACTTATTCTCGGTTAGTGAGAGAAGAAGCAAGAATCAGTTAACTGCCTGAGAGAGTTAACTTTCTACAGAATCATAGAACTGGAACAAACTTTGGAGGTCATCTTGTTTAACCTTTTGCGCTTTGAGATTCTTTCCCTCTTTTTAAAAACAATCCTCACAGATTGAATATCTAAGGGCTTTGTTTCAGATCTTGGTTCCAAGATAATGTCCTTGTTCTAAGATTTCCCCCCATGCTCTTGGGGGAACTCTTGAGATCACAGATAGCTTTCCTGATATCTATCAGAGGAGTTCATATCCTTCCTTCTTAATTACTTGCTTATGTATTTGGACATCTGGGACTGTCAAGCAAAATTAGATTGCTTAGAAAGTGAAGTTTTCATTGACTGCTAGCATGCACATTTTGTAAGAGCAGTGGTGGGGGAGGGCTCGATTTTGATGTTGCAACAATATATTTGTGTCCATTTGCTTTTACTAATTGTCCTGTGAGGGCTGCCCAGTAGAAAGGGAATCTTCCTGTGACAAAAAAGGATTTCGAAGGGCACTGTGTAAAGAAAGCTACACAATGATGAGAAAAGAGGCAAGAGTTGCACACATTATTACGTCTTTCCAGAAAAGCGTCAGAGATGTGCAATGTTTTATAAGGAGAAGTGGGCAGGGGAAACATAAGGAGAACTGGGCAAAGGCTGTCATACTAACTGGCTATAGTAAATGTAATATATTGACATGGAATTACCATGGCAGCTCTTTGCAAGGCAAAAGAATACAAACAAGAACATTTTTCAGATGGCAGAGCACTGTTGAAGTCAGGGGACCATCTGTAACCACGTATTGGCAAAAAGAACATAAGCCTCTTGCACTTTTTTCAGAGGCAGTATTTGCTAAATTCATTTAATCTAATCTGGGAATTAAAAGCAGAGATGTCCCATCTCTCCTTTGAACAGGTGACACTGGTTTGCCTGGCCTCTGGTGTGTTGGCATAGTGATACATAAATGTTAGTCTGTAGATCTTATGTGGTTGGGAGATAACATAATGGCTGAAAATGCTCAATATCAACTGGTCATACCCTTAATGCGATTTTCAGCTTGGACCATACGGATCTGTGGGCAGAGGTGATCAATACCTCTGAGTTGTTATGGACAGATCCTTTCTGGTCAGGGGTGGTATCACAGCTACAACCTACCCCTGCAAGGGTGGGGGACCTATTAAAATGTCCTGCCCTCAAAGGCTAATGGTTCCTTTGAGATTCCAGGAGGCCTTTGAGGTTCTATGGCTGGCATCCTTGATGATCCTGTTGAATATTTGGTCAATAAGTGGAATCAAAATCTAACCAGGGTTATTGAAACAATCGCACCCAAACATCCTCTCCAACCCATGACAAAGCAGGCTCCCTGGTATACAGAGACATTCAGGGAAATGAAATGGGAAGGATGACGATTAGAGTGCAGATGGTGGAAAACTAGACTTTTATGTGACAAAACATGTTATAGAGTGCACCTTTGCTCCTGGATCATTCACTCCAAATGTCAGCCCTTCGAGGGTTAAGAAGGGCGGGGTAAAAATGCCATAAATAAAAATAAATAAATAGGTGGGTTGATCAGGAGTGCTTACTACCAGCTTCAACTGATATGCCAACTGCGCCTCTTCCTAGATTTGGAAGACCTAAAGATGGTAGTGCATGCACTGGTAACCTTAAGGTTGGACTTCTGCAATGAGCTTTATATTGGGTTACCTTTGTACCAAGTTCAGAAACTCCAGTTGGTTCAAAATATGGCAGGCAGATTGGTTACAGGAACATCTAGGAGTGAAGATATTACACTGATTCCACTTGCTGCCAATTAGTTTCCGGGCAAAGTATAGGGTAATTGGTTTTGACCTTTAAAGCCCTACACGGTTTGGGTCCAGGTTACCTTCAGCGGTGGCGTTTGGCTTCCGTTCTCTCCGCGAAACCTCGGAGCAGCTCGGCATCCTGCGGCGACCGTGGAGCTTCCAGGGCCACTGAGTCGCTCACAAATCTACGAGAGGGAAAGAGGCTTGGATTGTTCCATTCAAGGTCCCAGAGGCTGCCTCAGACCAGGACTTTCCGGAACACCAACTTTAGGCGACAGCAGTCGTGCCTCAAGCCGAGGACAGAAGCTGTACCAGCTGGCCGAAGCTTTGCCTGCTCCAAGTTATGGCGTGGAGGGAGTGATGTTCCCTCCCCCACTGAGAAAGAATTTCGAGGCGACCTTTTAAGACCTCCTGAGTTGCCCCCTTTTGACGGCTGGCCTGATGCTACCACCAGGCCACACAGACCTTGTTCCCCCAATTCTTTCCCTTCTATCCCTCCCCTCCCTCCCTTTACCCTCTCCTAATGTTGTGTCATTTGTGTTATTGTGCTCGTCAAATCTTGTAAACCGCTCCAAGCCCTCGGGGAGTGGCGGTATAGAAGCTTGAAGAAATAAATAAATAAAGGATCACTTTCTCTCATACAATCCGCTCTAAACACTTAGGTCCACTGAAGGGTGTCTGCTCCAGCCTCCTAGAACCCGACTGGCGACCTCCACCCAGAGGATCTTTTCTTCGGCTGCCTTAAGACCCTGGAATGACTTTCTAGTAGAGCTTCAATAGCTAAATTAGCTGCTGGAATTTAAAAACCATCTAAAAACATATCTTTTCTACCCAGACAGTTTTAAACTATGAATCTTAAACCTATATCCTTTGGTTGATTTGTGTACTTTAATATGTATTATAGAAATGAAGTTTTAATGTGCATCTTTTATAGAAATATGTATATTTGTTGTATTTTTGCAACGTTCAGGTTTTAAAATTGTGTTGTAAGCCGCCTCAAGCCATGGGGAGAGGCAGGTAAGAAAAAAACATTCTTATTATTATTATCATATATCTGGAGAATCAAAAGTTTCTGATGCCCTCCATTGCCCACATTCACTTGGGAAGCTACGTGAGGAAATCATCATGCTACATTAAGCGTATACTTCAGATCTTTAATTTCAGAAATATCAGCAATTACCATGGGGAAAATTTGGGCTTTTTCCAAGCAAGATGGAGAACAGATTTTTAAAATCACTTTATAGCATAGGGACAAATTGTACATTCCAAATAGGGATCCTTAAGAAACATGAATAAAATTATTAATAAATATAGTTAATTAGTTCACTGTGATTATTTTAAGACGCTGGTGATTATTAAATCCTCAATATTTCTGTCTTGTTCCAGTGTAATATATGTTGCCTTCATGTCAAAGAATTATGTTCCACAAACCATACTTTACATTGTTATGAGTCAGTTATGATGCCTTCTTTAGAGGCAGGATTTGGTTTTAAAGGTTTTTTTCATCAGCAAGGGAAGGAACTGAATTGTGAATGTTCAATCTATGAAATGCAAGCTATGGCACTGAACTATAGCTCTGAACAAGGATAGGCAATCCTCAGCCTTATAGGATCCATTTCATTTCTTACTAGAACCTTTGTAACCAGAGTGGTGTGTGTGTGTGTATGTGTGTGTGTGTGTGTGTGTGTGTGTGAGAGAGAGAGATTAAATAATCCAGAGCCCCAGTATTATGTTTGAATGGAGATCATAGTTTTTCCAGACATGAATTAACTCCTGGTTACCTTAGGCGTTCCTGATTCTAGCATTGTGATTTAGGGTAGGAGAAGGGAAGTAAATTTGTTATGATTTCTGTTAAACACTTGAATCTGCAAAGCTTGCAATTGAAAACTTGTGCCAGCATTATGCCAGACACTTCAAGCACACACATTTTAATCCCCAATTGAGTAATAGGACCTTCTCACGTACATATAAAATATAAGTAACCAAGAATGAGGCAAGTTATTCAATTCTGTACATTCTAATCAATGCTCTGAACTTTTTCAAGCTATCATAGTCTACTTCTTATGTCTGAACCCATATACCATGACATCACATATTATTTTATTTATATGCCATCTTTCTCCCAGAGTGGGATCCAACGCAGCTTCTAGAGACAACAAATTGTAATCACTAAAAAAGCTAAGAACAATTGAAATAACTTCAGAAAACATTGGAAAAGCAATTAAAATAACGAAAAGAAAACAAAACCACCCCATTGAGTGACAGCAAAGAATGGGTCAATTGCACAATGTCAGCAGTACATTTACTATGTTTTTTAAAGCTAGGAAATGATCCCTTTTGAACATTAGCTCTCAGAATCTCCAGAAAAGGAACATTTCCAACATTTGGTCCCTTCCCAACCACTTCATCCGTCAAGTCATCACATCTTTATTTTCAGGATAGAACAGATATTTTTCCTGATGGGCAGCTGGTATTTCACTGTGGAATCCAATCTGAAAGTAAATTTGGCACTTTTCCACTTGCTGGAAGAAAGGTGGCATGGCAAGTTTTCTCTCACCTTGCTTAACAGAAACTTCATATTTTACATTTTCCTCATGGAAACGGTTAGAGCAGATTAATTTTGACTTACTGTGTGTGCTGCAAAGATGTCATAATAAACCATCATTATCTTGTCATCCCATTCACTGGCTTTCATCTATCAACAATAGGTGCATGGTGCTCTTACTTTGCCGTATTGTTCTATATGTTCTATCTGTGGCCTGTAAAGCAGTCACATTTGGCTCAGTTTTCTAGTTTCTTATAGGTGGTTGGAAAGTTTCTCATGGAAATCTTGACATTTTCACATGGCCTTGTATGTGATATTAATGACATTAGAAATTTCTAATTGCTTGCAACACCCTGGGATTTGATTGAAACATCCTTCCATTTCAGTCTGCTTCCAGCATCAAGGAAGACAAGGACTTCTTTGTCCCAAAATTACAGCTTAACTCAGACATAGCTCTGTGAATAATAATAATAAATAATAATAAACTTTATTTATACCCCGCCACCATCTCCCCGAAGGGAGTCGGGGCGGCTAACATGAGGCCAAGCCCAAACAAATTACAATAGAGCAAAAGTACATATAAACAAAACAATAGCATCAAATAAAATACTTAATGATAACATAGTAATGAAATTAAAATTGCTAAATCATAATTAAAAAACAAATGATAAAATGGTAATAGACTTAAACAAAGAGAGCGAGGCCCATGGATAAAATTGGATAGAATTTGATAAACCCATGGGTGAGATAGGAAGAAAGTGCTATAATTTGTGGAATACTCAAAATGCAAGTTCAATGTGTCCATTCTCCTTGTCTCTTTGCTAAATGAGTGAGGTGTTGAGGATTCCAGTATGACCAGTCCTCTGTATCCATAGGTTTTTGGATTGAATATTTGTAGCTCGGAAATATTCAGGTTTCTGTTATTAAAAAGCAAACATTAATTTTGCCATGTACCAGGCACGCTCTGCTATAGCCTCCCATCATTTCACAGATCCTCAGGCTCTCTCTGGCACTCATTTGAATTGTTTGCCTTTTTACATGAGGAACATGATTTTACTATGCCATTCTATATATTGGGACTTGAGCATCTGTGGACTCTGGTATTTGCACGAGGTCCAGGAAGCTAATCCCAGCAGATCGTGAGAACCAATTGCATAAGTATTAACAATGGAAAAACAGTTCTGTTCACATGAGAAGTGAGAGTTGTGTATTTTTAAGTCCTCCCATTTCTCCTCTATGTTGTTCTAACTACTATAGATGCCTCTTTTGCTCTTAAGGTAAAATCTTTTTTTCTGACACATGTGGTCTTGAGGACCAGGCTCCTGTTTGCCAGCCTGTGACAATCAAGCTGCTGTTTTGAGACAGTTGCTTATGGGAACCATGTTTCAGAAGGCAGTTCTTTGCAATTCATCAACATGCAAAAGAGAGGAGAAGGTTTCTTGATCTAAAATCAGGTAACCTACCCCAAAGGAAACTGCAAAAATACTACATTTCTAATGTGGTATGAGGATGTCTGGAAGGGCAGGCTTATCTTTCTGCTCCATTTATCAGAAACTCAATCTGGCTGACTAGATCTGGTTGTCCCCTTCCTTCCTAACTACTCGATGTGCATCTTTCTGAAAGTTGGGTGTTTGATGGAAGCAGATGACTATTCCAGATGGAAGGGGTATGCCATTTCCTCCCACCCACAAGAATATACTTAAGGTGCTCGCAGGAAACCTAATCTCAGTCAAGGGCAAGCCCAAAACACATTGTGCCTGAGGCAGAGGAGTACACGATAATAAACCACAAAACAAGGTATATCCTAATATTAAAAAATCAGTAACAAAAAAGCTTATAAATGCTTCTGGCCACACATAGTGATTAAAATATAAGTACTTGAATGACTCAGATTTCACTGCATATTTATGACATCTCAAATCTGATGCACAAGCCACCCATTTTTTCGGCTATCCTTACCTCCTCTGTGTGAGTCAGTTCTAATGCAGTGATAAAGTCCACAGAGTGGGATGTTGCCACTTCCACTCTTCCAAAAAAAAGTAAAACTAAAGTAGAACAAGTATTTTTGAGCTGAAACGATCAGGAATCTCCTTCAAACTTGGGTATATTTTGAGCCAGGGCAAAGACGACTATATAGGAATTAGCTGCATTGCCAAACCACTCTTGATGTCAAAAGGTCCCTTCTAATTTTCAATTGAAATCTACTCTTCTTTAGCTGAAAAGCATTAGATGTGGTCCTACCATCTGAGGTAGCAGAGGAAAAACCTGCCTAGTGCCTACTCCTCTCTGTGACAACCTTTGAGGTATTTAAATAGTGTAATCATGTCATACTTCAGTCTTCTATTCACCAAAAGCATGCTCAGAATCTTCAATTTTTCCTTGTGTGTTGTTCTTCATACTTCTTATCACCCTTATTGTCTTTATCTGAACCTTAGAAGAAAAGAGGTAGTGTGTAGCTGAAAGTGTAGATCAGGAATCAAAACTCTGGTACTTGGCTATAATTTAGATCTTTCAAAAAGAGCAAGTCATGGGAAAGTGAGTGTTGAAAAGCCCCCCACCCCACATTTGAGGAACTGCTGTAAATGTACTGCCATAAGTGTACCCACCCCCGTTTTGAGTTAAATGACAGAGAAAACCAAGCATTGCAATTTTTTTGTCCTTTATTATTTAGACAGGGGTGAGGAGGTGCCTCTACAAAACAAAGGGCCAGGTTCTCAAAAAATATGGTTCTGGGGGAAAAAACACTCCTACCTTATAGATACCAGTGATAATGGAATCACGTGGGCTCAAGTAAGTAATCATAATAACAGCAGTCATGTTTTCTTCCACTTGTTTTTCATGGAGTTTTATTAGGTTTTTATTATAAAATATGACTGCTCAATGATTTTTACTATTTCCAAACACAATAGAAACAAGGTGGCAGAGAAGTCTACCTGGGCTGCCACTTTTGCTGCTAGGAAAGAAGTTGTCTACAGTGCAATCATATTTCCCCCCGTAAGTTTCCCTGTTTGTTTGCACAGGCTACGTTAGATGGTTATCATCACATGAACAAAATACAGGTAAGAAGTCTAGAGTTAAAAATGAATGCACAGCTCTCACAATTCCAGTCATACCATAGAATTCACTTTAGGTTTGAGGAGACAATGTGTGTAATCACTCCATACATTCGCAGATAGAAGGTGTGGAGTGACTGCCCCATTTTGTCAGTGGTGATAATAATACATTGCATGTCAGTAGTAGCACTTGAATCAATGCTATACTTGAAGGTAGGGACCCAGCTGTACCCATTCTTTTACATAGACTAAGAAACGCACCAAAGATTCAGTATGCGGTCATAGTTTAAATGTTGGATGACTAGGGCTTGAATCCCCACTCAGGTATGGAACCCTTCTGGATGACTTTGGGTAAGACATACTCATCAAGCCTTTGAGGAAGGCAGTGGCAAGACACCAGTGAATATGTCTGGCCAAGAAAACCCCAGAATAGGTTCACCTTTGCTCTGCCTTCAAGTCATCTGACTTGAAGGCACACAAGAACAACAAAGAACTTCCATGAAGGTCCAGCAAGATGTCAAGGGAGACATCTTGTACAGTAAAGTTTTACAGGCAGCCCTCCACATTCACTTGGGTTAGGGGCACAGAATCCCTGTAAAAGTGAAAAATCTGAATAAAAATACTATTTTATTTTACCTAAGGGAACATCTCTTTAGGGATCTCTAGGTTCTCCAGCAGGACTCTATGGTCAACTTTTGCCAGATGTTGACCACAGAATTGCACTGGAGGAATTCTTAGGGAGGCCTCTGTATGAATCTTTAGGTCCCACAGCATGACTGTGTGATCAACTTCTGGTGGAATTTGACAGCACTGGAGAAGAAAACAGGGTTCCTAGAAAGAACATTTTAATCAGATCCATGGATAATCAAATCTGCAAAAGTGAAACCCCCAAACATAACGTGCCGGCTGCATTAAACATCCTTAAGGCTTTGATTAAGGAAATTGCACAACCCTCGTGAGAGATACAGAAGCATTTTTATCCTCACTATATGAAAAGAAAAATGAAGGCAACAGGATTTGTCCTCAAGGTGACTCTGTGGCATAGTGAACCCTGGTGTCCTGTCTGGTCTCCTATAGCCCATACACTCATGCACACACATACAAATCCCATATATGTCTGTTAGATTCCCTACCAAGACACTTATAAAAGTATCCTTTTGTCAGCCAATCAGTGCCACCATTGCCACTAGTTAGCAATGTGCAATTAATTACATTCCATGTCCTCCCCTATACCAGGTTTATATGCCTAGCTGATTAGTAAAGTGAAGATATGGATTAACATTTTATCAGTTAACTCTGGTGGATTTGGCAGGGTTGCCCAGCACTTTGGAAGACCTTTGCATGTCTCTATACTAAACGCCTGGATGTGTCTCGTCTACTGAAGACAGATTTCAGTAAAAGAGCAGCAGATAGCCAAACTTTCTCAAGTTATTGCAACAAACATTTTCTTCCACTACAGAAAGCTTTAGAATATTTCATTGATGGAAACTGGGGCATGTGTGGCCAAGCAACACTGGAATGTGATCAAGATGGAAAAGGTTATTCATAAGAAAGAACAGACTAGCTTGGAGAGGCTGCAGGAGTTTCCTTTTACCCATGTCGGTTGGGAAGTGAAAGATTCCTCCTTTCTTCTCCTCTCACCCTACTCAGTTGTTTCATTATAAACTGCTTTTGCACTTTGAGCTCACTTTGCAGCAACTGAAGCAGGCAGAGAACAAATAAGTGAAGTGAGAGGAGAAAGAAACTGGGATATTTTAAGAGTTGCTGCAAAAATGGGAGATTAATTGGGACTGTTTTGTAAAAATAGGACAGTCAGAGGGTATGCTTTTGATGGAACTATACATTTCATGTAGCATAAATATGTCATCTAAATGACATTCCTTCTTTTTCTCTTCTGTAATGCATTGAATTACTTCCCTCATATTGCAAAATTGTCTTCTGTTTCACCGCCACTTACACAAGTGGATGGGGAAGCACACATCATGTGACGCATTGTGACGCAGAACATGAGATCCTAAATGGTACTGAGGAGATGGAGGAAGCTCAGCACAGGGATGCCCTTGTTGCAGATGTATTGCTTTTCTGCTTTGAGGTTGTACCATGAGCTTCATATGGCTCCATAATCTTAAGTAAGCAAAACAACAACAGTTACTACGATCATCCTAGAAACTAACAGAGGTTTTATTGGCCCTGGTTTGGTCATGAAGGTTCTGCTACATTCTTAAGCCCTCCCAGGGCTTACCGTGCAAACCCAAAGCAAAATGGGAAAAAAAAGTAATTTCTGATTCCTTCTTTACAATCATGGCTTTCAAAACGATCTACAGAGGGAAAGTTGGACTAATTGTTTTGGGAACTTTATCATATGTGACAAATGATGTGATTGGGCTAGAGGCTGAAGGGCAGCAGGATCTTGCTTGGCCAGAGGCTGGAAAAGTTTGTTTTTGGCTTCAAGTCCTAGAATCCCTAACTGGATAGGAGTTGCAGTCCATAAAGTATCTTTTCTAAACTCTGTCCTTGGTAAAGTGTCACACTTTTATCCCCACTTTTATTTAATTTAAAACTCTTTTAAAAATTACAGCGGTGTATAGGATTGAAAGCAACAATAAACTCCACAAAATAATACAGTTAAAACCAATCTAACAACACTAAAGGTGCTAATCCTAATAACAAACTATTCTGGAAGAGACTTACTTCTGGAAGGAAAGACAAGCAATGACAACTAACTCTGTGGACCAATACTGGCTGATGAGTTCATGTCAGGGTGCAGTGAATCTTATGTGGGTTTTAGTCTACACTTCAAAGGAACTATAGAAAGCACCGAACCTTATCCTCCAAAAAGATTTAACACCTTGGATCGTTACTTTCAATTTTGAACTGCAAACCATGAGTGAATTCATGTGGGAGCCATCTATCACCACTAATAAGGACTTCTGTATTATCTCCATTGCTTGAGGCTGTATGTCTTTCAGTACCAGTTGCTGGGGAATCAACCAGTAATCACAAACCGCCCATCAGCTTGTAGAACCTTAGCACTACATGTAATATAACAGGCCAGGTATGATGGTGTGCCAGGTTCCTGAGAGATCATCTGGTTTTCTGCCTACATGTAGATGCCTGATTTCTCAAACTTCTGACACAGAACCCTTCCAGATCTACAATTCTAAGTTGCAAAGGGCTGACATCCAATTGTTGTGGTCCGTGAATAGTCAATTCTTTAGGATAACTCATCTTCCTAGAGAAGGCAGGAACTTCAGAAGAGCTGGGCTAGAGCAGACCAAGGGAAGCCATGCCACTGTGAAACTATCTGCCTACAGTTTGGGCCCTCAGGGATTTCCCTTTCATTAATAAACCCCTCTCTACTCCTTAAATGTCAGTGTGGTTAGTCACATAGCTTATTAGGCATCCCAATGATAATCACAAGGAAGATCTATAATGTCACCGAGGCTCTGCAATGGCATGATGGAGTACTTAATGATGCTTTGGAACTCATGGGGACATGGTCAGTTATATAGCCCTGTAATTAATGACTACTTGAGGCAAGTCAAGTGCAGGGTGTTTCAAAATGATGGACCCAATTTCAAAGCAGTATATTTCACAATGACATGTTAAATTTACAAAATAAACCCTTACAAATGTTTTAATGAGTTAGCAAGTAAACAAGTTTTACCAACCATTTTGAGCCAGAAACAAATCTAGAAAAGAACCTCACACATATTTACTAGAGTCTAATGTGCCATCGAATGCAATGCGCACCTCAATTTTCAAAACCCTGAAACCCAAAAAAGTATTATGCAAATCTAATGCACTCCCTAGTTTTGGGAAGGTAATCTAGTAAAAAAAAGGTGAGCATTAGAATCGAGTAAATATGGTATATAATTAGACCTTATGTTGTGGGCTTGCCATCTTGTGAATAACTGAGGCCGGGGGTTGTTTGTGTGCTGGGAGGGGCATCTAACAGTCATCACTGGAAACTCTATGTCCCACCCTTTCAAGTGGCATGAGTTTTATTCACAGGCGGTTCATAGTTGCAGGGATTTAGCAATGTCAAATTGGATCCATCTTTTTGAAACACTATGAAACCATTACTGTTTCAAAGATGTTTTGTTTTGTATACTCAACACCCCTGAACATAGGGAAGATTCTGTTCCAAATGAAATCATTTTTAGTGCTTTGCATTAAAGAGAAAGAATAATGGCTTGTGGTTAGGTGGCCTTTTTCTCACACTAAACAGCATAAAACAGACAAGCTTTACAGAACACAAAGTTACAATTAAACTCAAACTGGGCATGATTGATTAAGCCCGGAAGAAGTCATTAACAGATACTGGACATAATCTAGAAGAAACAGTTTGATGGACTCAATAATTATTTCACCGTTGATTTAGGAACAGCTGAAAAAGAAAAAGTTATCATGCCTTTAAACACATAAGTTGTAAAAAACTGAAGGAAGAGGTTGTGTATTTTCCTGTTTTGGCACAAAATCCTCCATTGTTATTTTGATACCCAGGGTTTTTTTCTGCCTCTGATTGGCTGACAGCTATAAAAGTGGGGCACAAAAAATGAATAAACCAAGCCCCTCCCATTTCAATACAATTTGGTTTTATTTTTCCAGTCAGACATTACTGATTAAACAAACATTAGTTGCCAAATCCCACCTCTCTAGTTCTTCTCTCTCCTCCTCCCCCCACCCCTTCTGAAACAACAAAATAATAAACAGATAAAGAAAAACTCTCTTGGGGCTTTGATTTTATAAAAAAATAAAGCCTTCCCAGCAGAGAGGATGCAAAAAGCATGCCATGGGGAAGGTGGGGAAGCCAAAAATCCAACTCATTTTTCCTACAAGGTCCCTGATTTTTGTCAACTGCTCCCCAATTATTCTGAGCTGTTTCTCCCCTTCCTTCTAACTTCCTTTTATTCTTTGCAGTGTTTTGTTACATGTATAAAAATGTGCCTGTCAGAAATATCACGGAGGCATCTGTACACCAAATAGAAAACATACTGTAACAAAGGGACTAAATCACCCAAATAAAAATCCTTAAGCCCTTCCCACCCCGAACACTAATATTATACATTACAAGACAGTCAGCCTGCTTGAAGACAGCTTTAGAAAATGGGCCCATTAAGTTGCCTGGAGGAAGAAGAAGACAAAGCAGTAGCTGAAAGTGCCCTGGTTTTGCGCCTTGGAAGTTTGGGCCACACTCCATTGGCTTCTTGGCCCAGATGTAAAGGAATATATTGAATGGTCTGGTTTGAGCTGTGTAATGGCTCCCTCTGGACACAGACAATGCTGGACATGGAAAACCTCTGGAGAAGGAAAGTTCCACAGTTCTTTCTCATATGTGCACATGTGGAAGATATTTTTCCATACAACCAAGCACTAAACAGGATGTCGCAGTGCTGTGGGTTGTGGCATTTGTTGCCAGGAGGAATCATTCTAGCTCCTCAAAAGGCACCAGCTGTACACATTTGTGCTTCAAGATTCCTCACTGTGGCCAGGAAGGAGACCAGAAGAGGAGGAGTGGAAAATTGGGTCAGTGGACTGAGTGTAGTGGCTCCCAAACTTTGGCAACCCTGGTGTTTGGACCAATACCCAGAACCCCCAGTCAGCTTGATCAACTCTCAGGATTTCTGGGAGCTGAAGGCCAAACAGCTGGAGGATCAAAGGCTGATTTAGGGAATTATCATACAGGAAACTTCAGTGGAGTCTGGCAGGAAGAAAGAAGACTGATCTGGGGGAGCTGGAGGTGAAATGACACATGATGTGATGGAGAAGCAGATATTGCTGGCTTTCAGGGCCACATATGTATTCCTTTTAGAACTGCAGAGATAGATTATTTTTATTTATTTATTTATTTATTTATTTGGACTTATATGCCGCTAACTCCATACGGCTCGCAGCGGCTTACAAAGTCAAGAAACAACAATACAGAATAAAAAAGACAGACAAGACAATACACAACACAGGGAATGGGGGAATGGAGCAGAGTCAGGGTTCGGGACACAGCAAAGATGATCCAGGGCCTAGGCTGGACCCACTAAACCATCAAAGGATGGGAGGCTGGGGGTCTTGGAAAAAATCCCCGCCGCTGGCCATCAGAAAAGAGTGAGGGCCGGTTTCCTCCGTCCCGTGGCCTGGCAGAAGGAGCCAGGCATAATGGAGAGATGTTATTTATCGGCCTTAGATGGGGCCGACGGCAGCGCCGAAGCCCGAGCCCCAAAGGTTCTCCGGCGAAAAAATCGCCTGGGCCTGGGCTCAGGGGCGGAGGGCTTCACCCCTTCTGGGTGGCTGGCCGAGCGTGCGGGGGGGTCCGAGGAGTCGGTGGCTCCGACGCTGGAGGTCTCTGGGGGTCGGAGGGAAAGGGGGTGAAAATTTTTTTTCAATTTGGAAAGAAATTGAAGAGCAGTACATCCCATCTTTTATCAACCAAAGTTGAATGACTTATCCAGTAATATCATGGCATTTTGCATAAAAAGTACTATCTTCTCCACAGTCTAAATGTCCAAGTTCATCCTCCTCAGTGATATTATCCCATAGTCAGGAAATCAAGCCTGTTGTGCCATCACATTTCAACATACTCCATGTAAGCATGGCCATAATGAATATCCTCTATATCCAATGGTGTTCCATTAGGAGTATCCACTACTCAAGTTGATAATTTGAAAATCAGAATTCTGATCCACAGACTGATTTGGAGGCAGACCGAAACCAACTCTCAGTCTCGAAACATCTTCATGCCCATGAATCAACAGTGTCTGCAAATGTCTGTTTGGCAGAATTGGACAAAACCTTCAAGTGTAGTAACCTGAGGATTTCTGATGAATTTCAGATGAATGGGTATAGAAATATTTATGGGTGCAATATTCAAATGTGTTTTAAAAAATCATTATGTCACATTTGAGAGGAGTGTTCTCTAATATCCCTCTGCTCAAAATTTTTGAGTTTATTTCACATATGCCTTCGAAGAGCCCTTAGGTTAGAACTCTAAGCAATTTCAAAAGGATAGGTGTAGGATAGGGGTCCTCAAACCTTTTAAGCAGAGGGCTGGTTCACAAACCCTCAGATCATTGGGGGATGGATGGAGGGAACTATAGTAAAAAAAAAATCAACGAATTCCTATGAAGAACAATAACACTACCAGTACTGCAATGGGAAATGTGGGCCTGCTTTGGGCTGATGAAAAAGTCAAGTTAATTAGGATTGTTGTTACTGCCTCACTTCAAGTCGTTTCAGACATTTAGGGCGGGGGCAGGTAAATGACCTTGGAGGGCTGCATTTGGCCTGCAGGACTTCATTTGGGGACCCGTGGGGTAGAAACTCAGAATTGAAATCAACTAAAAGCCACTAAATCCCATTGCTGTAGAAAGGGAGGGAAGAGATGTGTTATACAATAAATACAATAAATAAAAAGAGTTTAAGACTTTATCACCTGCATGGTTGGCATCAAAGTGACATAAACTGCAATAGGACTGGATAGATGATACATGTGAAAGAGAGCATAATAGAGGTAGAAAAACATAGGTGTCCAGCATTTCACAAGCATGCACCTTTCCAACCCTATATTCAGGCTGTTAATGTTCCTACTTCCGGGAGCAAAAACGACAAAGATAAGATATACTGGGACATTTCTATGTGGTCTATTCTATCAACACCCTTGGGGGGGCTTTCACTGTCATCATAAATTTGATCAGTCACAAGGCTATATGTACTCTTTCCCTTCTCTTATTCTGATGTTTTATTTATGCAAAGAGTTGCAGCAGGGATTTATCAGGTTTTTGTGGGCACATTGTTGGTATCTCTGTCCTTCCTATGAACAGCTAATGAAGGTTCGATTTCACATCCAGGTTGGTCCATTTCAGAGGAGTCCTACATTGTTTTGCCAATTTCCCCAAAGCTTTCTGAACCAGCCCAGTTCAGAACTGGATTTGGTATTTGGTCAGTTGTAATACACAATCCCTACCACCGTCCCATAAGTCATCTAAAAATAACCTCAACAGGCTAGTAGCTTAGTGTTGACCAGCTTTTTAAACTCACATATGTGTGTTGCCCTGAATGTCTGAGTATTCATGTCCAGTTCTTGAATTGAGTCAACAATATGCCTAGAATGAAGCATGGCTTTCCAAAAATGCAGTGCTAAGGGTCACCAGTGCCACCTAGCGGGTATTCCCAATGCTTGCATCTTCTGGGATAAAAAAAACTTATTTGTTCTCTCAGGCCCCTTCCTCACAGCTGAATAAAATCCCACATTATCTGCTTTGAACTGGAATATATGGCAGTGTGGACTCAGATAACCTATTTCAAAGCCGATATTATGGGATTTTTTGCCTTGATATTCTGGGTTATATGGCTGTGTGGAAGGGTCCTCATTTTGGCTGTTCTCAGTGTCATCTGGTCTTATATGTGAGTGGCTCTCAGCCTCTGACTCTCCAAATGTTTTGAGACGTAAGTTCCCAAAATCCCCAGTTAGCATTGCTAATGGTCAAGGATCTCTGGAATTAATGCATAGGATCCTATTGGTGTAATGTTTCATTGGACATTACAGAAGGAGATATACAACACCGTTACCTAGCTGGACAATTGCAACAGGATGGGTCCTTGGCACAGGTTTATGTCAACATTTTGCCATGCTCAATCATGACATTTATCTACTTCTGGTCAGGTATTTGATGAGATGTGAATGTACCAACATTAAAATATCATTCTAAGGCCAATTGACTTTCCCTACTTTTTCCCCTTGGGAAGGATATTGGCCAGAACATCCAGAGATTATGGCAACATAAGTATTTTCTCAGGCATTGGGCAAATATTCAGTACCTTCTTCTATAAGGCTTTTCTTTGGTTGTATAATGGCACCTAAGGTGCAACTCTACCTCTATTCAAAATGGTCACCTATTGCCAACTGTGATGTGCCTGTGAATCTTCTGGTTGGTGTTGCATTGTTGGGATGGTGGTGGGGAAAGGAAAAGCCTTCAGCAACTGGGACCTTTAGCAGATGTATACTGGCAGAGCTTTGCGCTCCATCAGTATCAAATAGGATCCCAGCTGACATTTTATATATGGCCTGAAGTCCTGCATTGGGAGCTACATCTCTGTAGCTAAATCCCCCAATATCACCCTTGTAATATGTACAGCCCCACCAAACAACCATTTTTGGTTTTTGGAGATTGGTGTGATCAATGGTGATGCATTCAACTATTTCCCTTTAGCAAGATGTACTGCTACAGATATCTGCAGAAACATCTGAGGATTCACAAGGCATCCCTATCCCTTCAGATGATATCCTTGTAATGTATCAAGCCAAAGGAAAATACTGCTACTGAAGATGTCCACATGGAAGAGGCTTACAAAATGGGTTAAGTAGCAGGGGCACTTTTGGTCATCACATGGTTGGAACAGCATTCTGAGCTGAAAAACACACAAACCAAAGAGCGAGTTGCAATTTTTCTCCACTTGACGCTTGAAAACATGTTGATGATGATGATGATAAGGAAAAGGAGGAGGAGGAGGAAGAAATTTTTAAACTAGACAAATCACTTGTGTCTGCTTCTGCCAAGGATATTCAGATGTTGCCAGGGGCCTCAGCTGTTTACCTCCAGAAAATTGGAGTATTGTATGCTCGCCATTTTCCTTCTCAATTGTAAAAAAAAAAATGGTGGTAGTGAGGAACTAAATCTACAATCTCCCCAACACTATAATCCAGAACTCTGGTGTGTGACCTGTGCTTCATTGTGACTTCTGACTCACTGTGCCATACAGTGATAGATTAAGAGCAAATGACCTACTTGCTTCTCACTGACTTCTCTCCCTTCTGACCCAAAGCCCCAAAATTTGTTGTGCCTCTTTTCCATTCCACATGGCATAAACCTCTCCATCCATTCTGGCTGGGATGTCAATCAAATCCCTTCATAAAAACAATTCCTCTAGGGCAAAAAACAAAACAAAAAACCAAACACAAGAAGTGACACATAAATGCCCTGCACGCATAGTTATAACATACACACACACACACACACCCACGACACACCCACGTGGAGCTTGTGGGAGCACCATAGCTCCTCGCCCCTTTGTCGAGTGGCCCGGCTAGGAGAAAGTCTAGCCAGGAGCATTATTTATATTATTCTTATTACTCTTAACAAGTTTTATTGAATTATAACGAAACAACCTCATTGAAACCAAGCATGTGATCTCCTTGTCATTCCCCCTCAGGCCTGAGCAGCTACCCATGCGGGCTAACATTCTCATTGCGAAATTGGGTGCCATCCCAAAGGGCCTTTGGCTGGAAGAACTCATAGGAAGTCTTGTATGGCGGTCGCAGACCCCTCTCCTCCCATCATGCCATCAGTACTCATGCTATACTCTGAACCCAAACAAATTCTGTGCTGAGGCCACTTTCAGCTGGAGGGCTGATATGCTCTGGTCTCTCTCTATCTCTCTTGTTCTTTCTACATAAGGAGTCTGAAGGAAAGGCTAAAGCAGGAGGTTTGGGGAGTAATGATGTACTTTGTGGTGCAATGTGTGCTGAACCAGCACAATAGGGCACCAACACCACTTTCACCCTGATTTTTAAAGTACATGTTTTCAGGTTCACTCCCTTAGCCTATGATCATTCCCAAGCTTTTGCCCCCCCCAGAGGAGACCTCGGTGCAGCCGCTGTGCATAAATTAGTGAGAGTGTGGCCAAAAAAAGTTGACTTGGTACACTGAAACCCAGAGCGAGTCCTCGGCGTCTACCGCTCAAGCCTTGAGCTGGTGCCACTGTGCCACAGCCTGACGCGGATGTGAAATCATATCCTTCCAGTGCTTCACTTCACCTGGCCCACTCTTCCATGACAGATAGATCTAAGAAGGAAAGGGAAACAAGTCACACAGGAGGATTAACCCTTTTCAAAGAGCTTTTTTGCCTCCCGCTCATTCATGGAGTCCTCCCAGCCATTACTTTTTCTGGCCTTTCCTTCTACTTCAGATGCTGATTACTGCTGATCTCTGGTGTTTTCTTGTATCCCCCATTCTTTTGGTTCCCTATGTACCACTTGAAGTTTCTGCATATTATTGCTGTCAACTACTTCCACTATTCTTGTTGTTTCAGAGTTCAGAAATCTGTTTTTTTCTCTTACAATTCCTGGAATTCCCTAATCACACCGGCTGTGAAGTTGCAATCTGCACAACAAATCAACGTTTGTACTGTTTGTACTGTTTTCCCATATCCTCCATGCTTCTCCTACAAACATCTATCTACCTGTTGCTTAATTGGCACATAACTTGGTTGAAGTAACTCAGATTACAACAGAACCAATCCCTCTCAACATAAGAGTTTAACCTAATGGGGTGTGGCAGCTATGGTTGCTTATTTGATGCATCTGACTCCATCCCAATCACATAAAAATGGGGTGCATCTGTTTCTGATCTCTAAATTCTAAAAGGATGTGTAGGGGAGGGGGGCTGCAAACATGACAAATAAATGGGTCCTAAAGCAAATCAGGCTTTAACTCTCCCCAGAAACCAAGGAGATGAATCTGAGGTTGTCCTACTTTAGCATGTCATGAGACGAGATGACTCACTAGAAAGGTTGATATGCTTCATAAAGTCACGGACAACAGGAAAAGAATAATAAGCAAGGTAGGACTGTAATGGTAAAAGCCTGTTTTTTAAAAGCTTTGAGTACAGATAATAGAAGAAACAGGGAATCTATTTATCTGTCCATTAGCATCACCATGAACACGCGTCCATTAACATTTGGCTTAATATAGACACACAGATAATATATATATATATATATATATATATACACACACACACACACATATATATATACACATACTGGGGACATGAGCATAGATTCTTCATGGGCGTGTAGTTATGAGGGTTTGTCATGATGGGCAACCTGTACCACTGAACATCATGCTTGAGAAATGGTGGCATAGGAAGGTACATTTCAAGTCAGCTAAAGATAACTGGATGATGATAATACTAATAATGATTATGATGTATGGATTGTCGATGTTGCAATCCCAGGCGACAGCAGGATTGAAGAGAAACAACTGGAAAAGCTGACATGATACGAGGATTTAAAGATTGAACTGCAAAGACTTTGGCACAAGCTAGTAAAGGTGGTCCCAGTGGTGATCGGCACACTGGGTGCAGTGCCTAAAGACCTTGACCTGCACTTAAACATAATCGGTGCTGACTAAATTACCATCTGTCAGCTGCAGAAGGCCACCCTACTTGGATCTGCATACATTATTTGCCAATACAACACACAGTCCTAGACACTTGGGAAGAGTTCGACGTGTGATCCAACACAACTGTCAGCATAGAGATCTTGTTTGCTGTGTACTAATCCTGTTTTGTTTCAAATAATAATAATAATAATAATAATAATTCTTACCCGCCTCTCCTTGTGGCGGGTTACAACATAGCTAAAAACACATAATAGTCATAAACATTCTATAAAATACACATTAAAATGTATTTCTACAAAATCCATATTATACACAGAACAAAGATTAAAACACAAGATGCGAGTTTAAAATCAATGATTTTCATGAGAGCTGCTTTATTCAGGCATTTCCCTGGTTGTTTTTCTAAACAGTTTCTGTGATCACAGTTGCACACAGCAGCTATTTCCACAATCACAGCTGCAATTTCAGTTGATCTGCCACAATCATGGAAATTGTTTCAGTATTTTGGTGTATGGTTATTTCCTACAATTCTCTCTCTCTCTCCCTCTCTCTCCGATATGTGCACACACATTCTGGAGGGATTGCACTGAGGAAAAAGTATTGGAGAAAAAGCTGTATAACTTGCCCCATATATAACTCGTTCTCTGTTATGCAAATTTCAATCAAGAGATCCCATGCTAAAGTGCCAGGATTATGTGCTACCAGTAGCCTATAAAGTTAAATATTACTTCCTTTGTCACTGTGTTCATTTTCATAGTAACTTTCCTAATGGAATAGGAGCTTTTTTCAAACTGAATCATAGTTAGGCACTCTCTACCCCAATATTGTCATTAATGCCTAGTTTATTAGTGGCTCTCAGGATTGTTACTTGATTTTATTTAATTCAGAGATACTAGAGACTGAACCTAAATCCCCAGAACTACAATTTACATGGCACGTACTATTGCATTCTGGTCACAATTGGAAATCCAATGATGTAATGGAGTCAGGACTTCCAATCCCCCGAGGTACCGTAACACCTATGAAACATGTCTAATGACAGAGGTCTGTCTAGTGAGTGGGGTGCAATGATAAATTGTAATGGGATCCTGCTTCTGATTGCCACAGTCTTACTTGCTGGTAGGAAAGGTCTGGAAATACCATCCTTTTGCATCTCAACTGAAATCCAAATATGTCTCCAAGTAGGCTTTTTGGGAAACGGGGCTATAACTCTAGTTTATGAATCCAGAACTGCAACAGAGGAAATTAGTCAACTTTGTTTATGTTCCACACTGCACTGGACCCGGGAAGGGGGCCCCCTGTGATTAATATAAAAAGTGAGTAGGCACTTCTGCAGGTTTCCAGGAAACTTAATTCACCTGTCCAGGAATGTGAAGGGGCCAAGGATCACAAAAATGGCTTTGCCTACATCTGTTTTAAAGAAAGAGGACAAAGCAGCAGGTCTATTTCTTTCCCTTACAAAAGCATATCGGAGAAGTGCATCTTCCTATTTTTGACATCTTCTGGGGAAAAGTGGAATTGAAAACAGCAGTGTCTTTAGAAGACTATCTCTGCAAGAATGGAGAATGAAGAAATTCACAAAACAAGAAAATAACCAGCTTGGATGCAGAACAGGTTTTTAAAAAGGACACATAGGCAAAGCTACAGATAATGGACAAGAAACTGAGATCCTTCAATGATAAGATCAGACAGATGTTTCTGAAATACACAGAGGAATGACATTTTGAGGAATGACTTTTCCCAATCATATTACCCCTGGCGATACATTTTACTCAACAGCATAACCCATCTGATTGGGTAATGCAATCAAGCGTGGAGCTACTGAGTACTCTAACTTGGGCACATAGCTCTTTCCAGAGAGAGATCTCCAACCACTGACTCCCTCACAACTGCCTTGGGCTTCACATCTGCCATTGCAAAACCCAACAGCGAAGCCCAATTTGATGGAGCTTTTCACCCACACCAGCTGCCACCCTTCATTCCTCTTCTGCCGAACAAATGTGTTGGAGGTGTCAAATTTAGTTATATGCCAATGCAAACAAGTGCATTGGTAGCTCTGGTAGCTCTGGATATTTTTATCCACTGGCTTTCTATATCATTGCATGGAGGATGCATGTGTCAAGTTCTCCCACGCAATGACAGCCAAGAATTGTCTTCCAGATTCACTAATGGAGCCTCCCGACTCTCACTCAAAGAAATGTGACTTCATAACTTGATTGCACAATAATAGCAATTATTCAATCACTCATTATTATCACATTGCTGTGGCAGAGGTTGAAGAGGGCGAGCTATTCTAAACCTTCAGTTGCACTCGCCTGAAACTTCTTGACAAGTTCTGTTCTAATTTATTTCTCATTTGTTACAGTTCTATTCTTGTGGCCTTTATCAGAGACAGAGAATGCATGTCCCTTCAGAATTGGTGTTGTATGTGCAAATCTTATTATCTCTCACTAACTGGCCAGGGCTAATAGAAGATGCAATCCAACAATTCTAGAGAGCTATATGTTGTTCGGGTTGCTTTAAGTAACCTATATCAATGCTTCCCAAGCTGATGTAAGGGACTGATAATTTTTTTTACAGTGTGCCAATAATCAGTATTATATCTCTGCCTACGGTCTGCAACTATATTTTTCTTTCTTGGAAACTCACCAGGGACTGTCAGCCATGGACCAATACTTTGAGTAACATTGATCTATATATGAATGTTTTGCCCGAGTCTGCTAAATTATGTATGCATTAGATTTTTAAAGGTTATTTTCAGTATGCCAACAAATTATTATTATTTTATTATTATTTATTTCAGCTTGGTAGACCGCTCACTCCGAAGCTCAGAGCGGTTTACAACAATAAAATACCAATAAAAACACATAACAACATTAAAACAGCGTTAAAACCAATTCCACCCCCCCCCCCCAAATAAACTGTAACAGGACAGTAGTGATGTAGTGGCAGTGACGCGGCGGGTGGTAGGTTATGGTGGGCACCGGTCAAATGATAATTCCCTTCTGAGATTTCATTGCCTAGCTTAAATAACTTATGCCAGTCAAACATATAGGCAGCTTGTGTGCACAGTTAGTTTTCTACTTATTTTGGAGTTCCTCAAATATGGATAACCCATAAATCCTGCCAGCAATCCTATTTCTCATGTGCGCTGAGCAAAACGGAGGATGGCATAATTCCTCTGGACATCTGAAGTTGCAATTCCATTTTCCCACTAGATCTAATGCAGTGGTTTCCAACCTTATTTTTGACCAGAGAGCACTTGACCATGGACCACTCTCCAACATTAGTGCAAAAGGGCTACAAATCAGTTTTTGGTCAACTTTAGATTCGGTTTGGTTATCTGGGGTGCTGATTCAGAAAATTGCATTGGATAGACCACATCAGCTCTAGTTTCTGATACAGAACATATGCCATCCAGTAGTTGCCATCTGTTCACCCAAAGAAAACCATATTTAATAATCTAGGGTGATGTGTCTATCCAATGCAATTTTCTGAATCAGCACCCCAAATAACCCCAGGAACAGGCCTAAAAAATGAAGACACCAAGGGGCCCTGCTTCCAGGTGCCACATGGACTGTTTCTGCTCAGGGGGAGGGAGGAGGGGAAGAAGCAGCAGACAGGAGGTTTGTTGTCATGTCTTTCATGGGTAGTAAGCTTCTCCCCTCCCAACATCCTCATTACCTCAGCACTATAAGAGGATTTTGCGAGACCAGTCACTCTTGTTGCAACGGTGTACTAACGGTGAGGCCACAGACCATATTTTAGTTCTTGGGGACCACTGGTGGTCCACAGACCACAGGTTGGGAACCACTGATCTAATTGGACTCTCTTCCAAGCATACTTGCACAGAATTGCTCTATGAAATACCAGCTTTGTGTGATACTGAATCATATTGAGGACATGATAAGAGTTTACTCTGCATTTTATTCCTGGCCTGCCATGAGAGTAGACCCATTGCATCAATAAGATTAATATATATATATATAAATATACAATTCAACATTTGATTCAGTGAACCCACTTTAGTTAAAACTAACCAATAGGTTTCAGACCTTAGTCATTAGGAGGGAGATTTCCCAGGAGTGGGCCAAGCATGCTTTCTGTAAACAATTTTGATGTGCTTGAATTCTCATCCTTTTCATGCTGGGCTCATGTGATGCTGATTTTAATCTAATATACATGTTGCTTTTTCTAATAGAATGCTGCATTAGGGAATAATTGACTCTTTGCAGCATTTCACTATAATTACAAGATTTGTATGTTAATTTATCATTGTTGCATTAAGATCAGAATTATATATATATATATAATCTAAATCAGATTTGGAGCCAATTAATTTTTCTAAATTAATTCTGTAATAATTATGGATTTCTAAACACCAGTTCTTCATATCCCTTCCAAGTTCATTCACCTCCACTGCTATACACCCTGCAAAAGATACAACAAATCACAAGGGACAATTCACCTTGTTGAGGAAATCAGTGCAGAATTATATCTGGAAATGGAGCCTACCTATCATGCACTTTCACATTTGTTTTACCCAGTATCCAGCTTGAAAATCAACCCATGTTTACTGTGCCATATTGGAAAACTACTAGGAGTGGATTCAGAGGTTTAGTTTGGATTTTAGTCAGAATTTTAAAGGACCCATCCAAGGTGTACCTAGGCATGTTCCTTTCAAGGTCTGACTAAAAACCTGGGGTGGATCCATGGCTCCACTAAAATGGAAGATGCTAGCTATGGTGCATGGTCCTGCCTTCCAGGTTGGCTTCGTGCCAGCCGGCTGAGGATGAACCCATCAAAGATGGAGATCCTATGGCTGGGTCGCCCGGGTGGGTGCAAGCTCCGGCTGCCTACCCTGGACGGCGAGGCATTACGCCCGTCGTTAGTAAAAAGCCTGGGGGTCCAATTATTTATTTATTTATTTATTTATTTATTCAAACTTGTTTGCCGCCACTCCCGGCCGGCTCGGGGCAGCTCACATACAACTGTAACAAAACAATTAAAACATAACATTAAACCAT
The DNA here is from genome assembly GCA_030556195.1 of Anolis apletophallus. Classification (NCBI taxonomy): domain Eukaryota; kingdom Metazoa; phylum Chordata; class Lepidosauria; order Squamata; family Anolidae; genus Anolis; species Anolis apletophallus. The sequence continues at coordinate 104,009,815 of JARBWK010000002.1, read as the reverse complement.
GTTTTCAGATTAAAACAAAGGCAGTGGAATAGCATGTACATCAGCAAGAGAGGCCAACATTTTTTTAAGACCCAAAGGCTTGCTGGAACAATAGTGTCTTACAAGCTTTCCGGAAAGCTAGAAGGCTCTGAAGGGCATGGACTTCGGAGAGCAATGCATTCCAGAGGGTTGGGGCTATGATTGAGAAAGCCCTTCTCCGTGTTGTGGTCAGGTGATATACCTTAGAACTTGGGACCACCAGGAGATTTTGTGTCTCTGAGCGTAAGGATCTGGCAGGGTAATATGGGATAAGGTGGTCCCTTGGGTACACTGGCCCCAGACCATTCAAGGCCTTAAAGGTCAAAACCAACACTTTGAAGGTGATCCGGCATTCCACAGGAAGCCAGTGCAGTTCACGCAGGATAGGTGTAATATGGCAGCTCGCCGGAACTCCCACGAGCAGCTGGGCTGCAGACTTCTGCACCAGCTTAAGTTTCCGGATCACCGACAAAGGAAGGCCAATGTAAAGAGCGTTACAGTAGTCTAGCCTTGAGATGACCGTAGCTTGGACCACTGTAGCCAGGTTGTGCCGGGACAGATAGGGGGCCAGCCTCCTCGCCTGGCGTAGATGGAAAAACACCACTCTGCTGACGATGGAGATATGAGACTCCATCGACAGCTGAGGGTCTAAAGTAACACCAAGGCTCTTTACTGACGACAACGGACATAACGTCACGCTGTCCAGGGTTGGAAGCCGGACATCCCTACCGCCTGGACGGCCAAGCCACAGGATCTCCGTCTTTGCCGGATTCACCTTCAACCTACTGGCTCGCAGCCATCCAGTAACAGCCTCAAGGCAGCGATGAAAATTATCAGGTACGGATTCTGGCCTGCCCTCCATCCTCAGAATGAGCTGAGTGTCATCAGCATATTGGTGACACTCAAGCCCAAAAATAACAGAGGGGAGATAATTGCCCCCTGAGGGACCCCACAATGTAAGAGGGAACCCCCGGAAACAACTTCGCCCCTCCTCACTCACTGTAGCCGGTTCCAGAGGAAGGAGGACAGCCAATTCAAGGCTGTCCCCCTCACCCCAGCCCCGGCAAGGTGGTGAGTCAAAAGATCATAATCAACTGTATCAAATGCTGCTGTGAGATCCAATAACACAAGCAGTGACGATCCGCCCTGATCAAGCTGGCATCGTAGCTGATCTGAGATGGAGACCAGGACCGTATCCGTCCCATGCCCTGAACGGATGCCGGACTGGAAGGGGTCTAATCAGGCTGTGTCGTCTAGGAAGGACTGCAACTGCTCCATTGCTACCTTCTCAATCACCTTGCCCAGGAACAATTAGACCCTCTGCTGATGATGGAGGTCCAGGTCTCCACTGTGAGCAGGTCTGCATTCTACCAGTTCCAGAAGTAGGTGTTCCACTTCTCACTGCATGTCCATCCATATCCTCCTCTGGCAACTTCGTATGTACTCCTTTCGGTCTATTGACCTCTTCCTCTTACCCACAAAACTTCATCTGAAAAGGCATTTGGAAGAACTCAGGGAGTGTTTGAGTTCAGAGCACATCTCACCTTCCCAATGACATCATTCCGGCTGAGCTTATCCTTATCCATGACAGTGATGATAATGGTTGTCTCCCTCAGTTTCTCTGTGGGAATGTCAAAGATGAAGGACTCATTGAAGACAGGGTTCAAGCACCTCTTCATCACTACTGTCTTCTTCTTCTCCACCCGCTTGTCTTTGTACATCAGCCACACCTTCACATAAGGGTCTGGAACAGGAAAAGGAGGACATAATCACCAGAAGGCTGTTCACTGTGTATTCATATCCCATTGACATTTTGGGAAGGACCGTGATTTAACCCAGCTCATAGGGTCAAACCCACATGACTTTTTGCAAAATGAGGTACAAACATCTCTTTCCCATTGAAAGCTGACTAAAAGATGGGGATTCAGTTTACTATTTTGGTGTAGGGCATAGTAATAGAATCTTCTCATTCCACAACTGGAGAGAGGAATTCTCAAATGTCAAATGATTCTAAAACAACTTTTTTCTGAGGATTATCTTTCTGATGCCCATTCTTGAAGGACCTTCCATTGTCTTACCTTTGAGGTCACTTTCTTGACTTACCTTGTGATCACTTGAAGGCAGAGGCCTGAAATGTTTCCAAATTAAAAACCAATGTATAGGACCCAAGAAAACCAACTCAATACAGGGAAATGGACCTGTAGGGTTATTTGATGGTTCTATGACCACTGCCAGCTTTTAATATATCTATTTTAGTCACATTTATACTCTAGATTTTTCCCTCATGGAAACCAGCATGCTATACATAGGATTCAGATGTAACTTCTCACTCACCCACTGACCAGACCCCATTCCTGACCCCATGTTGAGCTTTAGCAAGGAGGCTGAAGGAAGTACTTCAATGTTGCATCCTGGGGCACAGAAGAGGTAAGCTACATTGCAGTTAATAGTTTAATAATTAAACTGAAAAGTGTGTTGCCTCATTTTCATGAGGAAGAGCGTTCCCAGAAAGCTGTGGCTTCTCGGTCTATTTGGGAATCACCTTGAACTCTGATTCTTTTAAGGATGTAAAATAACATCTGGTAAATTTCTTATCCCTGACAAAATTTTCAACATTGATTATTCATCTCTACCACCAGCAAGGAAAAACCCCACTTCTGCTTCCTGTGTATGAGTAAATGAATGAGAATTCTTCTCACTCCCATTAAGGTTTCAGCAATTTTCACATGAAGTCTTTGTGCAAAACTGTTTTCTCCTTATGTTAAGCAAAGCCACCCACAGCACACACCAGATGGCAGGCCTATTGAACAAAAAGATACAACCAACTCTCTTCCAGCTTCTGCTTTTTGGAAGTCCATGCAACAAGGTAGCAGCAGTTGTATTTTGTGCCAAAGCAATCTGTAGAATTTGTGCAAAAACAGTTGCAAATGGAGATGGCTTGCTCAAAATGGAGCCAAAAACCGAGTTTCATGAGGAAAATGTCAGATTTTTAGACAGGCAAGGATTGACATCCCTTATCCTCATTACAAGCCTGAACTCGTGGCACAGTCTAGCCCTAGGAAAAAAATTAAAAGGTGATCTTCATCTGCCTGCAGTAAATATAGTATCTTTGCTGTGCTTGAAATAAGTCTGCTAATCCCTCTCCGTAATGACATGTATTCTTTGTTGTTGTTTGTTATGTGGTTTCTAGTTGACATTAGCCTATGACAATTCTATCCTAGAGGGGTGGTGATGGTGGTGGTAGCAGCAAGATGTATTCTGAAGAGGATTGTCATTGCTTTTTTAAGGCTGAGAGAGTGTGACTTGCCATCGGTCACACAGTACATTTTCACAGTAGAGCAGGAATTTCAATCCTGGTCTCCAGCACTCTAGTCCAATCCACTACTTCACACTGCCTTGCTCTTTATCAACCACAAAAAATGGGGAATAATTAACCTATAACAGAAATGGCTCCTATATCACAAAAGAGGATACTTAAAGCAAGCAAAGATAAGACAAGAATCCTGTCCACCAAAGGGCCTATGCCAAATCTTAGCCAAATATGTTAGAGGCTTGTACATGATCAGACCTACAAACAGAAGGATAATTTGTGATGATCAGATTGCTTGCCGCTGCATAGAAGGCCTGTTCTGGAATACCAAATACCTGATGTTCCCCCAATGTCCATGGCTTTAAGATTCCGAGCTTTGATAATATTCACAACGATGGAGTTAGCAGAAGGGTTGTAGCAAAGGGATAGGAGCAATTCTCCTCGGCTTCCCTGCAGGAAAATAAAGTTAGCAGAGAATGAAGAATTATTCAGAAACCCTGCTCATCATCACTAATGCCTATTGTATCTGTTCTTCTCAGGCTAGATCTATGCTGCCCTATATCCCAGGATTTGGTCCCAGATCCCAGAATCATAAAATAATAGAGCTGGAAGAGACAACATGAGCCACCTAGTCCAATCCCATGTCATGCAGGAAAGCACAGTCAAAGCAGCCCCGACAGATGACCGTCCAGCCTCTGTTTAAAAGCCTCCAGGAAAAAGCTTCCACTACACTTTGAGACAGAGAGTTCCACTGTCGAACAGCTCATACAGTCAGGAAGTTTTTTCCTAATGTTCAGGTGGAATCTCCTTTCCTGTCATTTGAACCCACTGCTCTGAGTCCTAGTTTCCAGGGCATCTTTCCCCATATTTAAGCATGACTATCACGTCTCCTCTCAATCTTTTCTTTTTTCAGGCTAAACATACCCAGCTCTTTAAGATGTTTCTCATAGGACTTGATCTCCAGAGCATTGATCATTTTAGTTGCCCTCCTTTGGACACCTTCCAGCTTGTCAATACCTCTTTTGAACTGTGGTGCCCAAAACTGGACACAGTATTCCAGGTGAGGTCTAACCAAAGCTGAATAGAGGGACACCATTAGACCCTATACTTCTTTTCGGATTTTTAGCTGGTGCATCATATTTTTGGCTCATGTTCAACTTTTTATTCACAAAGACTCTCAAGGTCTTTTTCATATCTACTGTTGTCAAGCCAGGCATCTTTGCATTTCATTGTAGTCCTGGTTGAAATTCATTTTGCTAGTTTTGGCCCAGCTCTCTAATCTGTTAAGGTCATTTAGAAGTCTAATCCTGTCCTCTGGAGAATTAGTTATCCCTCCTAATTTGGTGTCAACTGCAAACTTGATAGGTACATTCTCTAAACCTTCATGCAAGTCATTAATAAAGATGCTGAACAAAACTGGGCCCAGGACTGAACCTTGCGGCAGTCCACTTGTCACTTCTTTCCAGGATGAAGAGGAACCATTGGTGAGCACCCTTTGGGTTCGGCTGCTTAACCAATTACAGATCCATCTAATAGTAGCATTGCATAGCCCACATTTGACAAGTGTGTTTGCAAGGAGGTCATGGGGGACTTTGTTAAAGACCTTACTAAAATCAAGATATGCTAAACCCACATTCCCTGCATCTACCAATCTTGTAACTCTATCAAAAAAAAAGAAAAGAAAAGAGATAAGATTAGTTTTGAACTGGATTATATGAGCCTACACTGCCAGATAATCTAAGGGCCCTTCTACACATGCTGTAAAACCTGGAAATCTCCAAGGTAATAGGGGTGTGTGCGGTGAAACGATGTTTAGCCAAAGTGCAGGAGGGATTGTGTTAAAAGGTTAAAAAGCATGTATTAAAAAGGTGTGTTTATAACCTAATTCCTGCTGAAAAAAGCCCACCTTTGCATGACTGTATATCTCTGCAGTCATTCAAAACATGTACTTTCCTTCTCTCCCTCATGTAGACTGCTTCCATGCATGTGCAGTTTTTAAAAGCACCAAACAGCTGATCAGCTGATCGGGCTGTCAAACAAACACACAAGTGGTTCAAAGGAAGCACGAATGGAAAGCAATTAGAATTCTCTGACACTCTTTCTTTTTACACTTTATAATCTTAAACAGAGGTTAAATTAACAGTTGTGGAAGGGAGATATCCCACAGAGGTTTTTTTTAAAAAATCCCCTCCATTATATGCGGGACCTCATATGCACAAATGCAAATCTACTTATGTTTATATTAAGATGTACATATATATGGTCCAGTGCACAACAGCGTTTTTTTTTTAAAAAATCCTTCTGTTGCATGTCCCCCATCCGCCCTCCATCTTGATCTACTTCAAAAGAAGACTGTGAGGATGGTGGGGGACCATATCCCGGGGCTAACAGGTCTGTGTGTGGGTCTGCTGCCAGGTCCCGGGATTTTAAATCCACTTTTAAAACACAGATTTTGGCACTATCTGGAAGTGTCCTTCGATAAGAAGATAATCTGGGAACAGATCCTGAGATATAGAGCAGTGTAGATCCAGCCGCAGGGTGTAACTATCTCAATAGGATTAAAAATTGAATATCCTTCCTTTAATATACCTTTAAGTATACTTTTGTCACCATCAATTGCTAAATGGGGGAAACAATTGAAATCACTCTTGAATTGACACTGGCTAATGTGAAACATACTTGTGGTTGACTTGAGCATCATCTACACCAGTGGTTTCCAAAGTGGGCGGTACCACCCTCTGGTGGGCGGTGGGGCAATCTAGGGGGCGCTGGAAGGCCCAGGAGAATTTGGGAGGCGCTGAACCCCTGTAAGGGGGCGGTGGCGTGAGCCAGGTGACAGGCTACCATCCATCTCTGTGTGTGTGTCTCTCTCTCTTCTTCCCTCCTCCTGCTCCCTCCTCCTGCTCCCTCCTCCTCTCACCAAGCAAGGGTTAATAATAATAATACCTTTGGGTTCTCTTACAACTGGATGAGTCTTATAACAACAACAATAATGACCTTCAACATATTTAGTGGAACTTGGATTCAGTGCAGTAACCAATTTATTAACAAAAAAAGAAACCGATTGCAAAATAGTCAATCGCGATGATTTAAGATTACTGCTGATGAAAACAGAGCCGAGGATTACTAGATTGGTAGCAGCATACCAGGTTCATCCTTCTCATTAAGATGATTTTGAAGTTTTTATATTACCTTTGTATTCTAAGTTCAATAAATAGTTTCATAATTTCAAACGTCAATGTTTCTAATTTACAACTTTATTATATTTTATGAAAAAGGTAGAAATATTAATACATATATCTTTCTGTTTAATTGCTATTAAAAGTTTTAAAAAATTAATTTCTAGGGGGGTGGTGAGTAAAAAATTTTCTGGAAAGGGGGCGGTAGGCCAAAAAAGTTTGGGAACCACTGATCTACACTGCCATATATTGCAGTTTGGAACTGCATTATATGGTCAGTTTATACACAAATAATGCAGTTTAACTGCATTGAACTGCATTATATGAGTCTACACTGACCATATAATGTAGTTTCACACTGCATTATATGAGGTATAGAAGGGGAGCTGTTCTGAAATAACATGGGGACTTGGGAGTGCTTTCACAGAGCATAATTATAGCAATATGATCCCACAATAATACCATGGCTGTATCCTCAAAAATCCCAAGTTTGTGGTTTGGTCAGAGGCACTTTGTTCAAGAATTCTTAATATTCCTCTATTTATTGCAAACTTCATAATGCCAAGGATGGAATAATGGAAGTTAAAGTGGAATCATAGTGCCATAACTGAGTAATTGTGTAAAGGTCTATCACCATTTTGGATTTCAATGGACTAAAAGCCAGGTTCAGGCAGAGTCTTTAAGAAAGAGGCAAGATTCGTGGCAAGATTCTTAACCCTATACTTGAGTATATGCAACAATTAATAATTTTGTTAAAGGAGCATTTGTTTTAACATGAATATCGCTCAGGAACCATCCACACAAGATAGTCATTAATTTTGTTCTGGGAGCAAAGCGTGCCTTTGGGATGTACTGTATATAAAGCGATTCTGTAATAATTATTCCATGTGCATAACCAATGAGTTTGCTATAGTTCATCTTTTCATTCCTGACAGACAATCATGTGGGTTCTGAAACATGAAGAACATTTTATACTGACCTCTTTATCATTCCTAAAATAGGCTGACAACTTTCCCCCACTATGTAAGAAGTATCTTATGGTCTCAAAGCTGCTCTCATTCAAAAGTGTTATTAAGAGGAGTAGCTGGCGACTTATCTCTGGCAATCTTGTCTGGTAGATTCTGGAAAATGTGGTTCAAACGTAAAATTTCCAAACTCTGACCAGAAGACAGCCATTGAAAAAGTCAAGGAATTATCTGGTCATATTAGACACAGGTTTTTCATCATCCCCACCACACGTGTTAAATTGTAATCTGACCAACTCTCAACGTAAAAGAAATGCAAAATATCTTACACTGCCATCACTGCAGGGTTTTAGGTCTTTCCAAAATGTTTGCATCTGGGTCAAGTCCACCTTGTTGAGGGGAATAGACACTTCCCCAATGGGGTCATTGCGACTGAACCGATCATAATCCAAAACCTGTAGATACAGCACCCGCTGAACCACTTTCTCATAGGGAAAACCTGCCAGAAGCAAAAAAAACCCCAAACAACAAATGAAGAACTAAGAATCTAATGGGAGGGAGTTGCAGTAAAGAGAACCCAGCCTGGATTTGGTCAAAAACAACTATTCTATTGGACATGTTGGTCTTGTCCACATTAGCGAGTATGGGCAATTCCAAGCTATGAACAAGATAGGTTCTGTAGGTTTCTTCTTAAATTGAATGTATATATAAGTCAGAACAGGTACATTTTTAAAGTGTATGTTGAGCCAAAAACAATATTTCAACTTTGGATAGCACAGAAAAGGGTTAATATCCCTGTGATGTGTGTTTTGCTGTCTGTGCCCCTGTTCAGAAGCTTTATAAAATGTTTTAGTTGATACACCCCTTCAATTAACAAACTTTTGCCATACAAGCCTTACCTTATATGACACTTTATACATTCCTTAAATGTGTATCACCCATTACCCCCCTAATTTCCTCACTCATTTTGAGATTTCACCTCACTTTCTGTCCCTGTGATATTTGGATTTTGGGGAAAAAGGCTTGTTGTGGAAACAAGGACTGGTAATAAAGCTTCAGTTGAGGCACCTTTTCCCCATGATAACTCTTTCAGGAGTTGATGTCCCTTCCCAGGGTTTGATTTCTCTCGCTTCCTGTTGTCTCAGCCCCAGGTCTTAACTATGTAAGACCCCATCTACACTGTCAAATAAAATCCAGGTTATCTGCTTTGAACTGGATTATATGGCATTGTAGACATATAATCCGATTCAAAGCATATAATCTGGATTTTATATGGCTGTGTAGATGGGGTTTAAATCAGATATACAGTATGTAATTTGGGGACTGCCTGTATGCATTTAGACTGCTGGTAAATAAAGGGTCAAGATTAGCCCAGATAAAAGATAGAATCCTATGCTTCCGGGCAATCTTATAGTCTTGAATAACATTTGTAGGCATTTCAGATGAATGAGTAGTAATCCAATTTCATCAATCAAATGAAATGCTTCAGGGAACTGATTGGTTGCTCCAAGGGCCAGGAAAGAATCCCAGACCCTATCTGTCACTGCATTCAGATCACCAGCGAAGGCTTTTGGCCTCTCTGTAGAGTGTAAGGTACTAGCTGCTCTTCTGAGGATAGCTACTAAATGTGATGATCCAATTTGGCAGCAAGCAAAACAGTACAGCAAGTAGAGGAAAGAAAGGGTACGTAGCACGAATGGACCAACGAGAGTAGATGGACCATATATGAGATGATGCCAAACCTAAGGGATGAATGATGTAGACTTTGCTGCAGTCTCTCATTTTTTGGGGATTTACTTCACAAAACACAGATATGTTATGGGTTGAAACGCATCACGTCTTAAAATGGACTGGGTGCACACAATAGCCCATTTCCAGATTTTTCCTGACGTATGTGGAGGTTATAATGTTGCTACAGTCCTTGGGTTTTTTAAATATCCAATTTACATTTTTGCCGTCTAAGAACATTTTCTGGCAATTCCCAGCACTAGCTGCAATATTTTTACTCCATCCTTTGATTGAATTTCTTTTTAATTTTGACACATATTCAAACAAAATAATAATCATTCCCTCTTGTTCATTTTAAAGTGTTATAATGCATTAGTGCATCTGTGAATTGACACTTTTGCACTATAATCCCATAATTGTTTTTAAAAACCCAGTGAGGGGACATTTTGCCTTTCAAAGCATAAGATCACCTCAGCAAACTATGTCTAGGATTTTATAAACCTTTGGAAAAGCCTTAGAATAGAACAACCCCCCCACCCCCTAGAAACAGCCTCCAAAAAGTGGATGTGGATAATGGTGTTTTATTCTGTTTTAATCTTGAATTTGCTGTAAGTCGCCCTGAGCCACCCGGGAGTGGCGACTCACAAATTTGAATAAATAAATAAATAAATACATACATAAACAAACTCTGGAAAAACCCAGGTTGACCAAAATGAAGAAGTCAGTGATCTTACTGTCTTCCCTTAATCCTCAAAATGCCTTTTGCTTTAAAAAAGTTAAAGCTGATTGTGCAGAGGCAATTTGTTCATAGACAAGATGTTCACTCATCTTATCTTATGGAGCCCCCGGTGGCACAATGAGTTAAACCCTTGTGCCGGCAGGACTGAAGACTGACAGGTCTGAGGTTCGAATCCGGGGAGAGTGCAGATGAGCTCCCTCTGTCAGCTTCAGCTCCCCATGCAGGGGCATGAGAGTAGCCTCCCACAAGGATGGTAAAACATGAAAACATCTGGGCATCCTTTGGGCAATGTCCTTGCAGACAGCCAATTCTCTCACACCAGAAGTGACTTGCAGTTTTTCAAGTCACTCCCCCCCTCTCTCACAAACACAAATCTAACCTTATCTACTTTATCTACTTTATCTACTTATCTCCTTCCTTCCTTCCTTCCTTCCTTCCTCCCTTCCCTCCCTCCTTCCCTCCTTCCTTCCTTCCTCCCTTCCTTCCCTCCTTCCTTCCTTCCTAGCAAACCAAGCTATGAGGTCTCTATTATCCTTTTGCCTTGTTGCTTTTTCACAACTCTTCAAAATGAATGTTATGTAGGTGAAAACTAAAGGTGTCTCCAGGGGAAGAAACAAATATGTATGGGAATGCATTGAGATAATTGAGAGAGAGAGAAACTAAACTAAAATGGAAAGAAATGTGACAAGACCCATCGCTGGTACCAGGGGTTAGTTAGGTCATGCAGTTTTAGACCCCAGATTTCACCTTCATCTTCCTCATTGGACAAAATCCATGGCTCCTACCTTGACAGTGAGAGCCATCTAGGCTGGCAACTATGCAGAGCACATCTTTAAGCCTCATGTGATGGTCTAGAGCAGTGTTTCTCAAATTCTGCTTCTCCAAGTGTTGTGGATTTCAGCTCCCAGAAATCCCAACAAGCTTGCCAGTTGTTAGGAAGTGTGGGGGCTGAAGTCCAAAACATCTGGAGGAGAAGAATTTGAGAAACACAGGTCTAGAGAAGTAGACCATATTTACATACTGTCCCTCCCCACAGCTGTGTCAGCTCTTCATCCTATCCCAGCTCCTCAACCTAAAAAAAGCTTTGGGTGCCATCATGTTTCCTGAGGACAGCTTCCTTGTTGTGTTTACCTCTGCTTCCATTGCAAAAACTGCCCTCAGGAAGGATTTATCAACACAGTTTACCAATGCGTCAAAATGGGATTTCCCCAACATTCTCAGGTATTGTCTGTATCTATTTATGAACAGCCACAAAGCTATTTAACACTACAAAGCTACTTATTATAGCACGTTGATTCCACCGTAACTGTTGTGACAACATCCTACGGGATCTTGGGGCTTGTAGTTTGGTCAGAAACACCAGAGGAGCTCTCAAGATGAGAACTGTAAGTCCCCCTCCTTTAACTGCAAATCCCAGAATTCAATTAATGGACACATGAGAGTTAAAGGAGTCACAGTGTAATGTGGAAGGGCCCACATATAATTCCTCCCACCCTATACATTCTTGTAGAGGGAATTTAGTATTATGCTCACTTTAAAGTGAAGTGGCTCCGCTTGTTAAGGCCATGAACTCCCCCCATTGCCTTATGATGAATTTCCATGAAGCAGACAACCCTCACAAAAACATGGGAAGGGTGCTATAATTCAGTAATACTATAGTCACTGCCCATTTCTAAAATATGTCTATAGCACCAACTTCATGTGATAGTGTTTGAAGCTAATATCATTACAGGTCACGTCAACACGATATGAATGACAGCTACTGCAACACTAGTGTGGTGGTGCAGTCTCTGTGTAGGTGAATATGAAATGTTGTAGCTCTTATGTGGAGTTCAAACCATGCTGAACCATTTCCAGAAGTCCACTACCCCTCATTATTGGCAGAAGGTAGGCATCATGGCTCCCTTCCATGTCTTATTCCAGGTCAGCAGTCCGTCTATTCCCATTTGGCTAGAACAATTCTGCACACTTGCATTGGCAGTCTTTTCCATAAATTATTTCACTATTCTAATATTCTGACAATGATAGGAGAGAGTAATATATATTTAACAGGTGGTGGAAATATGATGTGCAGAACACATTTGTGTTCCCTCCAACATTTCATAGATGAAAACCAGGACATGTGTGGCAAAGCACCACCAGAGTGTATTCAAGATAGCAAAAGTGATTACCAGCAGTACCCAGTTAGGAAGAAGATAGGTTCTGTAGGTTTGTTTTAAAGTTGAATTTGTATGTAAGGTATATTTTAAAGTGGAACCCCAGCCAAAAATAAATATCTATTTAATTCTGGATAGCATAGGAAATTTCTCTTCCTAGGGATAGAGTACCTCTCACTTCCAGTTGTCTCACCCACGTTTGCTACTGGGAGACATATATAAGTTGGATATTTAAAACTCGGGGACTGCCTGCTAATGTGGAAGAACTCACAAGCTAGGAAAGCTTGCAGCAGTTTACTTTTACTTTAGCCAAGCAGGATAGGCACTCCCTGATCCCTCTCCACTCCCCCCCCCCACTTGTTAATGCAGCACTTCGAAGTAAGTGAAGTAAAATGAAGGCAAAGAGAGAAAATGAAGGAGAAAGAAATCAGGACATTTAAAAATCATTTGAAATAGTGGGAGTATTAATAGTATATGATTAATCAGGATTTTCCTTATCAGATTGGCACAGTTTGAAGGTATATATTTGTTAAGCAACTTGCCTGGAGTCAGAATAAATCCTTTGTCTCTGTAACCAGCAGCCTAAACCCGGATCATATCACCTACCTTCAAAAAGAAAGGTCTCATTCCAATGGGGGTTTAGGTTCTTCCTTTTCACCTTGGTCTCCAGCTTATGTTTTTTATCTGGTAGGAGGTAAATTTTGACAAAAGGGTCACTTGTGCCACTGAAATCCTTGGCTGGCAGCTCCTGAGCTTTCAGTATTTTGACAGTTAGGGTAGATTCCTGGAAGTTGTAGCCAACACTAAACTGGATTCGGCCAAGATTTTCTCGGCTGGAGCTCTCATGTCCCTCATCATCTTCAGATCCAGGGGAGAGCTAGAGAGAGAGAGAGAGAGAGAGAGAGAGAGAGAGAGAGAGAGAGAGAGAGAGAGGTGGTCATGAGATTCTGGTTGATATACATGGCTCACCTTCGCAGTAAGCCATTCTTAAGTATTAGAAGCCCCGAAGGCTAACCAGGGTCTAGATAAGTGGTTCCCAACCTTTTTTTTGACCAGGGACCACTCTCCAACATTAGTACCAAAAGGGTTACAAATCAGTTTTGGGTCAACTTTAGATTCGTTTTGGTTATTTGGGGTGCTGATTCAGAAAATTGCATTGGATAGACCACATCAGCTCTAGTTTCTGATACAGAACATATGCCATCCAGTAGTCGCCATCTCACCCACAGAAAACCATAATTAATAATCTAGAGCTGATGTGGTCTATCCAATGCAATTATTTGAATCAGCATCCCAAATAGCTCCAGGAACAGGCTTAAAAATGAAGACACCGAGGCACCCCTGCTTCCAGGCACCACATGGAATGATTCTGCTCAGGGGAAGGGAGGGGGGAGGAGAAGTAGCAGTTGTGAGGCTTGTGGTCATGCCTTTCATGTGTAGAATGGTGAAGCCGTGGACCATATTTTAGTTCTTGCGGACCACTGGTGGTCCATGGACCACAGATTGGGAACCACTGGTCTAGATTAAAATGTAGGTAATTGGTGGGAACATAATTTTCATCAGGTTATTATTCAGGTTCTGCACCTACAAATCCAACCAAAAATGCCATATTCTATAATGAGGCTTCAGCATCCATGAATTTTGATATTCAAAGGGGATTCTGAAACCAAAGCCACGCAGATATTGAGGGTCCACTGTACTTACAAATGATTTATGTACAAAACCTAATAGAATTTTTCCCTTTTACAGTTGCCCTTATCCTGCCTCTAGACCAGAGGTGGGCAATTACCGACCCTCTAGGTGTTTTGGACTTCAACTCCCAGAAATCCTAGCCGGTTTACCAGCTGTTAGGATTTCTGGGAGTTGAAGTCCAAAACACCTGGAGGACCAGTAATTGCCCATCCCTGCTCTAGACAGTGGCTCTGACTGGGAAAGCAAAATCCTGAGCCTCTTGCCTTTTCCAAACTGTCTGGTGTCCTGAGGTGAGAAAAAACACTTGAAAAAATATTATCCAATGTAAGCAAGAGTTGGGGAAAAGGGCTTTGGGATATTGTTAGCACAAGGTTTATTTTATCACAGGCCAATCTGGGAGTGAGAGCCTGGGGGCTTGGGGAGATGTATTCTACTGAGAACAGTATGACTCTGCTCCTCATTAGTTGAGTGTGAAGCCACCCGTTTGAGAAATGCTTCATCCAACTGTCATCAGCCACAGCTCCTGCCTCCTTTGTTAAGCATCACACCTTCCAGCTTGCACATAGTTCAGGACTTCATTGTAAGCTCCCAAATACTGGGTCAGCAAGAGTATTCCTGTTCCTATTAGTAAGCAAACTTATACAGCAGGGAAGGATAATGATATGCCCCCCCCCCACATCTTTTTCACACTACACATTCAAAACACTTCCTCATACCCATCAATGCCCCCATTTGGCTGGGGCAGGCCCAACTCAGTCCTCTGTCATCCCATTTTTTCAGGTGGTTTTGATGTCCCAATTTCTCTCTCCTCTTTTCACACTCCCTCTTTGCAGTTACTTCAGTTGACACAAACTAGGTTCAGAATGCAAAAGTAATTCCCATTCAATTAAGTCAGCATGGGGTTGGGGCGCATTTCCCAGTAAACTGAAGCAAAGCAAATGGTTGCAGAGTCTCCTAATTTTTTTTGGTTATTTCTCATTAAAAACTTTTCCCCCATTGACCACATTATGACCACACATGTTCCAGGTTTCATCCATAACATGCTGGAGGGCTTGGTTTCTAGTAAATCCTGGAATTTGTAGCTTTGTGACATACTCTGAATGCTCTATTGGAGCATGCGAGTGTTTCATCCAAACTACGTATAAATTTCAGGACTCCTTAGGACAGGCATATCCAAGGTCTGATCCGGGGGCCAATTGTGGTCTCTGTTCTAATTTCCACTGGGCTTCCCTCCCTCACTTTCTTGACTTCCTTCCTCTCTTAATTTGTTATTTGTTTCTTCTTGGGGATCAGGGCCCCGGAAAAGGTGGGCTCCTCGGGAGGAGAGAAAGGGAGGTCGCAGTTTCTTGCATGCCTTCACCCTGATTAAATGTTGCCTTCCCTACCCTACCTTCATCCCAGTTGCCACCCTGCATTTTTCAAAAAGGCTACCCTTTGATCTGGCTCCTCTCTTGGAAAGAAAAAGGGAGTGCCAGATGGCAACTATAAGCCCCCTGCCACAATAAAAGCCCTCCCAACAGATGGCCATTCCACCTCTAATGAAAATCCCCTAGTGAAGGAGACTCCACCAGGCTCTGAGGTAGCATATTCCACCATCTGAAACAACTTGAAGGCACCCAACAACAATCCTAATTAACTTGACTTTTTTCATCAGCCAAAAGCAGGTTCACACTTCCCATTGAAAGACTGGTATGTTTACATTGGTTAAAATTGTTTTGTTTTACATATTGTATTCTTTCATTTTTTTCATTTTTACACATTCATCCCCCCAAATATAACCTGTATTGTTGAACAGGCTGACGGCCGGCTTAAAAAGTCACCTAGGGATTAAGCTGTAATAAGAAGTATCAAAGTGTTATAATGACATAAAGAAAATTAATTGGGATACCATTTCACATCTGTATCCACGGATACCGTTTACATCTGCGGTGCTCCTGTTGTCCCATGCTATGTGCTTCGCCATCCACGAGATGCTCGTGAGATTTTGCCATTTAGGCCACGCCCCCTGGCTCTGAGGAAGCCCTTCGGGGAGAAACGAAGGCGCGCGAGATTGCATCTATTCGTTGGCCAAAGGACAAGCTCCCGCAAGGATTACATGTTTGAATATATATTGGGAATATACCCGAACATTTTGATTATTTTGCACATTTTCCTCTGTTGGGACGGCGTCCGGGACTGAGCCTTTCGTATATTATCCAGGAACTTTCCTCCGCCTACCTTGGGCGTCTCCGTTCATTTACATGTGAGCTTGTTCACCACAACTATGATTGCATATATTTAGATGGTAGTTACCTTATGATGTTGTGACATTGAATGCTTGTACTCATGTTATATTATAGAATCTGTATGAACTAGAGACTATTTGATTGTTGACTGTTTATTGAAACATTATTGGTTCATTTACCAGCTACTACGCCTTCCCTCTTTATTGTGTATTCTGTGTATGTGGAATAGCCCACTCCTTTTCCTGCCTTATGAGTTGGTATCTGATGCCAGTCACAGATGCAAGTGAAACGTCAAGAGAAAATGTTGCTAGAACATGGCCATAGAGCCCGGAAGCCGCACAACACTCCATTAATTGGGATTGTCACTGCCAAATTGGGTATGTAATAGTGTAGTGTGGAAAAGCTGCAGATCTTGTTTGGTTGCGACTCCCAGAAACTTCTACATCAGTATAAACAATACCGAGGAATACAGAGAACAGCAATACAAAACATTTGGAGAGCTACTTGGTTCCCTTCCTGCCATATAGCTTATTCATGTACATGACTCCTGTATTATAATTATGACTGAGAACAGATGCAACCACATGTTCATGAACCACTTCTGCTCATAAGACATGCACAGCCTGTAGTGCGGCAGCTGTATGTTTTAGTCTGTGACTTTCATGGGGTGCTATTTCATAGCTCTATTTTTCAGAGATGTCCTCTCATGACTTCCTTTCCACTTAATCCATCCTGCTCATTCCTCTTCACATCCATTATGTTGTATTCCTAATGTTAATTAAGTCTTTATTCATATTTAATAACTTAATTGCATTCAAGCCTCTAGGTCAGTAACTATACTGAAGAATTATTCCCACATTGGTGTTTTATAACTCTCTGCCACCATTTGGTTCAAAATGTAAATACAATCTGTGGATGCAGGTCCAGACTCATCCAGTATTTGGGGGAAGTGGAACAGGGAGGCTGGGCTGGCTTTCTCCTGCTCTCTTTTGGTCAGTAGGTAAAGACACTTTCATATGAACAGACATTTGAAAATTAACAGGTTGTGCAGGAAGTCCCCTCTTCATAGGGCGTGTGCTCTTTCCCCTTTCATTGTTTTTATTCCTTCTTTTAATTGATTTATATTAATGTAAATAATGGGCATGGAAGCTAATTTAAGTGTGTTTGAACTTATGTTTCATCAGTACCAATATTTTACTTTTATTGTAAGCCACCCTGGGGTTTTTTATTGGAAAGGCGGGATATAAAACAATCAAATAAACAAATATTGCCCTGCAGGTGCTGTGTTTTTCTTCACCATTGACCATGCAGGCTACAACCAACCTGAACAGTAGTCCAAAAACATCTGGTAGGCCATACATTCCCTCACTCCTCTGGTACCAAATTGCTAGATGCCTTGTAAGAATGGAGTTTCACCCAATGTTATTCCCTCATGACCAAAAAAGAGAATGGTGGAACCATTAATTAGTATTAGCCTATTTCCTTTTAAACCAGCGGTTCCCAACCTTTGGGCCTCCAGGTGTTTTGGACTTCAACTCCCAGAAATCTCAGCCATCTTACCAGCTGTTAGGATTTGTAGGAGTTGAAGTCCAAAATATCAGAGGCCAAAAGGTTGGGAACCACTGTTTTAAAGGGATGTGCATCATTTTGGGGAACAATATTTGCAGACAAACATGGCTAAAGTAAAATGAATATGGCTAAATTGTCCTGCCAATCTGTCTCAACAGTACTTCAGCAGAGGAAAGCTGCTATCCAAAGGTTCATAGTAAAAAAATTGGAACAGGGAGAGGTTTTTGATTATCCAATGCTTTGTGTTTGCTCAGCTTAACTAAGGGCACATTGAAAGTTACAGCATCTAAGGGAGAATGGAAACTGTGGTATATAAGGAAACTAAATGTCTGTGTTGACTCTCACAATAAGGTCAACAATTTCCAATTTCAAATCTTATCCCCTTTTGGCAGCTTGCCCTGAATCTTTTCATTTTGCTGAAAAGCTTCAAGACACCATTTGCTGCCATTGTTTTTCATAGCCATAGAGCCCATGAAAATAGCTGGTCGCATGCTATCCAAAGGAATGGAAATAAAACACATCAAGGTCAAGTAGGCAGAAGACACACAGGCTGGGAGCTGGGTATGATGAGACCTGTGTAAATCCTTGTCCTGATGGAGTCCTGAGGGAGGGAAAAAAGAGCAGTCACATTTTCCCCATCAGAGGTGTTTGAGATATCAAAGTCTGCCTCTGTCTTTATGCAGCTATGGAGATAGCCTCTTCTTCCTGGATCAGTGACCTTTGGAAGGCTTTGATGTGTATGAGAAAATGTCTTTAATGTGAGCCTGGAGAAAGGTCTACGAAAAGTGCACAGTTCTAAGCCAGGGGTGGGCAACTAAGGAAGGACAGGGGGCCACATCTAGTGACCGAGGAGGGCTGCACCCCCTTGCAAAACTGATTTTACTCCCACACAAGGATCTGCATGGGGTGGTATGGTCTACCTGGCAGATGCCCAACCCATCTTATACTTTGTAAGATTCTGCAAAAGATTTTGCAAGTCTACTACTTTATCAATTTCAGTATTATGTTTTTCATAAGGGGGCGAGGTGGGACTGTTTGCATGTATATGTACCACTGTTGACTTATGGTAGATCCCATGAATTTTCTTAGACAAGGAATACTCAGAGGTGCTTTGCCACTGCCTTCCTCTAAATTTAGCTTATTCAGGCTACATTCAGAGGAAGTATTCCTTGGCGGTCTCTTGTTCAAGCACTAATCAGATCTGACTTCGTTTAACTTCTGAAATGTGGTACCTTCAGAGTATACAAGGCTCTTACTAAATGTAAATTCATATGACCATCTTATACATGATATCTAATGCAAATTAGGTTTTCAAGAGTTTTTGGCATAGTAAAACAAATGATGTGAGGTCATCTAAAAGGTCATGGCTTGATTTGCGTTGACTAGTCAGGGCACAGAGATCATAAGTTTTGCTCAAAAATATTGATGATGCTAACCAAGCTTGCCAAATATAAACTGAAAAATATATGCACAATGATTTCATCAGATTTTTTTTAAAAAGCAGACATTGCTCATATGTGGCAGAAGACAAGAAGCAGCCTGAAGCCCTGGCACTTTGGTGATGCAACTGCAGGAGAAGACAAGATGGATGAGACATGGTGCACTCCTCCTGACCTCTGTGATTGACTGCCCACAACCCTTGTATTGACTAGGTTGGATATCTTGAAATTGTGCTGGATCATTTGCCCATAGCTGAGGTAGGAATTGATGGATCAGTTCACTTCTGGCCCATGAGTTTCACATAGGTGCAGTTCTAAGTCTGTTCCATTCCATTTTGTGTGAAAGCCTGGTCAGAATCCACTCAGGCCATATCACCACTGCAGAATTGTAACAGTTTGACACAACATTAACTGCCATGTCTCAGTGCTTGGGATTCTTGGATGTGTAGTTTTGTGACATATTTACCTCTCTCAGCCAGAGAACTATGGGGCCACAAAATTTACAAATCCCAGGATTCTATAGGAAAGAACTATGGCAGTTAAGGTAGAGTCAAACTGCTATAATTTTGTAGTGTGAACGACTTCTTAGTCGCTTACAAATGCATAACCTAGAGCTATGCATTCCTAATTGTATTTACAGTCCCCAAGTATTCCCAAATTTAGGGGATATACAGGGACTATGAAAATCCCCCAAATCTACTTACTATTCAATAGGTGCAGTGATTGACTAGGACCTGTTCCCTATTTGATTGAGAAGCAGCCGACTGATGGTCTCATCCTCCTCACATAAGTGATCCTTGGCCCAAGGGGGTGGGGGTTGTGATAGTGATTCTGTTTCTGCCTATTGCTCTACAGACAACTTCTGGGAGGGGGGTAGGACCATCAGCTATCCACTTCCTGATTGACAGGATGACAGAGCCACGTAGATCAGAGTGGCTGCTTGTAAATTCAGATTGAATGAGTTGGGCTTGGAGTCACTGCATAACTACAGTGGTTATGAATTTATCTGTGGCCAAGTGGATCACCAATCTTTAAAAATGGCTTGAAAATTCACATTTAAATTTTGCAGAGTTCACCCTAAAGTATGCCTGCAGTGCAGGCCTTTTGCCCTAAAAATTCTGAGGACGGGGAAGGAGTGACACAAAAATATGCAAGGGGGCTGGATATTATCTTCCAAATCCTAGCAGTTGCCCTAAAACAGCCACTTTGATAACATTTTTGTGCTGAGATCTGCATTGCAAAAACCTGGAGAGTACATAGTCTGAAATATAAATATGTTTTCCATTTACATATTAATCAAGGACATGCGAATTAGGTCAGTTCACTTCATATTGCAGAATGAATGAAATTCTTCAGCAATCTTTGGCTGAATTGGTTTATGTTTTGATGCAAACAAAGACAAGTGGTTGTGAATCCACCTGCTTTCCTCCATACTAAAAAGCTCTTCAAGTTTCATGATTAGAACTACGCATTGCCTGCCTCACGTATTCTTTGGCATTTGGAAGGGTGGAGGACTTGAAGTATGAGGAGTCACACAGCTTCACATTGCCCGTAAAGGCGTTGCTGCAGTTGAAAACAAAAGCCTCAAGCAGAAGTAGATGTGGAGTGCTGGCCTAGGAAGCCCCTTAGGATAACAATGTGAATCATTAGTCTTCTCTGCAATTTGTGGTATACTGTTGGTTAAGCATATCACAGAAGAACAGTTTGTGCTTTACTTTGCTGATAGGAACAAAGTTGAAGAGGATGGAAGAATGGCCTTCCCACCACCTTACTGAGAGGGGCTCCTTCTCTGGGATCATTTTCCACGCTGTTTGGGTGCAGAAGTGCCTGAGGCCATGACTAGAAAACAATTTCCCACCTTTCTCTAACCCTGCTGTCCTACACTAAAAAGTACCTGTTTGTTTGTTACTCGCAAAAAAAGAATACTGCGTTTTTCTTTTTACACTAATATAGGAGGCCTATTACAGGACGTGCTCTTACATAACAAAGCCTACAAGACAGAGATAGTCCTAATCCAAGTTTGCAGGTTTATTCTAGTTAGCAACATGAAAAGAATAGCTGCAAGATACAGTGAGATATTAATATTGCCCTAACCAGGCCCCATTCTGCTGTAATGGCAACACGTCAGAAGCACAGAAGCCAGAGGAATTCAATCAGCTCTGTGAGAAAACTGGCAAGCTTTGGATGTTCAAAAAATCTTCAGGTCCTTGAACATCAGTTATATTGTTATCGATTCATGAAGTCATTATCAACACCATTACATTATCATCTCTTCAGTTTGTTAGCTCCCACTTATTTGCTGAAGGAAAAGGGTGGGGATGCGGACAAAAACATTAATGTGATTGTGTACTGTGACGTGTTTTCCTCCAATACAAATTACTTTGGAGATGTGGTCTAAAGCAGTCACCGTATGCTTCCCCCATAACACATGCTTTAGGTTCCACAGAAGGAGAAGGGCTATGGGGCAACTCTACTAAGGAGGCGTTTGCATGAATGACCCGTGGTCTAAACACAGAGTGAGGTGCATCCTACACCCTGAAATCATCCTCCTCCTCCTCCGCCTCCTCCTCCTCTTCCTCCTCCTCCTGGGTACCTAGAGAGGATCTCAAAGTATGACGGCAAGGAGTCTTTTCTACACCAAATATTTGGACAACTAAATAACATCTTCTGGATTACTTGGCTTTAGCCTTGATGTGTTCTTGGGACCTGTCATAAAATATCATCCTTCCCTTCCATCACAGGAATCTCTTCAAATGGCTCCTGGCACCCAGCCACCTGCTCACTTTAGCAAGTTGGGGAGGGCCAGCTAGGAAAATACTTCCTAACAACCTGTCTGTCTTGTTGCCAAGAGGAGGAGCCAACATAGCAGATGTCTATGACTATGGGGAGTAAGTGCCCAAATAGACAGGTTATTGTAGGGGAAGCCGCTACAGGTAGGTCAAGGAAGTCCAAGTTATGGAAATTCATGACAGACAAAGGGAAGCATAAGGGCAAACATTCAGTAGGCTCGAGGTGGGTTACAGAATATTTAAACACATTGTAAAAATACCACACATACACATATTAAAATGTATTTCTATAAAATATGTTATAGAATAAACAAAACAAAGATTAAATGAAGGACACATGATTAAACAAAGGTACACGTGTTATCCCAAGAAATGGCCATGGGAGCATGGATCCTGGGTTGCACGCAGCCCTCACTGACTCCTCAGATTCACTCTCCTCAGAAGGAAACCCCTTTAAGATCAATGGATTTCATTATGTGTGGATTGAGTTACATACTCATTTGTCCATAACAGCTCACCCCAAATGTTATCGAGGATATCAGCTGCTATTATTGTAATAAAGATACAATAGGAGCCAGTGGTATTTAATATTCTGTTAAATGTTCATTACTTTGACCCCAGTCAGCAAAAAAAAAAAGGACTGCATTTAAAATGAAATTAATTTTGCAGGGAAATTAGAAAAGGAAACGGTGATGGCAATTTGTGAGGAAGGTGCCACTTGTGCTCACATTACATTCTTAATGGATCCAGGTCAAAACTGATTTCTTTGTCCAGGTATTTTAAACTTATCTAATACTTTGGATGGTAGGAGCTGTTTATGTTACACATTTATTGCATTTAATTGCATTATAACATTGTGCAAAATTATTATATATATATATATATATATATATATATATATATATATTTTTTGCACAATGTTATAATTTTTTATATTACATTTTGTACACTGCTCTGGATTTGTAAGAAGGCAGAATCATACGAAAAAGCAATTAAATAAGTAATGACATTATTAGTTTTGTTTAACTGAATCTACTTCAGTATTGAGAGAAGGGTACACTATTTCCAAGTGAGTGAGTCAGGCATACAAGAAAACTTCCCCAACATTGTGCATTTTAGATCCCATGAACCCTCAGCTAGCTATGCTTGAAGGAACCCAACTAGTAAATGCTGCTATACAGAGTAAGCGGAGAATAGCCTTTGGCAACACAGTGTCAAGGAAGAGTAAACGGAGGTATGGCATATATTATATTCCAGTGGTGGCTGGTAGCTTCCATGCCAATGGACTAGTCATAGTGTTCCAGGTTTCATTATGATCTTTAAAAGAGAAATCCAGAATTCTGAGCCTACACAGGTGCTTTGAATGCAACTTTCCTGCTTCTTGACAGGTGGTTGGACTGGATGGCCCATGAGGTCTCTTCCAATTCTATGATTCTACAGGAGATAGGATTTAGCACCTTGGATAGCACCTCAAAAGTTCAAGTTCAAGTTCACAGTGAATCCATCCATTGATCCAATGACATAAAATCTACCAGCCACTGCTCCTAGTGCTAGAACAGGGACATTACAAGTCCATAGAAGTTGTTCCCAAGGTTCTTTTTGGAGGATAAAGAACTGGGAGCGAGTCAAAATATAGGGAGAACTGTGGCAATGCTTTCCCCTTAGTGGAAAGTCACTGGTATTAATCTGCTTTCTTCATGTAATGCAGTAATTCATGAAATGTCTGAATGCAGATACTTTCTTGTGCTGGATTCCAGAACCTGTTGTGTCCTCAAGACCTTCTCTTGTGGAGTTAGTATTTAAAATCTGTTAGTGAAGGATCAAATACAAAGCTCCCCATGCTTCTGAAGCACATAAGAAAACAAAGCCACAAAACAAGAACATCAATGTTTCACTGCCGTTCTGCTGCACTTAATTACGTGAGATGTATTGTTGAGCTGGAGAATGTCTTAGAAGTGAGGAAAAAACTCTTGTACAATACATTAGAAAATCAAACTGGATTGGCTTGGTGTGTTGCTTAGTACTGATGATCTGGCTATGTTCCAAACTGAAACAAATGCATTGTGCTCTATTCATCCAGTGTGTGTCCCAGTGTGTGTCAGGGACATTACCAAACACAAGGACTTGTAAAATATGAAGCTTAAGGATGGAATGGGGGAAAAAATAGGCAGAGGCCAAGGAGATGTGACTCATTAACAAGAATAACATTCTGCAGATTGTGGGATGCTGTGCCCAGAGAGAGGACCAAGACCTTTCACTCAGGCTATTTAAAATCAGGAAGGGTCAACACTCTTGGAAATAGACTAGTGGCAGGAAAAATGCATTAGTGAGTTCATTAAACTGTGGAGAGGGAAGAAGAGAGAAAACAAAATAATAACCTGTACATTTCCAATAGTGATGGAAGTGGACCAAGAATGAGCAATCTCACAGTGATTTCCCTGTTTCTCTAAAGACAGTTTGGAAACTTCAGTTGGTCCAAACTACTTCCGTCCATTAATAAAGTGGTGCTGGTCACAAGATCCCTGTTGCTTCTTCCACTAAGTCATTCTTTTAATAGTTCTGGATTTATTTTTGTACCAAACACAAGCTGTTAGTGGTAGTGACATTCAAAGTCCTAGATTCAGCAGGCTGGTAATTTCACTCTGGGTTTTAGCTTGAGAGAGCCCATCTAAGGAACTCAATAAGAGCTGTCCAAAGTGCTGAGCCTATATTGTAGACAGTGTTTAGAACCACGGGCTTTTTAAATTTTTATTTTTTTTACAGTTTATACTGAAACCAAAAATAGATTATCTGTTCCACTAATGTGGAAGCCACCGACTATTGCTACCTAAGGGACCTTAGAGGTACACTGGGCCAGATGCCCACCTTGTCAAGGGTGAGGATTAATCTACTAGAACGAAGTGTAACATCGCATGTATGTCATGTTCACTTTCTTCTCCCTTGAAACCCACAGAGAGAATTTCTTCTGGCCTTCATAACACAGATGAATTTATAGCAAGTATTTTAGTTTCTAATCAATACAAGGCAGGTGGAAGGCAACCCTGGGTCATATCATGATAATATTATCAACACACTTAGCTTCATTATTTTCAGTGTTCTTAAAATGCACTGATAGCACATATTATGAATTTCTCCAGGAGATATATTGTGTAAATTCTGGTATGCGCAAGAGATATAGTCTTCCCAGCATTGTCCTCAAATCTATAGAGCTCCATTACAATACAGCTTGCCCTTTTAAAATTAAGGCAGAACCACTTTGTTTACCTTTCTCTTAATTGCTATCTATCACTGTAATCATAAAGTATGGCTTCAGGTTCACAGTAGCTTCAGAATCAAGTCTCTATCTTCTTATGTGATTGCTATTCAATTTTAGTTTGCCTATTACTTTTCTTTGTGCAATGCTTTGAGAGCATAATCTTAAAAAACCACTTTTGACTTATAGAAGCAAATAAATATAGATCACCTCATGTGACCATCTCCATGGCATGCATCTTGAAGATCTATGCAGAGAGAAGTCACATATTCAATTTAGGTGTCACCAATCCCTTTTTCTGATCGGCCTTCTCAGTGTTGTTCTTTCCAGTTCTACCACATGAGGGAAGCACATGACACTACATTGCCCATGTTTGATGTGAGATTATGAGCAATACCCATTTTTCCGGCATGGGCATGATCAAAACCTGATGACGATTTCAAGGTAATAATGCTCATGGCCCTGTTATATTCACAAGGACCAATCCTAACAGAAATGCATCAAATATGCAAGGATCATAATTAACATGCAAGGACAGACCCCAAGCAATCTAGGTGTCATGTTGATTTTCCTGTCTCTCAGAGCTGGTGTACATCACTTAATCATGAGCATAAGCATGTTATCAGCTGAATGTATAAACTGACTCCACATATAAGCACTTCACAGGAGGTGATGTGATCATTGTATTAATATTACTTAATGTGAGAAGGATCAAGTTTTTGGGATAAAGCAATAAAGTGCAATAAAGCAGCGATGGGAAACCTTACCAGTCCAATTAGATTAGACACAGATGATCAAGACAGTTTTAAACAGTATATTTTAATATTGAGACAAATGTTTTAATGCTTATGTATGCATATAATGAATTCATGTCCTGGCACTGAATATTGCCATTTGTATGCTGTGCTCCGCCCTGAGTCCCCTTCATAGTAAGAAGGGTGGAATATAAATGTTTTAAATAAATAAATAAAAATGTACAAATGCAAATTTCTATTTTAGTAAGTAGTGATCAGGAATGTGTGAATAGATGTTAGTGGTGTCAATGACTAGTCACATCTAATATCTATACCTCCTTGTGCAGCATACTTGGCTGTTGAGTTACAACACTGTATGTTTTTCTTAGTGTTGTCCAAAACTGCCATAACTCATGGGAATGATATGCCAGTCATCCAATTAATTCTCCTGCTCTTATTTCTGCCCCAATCCAATAATATATGTTCATGGTGATTCCATGACTGGAATATTTCCATAATAATGGAAGCATGAGTCAAAATCAGTGAACCCCCTTTCTCTAGATGTAGACAAATGAGAGAAAGTCCTAAAGAAGTAAGAAGAGCTTTGCTGGATTAAAAGAACGTTTCATATAATCCAAAATCCTTATTTCTACAGCGGCCAACTGGATGCTTCTCAGAAGCCCTAAAGCAAATCAGGAGCACAACCATCCTCTGTTACAGCGCATCCTTAGAACTGGTATCCAGTGGCATTCTGATTTCAAAAATGAACTTTCTATAGGTTCCATGCAAGTCCAAAAGTGGATCCTGGATGTCATGGTGTGTTTTGATGAAGGTTGGGAAACTGGTTTCTGGCAAGACTAAGGCCCTGCGGTGTAATGATCCCCATATCCAAGAAACTGGGCAGTTACCAGTTCTGGATGGCACTGCATTCCTTCTGGAGGGATGGATGCATAGGCTGAGTTCTTCTAAATATATACTGTCACACATAACCTGAGTGGCTAGGAGCTCCTTTGGTCAGCTTCCACTGAAGCAGCCACTACAGACTTTCCTGGATGGGGATAGCTTGGACGCCGTGTTCTGGATAGCAACACAATGGCCAAGAATGGATTCTGTGACTATATTTGGATGCATTTGGATACAAGAATGGATAAACGAGGCTATATTTGGGCTTGATCCAGATATTGCAGTTAGTCCAGAAAAAGATGCCTTATCCAAATCAATTCTTTGTCAGCATATGTTACTGTGCCAAGTGTAATGATTCATTGTTATTCTATAAAAGTCCCAAACACTCAGAGACAACCTTAACTTTTATATCTCTGCCTGCTCAATGCCATTATATGAGGAGTTGTACCTTACATTCCCTTTATCTTCCAGGGTCAGGTTGCTTAATATTAGAGAATTTGCTTTTTTGGATCTCACTCTTTATTAGCATTTGGAAAGCACATGTAGCTTTGATTTCTATATGCTTGCTTAAGGCCTATTTGTTTAGACAGGCTTTCCGGAAGTACAATTCTAGTTATTTGTCTTTTACATAGTGAAAGTATATATTGTATTATGGATTGTTGTGTTTGATGATGCATAATGTTAAGCAGTATAGAAAGGTTAAAAACCCAGCCCAATAACATGTTGTTAGTTACGACTGATATTTTCTTCCTGGAGCATAATCCACTTTAAAACAATCTGAGCCAATGGCCATCCCTAAATCTTGTGATAATTAATTCTGTGTGCTAAGAGTTGCGTGTAGATGTATCTTCCTTTCCCCATTTTACACTCTAGTTAATTATTTTCATTAGTTAGCCACTTTCTGCATATCATTTATTTTAAAAAGAAAAACAATAAACCTATATCACATCCTCTGAAGCAATCTGTTAATGATAGTTATCGTCAGGAGAGGAAGATATGTTGCTACTATAAGATGGAATGACTGACATATTCCAAGGTGGGGAGAGGAAAGCCAGAACACTTACAACCAGAACACTGTACAGAGGTTTGTATTTATAGGCTTTTGTCAATTGATATTTATATGAATTTGAGGTTTATTGTCAAAAGATATAGAGGGGAGATTTTATTTGATAATTGTCTTGAAGTTTCAGTTTGTACAGACCTTTTCTCATTGGAACTGTTGACTTCTGATGTGAGAAGGATGATTCCATGAATGTAGAATTACTTCCTTGAATTTAGGTCAGATATGGCATTAAGCCTTTCATTCTGCCATCAGAGATCAATTGATTTCCTCCCACTTCTTTCCACTGAATGACAATTTTGTTGAAAGACATATGGCATTGGTAGGCATAGAAGACAAAACATGACATATAAAATAATCTACAAATACTATTTCCAGGCTTTTTATATGTGTGTAATTTTCTATTTGTTTCTACTTAATTCATAATTATTTTATGAATAATTTCAATGTAATAAAGGCTTTAGAAGTTGGTTTTTATATGATTATACTACAAGTGAGGAACTTCATTTGGCTTTCCTGATCTTTATTATTTCTTTGGCTTATAGATTTGCATCCAACATTTTTTTGGTTTGGTTATATAAGAAGTCACAGTGACAGAGACAGGAACATTCAGTTGTGACTGTGATCTTCTACTGAGCTAACTTTTGTTTTTTTTGTGTACTATTAATTTCTTCTGGCATGTATATAATCATTCATCCTATTTTAAGTATATTTAAATTTATGATTATTCTGATAGTTGCTTCTACCCTTACTAAAAAGCTCCAAATACTATGGAATTGGGTTGCTGTGAATTTTCCGGGCTGTATGGTCATGTTGCAGAAGCATTTTCTCTTGACATTTCACCCACATCTATGGAAGGCATCGTCAAAGTTTGTGAGATCTGTTGGAAACTAGGCAAGTGAGGTTTATACATCTGTGGAATATGTAAACCCTATAGCCCTCAAAACTCAAAGCAACTCAGTGATTCCGGCCATATAAGCCTTCGACAACACTATTGAATTTCTATCAACTTTGCTCAAAATTATTGGTGTGGAAACACAAAACAACCTCAAGTTAGAACCTTATATCTCTCAGTCATTGTCAGAAGTCTCTCAAGAAGATGATGAAAAGATTAATTCATTTAAAAAACCTATATGTTTTGTAGATGCATTGAAAGCTTCTTATCAGGTATATTCCATTTCCCCCCCAACTAGACCAAGAATGCCAGATAAGCCCAAAGAAACACTTGATCCAGAGACAAGGTTACAAGTCAACTTTCCTTTGGTGTGTCTGGACCTTCTGTGATACTTTCTTCCCTTGCATTCTCTCTTATTTTCCAGACATGATTCCATCCCAGGGATAAACTCTGCCTGGCTACTATATTCCCATGCATGTCTTTCATCAAGAAGGAATAAGTCAATGAGAATCAAGGTGGGAATGGCAGAAGGTTGGTGATGCTAGAAATATTGCAGAGACATAGGAACTGCAGTGGAAACTAGAGTCTCTGTTTTAGGAAATCCTTTCAAGTCCAAAAAAACAAAAAAAAACCCATCTAGGAAGAGTGACTAGGGAGTTCATATCAATCCTGCATTTTGTCTGCACAGCTATACAGGACCTTACTTTGGAACCATCATAAGCAGGTTAGACTGAATTATAGTGACTTTGGCCAAAGTCCCCTCAGTTGGTTTAATGTTTAGTCAGGGATTTAAGGTTTTTTGTGTGTGTCAGGAGTGACGAGAAACTGCAAGTTGCTTCCGGTGTGAGAGAATTGGCAAGAACATTGCCCAGGGGATGTTCAGATGTTTTACCATCCTTTGGGAGGCTCCTCCCATGTCCCTGAATGAGAAGCTGGAGCTGACAGATGGGAGCTCAACTCGCTCTCCAGATTTGAACTGCCAACCTTTTGGTCAGCAGTCATGCTGGCACAAGGGTTTATCCCATTGTGCCACCAGGGCTCCTGGGATTTAAGGTGGTATAGTGGTTTGAATGTTGGACTAGGACTTAAGGAAAATTAGGGTTCGAATCTTCTCATAGGTGTGAAAATCCACTGGTTGATCTTAGGCAAGCACCACTATCCCAGCCTTGGAGAAAAGCAGAAGCAAACCTTCTCTGAACCAAACCCTATCCCAAGAAAACCCTGGGATAGGGTTTGGTTGGAAGTGACTTGAAGGCACACACCAACAACGATTTAAAACTTTCTCTTTAATTTATGAATCTTTTGAATACAGAAGCCCTCCACTCACACTAGCTTAGATGCTCTGTCCCCTGTGTACACATTTGGATTGACTAAATTCTCATACCTGTATGGTGATTTAATAAATATGAGAAATTGCATCTTCCCAAAGCAAGGACTGCTTATTCCATGTACACAGTTTTCAAAACCAATACTGTACAGAGTCCATTGGTCCCACTATGAATCTTTTTTGACCTATGCAATCAATGATGGAGAGCTGTACAAAGGTCATGGCACAGCAATTGTAATGATCACTTGGCAACCTGGGTGTCTAAATATGAAATTACAAACAGTGCATCATGGATCATTGCCTCTTATGATACATCAACATGTATAAATGAAAAACAAGCAGGAAGATAGCATGCTTCCTTTGGTTTTGATTGCTTAAAATCAATACCTGAATACACCTTAATGTGTTTGAAATATAGTGGCTTGTTTACAATATGGATCTGGTGTGGTGCTAGCACTGTTCAAAACAGATTTGCATTCAAACTGCTCCTCCACTGCTTTTACCTTCCACGCAAGCATAGCTACCTGAATATTGTATAGTCCTGCAAGTATGCTTTCTTCTCTCCACCCTGATTATCAGTAAGTTGATAAGAGTAGATTTCCCTGCCCTGGTTCTCAGTAAATTGATATGTAGAGATTTCAAGAAAAGAAAGATTTCAAACTCCATGCCCTATTCTTTTGATTTACGTTGGGCAAAGGATCTGAAACTGACCAGCTCTGCTAATGCTCATCTATACACAGACATTAGGAAAGTAAAAGAGGAATGTTCACATACCTGGATTAAAATGAGAAATTGATGTTGGCATGATTTGGTTGCAAAGTTGGGAAATTCTTGGGTTCATTAGTGTTCCTGGGTTCTTACCAACTACATAAGGAATAACTTATGTGAGTAAAATGGGGCATAGGGAAAGGAAGGGTTGTATCAAATCTGGCATTTCAGTAGCTTTAAAAAATAAAAGCTAAATGGAAAGAAAGGAGATTTTGTGAACAAGGATCTTGTGAGGCCCATATACTTTGGATATTATTCTGGTGCGGTCCTTGAAAGGCATCACTAAATTTAAGAGCAGAGTCAAGATTTGCCCTGTATTTGTATTTTAGAACTAGAATGTGGATAACCTTTGGCTGTTCAGAATTATATAGACTATAACTCCCATCAGTCCTAGTCAGCATAACCAATAAATAATGGGAATTGTAGTCCAATAACAACTGGAGAGGTACAAATTGGCCACTGATTTGCAATTATAAACAACACACCGTCATTTCATTTTGATTTCATTTTGTGCCCAGGAAGCAGTACTTTTGAAATGGAGAAAAACATTGAGGGTACAGAGAATTCAGTATGGAGACCTTCTCTTCTGCATATTAAAGGGGAATATTGTGGTGCGAAAACTAAGCAAACCAGATAAGGCACTCACCATCAGCATTTCACTGGTCAGGGAGTTTACTAAATCCGACACTGATGAGCGAGGCTCCGTCTTGTGGTCAGTGTCCTCATGCTGCGTCTGCCCTGGCACTGCTGCTGCATTCCCCACTTTGCCACCAGAAGGTAACCTGAGGGAGGAGATGGGAAATGTGTGCATAATTGAAGCTATAGGACCGGGGACAGAGAGAAAAACCACAGATTGTGGCGGCTCCATCTGACAACAGAGGGCAAAATCTTAGCTTCAGCTGAAGAATTAAAACACAACACCCACCCGCCAACCACAAGCCACACAAACCATCAGGCTTCTGAAACCCACCATCTACATTTTCCACCTGAAGAGCAGTGTGACTTATTCTTGCTTTAATATTTTGCTCTTCCTTTCTTTTGATCCTACCTTTCTATTTCTGTGTAGTGAAATTGAGACAGTTAACCCCCTCAGATCAGGAGCTGAGAATGCTGTCTTCTTTTTATATTGTATGCTGCTCTCATTAGTAATAACCCTGTTTTAATAATGCTAAT
This sequence comes from Anolis apletophallus, assembly GCA_030556195.1. Lineage (NCBI taxonomy): Eukaryota > Metazoa > Chordata > Lepidosauria > Squamata > Anolidae > Anolis > Anolis apletophallus. The sequence continues at coordinate 103,977,893 of JARBWK010000002.1, read as the reverse complement.
AATAAATTTAATAAATATGCAATTAGGATTACCATTAGGTTTTGCCTCTTAAGATTCAACAGTTCTCTGCTCCTTTTTTGCTCTCCTCCTATGAGTATCAGGAAATTACCTACAAAATATGCCAATTTGCACCTAGTTTTGGCTTAAAACAATCATGGAATGGAACAGAGCTTGAGAAAGTTACTTTTTTGGATTATAATTCCTAGAATCCTACAATCTACCTGTATACTGGTCATACTGGTTAAAGCAGTCTGGGAGTAGCAGTCCAAAAATAAAATAACTTTCCCAAAAGATGGGATTGAGCTTGCTAGGAAATACTGAAGCTTCATGAGCTATAGGCTGGGTTTGTTTCTGGTGCTTCCTGCAATAAACCCCTTTCCTGCTTCTCCAGGCCATTAACCTTCTCCAAACACAAACATTCGTTCTCACAAAGAGGCAACCGCCTTTGTTTGCTTTCCTTGACAGGCAATTTCTGAAATGACGTATAGCCAGATGGTTTTGCTGCCAGCCTCGGTGTATGCAGGGAGCACCTGAGGCACCTGAGCGGTGGGTGATCAAGGGATGTCTCACAAGGTCCAGCACAGGAGCTGAGTCACACGGTCAGGGCAGATGGTTTGTGTCGGGCCAGATAGTCCATAGTCCAAAACATGACCCCAGTCAAGTCAAGCAACTTCATCGTGGCTCACCTTTTACCAGATCGACTGAGGCCCATCCATTATGCCTTACACTGGGCGTCATCTCAGCAATAACATAGCATAGCAGCTGCTTTTCTGTTTACCAATTTTAGTGTGGATGCTGCAGGCAACAGACAGAAATTGCCAAGTAATAGCATGCCTAGAAATCTCCTTTGTGTCTTCTTCCTTTGTGTACCCATAACACATAGATTGGCTATGGATTATCAATCTAGCCAACAGGCTAGAGCAGGGGTGGGCAATTACCGGTTCTCCAGGTGTTTTGGACTTCAACTCCCAGAAATCCTAAGAGCTGGTAAACTGGCTAGGATTTCTGGGAGTTGAAGTACAAAACACCTGGAGGGCCGGTAACTGCCCACCCCTGGGCTAGAGTATGCACATGTCTTCTTCAAGAAGCTTGCCAGCAAAATGCTCCATTCTTAACCCCATGGCTATTTGGGATAACATCACCCAGTCAATCCACCAATCAGGAGATTCTGGGAGTTAATAGTTTTTAAATTATCTTTTTTCCAAGTTCTAAAATCTTATCCTATATATCAAATGTGTTCAACTTGAACAGTTGTTCTCTGATTCATCTGAAATCCTAATTTTACTTGTCGCTTATTTTATCATGCCATTTTTTCAAAATGTAGAAGGGCCATACAAGTACATCAGATATCTCAAGCACGATGTGTGCTTTTCTAGCAGTTTATCATGTCAGCAATTTGCTCCTGACAGTGCCGGGATACTGACAAGAATGTGGATATCTGAAAATGTTCATATCTCTACACCTAGTACATGGGGGCGGAGTAGGAAAACTCCTAGGAGGAAGTTAGGAGGAAGGCATGAACCAGGAGGAAGAGAATGGAGCTGGCAGGGAAAAGAATACTAGAAAATGCATATATGGAAGATGGAGCACTGAACAGTTCCATGCACAAAGAAGTAAAATGGCAATGGATGCACAAGGAGATAACAAGTCATTGTTACAAAACACACAAATAGGAAGATAATGCATTGATATACAAAGATATAGGTAAAGGTAAAAGTTTCCCCTGACATTAAGTCTAGTTGTGTCCGACTCTGGGGGGTGGTGCTCATCTCCATTTTTAAGCCGAAGAGCCAGTGTTGTCTGTAGACACATCCAAGGTCATGAGGCCAGCATGGCTGCATGGAGTGCAGAAGCAGTACCAATTGATCTTCTCACATTTGGATGTTTTCAAACTGCTAGTTTGGCAGAAGCTGGGCCTAAGAGCAGGTGCTCACCCCGCTCTCCAGATTTAAGCCACCAATCTTTTGGTCAGCAAGCTCAACAGCTCAGCGGTTTAACCCACTGCACCACCAGGGGACCCATACAAACATACGGAGTTGAGTAAATACAACACCTATTAGGAAGGGTTTAAGATACGTAAATGTGGTATTAGGTGCCCATATCAGGTCCATGTTGCATAAATTGTGAGTTTGGATATGGCAAACTGGGCAATATGCTCGAGTGTGTAACATTTGGCCCATTTTTATATAACCTTCTTCACAGGAAATTCTGAGGGAATTGAGATTTCCTTGCTGAATGTCAGTATGCTGTATGGTCAGCAAACAGTCAAAGATACTGCAACAAAGGAAGCATACATGTAAGAGATTTTTATGCTTTATGTTGAATATGTGAAAGAAAGGAGTAGAACCAGCTACTTGGGAGTAGAACCAGCTAGGGTACTCAATTGCAAGAAGATAAGTGTTTCCATGGAAGTTCTTTGGGAACATATGTAAGGCATTGAATTTTGCCATTGTTTCTGTGTAAACTGCTTTGAGTCCCCCCAGGGGTGAGAAAAGCAGTATATAAATACTATAAATAATAAAAAACAATAACATTTTTTCCTCTCAACAATGTGCCTGCTTAGAATGCGAAAGGTCTAATGGGTTTCACATACCGAGTGAAAAGCTGGCCTTTTAAACACGCCTGGTGGGATCCTCTATGGCAGTAACAAAAGCATAATCCGCAGTATGAACATGTGCTTGTTAGGTATTCATCACCCATACATAGCCTCTAGTTTTGGAGCTATGTAGGGACTGTGGAAGTCCCCAATTCATACTTACTGCGTGGCAACTACAACAATAGTCAGGGATTTGTTTCCCTATTGATCAGGAAGCAGCTGTCTACCATTCCCACTCCTCCCTTCATGAGCAATCTCTGCTGTGAGAGGGAATTGCAACAGTGGTCCTGTTTCTGACTGTTACACAGGAGATTGCTCAAGGAAGGTTTGGGCCAGGAGTCACTGCATAGCAGCATAATGATGGTGCTGACGCACACATAACTCCCATACACAATTCCAGATATTATTAGCACATACAGTACAATGAACAGGTGTCTGTAAAAGTGGCATGCTGTACATCTGACTGACATATGTTCATTGTAAGTGTTTTAAAAAGACACAGGAGCAAAGGACCATTTTTTGTCTAGCCCAGAATTGCCTGCTCTGGCTAGAAGTGGTTCTCCACATTTTCATGTGACATTTTTTGGCCATGACCTCTTTCCTGCCTCTTTGAGCTGGAGATGCCAAGGTTATAACCTATAACCTTCTGCATACAAAGTGCATGCTTTCCTGCAATGGTGTTTCGCATAACTGACATGCAGAAGTCTCCTTCCATGCAGAAGGTTCCAGGTTGGCAGGAAAAAATGGTTTTGTACATCTTAAATCTAGTTCAGCTGGACTTCAATTTAAGCTTCTGTAGGATGTGTGGACCACATATGAAGAAAACAAACACATATACATGTTGCCAGAGGCAGATAAACACTGTCAAAGACATGCCGACTGAGACCACGTTGGGAACCCAAAGATAATAAATCAGATGTCCATGGTTCTTGATATGCCATGAAGTATCCGATGCTATTAGAATCCCAAAAAGAAAGACTAGCACATGCCAATGAACTAAGGTGGTGATTCATCAACAAAAACATTTCCAGGCATGCTGATACATTGCACACACAAATTCAGGTGTCTTAACATTAACACTTGTCAAGAAATAGAGCAATGCACATGTGGCAATACATAAACATTTATAGGCCTCTTCAGACTCATGAAACATATACACAGGGATAAAACAAGGTGCACACTCAAGTAAGGATGGAAAGCTGAACAGGTAAAGGCAGCAGATTGATACATGCACATTTCCAGACATGCTGTTATATTCCGGCATACAGACCGGCGCATGCGTTCACAGGTAAAGGAGACTGGAATAGCTGAAGAAACCCCCCCAACCACCCCAAGCTAAAAATAAAGTGTAAGTGTGAGGAATATGCATGTGTGTTTGATTGACTGTCAGAAGATATGACAAATCCAGTTATTTTTGCAACCCCAGAGTACTGGATCAAATGCAAAGCTGTCTGAGATTTGGTAGGTGCAGAAGTCACAGGCAGAGAGAGAGAGTGAAGGGGGGGAGAGGAGAGGAGAAAGAATAAGTCAGGAAGAAAGAAAGAAAGAAAGAATCACTCAGTCTTCTATCACTGGGTCTGCAGGTTGCTTCCTGATAGAACAGAAATATAGTGAAGGAAAAATGTGGTAGGAGAGAAACAGACACACACTGAGAGAGACAGAGATTAGTAAGGAAGGAGCAGCCATCACACCCACAGGACAAGGCACTAGACTGGAGATGCCAAGGCTGACATTGGGGAAGGTTCACGCAGCAACAGTAGCAGCAAGGCTAGAAGGGAGAAGAGAAAATGCAAGGAGGAGGAGGCGGAGGAAGGGAAGACAGAAAAACATCATGGATCACCGTAAGCAAGACTGCTGGGTGGAAGGAACAAATCCAATTTTCAACAAGCACCCCAAAGATCACGGTCACAAGCTCCTCTTGCAATCATTTCACAACCATTAACATTCCATAGACAAACAAGGAAGAGGAGGACTGCACAGAAGGGAAGAGAAGGCATACGCCTAGGAGGAGTATGGAGGGTGTGTGGAGGAAGCAGGAAGGGCAATGAAGGCAAATGGAGAATGAACAAGTGGAAGGAGAATATATGGAGAGACATAGGCTTGCGCCTGGCATTCAGTTAAGAAAATGGCTGAGACTGGTGATCACTGATTAAGCTTCAGTAGCTCCATACCTGGTCACTTCTGCAACTTCTTCAGATCTGATGGGGTATGTAAAATCACACCATTATTTCTTACATTTTCAGCCTCCCGGGAAAGAGATGGAGCATTGTGATGAATGCTGCAGCCTCATGTGACCACAGGTAAATGTATTACGGAGAAAATATGGGACCAAATAAAGATACAGGCAGTAGTTTTGTCCAGAAGGGCAACCAGGCCTTTTCTGATCGAAATAATGTATTGCCTCAAATGTAGGAAATACTTTGAAGCTGGGGATAATAACAGAAACAGAGCTCCTAAACTACTGACAAATGAACAGATCCTATCTTGTAACACTCTGCTGTATCTAGATCAGTGGCTCTCAACCCATGGATCCCCAGATGTTTTGGTCTACAACTCCCAGAAATCCCAGTCAGTTTACCAGCTGTTATGATTTCTGGGAGTTGAAGGCCAAAACATCTGGGGACCCGCAGGTTGAGAACCACTGATCTAGATCAAATGTGATCTGCATAACATTTAAGAAAAGGAGAAGGTTCTCCTATTTATTTAACTCTATGGCATGTGAAAGTTGCCACTGAAGTTGTTTGATTTTATGGGTGTCAGACATCTGTCTTTTTTAGTCTGACATAGGAGCATATTTACGATTAAACGAATAGTATTAGCTCTTCTCTATTTTTATATATTATATTAGGAGGTCATATCCTGGCAAGCTGGTACAGTTAAAAGTCAGCTCACACAACCAACCAGGCATGTAAATAATGTAGCAATTTTGGTAACTAATGAACCATTATGCAGTTGCTTAGCCAATTGTCCCAACATCAAACCCACATCATACAATTAACATTTTCCATTCATTTTATTTAGGGTGGGTAATGTCAAAACATGTACTGTATGTGACCGAATTTGTGGGCTCATTAGTGTCTATGCATCCTCAAAGATAAGCTTCTGTATGATCAAATCTAGTAAGATTCTATTCCATCTCAAATCCAGTCAACAGCCAATGTTAAAAAGGGGGATTTGGATCTGAAGAGTTCTCAGGTGCTCGATGCCCAGGCAATACTGGGCATCGAGTGTGGTAGGCCTTTCATCTCAGAGGTCCTTAAGTAGAAATTTATATTCTTACTGGAACATCATGGGCACTTGAGGTTGGTCTCTCTTTAGAATTTTATTTTCCTTTCCGTCATTCGTGCCTCTCATTTTATTGTTGTTATGATTAGGCATAACCTTTTCCAGTGGTTACAGGGTACATTGCAGGAAGCATTCATGAAAAATACTAAACGGAAACTGTCAAAATAGCTGACATAAATTGTGCAAAATACAACTTGTTCAGCCCAGAGGAATGATTCTCGTGTCATGCTTTATGTATGAATTCATTTCTCTGGCTTTTAATGGCAGTATGCTTGTCATAGGCCTGAATTTCATGGGTTACACCCTACTACATTTAGTTTTTTAAAAAATTATATTGGTTTTAAAACTTTATCATATTAGATGGAGCCCTTTTGGTGTTATACACCAATGTACTGGTTCTATAGGCTGAAGCAAAGAACTTCTGGAGCGATGGAGCAGTGATGGAGAGTTTGCAGAGAAAGGCATCTCTGTCTCTGCAGAGATCTGTCTTCTGATTCCATGTAGCTCATGGGTAACCCTTCACTTTACCCAATCATAGTGCTATGACTCAGGGTCATTGTAGTGTATATGGGCATTTTATTCTGCTGTTGTAGCTCTGCCTACACTGCCAACGTAGTTACATACGACCGTGTAGTTGTCTGGCCAACAGCTTTGTGATCATTAACTGTTAAATTCCCCCGAGAGAGTGTTTTATTTTGAAAAGTGGCATGTAAATAAATATATACTTCTGAAACAGAACAAAAGTTATAATGGTATAGTTCTCAGCCTTTAGGGGATAATATACTTTCAGCTTTTTGAGTTAGTAACCTAGCATTGGTGCTTAACTGATGCCATGTCAACAGTATAAACAAATGATACCATTTTCAAAGAAAGATTCATAAATGTATCAGTATGAATCTTTGTGTACAAAAAAAGTAACACAAGAATGAACTGTGGGATCTTTGCTCTCTCGTGCCAAATACCAGTGCAACTATATGCAAGTTGAAAGGTGCCTGACCTTATGCGAAGATAAACTGCACTGAAACCTGATGCTAACTAGTAACTACACTTATGCCTAGGAAAGCTAGCCCCTGTTTAAGGGAAAATAGATAGCCACCCTTCCCCATATTTATTCTAGAGATTCTAAAAGTTCCTTTTCTAGAGAATGACTCCCAGAAGAACAAGTCAGCTTGCTGACTGGCTAGAGCGGGGGGATTCTGGGAATTGTAATACCCAAATAACTTTTCCAAGCTCTGATTTATTCCACTTGAGGCTTACAAAAATGTAGCTGTGCTCCATGGGTTGAGTTCTCCCCTCCTTCTTCTCGCCAACTTGTTGATACAGGAAAAGACCTATCCAAACCCAAAAAGGCTTACTTCTTTTACTAGATATACAATGTCTGCTTGCTCACTTCATTCTGCCTTTGAATTGTAGGGATCCTTATGTAATGGATGCAGTGGACACACAGAGATGTTCTCATGACTGAAACTGACATGATAACCACAAAACTCTCAGAAGGCTTGAGCAAACATAGCTGGAGCACCCAATGCTGTGGAAGTGGAGGAGTTATGAAGGCTTATGAAATGAAAATATATATGTGGTAGATGGACTCCTTTGCTAATTGTATTACAATGGCCCAAGGGAACTCTGAATATTGTCCTGCTACTGCTTATACTACAGTGAGGTGGAAAAAGCAAGAACAAACTGTACAATTGGATGATCAAATGGGAAGTGCTAAAACATGTAGTGAAACATAGCCATAGCAAGTTAAAAATAGTGTGTCAGCAAGAACAGTGTCAGTTAATTATTGCACCGATCATACAAAATTGGCTCCCTCACACCTTGTCTCCTTGAGGGATAGAATGTAACACCCATGAGAAATGAGGGCCCTGCATTTTGCTAGGCAGCACTGGTGGCTTCCACGTCAATGGAAACACTGAAATGCTGAGATGTTTTTGAATGACCTTTAAAGGAGCTACCCAAGGTGTCAAACCTATTTTAATGATAGATTTCAGTACCTTGGATATACCTCAGGGTGGATATACAATGTAAATTTCATGTAGTTTGCAATCACTTTAACTGCCATGGCTCAACGCTATGACATCATGGGAGTTACATTTCACAAGCTCTTTCACTTTCTCTGCCGAAGAGTGTTAACGCCTCACTGAACTACAACTCCCAAGACTCCACAACATTGAGCCATGGTAGTTAAAGTGGTGTTAAACTTCATTAATTCTACAGTGTAGATGTACACTCAGAAGACTGAAATATTATTGGAATCTTGGGGTCAGGGATAGTATCCCCTCTGCTTACTGGCCTGGATAACAGTGGTTTCTGATTGTGCCATGGATCATGCTAGCTGTCTTAGGGATTCCAACACCTGATGATACCTTCAGCCTTCTTCCAGTTCACATTTAAGTCAGGGGTATCAACTCATTTTCACCGAGGGCCTTACAGTTGCTTTCAAAGGGCCATTTGTAATTGTAATACTCCATAAATGTAACTATATTGCCCTGATATTGAAAGCCTCATGGGTCACATAAAGTGACATGGTGAGCTGGATTTGGTCTGTGGGCTTTGCATTTGACATTCATGATCTAAGTAATGGGACTGATGAGAAATATTCCCTATGCTTCATTATAGAGCAAAATGAGCCAATCTATTTGAGAGCTAGTCTAGTTGTGTGACTGTGATTTTTTTTGTGATACTGTGTGTCTCAATATAATGGATAGACTTCATTTAGAGCTTGTTGTGTATATATCCAATGGATAACTTCAAGGATCAAGTCTTGATTTCAAGATTTTCATACATGCATACCGTGTTTCCCCGAAAGTAAGACAGCGTCTTACTTTCTTTCCCCCCCGAAAAGTCCCCCTACGTCTTACTTTCGGGGTACGGCTTACATTGGGCGACGGTAAGCCATACCCGTTCTGCCACGCCCCGCCGCCAGCGCCGCTGCCGCTGCTGCCGCCGTCACGCCGCCGCCGCAACCGGCCCATCGGCCGCGGCACACCTCCGCGGCACACCTCCTGCCAGGCCTCCAAGGAAGGGTGGGGGGAAGAGAGCCAGAGGCGTGGCAAAGCGGCGCTGCGTCAGAGTGACGCGTCGCCGCTTACACGCCCTGGCTCTCTTTCCCCACCCTTGGAAGGGAGGAGGAAGAGCACCATGGGCGGGGAGAAGGGACGACGCGTCAGAGTGACGCGTCGTCCCTTCTCCCGCCCCATGGCTCTCTTTCCCCACCGTTGGAAGGGAGGAGGAAGAGCGCCATGGGCGGGAGAAGCGGCGCTGCGTCACTCTGACGCGTCGTCCCTTCTCCCCGCCCATGGCTCTCTTTCCCCACCCTTGGAAGGGAGGAGGAAGAGCGCCATGGGCGGGAGAAGCGGCGCTGCGTCACTCTGACGCGTCGTCCTTCTCCCCGCCCATGGCTCTCTTTCCCCCACCCTTGGAAGGGAGGAGGAAGAGCGCCATGGGCGGGAGAAGGGACGACGCGTCAGAGTGACGCGTCGTCCCTCTCCCCGCCCATGGCTCTCTTTCCCCACCCTTGGAAGGGAGGAGGAAGAGCGCCATGGGCGGGGAGAAGCGGCGCTGCGTCACTCTGACGCGTCGTCCCTTCTCCCGCCCATGGCTCTCTTTCCCCACCCTTGGAAGGGAGGAAGAAGAGCGCCATGGGCGGGAGAAGGGACGACGCGCCAGAGTGCGGCGTGGTCCCGTCTCCCCGCCCATGGCTCTCTTTCCCCACCCTTGGAAGGGAGGAGGAAGAGCGCCAGGGGCGGGGAGAAGGGACGACGCGTCAGAGTGACGCGTCGTCCCTTCTCCCCGCCCATGGCTCTCTTTCCCCACCCTTGGAAGGGAGGAGGAAGAGCGCCATGGGTGGGAGAAGCGGCGCTGCATCACTCTGACGCGTCGTCCCTTCTCCCCGCCCATGGCTCTCTTTCCCCACCCTTGGAAGGGAGGAGGAAGAGCGCCATGGGCGGGAGAAGCGCGCTGCGTCACTCTGACGCGTCGTCCCTTCTCCCCGCCCATGGCTCTCTTTCCCCACCCTTGGAAGGGAGGAGGAAGAGCGCCATGGGCGGGAGAAGCGGCGCTGCATCACTCTGACACGTCGTCCCTTCTCCCCGCCCATGGCTCTCTTTCCCCACCCTTGGAAGGGAGGAGGAAGAGCGCCATGGGCGGGAGAAGTGGCGCTGCGTCACTCTGACGCGTCGTCCCTTCTCTCCCCGCCCATGGCTCTCTTTCCCCACCCTTGAAGGGAGGAAGAAGAGCGCCATGGGCGGGGAGAGAGGGACGACGCTCAGAGTGACGCGTCCCTTCTCCCGCCCATGGCTCTCTTTCCCCACCCTTGGAAGGGAGGAGGAAGAGCGCCATGGGCGGGGGGTAGGGTCGACGCGTCAGAGTGACGCGTCGTCCTTCTCCCCGCCCATGGCTCTCTTTTTCCCCACCCTTGGAAGGGAGGAGGAAGAGCGCCATGGGTGGGAGAAGCGGCGCTGCATCACTCTGACGCGTCGTCCCTTCTCCCGCCCATGGCTCTCTTTCCCCACCCTTGGAAGGGAGGAGGAAGAGCGCCATGGGCGGGAGAGCGGCGCTGCGTCACTCTGACGCAGCGTCCCTTCTCCCGCCCATGGCTCTCTTTCCCCACCCTTGGAAGGGAGGAGGAAGAGCGCCATGGGCGGGGAGAAGCGGCGCTGCATCACTCTGACACGTCGTCCCTTCTCCCCGCCCATGGCTCTCTTTCCCCACCCTTGGAAGGGAGGAGGAAGAGCGCCATGGGCGGGAGAAGTGGCGCTGCGTCACTCTGACGCGTCGTCCCTTCTCCCCGCCCATGGCTCTCTTTCCCCACCCTTGGAAGGGGAGGAGGAAGAGCGCCATGGGCGGGAGAAGGACGACGCGTCAGAGTGACGCAGCGTCCCTTCTCCCGCCCATGGCTCTCTTTCCCCACCCTTGGAAGGGAGGAGGAAGGCGCCATGGGCGGGAGAAGGACGACGCGTCAGAGTGACGCAGCGTCCTTCTCCCCGCCCATGGCTCTCTTTCCCCCACCCTTGGAAGGGAGGAGGAAGAGCCATGGGCGGGAGAAGGGACGACGCGTCAGAGTGACGCAGCGCGCTTCTCCCGCCCATGGCGCCCTTCCTCCTTCAAGAGGGAAAGAGAGCCATGGGCGGGAGGTGGGACGGCGCGTCAGAGTGACGCAGCGCCGCTCTCCCGCCCATGGCGCTCTTCCCCACCCTTCCTTGGAGGCCTGGCAGGAGGTGTGCGCGGAGGTGTGCCGCGGCCGATGGGCCGATTTGCGGCGGCGGCGGCGGAGGAGGTATGTCTTACATACGGGGTACGGCTTACATTAGCCGACCCCTCTGACACCCCCGATACGTCTTACAATCGGGGGTGTCTTACTTTCGGGGAAACACGGTATCATTTGGACAATATTTACTTTCCTTATCTGTGCAAGCTTAATCCTCTGGTGTAAAATCAATTCCTGTCTTTTGCTGTTTTGTGAGTTTTACTCTGGGAACTGATAGCATTATTCTTTGTGTATTTCTTTAGAAGTTCAGTGGAGCTTATCCACAGGTAAATCTGCACAAGGACAGAGTCTCAGGCGGAAGTCCTAAATGCAATTTCTGGGAAGTAAATGCCATCATACTCAAAAGGATTTGATTCTGCATAATGGGTGATCTGAACATTTTGTTGACAATGCAAAGGACTTGGACTGCAAGACTAATTTTAAAGTGGAGACAATGGATGTCCTTATTGGATCTGTGTGTTCAAGTCAGCTGTTGACTTATGGTGACCCCATGAATTGCATAGGATTTCCTTAGGGAAGAAATGCTCAAGAGTTGGTTTTGCTGGTTCCTTTTATACATGCATATATGAGAATGATCAGAGCTGGAAAGGGATGGGAAGACGAAACAGACAGAATTGAAATGATACAGCTGAGGTGGGCTTCAATGAGGATGTATTCTCTTGAGAACATGCACTTCAAGAAGCAATGGCTGAGTGATCCCAGTGCCTCCCACTCAAGAGAGACTGGACAATCCAAGAGGTAATGAACATACAAGCAGGAGGGTGCTAAACTTTCTTAACATGTGTCACCAGGCCCAACGCTAGGGCTTCTTGAACTTCTGGACCAATCTCCCACTGTCCTAAGCCATGACAGACGCCTCTTCATGAGGTTTCCTTTCCTCGGGCTATTTGCTCCTGAGAGCCCTTGCTTCCTACTCATACCTCTTGTCCCCCTGAGAGTTCTGGTTCTGCTGGTTCCCAGTGGTTTGTAGATCAGGTATATTGGCAAAGTCGTCCTGTTCTGAGAGCCCCAAAACAAGGGATAGCACCACCATACGGCCTTCCCTGTCCAGAGGAGATCCCACCAGGGGAGTGATGAGGCCCCAGGTTCAGTGAGCAGGATGCAGATAAAGGAAACATAGACAGACAGGAAAGAGAAAAAGAAGAACAAAGCATAAGAAATGAAACCAGTAGGAAAACAAATAACAGTTGAACCACAGTGAAACAAGAGTTGAATATACACCAGTTGTACAAAACACACTCAAATACTCAGTATCCTTGGGATATTCAGAGGCCTGAATAAACAGAGGGCAGATGAATCATAATACTTTGTAGGGGACCCATGCCCTTCATATGGGCAAATGTCTTGTAGAGTAAACAAGGTTGCCACAGTGGCCTCTCCTGGCCTCTCAAATAAGATAGCAACATGACCTCTTTCCAGAAGCATCATTTCATTTGCAGCCCGCCGGAACATGAACACAAAAGCACAAACATGATACTAGTTAACCTAATTCTGCCACTGTGGATGTCTAATATGGAAAGATAGTCATGTAAATGTCCCCTCTCCCCACAAAGGGATTTCATGAAGTACATCACACCATTATTCCTTGAAGTTGTTGCTTGCAATGTAGGAAACAAAGCAAAGTGATACTTTGGATGAGAAGAGTACCTAAAATCTTTTGTGGAAGGCAAGAGAGCATAACATTACTGTAATATGGACATCATTACACTGACTGTGTAACATTAATGAATAGTATTTCATATGTAAAATGTGCAAGGTTAGTGATCTTTTTTTGGAAACCCAAGCTGATTGCAGAAAGAAATATTGTTGAAGTTGAGTGGAAACGGTAGTAGTGCACAAATCATTGCACAGTTTACTAATTTTATGTGGACTGCTAGTTTGCTAAATGAGTTTTATAGCCATTAGAAATAATGAGCTTTTCATTGCTAACTCCAAGGAAGAACTTTTGATAAGAGCTGTTTGGCAGGGAAATGCGCTGCCTGAGAGTGTGGTGGCGGCAGCTTTTAAACAGAGGATGTGTGGCCATCTGATAGGAGTGCTTTCATTGTGTATTCCTGCATGGCTGGATGGCCATTGTAGTCTCTTCCAACTTTACGATTTTATGATTCTATTAATGAATTTGGATGAGAATATTAAGAGAAAACAATGTAAAGCATTGCTGGATGCGTGTTTGTACAGCTAGATGTATATTGCAAGGTACCTGAATTCTGTGTAGCAAGCATCCAGTTTAATGGACTGGGGCATTAATCTATTGCCAGATTTTAAAGTGGACTAACACTGAACAAGAAGCATCCTTAAGGGAATTAATGCACACAGCAAATAGGCACTGACTGTTATAACTACAACTTTTACCTCAGCGATTTTCTGGTAGAGTTCCATGTTTTCCAGGCCATCTATTTAGGAACAGCAGGGAGGAAAACACTCAGGTTTTTGGGACCAATTTGTTCTGTTGTTATAAGTCTAAACACAACATATGATGTCATGGCAGAGGAAAACCTTATCTATAGTGCACTTGGATGTCTGGGCCTTGTAAATTGTTGTTGTTTTAATTTTATACCTCACTTCTGCAGAAGACCTGATGGTTTTTCAGTTCTGAGCAAGAAAATTCTTTAGCATTTGTTGGCAGGCAACTGTGCTATATGCCCCAGGCTGTCATGCGCAGTCCAAACAACAATCAGTGCCATGACCCCAGTTCAAGTGTTGTGTTTCCCTCAATGAAGTGCAATACACTTGCTCTCTCTGACATGCATGCTCTTCTGCTAGTTGTGGTCACACCTTGTGAAACCTATTACATCTCTGGATTCAGAATGGGTCAGTGCACTCAGTTGACTAGAAAAAGGTGTTGGAGAAAAGCTTTGGGGCAAGACTTGGCATAATTTGATTTGAAGCAGTTGAGCTGCATGTGCTAGGAGACCATCTCAGCCTGCTGCTGAAGGAATGAGAGGGCGCAAAAGACAGCAAATGATCTGGCCCGGGGTAGGCCAATCACCATGCTGCCACTAATTCATATCAGGTTAGAAGGACCATCACCATCTAACATGCTTCTTTCTCCATTAAATTAGAGAGTGCATCATAAGTAGATAATAATATGGTCCCTTTGATAGCAATCAACCAGCGAGCATGGCTTCATCATGAAAATACTGCCAGCAGGTACTTGCTGTGTTCTGGCTCAATTCTTGCCAACGGCTTACAGCCTGACCTTGAGACAAGACTAAACTAACCTTCCCCTCATTCAATCTGAGGAATGTATAAACAAGAGGATTATGAGAAAAAAGTTCTTTATGGAGAGAAGTGACACAACAACCACTTGAAAAAAAGAAGTGAGGCAAAAGAACTGAACTTATTCAGCAGAACCAAAGAGCACCTTTGCCATGATTCTGTTCCAGTACTTGTCAATTATGGTGTTGTGTGTCTTCAAGTCATTTCCAACCAGTAATTACTATGTGTTCTTGTCAAGATTTTTCAGAAAGGCTTTGCCTTTGCCTCTACTGAGCTTGGGGGATTATAAGTTGCCCAAGGTCACTCAATGGCCAAATGGGGATTTGAACCTTGTCCTTCAGAGTTGTCATTGAATGCTCAAAATGTAACACCATGCTGTCTCCCTATGGTCCAAATTTAGTTCCAATTTGAGGATACCCATTTATTCAATTGATTTTGCCTATATGCTGACAAACTATGCTATAATTGCATGGGTTGGTGTACTCTGGTTGGAAGTGACCAATAGAATTCAGGACTATTTCTGAATGGGAATCTCTTGGTCTCATGATGTTGTTAGACTTCCACTTGAAATGTCTCCCACCTTTGGCTATGGAAAATATACCTGATGCAGTGCAACAGCCTCTGAAGGCCAAAAAGTTCCCAGCCAGCTATACCTTTTTCCCTGTCATCATTTTTAATTTCCCTCCTCCCTATCTTCTCTACTGCACAATTTCTATATGATTAACATTAAAAATGAAGATTCCTATTGCATGAAAATATGCATGCAATTGAGTCTTATTCAGTTCAATAGATTTTCTTCCCAAATAAGCCCAACTAACATCTTACAGCTCTGGCCAGTGCTCTTGAAATCAATGGTCCATGGTCTAGTGCTAGTCGATGAGGCATCAGCTGCTTGTCTGTAGTGAAACCATGTAAATAAGACAATAATATGGCACAAATATGGCATGAGTTCTTGGCATACTATTAAGAAAAATCTACTTTGCTATGTGAGATATGTTGAGAAGCACTGGTATAGGCCAAGTTGTTTAGAACTAGTCCAGGCCACCTGTCCCCACAATTGAAGAATAATGTGTAAACTGGCATCTATTATATTCCCTATCCTGCAGTGTTTTGTGAATGTAATGTTTAAAATTATAATTGAGACCTGAAGAAAAATGGTGTAGTGTATCTCCTCATCTCCAAAAAGAAGTACTGGAGAAAGAATAAAAGTCAGAATAAACCTGCCAACAGATTTGAAAATAGTCAAATGGTTGAAAAAAATGAAAGTGGTCATTGACATGGCTTCTTAAGATGTCCTATGCATGCACATCCACTTTGGACAAAGTCCACAGCCAAGGGGCACTGCTTCAGAGAAATTTGTGCTTTGTTTGAGGCAATCTCTAAAGCAGCTTAAAGCAAATTGGGATATGTCTGAACCACAGGAGTCTGTTCTAGAGGTTCAGGGGACAAATATATTATAGATATCAATTTAACATCAATATATTTCCTTTTCAAGCCATCTGTTTTTTTGTTTTTTTAAAAAAAACCAACACTAGGCAGGAAAGGAAAGAAAGGATGTCTATATCTCTGTGATGGACTATTCTATTTTCCAATCAGGGAACAGCTTTACCACACTTGTCCTTTTCTTTCTGCAATCAATGTGCTGTGTGGAGCAGTGCATCCTTCCCACTTCCACAATGGACTCAAATTGGTCTTTGATCATTAAAAATTGCCCTCATTGGGATGTTTTTGCCCTCCACATTTCATCCTTTCATTCCTAAGTTTTATTCTTTGTACATCTGAAAATGTTGGGCAATCTCTTGAGCACTGCTGACACTCAGGAGTATGCCTCTTGTTTTCCAGTAGCTTTCTTCTGGCTTCAATGATCTTGACTCTAAGATTAGAAGGAGGTGACCTATGGAAGCTGCACAAAATGTTGATTTGTATTCTCACTCTCTGATAGCACTGTTTAATTTGGGAATTCTAGCCATGATATTCCATGCTGTATCCCGCCTTCTTATTTTTCCATTGTGACTAACAGCCAACACATCTTGGCTACTAAGTAAAGTTGAGTCATCAATGGTCTGTTTTTAATTTTTGTGTGTAGGTGGGTGATTTTTCCCTTAGGTGTCCTTTAAAATATTTGATTTGTATTCCTGCAAGCCTTCTGATACCTCTCCTCCTATAGCTCCATTTTAGTGTCACTTCTGTCATCACTCATCTCTTTGATTTGCTATTGCAGAAGGATCAAAGGTGGTGGTAGTAATGGTGGTTGGAGGAAGAGGCTAAAATTGATGCCCATCCACAATATTCATTATATAACCACTATTGTTTGAAGATAAAAGCAAGTGTGTGTGTGTGTGTGTGTGTGTGTGTGTGTAGACAACAAGATGAAACTGAGGGCCCTTCCACACAGCCCTATATCCCAGAATATCAAGGCAGAAAATCCCTCATTAGCTGAGTGTGGGCTCAGATAACCCAGTTCAAAGCAGATACTGTGGGATTTTCTGCCTTGATATTCTGGGATATAGAGCTGTGTGGAAGGACCCTGACTTACAAGGATTGGCTTTAGTTGAGAAAAGATTGTGTGCCAGTTTTCCCCTAGAAGGGTTGAGAAAATGTAACCATGGTTTTTATAAGGAGCTGGAAGTTATTATCCAGTTAACCCCTCTCTCCAAAGGAAAGATTTCCATCAGGTTAATGGGGTAGGCCTTTCCTCTCCTTTTGGTTCCCCCAGAGATTCTCTAGAGCAAATCTGGAACCGTGGGGGGGGGCCCCCCCACACACGACGACACAACTGCATGCCCAGACACCAGTGTGCCCAATACTGGATTATGCTCTGTTAGCAAAGACAAGATGGTGCTTTGCTATCACTTCTTTATACAAGTACAACTTTCATAATGCAATCGTATAAATAGCAATAATGACTAGCAGCTCCAATTTCAGCAGGGTGATGAATCTACTCTAAGTTTTGACCCAAACTTTAAATGAAATGCTCACTGACTGAAACCTATTTCCAAATAAGTTCACCACTTCAGATAGCTCCCTTTACAGTTATACCTAAAGTGCATCATTGCCCACAATGGGCATACCAGCTGCCACTGCAAAGTGGTCTCTGTTTTTCATACCCTGTTCTCCAAAGCAGTAGGATAAAACTGGCTTTTGTGAAAGGGTTGGACAAGGTTTTAACCACTGACCCCCTAATATTATAGCCTAGCTTCCAGCTGCTTATATTCATACCTAAGGGTTCATAACCAAGGGCTCTACCTTTCTGCATTGGTTGAGCAACAAGTGGGTATGATACAGGTAGTAATTACATTCTACGGTGCCCAAATTTTCAGATGAATGCTTCTGTACAGAAATGACTCACATGTGTTGGTTGTCTCAATTTCAATCGTATAAATACTCTGGGATTGTAGAGTTGGGATTGATTATTCCATCAGGATAATGCTGTCAGAGTTGAGCCCACACAGATGTGAAAACAACTGATTGCATGGATAGGGATTCTTCAGCTGTCATGGCAAATTAGAGCTCAATGTCTGCCCTTTGCAAATAAACACTGGTCTCCATAAAAGCTGGATGCAATCCAGTTGAGCCAAACATACAGTACGTCTTGTACTCAAAGCTAGCTCTGATGTGCAAAGGGAGAGATGTAAGCTAGCTACTAGTTTTCATGCTAACATTAACTGCTAGAACTTCTGACACCACCCTAACACAGATTTTTGGATCTAAGGAGGTAAGGATGTATGGTGACTAGTAATAAGTGACCCACCAATACCTATCTAAATGGCTTGGAACAGGGAAAGCCATAGGAATGATTACATCCACACAGCCAGATCTATTTACCATCAGTAGAGAGAAGAACATGGCTACCTGCCACTTGCCATCTAAGCAAGAGGTCATTTAAGTCTTCCTGTTAGCAGCTGCAACTGAGAACTGGCCCAACCTTCCTTGCTGTTGACACCAGGACCAGAGACAGCTTAATATCATGTTAATATCATGTTTATAGTTACATTATTTATTTATTTATTCATTGTCATTTTCATTAAAAAATTATTATACAATTGAGTTTATGGCCGTGAGATTTCACCCCTAAGCGTAAAAGTACTACTGATGCACTATGTAAATACAGAAGAGAAAAAATGGAAATGTGAATGCCCTCAGTGTTTGTAGTACACTGAGAAAGTCTTGCTTTACATTCCCCTCACCAGGCCTCTGCTTCTTAGTTTTGAAATACTGACCAAGAATTGTTCACATATCACTTTTCTGACCTCAGCAAAAACAGTAGAGACTAAGAAAGCATCAGCTATAAATAGCTGAAACATTGTTCTATAAGCACTGTCTCCTGCCAGTCATCGTGCAGCCGTTTCCACCTTCTGTGCTACAGCAGTGACAATTATAGCAACACGATAGTTTGGGGGGGGGGGGGGTCTAGCAGGTAAGAGTCATACATTCAGAATGCTGGTTCCTCTGACTGATCATCTTATTCTTGAAGAATATAATCTTATCCCAACGACAGTAAATTGGTTAGTAGTATTCACTTAAAAATGCTAAGTTTGAAAAAAAAGAAGTTCCACTTGTCTGCGGGGAATGAGACTCGTATTTTATTGCTGAGAATGGGTCTTTGCACATGTGAATGGCATCTGTTAAAAGAGAAGCACAAGAGCTTACAAACAAATATATTTCCAAAGCAATTGCCCACCTTTGTTCTGGGAAAAGGCACAATGGGACTGATCAGACATAAGAACTTAAGTAGACCTGTGCTGACTCAGACCAAAGGCCTGCATAGTCCCAACACCCAGATGCCTGTGAGATGCCCACAAGAAGGACAGGAGTGCAATTGGCCTCTTTGGCTGTTATGTCCTAGAAACTGGTATTTGGAAGCAGACTGCCTTTAACATGTAGTCAAATTTCTGTATCTAATTTAAAATATTTAAGGATCAAGCCTTAAGACAAGGATGTGAATTATACAGTCTTTCACATGCTGTTGTGTCACAATTCTTAGAAAATACAGTCACCATATCCAATGGCGAGGAATACTGGGGACAGAAGTCCAACAGCAAGTTGCAGCAGTGTGCCTCCATTGAGAAAAGAGAGATTCAACTCTAGCTGATTCTACAATAGCCACGTATTCCTGTATACAACAGGCAAGGTAAACAGAAGATACCTCAAGGAAAGCATGTGTGTATAGCTAAATAAGAGGGAAAGTGGGGAAGGTTTCAGAAAAACTGCTAAGCACATTATGTTTTTTATAAGCATACATCCATAAGTATGATTCCCAAAATAGAAATCCTAAGGTTGGAGGCTAGTGAAAGATTTAAAAATCATCCATGGATGCATTTTGGAAGAGGCCTTCAAGTTATCTAGAGCAGAGCTTTTTCCATTTGTGACCCTTTTCCACCTGAGAAATTCTCACATGATCTCAGGGGAGTATGTATGTGTATATATATGGTATAAAATCAAGTGTTTACTGATAATTAGCATTTGCAAGTCTTGCTAAACAGGCTGGTTTTCCCTTTCTATGAAATACAATTTGAGCATTTTCTGCAGAGTCCATTGTAAACATTGCATGTTGTTGCTAATAGATTTCTGTAAATGGGTGGTGTTCTGTAAACTTGTAGTGTTGCCACATTTTTCAGGACCCCAACACTGAGCTAAAGGGACCCCATTTGGGGTCGGGACCCACAGTTTAAGAAGCAGTGATTTAAAGAACATTTTAAATATTTTTTCTACTTTGAACCTACATGCATTGGTTGTTTAATTCTGCATGTGCATACTTCTAGTTTTGAATTTTAAAAATTGCTGAAATGTGTCCAACTACTATTTTTGTGTTGTATGCCTATATTATTTCTACCTCTGATATCACATTTTATGTTAAAGAAGTAGTGGCTAAGAACATATGTATTTCATCAATCAAAATATTCTTGTGTTGCACATGCTTGTCTGTGTGTCTTTAAACACAGACAAACATGGCAAAACTTAATGTTCATCTTTGAAAAGCAGAAGGTTGTTAATTACTTGTTGCATTTTATGATAGTTATAAGTTCTAAAAGGGTGGCCTCAATACCATGAAAGCACCAGAATCCCTCTAGTGGAACCAAGCCTTCCCAGAATAGGCTGAGATTGGCTATTGTCTGAATGTATGATCAGATTGAGTGGAATTGTTTTAATGGCGATGTGGTTTTATGCTGGGTTTTTATGTATTTTAATATGTTGTTGTAGTTGTTTTTAAATTGTATAGCATTGAATTTTTGCTGTTATGCCGGTCTGAGTCCCTCGATAGAGGTGAGAAGGTCGGGGTACAAAAGTTTTAAATAAATAAATAAATAGTCATGGAAGTTAAGCAGAGTCAAGCCTGGTCAGTACTTGGATGGGAAGCACTATAGGCTTAGGCTACATTTCCAAGAAAGGTGATGGCAAAATCACATAAGAAAACCTTTTGAAAATCATGCAGCTGCCATGGTTTTTTTTTTGCCTTGTTGCTTGTGTTGTATTGCGGGCAGAGACTGTCTGTGTAAAATGTCCCGAGTCGCCTTCGGGCTGAGAGGGGCAGTATAGAAACGTGACAAATAAATAAATAAAAATAAATGTTTCACCAAGCAACTTGAAAGACATATGAACATATACACACCGGCATAGATTCCTGTTGATGTGGAAGTTAGTTTCTATTCTGTCTACTGATATTAAAGGAATGGATGGAGAAACATGCCACTTGGGATCAGGAATAAGTATAACTTCTTTGTCTTGAAAGTTGCACTTTGGATTCTAGGATTTGGTCACTAGCCTTTGTTCTAGACACCCACTGCTGGTGCTTTTTATAACTCTGTAACACTTTAAAAAGTGATTACAGGGAGGGAGAGCTGTAATCATTGCTTCTGAGATTTTATGTTTTTGTCCTATACAGTCCTTTATGTTACTTTCAGCAGATGACATAGCCGTGCTACTTCAGCCTCCCACAGAGCCAGTGGTTGATAAATACATTTCCATTAAAATGCAAGGAGCAATGTAAAAATAAGATTTTTTTTTAAAGCACAAAGCTAATGGATTTTCTGTAAGTGTGAGGGGTGATGGTGCTAAATGGCAGTAGCTTCTTGAAAAGAAACAACAATTAGGCTGATCAGCTTGTTCTTGATCAGTGGGTACTTTCCTCTTTATCTCCCAACCCATTAAGGCTGGAATAAGCAAACACAGAGGTCCACAATCCTCAAGAGATCAAGTGAGATTCATCTATAAATCAGGAAGCAATGTGACGGAGAAAACAAGCCTAAGAAATTACATACAGACAATGCGTTGTTGAAGAAATATGTCTGCATACAGACATATTTCCATTTTAAATTTATTCAGTGGCGTGGGAACACTCAACAGGACAGTCGAGAATTATAGAAAATGTGATATAGTAATAGAATGCAGTGGTTTCTGAGACAAAATGAGAGGAATATGTAAGTCATCAAGTCCTACATCAAAGGCAAGGCAGCATGTCTATATAAGCTGTCCTACCACTGATTGTCCTGCACAACCTGAACTACTGGGGGCTGAAGACAGGCAATTGATTTAGAACAATGTTTATTTTCCATGCTTCCAGTGACTAGGTTTCAAGGTCCCTCAAAACCAGAAAGTCAAGAGATAGGTGGCTGGGAGCCGACCACCTCCATCTCCAATTGAGTTGTGACTCCTGCTTCTCTATCAACCTTGTCACACAGCCACTGTAGTCGCTTTGCATCATCAGGGGGCATGGGGATCCTAGAGCCTTATGCACTGCATCACCCAGTACCAGCTGAGAGCGGTCCTAAGAGGGGAAGCATGGAGCATGTGTGGAGCATGCGGCTTCCCCCCATGATTCCAATGACAATGCGAGAAGCCTCCCGTGTTGCTGTGGTGGCAGTATTAACTGGTCTGCCCTACTTCACCCACGGAACCCTGCTGGTGTCGTTTGATAGGAGCTGGCAGGCTCTGTGGGTGACCTGGGCTAAACTGGCACATGCTGCCCATTTTAGCCCTTTGTGATGAGGTCGTATGTAAGTGCAGAGAGTGTCAAACTACTTGCAACGCAGTGTGCTGTGCAACTAGCTTGCCACTTTATGAGTCAGGTCTAAGACCACAACTCCCATAATCCCACAATGAACTGGGTAGTTGTGGGGCTTGTCTAAAAAGGAATACCATAATTCCAACTTCTAAACTGGTGTGTGGCATATTGGTAGAAAACAGAGAGAACAGGCTCAGGGTCCTTCCAGCCAGGCCAAAACTCCAAAAGGAATTGGGATTTAAAATCCCACTTCCTCTTGGGATGGAGGCCAAACAGCTGTCTTAAACTCCATGCATTTGCAGGGGTGGTGTCCAGATACTCACCCCTGCTGGCACTACAGAGTGGGAGGAATAAGGCATCGACCCCTCCCCCTGAAATCTGTAGTCCCCATTAATTTTTCTTCAATCCCCCAATTTCTATCATATGAGAGCAGAAGACCCTGAACACTTTTTATATTTGCTGTGTTTCCCTTCCCTTGGCAACTTTGCCTGTTCCTCTTTTCCAGACACCCAAACTGTATTTCTAAATGCTTTGCTAAAGTTTTAAGTTACAGCATTGCTAAAAATTTGAAGATTGAAGGAAAATTAATTTGGCAAGACAGAATTTTTATATTGTGGGATAAATTTGATAACCCTATTTTTGAATCCAGCTCAGTGGAACCAGAGTGTTTCCAACCTTTTAAGATGAACATTTGCATGGGCATGCTGGGAACTGTAGTAAAAAAAGTAACTTTCCCAATCTCAGAAACACACTCTGGCTCTGCTTGGTGGGACTAAGAGGCACCTTACCTTTCACCCCAAAGAACACCTCCCAGAGCCCACCCAAAGTTGTAGCCCAAAGAGGTAATTTTTCCAAGCTTTGCTCCCCCAATCTAAAACTCTGAGGAGCCAGATATAGAGAGCACCAAGAATATGGAGCACTGGCCAAAAGGGAGAACAATTGCTATCTCTGATAAGTGTATTAAGGCATGTTTTTGGTGCAGTTATTAAAATAGAGCTGGAAGGAATAGCATCTAGTCCTTGCTCTGACAATTCCCTGCCAAGCTGTTCTCTGCAGACCTCCAAGGAATATGATTGTACAACCTCCATAAACAGCCACTGTTCCCTGTTCAGCTTACAGTTCAAGACAATACCCATGTTTTTCCTAAACGTTTCCTACAAATAAAACCCACTGAGTATTATCCAGCCTTCATTGACTCCAGTTTCCCCCACTTCTTCTGACATTCTTTCAAACAAATTTCCCAGCCTCCCTACTCTTCTTTTCATTAGGCTAAATATATCAAGTGCCTTCAGCCTTTCCTCATATGATCTGCTACTCTCCTCAGAGCCATAGCTTTCTTTGGAGCTGTTTCTAATTTCTGTGTCACACAGATGCCATGGGCACAATAGCCACTTGACAGGCATTACTGTATCGGTTGT
The DNA here is from genome assembly GCA_030556195.1 of Anolis apletophallus. Classification (NCBI taxonomy): domain Eukaryota; kingdom Metazoa; phylum Chordata; class Lepidosauria; order Squamata; family Anolidae; genus Anolis; species Anolis apletophallus. The sequence continues at coordinate 103,954,101 of JARBWK010000002.1, read as the reverse complement.
ATGCCCACTGTGTTTAACTCTTACTGGCAAGTGCATACATGGACACGGACTCCAACATTTTCTGGCCACTAGTTGCAGTGAGCCTACTTAGGAGCTGTTGTTTCACATAAGAACAAACATGTTTACTTTCCTATCACCAAAAGAAAAAGAATGGCAGCACCACTTATACACAAAAAAACATATCTCAACTGCTTTGAAACCATCTAAGCCTGAGGGCAAATTAACATAATGGTTTAGCTCCCGATCAGTTCTGCCTAGCCCTAATTTATTGTTTTGGTTTTTTCCAGCACTTTATTTCCAGCCCCGGCCCTATTGTTCTGCATTTTGCATAAGCCTCGTCCTGCCATCTTGAATCTGAACATGCCCAGTTTTTCTGGTTACTGGGGAATGATGTTGATTGATATGTTTTATGATGTTTTTACTTTTTTGGTTTTAATTGTTTTAATTATATTGCTTATTTCTATGTTTTAAAATTATGTAACTTTGAATTCCTTGTTTATGCTGGGCTTGGTCCCCATGTAAAATGTCCCAAGTCCCTTCAGGAAGATGGTGGCAGAATAGAAGAATAAAGTTGTTGTTGTTATTATTTTGTAAGCTGATCAAAATACTTTTGTGGCTGAAGTGTGGGGTAAAAATTCTCTAAAGAAAAAAAGTTCCATACCAGTGGTGGCAGGTGACATCTATAGCATTGGGGTAGCGATGCTACTCTGAGGTTTGTCATTGTGCCTTCAAGTTGATTTTATCTTGTGATTACTTTATCACAGGATTTTATCAGCGAGCTTTTTCCAAGAGGGGTTACCACTGTCTTCCTCTGAGGCTGGGAGAGTGTGACTTGCCCAAGGCCCCCAGTGAGTTACCAGGGTCAAGAGGGATTTTAACACTGCTCTTAGTATCCTAGTTCCAAATTCAAACACTACACCATGTCTGCTTTCACTCTGGGTTTTGGTCTGATCTTTAAGCATGTAGTTTATGGTTCTGAACCAATTTAGATTGTTCCTCTTAAGTAGTGTCTAACTCATGACCCTCCAGGTGTTTTGGACTTTATCCTGGCCATTAGACAAGCTGGCTAGGATTTCTGGGAGTTGGAGGCCTAACACTTGAAGAGTCACAAGTTTGACACCTCTGCTCTAAAGTTTGGGCAGAAAATTGGAGTGCTTCACCTCAACAGACATGGAAGTCACTGCCACCCCCAAAAGGTTTCATTCAAGGTCTACTAGGCACTGTTGTGTTGGCTTGATCCACTATTACTTTGTGTAAATGGATTTCTTTGATCTCAGTTGCTCCTAAACAGTAGAAAAATAATTTGAATTTACATGTGTACTGCTCAGCTAACATCAGTGTTTGAGCAGTCTAAAAGTGTATAAACAAACAACAACAGCAGCAACAGCAATCTGATGATACTATTTCAACAGATTTTTTTCAGACCTAGGAAATAATGAATGGATTCCTAAGTCCATATACTGGTTTTCTGTTACTGAACACTTCCGTCCATATCCCTTTCAGGGACTTACATATGCTTTTCTCATTTTTCTTCAAAAGGATCGACAGACATAAGGGTATTGATGTACTTTAGCTTAAAATGAAACACCAGGGCTTCCCAGCTTCCTGCTTTGTGAAGTCAATATGACATTATTGTTATTATTATTATTATTATTTCCTTACCCACCTCTCCTTGTGGCTCAAGGCAGGTTGCAGCATAGTTAAAATACATTGTAAACATTCTATAAATACACATATTAAAATGTATTTCTATAGAAGATACATATTAAACCATATTTCTATGGGATTCTACCTCTCATGGACCTAAGAGGGCAAATCCACTTGAGATGTCACTCCAGTTAAAAGGCAGACAAAGAAGGCACTAATTTAAAGGAGACAAAACTTCTATACTTTTTGAAAATGAGTTTGCTCTTGGCGCTGGAAACGACTGTTTCTTGGCACAACCTGTTAGCAATATACCATCTACCTACGTGTTGTTCTGGTTTCAAAAGCTCTCCACTTAACTGTATTCCATGAGCATTTAAATCTATCCTTTTTGTCAGATATATTCACTGGCTTGAGTTTCTACAATATTTCTCATGAGTTGGTGGACAAATGGTATTAAAGAAGAGTTGGCTGGAGCCAAAAAGTAAAAGCTTGGAAAGGATGCTGGAGCCTTTACATATCCCACAAGTGTGCTAAATTTTATAGAGCCTCACATCTTCCAAAATTTTACAGATAGAAAAGCAGGGCACAAGGAGCCAAATAACATCTGGTTAAGATGGAAAAGTTATTATAAGCTAGGAAAGGATGTAGCAGTTTGATTTTGCCTGAGCCTACAGAAAAGGCCACGTTTCCACACACTCCTTTTGCTGAATTATGTGAGTGTAAACTACTTTTGCCATCTGAACTCAGCTGCCAGAAAACTGATATAAACCGAGGACAAAGGAAGGAAGTAGAAAGAAGAAAAACTGGAACATTTTAAAATCAACTAAAAAAATCAGAGGGCAGAGGATTAATTGGGACTGCCTCTGACAAACTGTGAAGGTTGGAGGGTATGGAGCCAACTGCCTTTGATCTATTGGAATTAGTGGTAAAATAAAGGCAGTGGTAAAATAAAGGCAATTACTCTACATGAGTTGACAACACAAAGTCTGATAAATTTATTCTGGCTTTGTTTAAACATCCCAACCAAGTGAGCTACAAGAAAGCGAACAAGATGTTGGTTAGCTGCCTAAATCCTAAATCATATCATCTGAACTTGGAAGCTAAGCAGAATCGGGTCTCTTTAGTACTTCAGTGAAAGGGCACCAAGGAATACATGTGGTGTCGACTATATTTTAGAGGAAGGTAATGCCAAACCAGCTGTAGGTATTCCTTGCCTGAGGAAATACTATGGAATTCATGGGGTCATTAACAGCTGTGAGCTGGATTGAAGGTACATCTACACAGAGAGCATCGCAATTCTATGTGTGAAGACATAGGGAGTATTTACTTCCTGAGGCGTCAGTAAATCATATCCTCTATTTTTACATACTATTAAGCTTAAGTGGCTAACTGGAAAAAATATTGCACGCCTGGGAAAATATTGGCCAACATTAAGGCAAAGGAAGGCACAATAAAACTCCCTTTGCTCCAAAGGAAGAATGTAACAATGTTACACTCTGAGATAAGGCGACAGCACAGGCGTCAGATTAGCCCCTGGTGCTTGAAATTTAGAAGCTGTCACCAACAGGGAAAGCATTTAAAACAGATTAAAAACCACACACTTCAAGCCACTCTGACAAAGCTGCCTTTATAGATCACAGCAAGGAGGTCCTGAAAAGGCTGATAGGCAGGGATTTTCATGGGCAAAAAGTCCAAACCCCCTGTTTGTAAAGGGGTGGTGGTGGAAAAGTCACCTCAAATGTTTGTCAAGATTTGGAGTAAAGAATACTTCATGGAAAGCGAAGAGAAGAAAAATATTTTCTTAAGAGCTATGAGGTAGTTTTATGCCAAACAGGTAACATTAGTAATCCCAACAGTACAATGAGTTACTTTGTGGACAAATTGGGTTCAAGTTTCACCATGAAGTTCATAGGACACCTACATGTCCACCATTCGAAGTTTCCATTTGAAAATTGGGAGAAAAGATATGATCGGTCACACATGCCACTGTTGCTCAACTGATGCTGAAACCTACATCCCATAGGTACAAGAATCCATCAATGTGTTATGGACTAGAGGTCATATCATATAATACAATCCTTATACAGAGCCCAAGTTCCTCATGTTGTGGAGATACCCAAAGGACACCATTCTAATTGCACTGTGCCAAAAGCTGAAAGGACATGTGTATAGTTTGTGCATGGGGAATGGGGGTGGAATGACTGTAGGGCACAAGCACATTTTTTTTAACTCTTACTTTCGTAAGGGGTAACAACCAAGAGTTCAGTTAACAGGAGAGAATCAGTATTGCTTTAGTTGGAAATCCCATTTTAACTTAGAAAGCTTAACAACAAAATGAATTCAATATCTATAATTATTTATGGACAGAAAGACATTGGAAGACATTCTCCTTGTACTGAGAAAGTCATCTGTGTTCTTCATTCCCACCTGTGGAATGCTCTTCTTAGCGAAATTAGGTTGGCTTCATCCCTCCTCTCTTTTAGAAGGATGCTGAAAACATGGTTTTGAGACCAGGCATTTGGATAGTAGGTTTGGCAGTATTTACAATGTTTGAATTCTGACAAGGACAGGCTTTGGACTGAGTAATCGGTCACTAAGCCATATCTGGATCCGGATATTTGATGAATACTAATAATGTTTTAATGTACTTTTATCAAATCTTTTATCTACTGCATAATGTTGTTGTAATGTATTTTGTATGTTGTCGGCATCAAATTGCTGCCATTGTAAGCCGCCCTGAGTCCCCTTTCGGGATTGAGAAGGACGGGGTAGAAATGTTGGAAATAAATAAATAAATGGACAAATTTTGGAAACAGGGGAGTTTATAGAGAGGAGATAGATGCCTTCTCCTGGCAAAGGACACACAGTGTAGTGAGCAGAATGCTGACTTTGTGATGCTAGTAGTTGTACAGTGGGAGCTCCCCACATCACACATCCTTCTGCCTCCCTCGAAGGTATCAACTACCTGCCATCTCATTGACACTTACCTAAAAGACTGACAGACAAGTGCAAGACATGCACATATGCGCGCGCGTACACACACACAAAGAAAGAAAGAAAGAAAGAAAGAAGAAAGAAGAGGACAAAAAGAGTGAGGAAAAACTTACAGAAAAGACTTCATATCCAAGCCTCGGTTCCGAATCTGCCCCACCATATGGTCCCAGCTCCCAGGGTTGGAGCGGCTACGGCCGCCAGCTGTCCTTTGCTTGGAGCCAGCGGTGGTCCCTTGCCGTGACTGCCCACTCCGACAGCCCCGGGGGTTGCCACTGGTGGAGCTGGAGTGGGACTGGAGGTGACCCAGGCTCTGGCTGGTGGTGGGCTGGCTGTGGTTGGGTTTCTGGTGCTGGCTGAGTGGCTGTTGGAGACTCTGCTGGCGCAACAGAGTGCGCGGGCGCTGGCATTTCGGGTCTCCTGCTGAGGTGGGGATATACTCAAGGGTAGTGGCTGTGGACAGGGTGGAATCCTCAAAACTTAGGGAGGTGAAGGGCAAGGGAAAAGAGAGAAAGGAGGAGAAGAAGGTAAAGGGACAAAATTGGAGGAAGGAAAAGCAGAGAGTTAGAGAGAAGATGCCCCAACACAGCACTCTCTCTGCCCGGCACCTTCGGAAGCCACAGACCGTCTTGGGGGGTTGCAACTCCATCTCTGTTTCTCCAGCAGCATCCAGCCCCTGCCCTGTGGGCATGTTGTTTTGGTTTTGCTTGGCCTTCTCGACCCACAGATGATCTCCAGTCCTTAGAGTGTAGGATTACTTGCGAAGCGACTTATCTCGTTCCTCTTCTCTTTAGTTTGTAAAGAGACCTTGGAATGCCAACCTTCCTTTCAGAACTAATTAGGTTGCTTTGTGAATGTAAAATCCCCTGGTGCCTGTCCTCCTGCTGCTGCTGCCGCCACCACCTCTGTAACACGTGGCATGTCCAAAAAGCAGTTTCCCCATTGACCGGGGCTGAATCGGGACATTTGACCAAAGGAGCACTGGGATTAGGAAAAACTCTTGTCTTGGGAATGGAGCCACAGAAATGCATGCCCAAGCTGGTGGGATATGCCAGAGTTGTATCTCCTCCTCCAAACTCCCCCTCCCCAGTAGGGTTGTGCCACCTTTCTATTCCTGTCCTGAGTTTAGTAGCACTGTTCTCCAGGGTACATCATTATACAATTATATGTGCCACTCTTTCTAGGCAGATTTCTGTCCCATTATCAACTGCATGACAGTCAGAAATACAACTGCTGTAGTTTTCCATGCTACTACTGTACATGCCAAACTGCAGTTGTTGCTTTTTTGCTGTATATCATGTAGAGTGAAAAGACACATACACTTGCTTTATAAGCAAGATAGCAGCCAGAGAGCTACAGCAACCATACAGATCATGTTAGGGGTTTGCTCAATCTGGTATAGATGTCCTCTTAGTATTAATGTCCCTTTAGTATTAATTTCCCTTTAAAAGCTGTTTATTGCCTTCCCTCAAAAGGAAAAACAATCCTCACTGAAATCTGGAGATCTACTAGAGAAAGGACTTTGATTTAGGAATGGTTATTGACTTGTGTTTTTATACATGGGACATTGCTAAAAGCTCTCTTTGTGTGTCTATGCACATGTATGTATGTGTATGATTAAAAATAAAGAAAAGGCTGTGGTACAGAGGTGTTGATCCCCCCCCCGCCGCCCCACCCTCTGTTTTCCCTCACCATAATCCAACCTTCTAATTTCTCCTGCCTAGCCTTAACTATGGTCTCAAGCTTGAAATTTGGAAAGAAGAATTTGGATTAAGGGTTACATGGCACTGTGTGTGTATGAGAGAGAAAGAAAAGATTCGGCATACTGTTTGTGCAACCAGCTGCGTAAAGGATCGCTTAGGGAAGAATGGTGAGATGAAGTCATTTCACCTTCCAAATAAGAATACTTCCTGTTGAGACAATCCACAAATATCTACCATTTCAGCACTTTACAACTCCATCTGAGCATTTAGAAATGCATCTGAGGTATCCAAAGAAAAGGCACAGTTACTATGATCACAGCAAATGTAGTAGGCTAGGTGTGAATTATTTTCATTTATTACTCTTTGCAATGCTAGAAATTTGAGGACTGAATGGAAACTTCATGTGCAAAGTAGAACTATTATTTTTGAGGGCCATGCTCTCATTTGTCCCCACTGTAGTCCTGCAGTGGTGTCTCTTCTTTGTGTGTCAGGAGTGAAATGAGAAACTGCAAGTCGCTTCTGATATGAGAGAATTGGCCATCTGCAAGGACGTTGCCCAGGGGACATCCAGATGTTACACCATCCTGTGGGAGGCTTCTCTCATGTCCCTGAATGGGAAGCTGGAGCTGACAAATGGGAGCTCACTGGATTCAAACCACCAATCTTTTGGTCAGAAGTCCTGTCAACATCGGGGCCTATGAGTGGTGCCCCTACTCTAATGGGATTGTGCTGTCACCTTGATCCAAGGGCAGCACATCTCCAGAGTCAGGACAGCTGCCCCCAGGTTTCCTTATGTTTCTTTAATTACTGGGGCCAATGTGTACACTGCAAAGGAATAAATCTGTAGCCAAGCACTACTCCCTCATGGATGTGGTGATATGTATCCTCATTAAGCATATACCTTAAAATGTAACTGTTCAAGTGCATGCCACAGGCTAGGTCCATATGACACATAAACATCTGCATGGAGTCTAGTTGCTGCCTGTCAGTTTGGAAGGAACAAAAAGGGGGATGTAAGGGCACCTATATTTATTTTATAAATATTCCACCTTTCTCCAAAATCAGATTCAAAGTGGCTCACAATAAACAGACAAAGAAAGTTGCCATCCTACAGAAGGTAAAGGTTTCTTGTGGAGGGAAATGGAATGGAAAAGTGTCAAATGGAGAAAAGTTGAGCATTCCCTCACCTTGGCTTTTCATATATGCCATGAATTCCTTCTTTTAATTAGTTTTTCTAGAAACACAGACATAAAATGGTAGTGAGTCTTTAATATGTACATTTGTGTAACATGTGTAGTGAGGCCATTAGCTGAAAAGACAAGAGGCATTAATTAGGAATGGATGTAACATACAGAGCTTGGTAAGGCCTACATTCTGGAAACGCTCAGATTTCTGGGTGTTATAATCTGAAAAGGAAATTTCCCAAGCTCTGGTAATATACGTTATATGTAAAATGGCTCTATATTTGTTCATGACAGTGTGAGAGACAACTTTTGTGGTTATTAGCCTGTAAACAGAGAGACACAAGACAGAACATCTAGCTCAAAAAGACAATACAGTGGGCCTTCCTCATCCATAGGCTCCCAATCCACAGTTTCAACCAACAGTGGATCATCGCAGTCCATATCTAAAATGGTGGTCATGTGCAAATAGATGCGCAGATGTGGATGCACACACGTGTCACCATTTAATAATATGGGGCGTGACCATTCATGGTTTGTTGCCATCTGCAAGGGCATCCCGAAAATGAATTCCCACAGATTCAGGGGCCCACTGTACACAAAGTGCAGATCACTGTCAAAGGACGTGACATAGAGCCTCATAGCTGACCACACAAAGCAGGTGGCTGAGCACATTATCAAACACACTATGTAGGTAACAGCTATCCATTCGGCCAAAGACAGGAGAAGAACAAATGTGGCCCTTTATATTATTAAATGGAAAAAAATAATAAAAATAATCAACCAAACAGGATGAAACATGCAGACAGGTTGAGTTTGGGTGGAGATGGGGGAGCCATGCCCAGGGCTGTTCAATTTTGGCTAAGTCTGCAATTGCAAAATATGATGAAAAACAGTGAGGCAGCAGGGATTTAAATTCATGGGGGGAAAAACAAATTTAGGAAAAGTGGCAACTGTCTTATACTGGTCTTCTCATTGGTCCAAGTAATATTGTCTCCAATGACTGGCAGCAGCTATGGAGGGTTTCAGGCAGAGTTATCTCTCCAGCCTGAATTGGAGACAACAGGAACGGGATGAAACCTGGGATTTACTGCATACAAAACATGTGTTCCCTCTTCTTCATTTATTTAGAGAGCCCTATATTTGTTTAATTGTAAGTAAAAATTCAGAGGCCTTGTTTTGACCTCTCATCATCTTCTCATTGCCTCTTTTGGGTCTCTCCATGTTTTTCTTGCTATTCAAATTCTAAATCTTGGAAAAACTGAAATGTTGAATTTCAGAACAGAGGACAAATTTACACTGTTTGTATACTTTCTTTATGACATAGATTCTGTTTTCCTACCATATCAAATTTTGGGTTTTTTTCTTTTTTCTTTTTAGAGGGCTATTATTGAATGATGCCCCTTCATGAACAACCCCACTTACAGGTAAGCCATGAGATGAAGATGGACCGTGTGCTGGGCAGGGCATGGAAGAAACATAGCATGGGGAAGCAAGCGATTGAAGGCATAACTGTGAAAATTTTGAAGGCTGCATTTGGGCAAACTCTGGAAAGACTTGGCTGGCCACCATCTCAGAGGAGGATGGCCAATTGCTGAGGCAGACAGATGGACAGATGACGGGAGAAAGGTGCATAGTTGGCTCATCGGCCCACCAATCTTCGCAATTCTCCCCAAGGGATGAGCATGAGACAGGACTCTCTCGAGCAGCAGCCAGATGGGGCTGGGAGCCACAGATTACTCACAGGCCAATTTGTATACAAATATATCAAGGTTCTTAAGCTTAACCAAGGAAGCATGGAAGCCAGGTTCTCATAGCAGAAGGGTTCTAACATCCCTTACTTGCTGCTGGCCTGGCCTGAAAGCCACTTTTACCAGAAGCAGGAAAAAATGCTGATGCCAGAAGTTTACAATGGCAAAGTAGTTGCATCTTCTTGAATAGTGCAAAGAAGAGTAGGAGAGATAAAGAGAGTGAGAGAGATAGAAAGAGAGAGAAATAAAGGAGGGAGAGAGAAATAAAGCTTTGGCTAAAGAGAAAGAGAGAAGAGGGATTGTGTAAGATCTGCATAAACAGAACCCCACTCTCTGCCTCACTCATTTTTCTGCCTTCAGGCATATTCAGGCATTCACCTATAACCAAGAAGCCTGCTTATAGATCATGTCCTGATCCCCAAAGTCCAGACCACCTGCTGGGTCAGGCATGAGGCAGGAACATGCCTTTTCCAGCCACTGCTTTCTCCACACAGAGTGACCTCATTTCGGTTTTCTATCAAATCCTAAATTAGTCCAATTTTCAACCTCTCAGTCACAGGAAACTAAAATTGGTTCCTCTAGGCCTGGAGCCAGCAGAATATATAAATTTCTATCAAGGGTAATTGCTGTGCGGGAAGCAGTCCCAGTGCTGTAGGGGCTGTACCAGCCACACCTGGGCTGCTAGGACATCTGCAGGTAGTACCTTCTCCCACCTCCAGCTCTCACCACACAGGACCACTGTGCAAGCAGACGACGAAGGGCATCTTGGCCAGACAGACACAGTAAAGGAGCGCTCTATCACAAGGACACACATGCCAAAGATACAGGGACAATTGGCCACAAGACTCTTCATACTGATGAAAGACGTAGGACACGTATGGTTTGTTGTTGTGTGCCTTTGCATCATTTCTGACTTATAGTGACCCAAAAGCAAACCTACAACAGTTTTCTTGGCAAAGTTTGTTTGGGGGTGGGGGGTGCCTTTGTTTCCCTCTATGCCCGAGATTATGTGATTTGCCAGAGGCAATCCAGTGGATTTCCATGGCTGTTTGGGGATTCAAACCCTGATCTCCAGAGTTAGAGCCCATCACTCGAATCATTACATCACACTGGCACTCCAGACAAGTATATTCCATCAGAAACATTAATCAAGAAATGCATAAAATCTCAATGTTAATTTTAAATGTTAAACAATTAAATATGCAACTGTATGTTTTCATTAGCTGCTTCAGTAAATGCTGTCATTTTTATCTTTTACATGCTCTACACAACAACTGCTCAATAACATGGAATGTTCTTTTCTGGAAATATGAGGAGCAGATATTTCTGTATGTTTTACAGAGGAACAGGCCAGAGGAGTAAATGTATAATGTACCCTGGATAGGAAAAGCTTTTGAGTGGCAAATGATGACAGAGGTGAGAATGAGGGTTCTTGAGGTGGGACTGAGGAGGCCTGGGAGAAAAGTTTCATTAGTTTCTGTCATAGGGGAAGCTGAAATGTTACACCATAGAAAATCTTGCTGAAATGCATACTCTGTGTCACATTTTGTAGTGGCCTTAATCAATAATAGTTATTTCCAAATATTCTAGACTTCTCCACATATAAAAGGGCAGATTCGGGAAAAATTACTATGACAGCAGGACCAATGCTTGCTGGCGTGATTAGTGGATTTATGCTCCCAATAAATACATTTTCCAAATTCTGCATTTAGGTGGGATGTTGGAATCCTGCTGGTGAGTTACTTTTTGACAAGGATGATGTGATGAAGGTGGTGATGGTGGCAACATTAGTAAAAGCCATCCCAGCCAGGATATAAATGCCATGCTATCTCCAGAGAACAGAGGAGTCTACAGTTCAGTGTTATGCCACCTGATTGGATCAATGTTTGCTCCTGCTCTTGCCATCATGGCATCAACTACTGACTCTTTCCTTGTTGCATCCTCTGCCACTTTTCACTGCAGCAGAAAATAAGATCTTACTATAGGTTCCTCTCCAGTCTATATACAATAATTTGAACATTTGAAGAGAGCTCGTGCACCTAGGATGGATGCTCTTTTCCCATCTCCTAGTGAACATACAGAAGAGACCATTTCAGAAATGCTGTTTATGCCTCTCCCCATTAAATAAGAAAAAGGGCATGATCCCAGGGCACCTTTTTACAAAAACTATCCAGGTCTGGCTTTGGACAATATCAATCAATCAAGACTTCATTACAGTCCATGACCAGCACAGAGTAGGGCTCAAACGCTCTGGGAAGGAGAAACAATAGCTTTATGGGAGACCAAACAGGAATTCCATCTATATCACCTTGATTTCCATGGTGGTAAGACTGTGTTACTGTCTAATTTCATTGTTATGAGCTGTAAATAGTTTTCAAAACTTGAAAGAATTTTTGTAGATGCGACCCTAAAGATTCAGTTCAATGCAATAATTTGATATGTCACAGACCAGCATTAAATAAGTTTTTTACCATAAGGTACGTCAGAGAAGATGGCATGGTCAATTTCCTTTTTTTATTTTGAAAAATGATGGGACAGGGTATAGTGCCTTCTTGGCACAAACAATCTGGGTTCTAGGAACCCATAGGAATCAGAATATAGGCTGGTAAATTATATGTGGAGCCAACAGCAAAATCTAATTGTTAGTTTTGATAGTTTTAGACAGATCTCAAAAACATTTTACCTGTCCCCTCTTCCAATGACTCACTGGGTCATTTAAACAGATAATGGTTGGTAACCTGAAACACTAATATACACACCAGCATCACTTGTTATCCACATATTTACTGGGGAGAAAGGGAGTCATAGTCCAATCCCTCTGGAGGGAGTGATGCACATGTAAGTATGGTACATGCCATTTGAGCTCACTGTTTCCACCAAAGCAATGCCCAGAGCCAAATATGCTGTAGCTTTTGCCATGAAGCAGTGGCACTGTATCTGGGTTGGTCAGAAACATCAAGTCAAAACCTTGTTTCATGTGTTCTTTCCTCCAAATGCATCCATTATGAGTGGTCACTCCTTGTCTTGTGATGCCCTTTAGTAAAGTGCCCCTAAAGCAAGACTAAAGTGCATGGGGCCCTGGAGTTATTCCAAAAATAGAACCTCTTTTCTGTACATTTGTGACCTATTCTAGGATTACTAAGCAGTACACAAAATATTTATGATAACAAAGGCAAGAGTAACTGGGAAATGAGGGGAAAAAATAATTTCCTTCAAATGCTGGTTCACTAGCCAGTGAAGGGCTCAGAGCAAATGTACGAACTGAATCACTGACAATCTATCTCCAAGTATCCCGAAGTCCCTCTTTCCATGACTCAATCTCTGAACATACTTACATTGTCATACCTCATCACTATCATTTGCCCATTCCCTCTGGTTTTAATCCACACGACCACAGAGTGAGTATGTGTGCGTGAGAGAGAATGAGGTGAGTGAAAACTGTTTCAATCCTCCCATTTCCTGCCATTTCCACTGTTTTGCACACTCAGAGTGGGCCAGCGGACAAGCCGAAACTGGATTTAACCCAGATCTACAGTGCAAGTCATCAGACTTTGAGTCCCTAGCGAAGGACAAAATATTGTAAAAGATTTCAACAGGGTAGCACCTTGGGTGCGAACTAAACAAATTGATTATTAGCCATTTCCTTTGGCCACAGATGTTTTGAGAAGCCACACAGGGCTGCTCATACACTGGAGTCAAAAAAGAAGAAGCAAGAGGTGGTTTACAATTAGAACTGGCAACCCAACACAAGCCGAGTCTGTTTCTAAAAACCTCCCTGCAGACTTCTGTAGCTGCAGAAAAGGGGTGGGATGAATTGCACACAAGAACTATGTGAAATTGTGTTTCAAACTCTCCTGTATTTCACTGTACGTTTACTCTGAAGCATCTAGCAGTGTGGCCAGCAGTGGCATTTATTTGGAAAATCAGTTTCAAGTTTTAGTGTGAACTTTGAAAAAACTATCAAAAGTGCAGAATGCCATCCCTAAAACAAGTTGAATATCTCAGATAACTCCTTGAAATTTTCACCCCCCATTGACCTGGAAGTCATTCATAACTATCAATGACTACTGCTCAAAGACCGAGAGACCTTTAATCTGATACATAATGGCACCAAGCTCCAATCGTTTTCATAAGCAACCAATCCTTTGAGCTTTTAACCTCTTCTTTTATTTTTATCTTTTTCTCCCACTTATCCTTTTTTTCTACCCCTTTCCCTTACTCCATAAACTTGCTGGTAGGATTTGTACTTTGCTATGAGTAAAATCCAATTTCAGATGAAGAAATCATATGTTATCACATTTATTATTTGCATGTATTTTGGATTTTTTCAGAGTAAAATGATTGTGTGCATGTGCATGCATGTGTTTAGTACAATCTTCTAGCTTAGCTCCTGGGCTATTCCTAGTGATCCCATTCTACCAGAGTATACACTTACAACCTACTCCTTCCTGTTCTTCATGATTCTACCATGAGCATAGAGTCCTCCCACCTCCCCTTGCTCCTCACTGAATTGACTTTTGTGCTGCATGTCCAGGTGAGCCCAATCCAACAAGATACACTTGTTTGCTCATTTGTTCATTCATTTGCTCACTCATTCACTCACTCACTTGGTTAAGCTGAGCTTCCCTGCTGCTAGATGGCTCTGCACCATTTGCCATCGGCCTCTCCCCGCCTTCCCAATGCTGGGCTCGCTGTGGGCAGACACGCTGCTCTTCATGCCGTCCTCTCGGAGCTGTGGCCTCTCCCCATGGCGTCCTTCTCGCCCCCCTGCCAGCCCTGACGTGGCCGAGGCAGCCAGCTTTGCACCTGACAGCAATGAGCCACTGGGGCCAGTCAGGAAAGGGGGCGAGTGAGCAGTGGCAAGTGGCCAAGAGAAGGAGGCCAAGCAAAGAGGAGGAGAAGAGAAAGAGGGACAGGGAGACAGAGAAAGAAAGAAAGAAGAGAGAGAGAAAACAGACAAGGGGCAGACGGACAGACAGACAGAGAAAAAGAGAGACATCAGCACTGCAAAAGAAAAAGCCAAGGAGTGCCTTTGTCCCAGGCAAAGACAGCAGGCAGTCTTGGTTTGGTTGTGAGGTTATGATTGCAGCCAAAGTTACTTTATTTCATAGACAATGGAGGGTTGGACAATGGATAAGATCGTTAGGAGTGCACTGTGCAGGCAAAGGGAAAAGAAAGCCATGTTAGTGAGAGAGCTTACCACCACTACCATCACCACACTGTGCAGATGCAGAGAACACGCTGAGAGGGTGACCAAAAACGGGCAACCCCGTCCTGTGCTGCAGAGAAGGGAGGGCAGGTGTAGCAAGGGGAGGAGAGCCAAAGGGACCAAGGGTGCAGGAAGGGAAAGGTGCCAGTCCCTCTTTATAAGCTGCTTCAAGGCAGTGGTTCTCAACCCATTGGGAACACCATACTAGCCTAGTGGGCTGAAAACTGAAGCTGCCCCTCTTCTGTAAGATAACAGCATTGCAGTGGCTTTTGGTCAGGCTCTACAAGGCCTTGGCTGCATTGACCAGTGTTTGCCACTGCTGGCCTTTTGATGGGTTGAAGTCTCCATGGACTTATGAGACCCAGACACAAGAAAGGAAGCTAGCCACATGATTGTGAAGTCCAATGGTTAATAGTCACTGGGTTGATCCAGAGTAACACTTCCGGACCAAAATTTCAACCACAGGGAACCCAAAGTACGAAACAGGCTTCTTACCAGTAAGGTACATAGTTAAGAACCAATGTACATGAAAATAGTTGTGAACCACTGGATTAAATGGTGGAAAAGGGGAGGGGAGGGGAGAGGGAGGGAGGCAGGAAAGGCAGGAGGGGTTGCTCGTCTCCATGGACTAATGTCCATGGGAAAGGGGAGTGTGTGGGAAGTAGGTGAAGGAGGGAAGAAGGTGAGGGGGAAAGCAGGAAGTGGGAAGTGGAAATAAGGTGTGCATATACTCACTCTATATGATCAAATCAGTTAAAGAGAGACTCACTTGAGGGAAAGTCGTGGATCACCGTATGGGGCGTAAGGTGATATGTTTAGTATAAACTCCTTGGGAGGGTAGGAGCTCCATTTCTGCTGCACTGTGTTGTCATTGTTATTCCAAAAGTCTCTGTCTAGATCACTAGATGAGCCGGTGATGAAGGGAGAAAAAAAGAGAAAAAAAGGGAAATACAAAGAGAGAGAATCTAAATTCCTGCAAGGGGAGGAAGGAGAAAAAAACTAATATGAGTGAGAGCGAGGTTAGAGTGGTGATTTCTCCTCCTGTGAAAAGTAAGCTCTGTGTCTCACAACCATGCATCTCTCTCTCACACACGCACACATGCACACTTAAGCACAAACACACACACACACAGGGAGAACAGGTGGGAGCAGGATTTAGAACTGGAGAAAGACAGGAGCAGGTACCTCCAGAAGCCGGTGAAGCAAGAGACTGAGTGAGAAAGAAAGACAGAAAGAAAGAAAGAGGAGGAAAGAGACAGAGAGAGTGACAGAGAGAGCGTGAAGTGCAGGTTAAAGAAATGTCAAGTCAGGTGGTCCTGCCCCTTGCCTTCTCACAGCTCCACTTCATCTCTTGGGAAGGATGATCAAACCCCTCAACTGGCCTTTTTCTCACCCTTTTCCTGACAAACTAATATGGAATTCCTATGGATAAAAAGTGCAATAGCACCTGGCACAATGGCAGCACAGTTTTTAAAATTAGTAGGAATGTTTCTCCCAATCCTGAACCATCAGCTAGATCTACTACTATTGCAGGGAGAATGAAGTTTCTTTTAACTGTTTGTACAGATATGTATTTGAGACAAGACATAGATTGGGAAGGGGAGGGGAGGAGACGCAGCAATAACACAAGTAGCAAATGAAATATGGGAGTAAGGCTTATTGAGGGAGACAATCTAAACTTTTTGGTGAGATACTTGAGTAGAGAGTTACACAGATTATCTCCATCAAGTGCCTAAAAGGGGTAGTGGGAATAGGGGGAAGGGGTACCTGAAGGCTTTTATATTGGAGTACTGTGAATATGTCCTAGATGTCATTGCATCCAGAGTTTGCAGGAGCTATTCCAAGTTCTGGATCCATTTTAGAGATAGAATTCAGAACCTTGGACAGCTCTAAATTGTAATAAGACATCTTTGGATGCTCGCCCTCAGGAAGAAATCCCATCTAGGTTGAAGGATGCAGTGTGCCTCTGCATAGTTCTTCTGCTCCATTGTCCCGAAACAGCTAGGGAAGAGTGATTTGCCTCAGGTTGGAGGCTGTACAATGCAAAATGTTCATTAAATAAGTCATACTGCTCTTCTGTGTGATCAGCTAAAGCCTAGCCTAACCATTCCCCACATGATTCGTAGCACGTGAAATCTGTGAAAACAATGGCCTTTAAAGTCAAGTGCTTTCTGGAAAAAATATTAGAGACATCAAACGCTCCTTCCAGGCTACATGCTTTCACTCATCCCCTTTACTGCTCATTAACTGTCCTTGCCCTTCTCCGGCTTATGGAAGAAAAGCCTTCCCATCAGCCCTTTCAGACAGATATGGAGACAGGGATGAAAAGCCTGGGACAAAGGACAGCTGTGTTTCACCTCTGGATCTATTCATAGCAGACAGAGAAGATGGACATGAAGAAGAGTGAAGAAGTTGGGAGGTGAAGCAAGCAGCTTCACCACGGTTGCATCCATCCATCCTGCCTGCCTGTCCCCTTCCTCTTGTGCCCCTTATTTGGGATCAAAGGCCTTAGAGGGGCCTCTGACAAGACTACCAAAAGACTGTGAGAGGGAACAGAATTGCAACTTGATAGTACATGGATCAGGTCATGACCTATTCACGTTCTCCTCTGGAGCTCTTCCTCTATCATCTGGTTCTGCAGAAAGAAAGGCCTTGGTACTGTTGTTTTAATAATGGTCTTGACTCTTCCTCAAGGCATAATCATCAATAGCCATAAGTAAGACATAATATATGCAGTCTTCCAGTCTGAAATCATACCAGGGAGACAAGAGTCAGCGCAGCACATTTTTGAGCAAAGAATGCCATGTTGGAATTGTGCTTTCTGGTTCACATAAGGAATTTAGCTAACGGGAACGAGTGCCACATAAAAAGCTAAGGAATTGATGTACCCATATGTGTAGGGATTCAACACCACATATATACTCAAGCGCACACACGCTAACACATAAGTACACACCATCACTTATTTACAGATTATGCACACATACACATGCACAATCACAGATGAATTCATGCATAAACATAAATGCACACAGAAAGTACAAAAAGATCACCAGTCTGCCTGGTATGGGTATCATCACCAAAGTGTGCTTGTTTGCACCCATAATAGGAGGAGATATAAGGTAGAAAATAATCCTGAACATCCACACTTTTAAGATAATATTTATTTTTACTAGATCACCACTATGCCCCATGGGATCCTGCCATGCAGCTTCACCACTGATCTCCATGGAACACACGCCAATATTTCTCAACATCCTTCGCAGTAGGAAATTTGACTTTGCAAACCACATAGGCAGATGGCTGAGAGGAACTGAGGGCAGGCGTGTGTGATCATATTGGAAGGCAAAATACCAGCCATGTTATGAAACTGATATACTTAATCATGCTCTCAGGAACTGAGAGTTTTTAATCATTCCTGAAGATGAGATTAAATATCAGTTTCACCATATGGGAGAGCATCAGTGAGAAATTGTAATTGTGGGAACATGATAGAGAAATGTCACCCTGCTGGGATGCATTTCTATGTGTAGTTAGTTATCATATCAGCTCAAATCACCCTACGTTATTGCTATAGAGTGTGAAGGAAACAGAGCAGATGAATGTAGACCCATCTTCAACTGAGATAATGGTGCAGTTATATTGGTGTGTGATGGGGGAATAAGCCATCCACTGTGTATCAATCCACTGCTTGGCACAGAAGCTTCATGTGTACACCATCACACCTTTTCCAGACATTGTGTCTGTAAACAAGGTCTCTCACCAGTCCCAATGGTTAGGAATCATAGGAGTAGTAGTTCAACACAGCTGCAGGGCACCAAGTGGTAGAACGCCTTTCCAATATATTCATGGGCCACTAATGTTGCATCCAAAATGTACATACTAAACTATAAGTCTTTGGACACAGTGGGACATACTGTTAAGTAAATATGTGTAAGCTTGTATTCTCAGATTCGACTCTTGTGCCACTTGCATCGGAATCTGAACCACTGAAGTCAATGGAATTAAATTCCATAGACTGGACAGGAGGGTTTCTCTGCTACACAGATATTTTGTTTGTGCATTATCGCTTTGAACCAATCCTTGTCAAGGAGAAAAAGAAGGGAAGCATTTACTTGGATGAAATCCAGCTTAATTGACTGATCAGAATCAACTCCTGCCAACAAACCAGAAACATTAAAAAATGGAGTGGGAGAAACAGCAAAGCAACACCATCTTAACATCAAACAAGGAATTAGCTTACAAGTCCAGAGTAGGCATAACTCCAAATTGTTAGGTACAACAGACTCTGTGTACTACTGAATTAAAAAGCAGACATTCTACATCTTTCTTATGATGCTTTCTCCAAAAAGACTGGAGTTGGGTGGGAAGTTTTCACCGCACTTATTTCCCAAAGCTTTTGTCCTAAATGTTTCTAGAAAAATAGCACACATGGAAACCTATTTTTCAAAAGAATACAGTGGATTCTATGGGACAAGATAATAGAGAGAACCTAGAGGAGAGGTAAGAACTGGTTCAATTGTAGTCAGCAAATCTAGTGGTAAAGAATGATGGTAATGGGCTTGACTGACTTACCAGTCAAGCTGGTTGCGGGGGCGGTGTTGCCCCCATGCCATCTTCTTTGCCTCAGGGGGGCTTCTTCCCCCCAGAAGCCTACGGGATGGCGGGAAGGTTCCCGCCAAACATGCTGGCCGGCCAATGAGGGGGCTGGCTCTGCCCCGCCCCCTCCTTGCTTCCAGCCAGCACTCACTTCTGCCCAGGCAGCCTACTTAAGGCTGCCCAGGGACTGCCTCGCCAGGCAGTCTGGTTTTTCCTCCCACCCTCCCTACTCATTGCATCGCTTGTGGTTGTAATTTTGTTAATCTCCACTATATTGTTGCTCTGTTCTTGGTTTTACGCTTTGTTATGTTATTTGTCGCAACTCCATGTTCGGCGTGTGGCATGGCCCCTGGATCAGGCTAGCTTATCGCCCCTCTGGTGTAAGGGGGATAACGCCAAGGCCCCCTGGGGTGCTGAGTCTCCATGGATGGCATTGGGCCGCTCACACCCCAGGCTTGCAAACACCTATGGACTTTCATTGGGGCTGTCCGCCCTGATCCAGGATCCATGCGTGGCCGCCAACCCTATGTTCCTGTTTTTTCAATAAATTGAGATGTGGCCAATTTTATCCAACCAACTGTGTCTGCATGTTCTTGGCACGAGGTGTGTCATGCTTGCACACGCAATAGCAGTTTAGCAATTTGTTGTCAAAGGCCTTCATGGTTGAAATCACTGGGTTGCTGTGAGTTTTCTGGGCTATAGGGCCATGTTCCAGAAGTATTCTCTCCTGATGTTTCACCCACATCTATGGCAGCATCCCAAGAGGCTGTGAGGTCTGTTGGAAAGGTCTTTTCCAACAGGTCTTTCCCAACAGAAAGGTCTTTTCCAAAAGACCTCACAATCCCTGAGGATGCCTGCCATAGATGTGGGTGAAACATCAGGAGAGAATGTTTCTGGAACATGGCCATACAGCCTGGAAACTCACAGCAACCCAGTTTAGCAATTACTGGAGGGCCACATAGTTTCCATGCCTGAGTCAGAGGGTACTACTATAAGTGGTGAAAGGGGTGAAAGTGTTTCTAGAGAACTGCAGGCCCTATAATGCTGTGCTGAAGGTGGCAAGGATAAAGGAGGAGGTGCAAACCTTATTGACCAAACTAAATAATTAAAATAGGCAAAAGTGGTGGGACAATGGAAACTGGTGAAGACCCCAGTTTTCTTCTACAGAAGATTTTTTTAGGCAACAGAAAGAGAATGGAGCACTTAAATCAAAGTCACAAGGACAAGTATTTTTAGGCATGCATTCCACTGTTGTATTCAGTTTTATAGAACTACAGTACTGCACATTTTATTAGGCAACCATGTCTTTGTGTGAACACACAATATCACAAAGAAAGCTAGAGTAGGTCTGCTGACCTCTCTGATTCAGAGAGATGTTTGAGCAAGGGATTTTTTTTAAAAAAAGGTAAATAGCTCAAAAACAGATTATGTGGTCAGCTGTATATTTTGCCTGAAACAGATAGCTGTAATTGAAAAATGTGTGTTCAAAAATCTGGATAGGAAAAATAAGATTGAGGTAATTAATCCCCATCTCATTATCTTCTCCAGAAGGCTTTTGTTAGCTTTCTGTCATAGCTAGGCCTAAAATAAAAACTTAGGTCCCTTCCCCACAGCTGTATAAAATCCACATTGAACTGGATTGTATGGCAGTGTGGACTCAGATAACTCAGTTCAAAGCCGATATGGTGGATTATCGGCCTTGATATTCTGGGTTATATGGCTGTGTGGAAGGGCCATCAGAGGAAGAAATAAGGGATACAAATTGCTTGCTATTGCATACAGGGGATTTAATGCTTGGTCAGTGACAGGACAAATGCTGAACTCTGTGTGTCAAGTATGGATGGTTGTACACAAAGGAACACTGAATTTTGGGGCTGATTCTTTAGGCAGTCTGCAACTGTTGATGTCACAGATGTAAGCAAGGGGAGATGAGTCTGAAATACAGTTATATATACAGAGGACATAGTGAGCTAAAGGCTGGGTGGGAGGTATACAGAGAGACAGAAAAAAAAGTGGGTTGCAGATCTGCACAAAATTTACACAAGCTGATCAATAGATTTAGGTACTAATTTAGAAATAACTGTTACAGTTTAATTACAACTATGATACTTCTCTACATACCAGGGGGAACTAGTTAGATGGTATGTGTGTGTGTGTGTGTGCTCACTATAGCAGTAGTAGCATTGCCCACACAGAGCATAATCTCAGGGTAACACAGGGAGAGTGCTGGTTTGTGAATATTGGAACAAGATGAGCTTGATGTCAATAGGAGCTTTTTGGAGGAAGTGGCTTCTACAGGAAACATTGTAGTATAGTATAAAAGTGCAGGGTGTTTATGAACATGTCGGAACAACTGCACATATTGCAGTGGTGTCAAGGTGACACACGAGCACATGAGTGTGGAGGAGACGACGCAGCGTTTTTAAGATTGCAGAAGCAAAACTGAATGCATATGTCTAGCTATTCAGGTGCCAGCTCGTCTGCTGGCACAATAGCCAACACCTCCCCAAGGAGTGAAATTAATGCAATGGTTGTGATCCAGGCACCTCCAACCTGTTCACGCCAGTGATACCTCCTGAGACTTACTTAATGGCTTTCTTTTCACTGCGGCCTCGACTGGAATCTGGTGTTCCTACCGTCTCCAAGGAGTTTTTGTAACGTTTGCCCTGAAATCAAATGGAAAAGAGAAGGTGAGGATGGGGGTTTACCTTGAGACAAGAAAAGGGTTTTTTCCCTCCAAAAGGGGAACAGTAATAGTTTATTTCCCCTTCCCTGTCTTTCAGTGGCACTGCTTATGGCTATTATCCAGAGCATTTGCAAAAAGATTACAAAGGTAATTTATACAGTTTATGAGACTGAATTTAATAATATAGGGTCTACTTTCCAGTTTCTTATAGAGCACTCACCACACCTTTCAACTGTCCAGGAACAGTCCTGATTAATCATCATCACACTTCTCAGTTATTTAAAAATATTCTAGCCTCCTTCCTACTTTTTTTCTTTGTACTTAGCATATTTCAATTGCTGCAAACTTTTTTGTTGTTTATCAGTTCAGTTGCTTCCGACTCTTCGTGACCACATGGACCAGCTCACGCCAGAGCTCCCTGTCGGCTGTGGCCACCCCCAGCTCCTTCAAGGTCAAGCCAGTCACTTCAAGGATACCATCCACCCATCTTGCCCTTGGTCGGCCCCTCTTCCTTTTTCCTTCCATTTTCCCCAGCATCATTGTTTTCTCCAAGCTTTCCTGTCTTCTCATTATTTTTTTCCAACACCACCGTTCAAAAGCGTATATTTTCCTTCGCTCAGCCTTCCTTTTGGTCCAGCTCTCATCTCCATAGGTTACTATATAGGGAATACCATGCATGATTTTATACAGGAAGCCATTGCACAAAGACTGCTCTTGCCTAGCAGATAATATGAAAAAAATAGTTTGGGTGAATATTTATGGAAACCTCTAGATATAACCTTCAGCAGTGCACAAAAATACAATAGCTAAAAACACAGCAGAGTAGACTATGCATACTAAAAATACTATATAAGGAGTACTAATTACAGATTCCATTTTTAAAAGATTTACAGAGACATTAATAATAAATACTAAATCCTTTTCACATTGATTTTATAGGAAACAATGGAAATTGGCATAATTTGAGCATTTATACTTTTT
This sequence comes from Anolis apletophallus, assembly GCA_030556195.1. NCBI lineage: Eukaryota > Metazoa > Chordata > Lepidosauria > Squamata > Anolidae > Anolis > Anolis apletophallus. The sequence goes on along the minus strand of JARBWK010000002.1, from coordinate 103,931,353 downwards.
TATCTTAATGTTAATTCTTTTCTTTTGTTATAAGTTTACTGATGTCATCTTATATTATTTTGTATTACCTTGATGTGTTTGAATTTGATTTGGCATTGAATGTTTGCCTTTTTGTAAGTAAACTGCCATGAGTCCCCTTGGGGAGAGAGGGCAGTCTATAAATAAAGTATTATTATTATTATTATCATCATCTAGAAAAAATATAGTGGACCTTTAGTATCTACTAGGATTTGGTTCCAGGGCCTCCCATGGATACCCAAGTTACATTATATTAAATAGTAGTGTTAAATGGTTTCCCCTATATAAAATGGCAAAATACCAAGGATGCAATGGTAGCAAGGTAGTGGCTCTTCCCCCCCAACATTTCATAAATGAAAACTGGGGCATGAGTGGCAAAGTAATATCAAAGTGCCGTCAAAAGGATATGACCAGGCAACAAGGGAGCAAGACATATTAATAAGGAAGAACATTCAAAACTACTTTTTAATCAAACTTAGTTTTCAGCAAATAGAGGTAGAAAACTTGGAGGCAATGAAAGACTTTGTATTTCTAGGTGCAAAGATTACTGCAGACTCAGACTGCAGCCAGGAAATCAGAAGACATTTACTTCTTGGGAGGAGAGCAATGTCCAATCTCAATAAATTAGTGAAGAGTAGAGACAACGAAGATCCACATAGTTAAAGCAATGGACCATAAGGAAGGCTGAGAGAAGGAAAATAGATGCTTTTGAACTGTGGTGTTGGAGGAAAATTCTTAGAGTGCCTTGGACCGCGAGATGATCCAACCAGTCCATACTTCAGGAAATAATGCCCAGCTGCTCACTGGAGGGAAGGATAATAGAGGCAAAGATGAAGTACTTTGGCCACATCATGAGGAGACAGGAAAGCTTGGAGAAGATAATGATGCTGTGGAAAATGGAAAGAAAAAGGAAGAGGGCCGACCAAGGGCAAGATGGATGGATGGTATCCTTGAAGTGACTGGCTTGACCTTGAAGGAGCTGGGGGTGGTGACGGTCCGACAGGGAGCTCTGGCGTGGGCTGGTCCATGTGGTCACAAAGAGTCGGAAGTGACTGAAATGATAAACAACAACAAAATAAACTCATGCATGTCTATAAATTTTAGTTTTGAATGTCTGAATGGAGAGATGGTGGTAGTGGCCAGGGGATGGCTAACCATTTGGGACAGCATTAGTACTTTCCCCTTCCCACAGAATGATACTTGACTTATCAATGGATCATATCAAAATCCCTAATTTTGGCCCCAAAACCTACTCTCGACTTATACACAAATATATACAGTAATTCACAACTCCTTTCTCCTGGATTTTGTCATGAACAAAACGAAGGTGCCTGCATTGAGACTGTAGGATTAGGACTGTAACGGCAACTGTTGGCCCTCTGATGTTGTACTATACAAAGCTATGTTGAGGCATCAAAATCAGAAGTAGGTTGGCTTTAAGTGGAAATGACTAATCATGGTTCACAGTAAAATCAGTGGGAACAATTCAGTGCTTTAGACTTCTGAAAATCAAGCACTTGTGATTTAATTATCTGCCTGCAGAAGGAACATGTTCTCCATAGTTTTTATTATTACACCTTCCTGCAAATCCTGAAGGATAGTTCTAACCACATACTTTTCTTCAATGTAGGGTTCCTGTTAAGTGATGCTTATTAGCTAAGGGACACAATCAAAGTTAAAAGCTCCAAGCTGATCAAAGTGTTCTTTTTGAAAAGCGAAAAGGGTGAATAAGATCTTAGGGTATGGCTCACTGGCACCCATATACATCATTATTTATAAAATATGGATAGTTGCTGAATAGTTGTGGAAGTATTTGGCATTTAAAAATACTGAAGAGTTCTCTATTTCTTATGCCAGTGGAAAAGATTGTTAAGGATATGCTCAGATTCACATAGGGGGTGATGACTATACAGAAATTTGAGGTCCTTCCTCTGAAATCCTGGGTTTACCTGCCATTCAGTTTTATGTTCTCCAACATTTCACAGATTTAACTACAAAACCAAGCAACATCAGAGTGTGATCAAGATGGCCAGATGTAAAATAATAATAATACCTGCAAAGGTAGTGGGAAATGAAGACACAAAAATACTGTGGGACTTTCGAATCCAGACTGACAAAGTTTTGGAACTTAATACACCAGACATCATGATTGTGGAAAAGAAAAAAGGATGGATTATTGATGTCGCCATACCAGAGGTGACAGTCTCATTGAGGAAAAGCAACACAAAAACCCAGCCATTATCAGGACCTCAAAATCAAACTGCAAAGGCTCTGGCATAAACCAGTCCAGGTGGTCCCAGTGGTCATCGGCATACTGGGTGCCATACCCAAAGATCTCACTCAGCATTTGGAAACAATATACATCGACAAAATCACAATCTGTCAACTGCAAAAGGCTACCTTACTTGGATCTGCGCATATCATTCGAAAATTCATGACACAGTCCTAGACACTTGGGAAGTGTTCGATTTGTGATTATATTATACAAAATCCAGCATATAGATTCAGTTTTCTGTAACATATTGTGTTTCTGTGTCAGTAAAATAATACGAGGGCGGGTCAATAAGTCTGTGACTTTTTGAATGAAACACAGGTTTCTGGATAAAAAATCATTTTATTTTTCAATGTAGTCTTCTTTGAGCTCTATACATTTTGTCCAACGTTTCTCCAATTTTTTTATCCTTTCCAATAAATAAGATTTGTTGAGATCATAAAAAAAAGGTATTTGTTTGTGAGATGATTTCATTGTTGGAGTCAAATCTCTTTCCGCTGAGCCATTTCTTCAGGTTTGGAAACAAGAAATAGTCACTCGGGGCTAAATCCGGAGAATAGGGCAGATGAGGGAGCAATTCGTATTCTAATTCATGGATTGTTGCCATGGCACCCATCTTGCGGAAAGCTTTCTCATACCCAAGTGATCATTTAAAATTGAAACCACTGTGCCATGTGAGATGCCTATAGCTTCCACAATCTCTTGCACTTTCAATCTCCGATTGGCCAACACCATATCATGAATTTTTTCAATTGTTTCAAGTGTAGAGATCTCAACTGGGTGTCCAGAATGTTCGGCATCTTCCATGCTTGTACGGCCACAACAAAATTCAGTAAACCACTTTTTTACCATTGAAATTGATGGTGCAAAGTCCCCATAGTATTTATCAAGCTTAGGTTTGAGTGATGGTTTTTTCCCCGCAAAAAATAATGCTTAATGAGCACACAAAATTCACTTTTTTCCATTTTCTCCTCAAATCACACGGTAGTCTGCTATCAATGGCTGTCAAACACAAACTAAATGATGCAGCTTGTTCAAATTTTGGCAGGAGTCAACTGACAGATGCCTGTTGATAGGAGCAGTGTTGCCCTTTCAATTAAGAGGTGGGAAATTCAAAAAGTCACGGACTTATTGACCCATCCTCGTAATAATACTTTATTCTTATACCCCACCATCATCACCCCGAAGGGACTTGGGGCAGCTTACATAGAGGCCAAGCTCAGCAAAAACAGAAGATATAGCACAATTAAATTAAATTGCATTTTGAGAATTAAAACAATAAAATCGAACAACAGACATCATAAAAACATAAGAACACCAATAACCATCATCCTGTAGCCGAGAACAGTGAGTGTGTTCAGATCTAGGAGGGCGAGGCAAGGGCTAGTGCAATACATCTGTAAGGGCAGGGAGGGTAATAAAGTGCTACAAAGCCAGACAATAAGTTAGGGCTAGGGATGCCTAGTCAATAGATGAATCGATAAATCAAAGGCACATTGAAACATCCAAGTTTTCAGGTCTTTTTTGGAAAGTGGACAGGGTGAGCACTAATCGAAACTCCCTGGGAGAGAGTTCCAGACTTGGGGGCCACCACCAAAAAGGCCCGTTCCCTCATCCCCACCAACCGTTCAGATCTTAAGGCTTGTGCAGGTTCATATGGGAAGATGCAATCGCAAAGATAGACGAGACCCAAATTATTTAGGGCTTTATAGATGATAACCTGCACCTTGAATTGTGACTGGAAACGTATTGGCAGTCAGTAGGGGCTTATACCCCACCACTATCTCTCCAAAGAGACTTCCCCCCAATAGGGGGGCTGTACACACCCTATAATTAGCTCCAGTTAACAACCTAGCCACCAACCTTTGTACCAATTGCAATTTCTGGGCTATCTTCAAAGGCAGAACCACATAGAGTGCATTACGGTAATCCAATCTGGAGGTAACTAAGACATGGGCCACCATGGCCAAGTCAGGCTTTTCGAGGTACAGTCGCAGCTGGTGCACAAGCTTTAACTGTGCAAAGGCCCTCTTGGCCACCACCAAATCTGAGCATCAAGTGTCAGCGACGCATCCAGGAGGACCCCTGGACTGCGGACCTGTGTCCTTAGGGGGACCCCTGCCGAGCACAGTTGTCACCCTATACCCTGACTGGTTGCATGACTGACCAGGATAACCTCTCTTTTGTCAGAATTAAGCTTAAACTTGTTATTCCTCATCTTGTTGTTTTGCCATACTGTTGTTTGCTAGACTATTGTTTAGAAAAAGTAATTTTAGGAGGTCTAACTTGGTTGGGGACTTGTTGAAATTCCCTATCTGTAGCACCCCAGTTCTCGTTTGTGCCTGGGGGGCAGGGGGCAGCACTGGGGGTCCCACTTGCATTAGAGCCAGCTGCAGCTGAGGATGAAATGGAGGAAGGGGTTAATGAGCTAGCTGGATCTTCCTCTCCCACAGAGAGCTTGGCCTGGGATGAAGGTTGGCCAGATGCCTATGGGAACTGGGAAGGTCAGGCTGATCCTGAAAGTGCTGATAGCAATGATTGTTATGAGAAACCGGGTGGGTACGGATCACAGGAGAGAATTTGGGAAAACATGGGCAAGGAGGCCATGGAAGACGAAGGGGAGTTTGACTCTCATGAAGATAGCGAGCCAGGTGCTGGGAGGCAAGGTCGAAGCTTTGATAGGAGACGGAGCATCGACTCCAGCAGGAGGGATTGGCACCGCAGCCTAGAGCGCCAGAGAAGCGCGAGGTCCCGTAGCACAGACTACCGCCGTAGCCTAGAGCGTCCCGGGGGCCGCCGTGAGGTTTAAGTATAGGATCCGTGGGAACGGATCCTCAGTACCTCGGCCACTTCTAACCTAGTGAAGTGTAGCGAGCCAAGGACCACGGAGCCAAGCTGTGGCTCATTCCTTGCCAAGAAGTTTCTTGGAACCTTGCATTGAACTTTACCTTGTTTCTTGATCCGCTTGGATTTGCGGAGCTTTTTTTGCCAAGACCTTTGCCTTTGGATTATACTACAGACTCTTTACTTTTGGACTATACTTTTATCTTTGGACAATTGCCTTTTTATATGTTTTATTCTTCAATAAAAATAGTTAGCTGATTACCGTCTCTGTGTGTGTGATTAAGGGGCCGGCCGAGTCCTTGCATCGTGACAGTATCTTGCACTTCTATTAAATGTGAAAACAAGCTCTGTCCTTTTTAAAATTTGCCCATCCTAGCAGAAAGTGGGAAGGAAAAGTAACTGCAGTCTGTATTTCTCTTTCAGAGGGAAGTCTAAAGTCACTGGGGAAATCTGTCTTATAAGCTGATCACTCTTTAACTGTATCCACTTTACCCCTTTCTCTTTATACTTTTTTTTTGTAAAACAAGAGAGAGAGGCCCCAGGAATGGATTTTCTTTACTCAGGTCACCACATAGCACAGCTTCCCAAAAGCTAGGGAGGAAGGGCTTCCCTCCAGAACTGTTGGACTGTAGTTCCAATTCTCTCCAGCCAATATGGCTACTAAAGGGCAATTGAAGAATATCAGGCTGGGAAAGGAAGATGTAGGATAATACCTGCTGCCTGCTGTCCCAAGCTTTCAAGAGAAACCAAAGTCAGCCTCTCAGGTCTACCTTTCCTCCTTATTATCACACCCCCAGCAGGGGTTGGGCTAGGACATTTTCAAATTAATTGAACTCTAATTAATTAAGTTCACAGTAACAAAAAACATGTCATAAGATAATGAAGTGTGCGTTTTGTTCTTAATTGTATTTTGGTTATAAGGCCACTTGGTTGTGATTTCTGATGGCAGGTTTGAGGTATTTCATGATTTTAGGGCAGACAAGAGACAATTAATGCTAATTAGTGAACAATTAGCAGACGAAAGCACAGGTGCAAAGGAAATACATCCTTGTGTCATTCTTGATGCAGGTCTGCTGGTGCTAAGTGAGCATCTTACTCTAGCTTCAAATATTTCCCACATTTGTTTTTCTTCAACTGCAGAACAGATATATAAGAGCAACGTCTACAAACCCAAGACACTAGTATGATCACAGGTATCTGTATCAGTAGCAAAATCAAATCATGAAATGCTTCAAGGTTGACATATGGTAAGATATGTTCAAGGACAAGGTGGTTCAAGAATTGTAAAGCTAGTTGGTCTGTTTCTTGGCTAACATCAAGTATAAGTTCAATACTATCTTTACAGTTCCAGTGACCCCCTCAATGAATGTGAAGCCTATCAATATCTGGGATCATCGGTCCAGAAAATACTGCCCAATAACTGACTGAATAACCATTGCTTTTCTTAAGAAGTGGCTTTACCTTCCTAAACAATCTACCTGTGACACGGAGGACAAGGATTCCTAAACTGAGGTGTTTGGAAGATGCCACAACCATTATCCACACATACCGCCTCCTTATTTGTTCTGACAAAAATGTAAAATGTTTTGTTCTATAGTCCTCTCTGCTTAAACATTGAGTATCCAGGATTCCATGTGACATGGACCTGGCAATTTATCTTTATGATTCACTCAAAAAATGAATGTGAACGTGACGATGGTGATTTTTCTTCCTTTTTTACCTGTTCCCAGAACACAGGATCCTCAACTTATCACTATCAAAAGGGAGCTCCTCATGAGTGCAAAACTTCTCCCACACATCAAAGCACTTGCTTGAAAGTTCCTTGTAAGAATTCTTAAGGCGAGAAATACACCACTGCTCTTTTGAGCAAGGCCTTTGAGCTAACATCACAGTAAGACCCAAAGAAGCATTTTATGTCATATGGGAACTTTACCCATTTTGTCAATTGGCAATTTGTCTATCACACTCACTTTAATGTTGTATATTTTAATGGCATCATTAAATCTGTCGACCATGGACAAAGGGGCTGCTGTAGCCACCTGGATGAAACCCCCAATGTAGCCTCCACATGTCACATCTTGGAAAATTAGTATAATGCAGTAATGAGCTGACTGGCTAAAGCCATTCCAGTCTCAAGGGAAATGATTACAACGTGTTTACAATGTGGTTTTATGTTGGGGTTTTTAATGTATTTTAATATTATTATTATTATTTATTTCAGCTTGGTAGACCGCTCACTCTGAAGCTTAGAGCGGTTTACAACAATAAAATACCAATAAAACACATAACAACATTAAAACAGCGTTAAAACCAATTCCACCTCACCCCCCCCACCCCCCAGTAAAACTGTAACAGGACAGTAGTGATGTAGCGGCAGTGACGTGGCGGGTGGCAGGTTATTGTTGTTGTAGTTGTTTTTAAATTGTATAGCATTGAATTTATATATATATACACACACACACACACACACAGAGAGAGAGAGAGAGAGAGAGAGAGAGAGCTTTCTTAGTATATATTTAATTTACAATACATTTATGAGAATGTTTCCAAAAGGTACCAAAACCATTTAAAGAAATTTTTCAAGGAATTGAAAAAATGTGCCGAGGATATGCATTATTTTGCTATGAAATGCAATTTTCCAAGCTCTGCACCAAAGAAATTTGAGACATCTTGATAGTTTTGATCTTTGCATAATATTATACTCATAGTTAACAATGTTCTGCCACCTATAACTCATTTTTCATTTTCTTTTTGGATTTGGTATCTTTCACATTTGCTACCTATAGGAATCTACCATAATTTGCTTTATATATTATTTATATGCTATTACTATTTTTATTTGCAGTTGCATTATTTGGATCTGATATGTGTCACTTTATTGTTCCTATGCTAAATTGCTTATATGCGAACATTTTCCAATAAAAGGTCCAATCTGAGGATTTATGAGAAGACTGCATTCCACTTGTTGTTGGAAAAGAGGGCAGGGAAGAAAAAAAAAAGAATTTGCATGCCCTGGAGTTTTTGGTCCAAAACAGTAACTTTTGCAAGATTTGCTACATAGTATGTAACTATAGTACAACACCTGAATACACATAATGGCAATATGTGGTTTCTTTTTTATTTTTTTATTGAAAGTTTTGTAAACAATATAAACAGAAACAACAGAAACCACAACAGCAGTACATGCCCAATACATTCCACCACATCCACCCATACACCCCACAGAGACTGATCAAAAAGGAAACAGGAAAAAAATAAGAAAAGAGAAAAAGAAGGAAAAAGAAAAGAAAAAAAACAATTAAAAAACTTTTAAAAAATTAAAAATCTTCCCCTCGAAAAAAGAAAATGAGGGGAGGTTGGGACTTCCGTTCTCCTTCCACACCTTTATGTCCATTCTTCAATTTAAATTTCTTTGCCTCGGCTTTTCCCTCTGTCTATTAATTTGATTAAATTATAATTTTCTATTCTGTCATCTTTATCAATATTCTTTCGTCATATTTTCATTTACCAATGTCCAATCTGTTCTCTCTGTACCTCTGCCCTTGTTCTGTCTCAACCAAAAAGTCAATTCGTTCATATCCTTAATTTCTAAAATCTTTATAAACCATTGTTCTTTTGTAAGTAGTAAATCTGATTTCCATAATTTTGCTAATACAATCCTTGCCGCCGTTGAAAAATAGATAAATAACTTGTCTGAGTTGGAGTTCTTAAATGTTGTTTCATCAAATAGGCCTAGTAAATAGATCTCCGGTTTCATTGGAAAATCAACGTCCAATAGTTTCTTACATTCACTATGTATCATCTGCCAATACTCTCTAGATTTTGGGCATGTCCACCACATGTGACAGAAAGAGCCTTCATGTGTTTTGCATTTCCAACATTTATTCTCTAAAGTCTTATACATTAAACTTAATTTTTTAGGTGTTATATACCATCGGTGGATCATTTTTAACCAGTTCATAGTATGTAACTACAGTACAACAGCTGAATACACATAATGGCAATATGTGGTTTCATTTATCCATGATGCCACTTACTTACCTATATTTACTTAGAGCTTCTGTACCTACATACAGTAGTTCATTCCACTGAAAATAATAGGGTTCACTTTGTGGTTTTATATATCCATGTGAAAACCGGGAATGTATCCCTTATGGACATGGGGGTTGTAATATAGGTATATCAGTTTTTATATTTGCAAGGGAGGTTCCTACATTGAATGTGTTATGCAGAAAGCCTGGATCAGAATGGACACAAGCCATCCTGTGTAGCCTAAGGCAGTGGTTCTCAACCTGTGAGTCCCCAGATGTTTTGGCCTTCAACTCCCAGAAATTCTAACAGCTGGTAAACTGGCTGGGATTTCTGGGAGTTGTAGGCCAACCTGGGGACTCACAGGTTGAGAACCACTGGGCCCTAGAGGCTTTTGTAGGGAGAGCAATTTTCCCTTTGGCGGCAGTGGATTGGAAGTAGGGTGGGGAGAAGGAAGCCACCTCTCACAGTGAACCACATCTAAGATAGTAATTGAAAGCATGCCTTTAGTTCAAAACACAGGACTGTAATGCTATGCAGTAAATGCAAGATATAACACTATGAAACACATTTTTTTTGCTCCTGGGTTATAAATATATTTTCCTAATTGGTTCTATCATAAAAACATGGAAAAAGTTTATTTTTCTGCAGGATATTTTTCTATAGTATTTCAATGAATACATAATCAAGTCTCAACAAATACAACATACTAATAAATTATAACCAATTACGGAAAAAAGTTAACAAGTAAATGCAAACATGGAAAAAATGGGACTGGGAAATATCAAATAGAATTAAGATAGCAAAGATGAAGATTTTACCAAAGTTTTATTCCTTTTCCAGGCTTTACCATATTGTATTCCAAGCAAAATAATAAGGACATTATTGTTCAATGAAAACTTGGGAAGTAGGGGTTAATAAAAGTAGAATTTCCAAATTGGCATATTCTTCTCTGCAGGAAAATGGAGGATGGGGAGCACCTAGCCTTCAGAGTAATTTTGACAAATGGTATCGGACTCCTCAACAACTAGCCCATATTACAAGAATTACTGTACATTACAACTATGCTGGTATAAATGTGGGAAAATAGGAACTTTTACATATATGTGGCGAGACTGTGATAAAGTACAAAACTTTTATTAAAAAAATAAAAAGTGAGCTGGAGGAAATATTAGGGATAAAATTAGAGATAAATTTTTAAAAACTATTTTTTACCCAGAAAAATAGAAGAAAAAAAGTGGGAATAAAGAATGTTCCGAAATTACGAAATATATGATAGAAGTTGCACAAGCAATGGTTGCCCAGAGGGGGAAAGACCACAGAAAACGGGAAATACAAAACTGGTATGAGTACTTAGCAGTTTATATGGTGCAGGATTATATCATGGAAAGGAGAATTAAATATATGATCAGATATCCTAAGGGTAACTGGCCAGAGTAAAAGGGAAAGCAAAATTTAAGGAATTTAATGAGACCATCTTCATCATCAAACAAATATAATATTTTTTTAAAAAAAGAAAGGTACATCTGTTCTCAGGGTGGGGGAGGGGTGAGAGAAAGGGGGAGGGGAAAAACAATAGATACAAGTAGTAGGCAATTATAGTAATGGAAAGGCTAAGATTACAGAACAGACTAGAATGGTATGACTAAATATGTGAAATAACTTTTGTCTTTTCTTGCTTTTTTTCCTATAATGCTAATACATAATATTTTGCTCTACATATATATTGGTAATCTAATTAATTTTTTTAAACCCAAACAATTTAATATCGTTATGAGCAGACAAAGTTTCTGGAGTATAACAACTACTTTCAAAGTAAGTACTGAACAGTTAAACAGGAAATAACACTTTCAACCAGGAACAGATTTTTTTTCAAATTTTGTTACATAGTGTAATTGTCAGCCATCAAGCATAAAGAGGTCTCTAGGGCAGTGTTTCTCAACCAGTGTGCCGTGGTACACTAGTGTGCCATGAGCGATCATCAGGTGTGCCGCAAGAAAAGCTCTCTGCCCCCCTTCCTTCCCCCCTCCTCCTGCCGAACTCCTGCTGCTTGGGGGAGGAGGAGGACGGGCCGGGCGGTGGCGAAGAAAAAGAAGAAGGGGGCGGGGCGCCGCCTCCTTCGGCCGTTTCCCCAGCCAGCCTCCAATCCACCATGACTCCCACCATGACTCTCGCCCCTCGCTCGCTGAAGTCGTGCGGAGGAGGAGCCCCGTCCACTGAAGCCCGTCCACCACTCATGCTCCTCCTCTGTGGGAGAGCTGAAGCCGGGGGAGGGGGCAGGGCATGGCGCCCTCCCCCACCCCCCGGCTTCAGCGCTCACACAGCTTCGCCAGCCTTGAGGGGGCAGTGCCAAGCCAGCAGTGGCAGAGCCAGCACAATGCTGGCTTGGCACTGCCCCCTCAAGGCTGACGCTGTGGGAGAACTGAAGCCGGGGGGGAGGGGGCGGGGCATGGCACAGCCTGGCTCCTCCCCCTCCCCGGCTTCAGCACTCCCAGCAGCTGCTCCCAGCAGGCCACCATCCCCCAGCCGTTCTTTACTGTGTTAGAGTGTCATTTTGTGTCATTTTGGTTGGTGGTGTGCCCCCGGATGTTTTTAATGTTAAAAGTGTGCCGCAGCTCAAAAAAGGTTGGGAAACACTGCTCTAGGGGACAGCTGGAGTCCAAATGGACTCGATAGTCTAAGCCAGTAATTTCATTTTAAAGAACAGTAACTAAATAACCCAGGGGAGCCTCTTTTAGAACTTCATCTCATGGAGAAAGGAAGCGTCCTAGGTCGCTTCCAGGAGGCTTCCTCAACAGCCCGCCAGATGCTATCACACGACATAAGGCTACTTTCAGAGAGGCTCCATAGAGGAAATGTCCTGGCAGTGTGCTAGGGCACTTCTCAGAGAACATGGGGGGCTTCTCCTGTTCTCACTCAGAAGAACAGGGGAAGCCGGGTGGCAACACTTCCATTCGTGGGATAAGGTAAGGGGCGCTGTAGGTGATACGGGACATGGGGCAATGGTTTTCCCCTGCTGCTTCCCAGCTTATTGACCTCAGTGTGATGAGATCCTTAGAGTTAGAATTGGAAATGTCAGGACCTCATACCTTCCAACATTTCATATGTTGAAACTGGGATGTGTGTGGTGAAACATCAGAGTATGGTCAAGGTGGCAAAAGGTTTTAATGATGAGGGAAAATGAACAAGGTAGGAGAGGACGAGGCAGCCTGTTTTTGCTTCAGTCCATAAGGCAAGACAAGATTCCTTCCCTTCTCTCTTTCCTCTGCTGAGCTAACTGGGGGCAAACTATGTTTGTACTGTGAACTCAGATTGTAGCAATTGAAGCAAACTGAGGAAAAGGGGAAAGTGGAAGGAGGACAGAGAAACTGGAACTGTTGAAAAAGTGAGCAACAGAAGACTGTCCCTGTCAAATTGGGGTATTTGAAGGATATGGAGTCTGTGGCCAGTTCAATAGAGGAGCTAATGTGAACACTGTAAGTTCAGGTCCCATGTTTTCAGAGTCAAAAGTGTACAGAAATGAACATTATGTCTAACAAAGCATCCAAATAGGCCAGGCCTAGTACAAATTCTGTAAGCTGAACATACTGTGCTAGTTTCATCAGCTGCTTCTGTTAGTTTACAAATTTCCTGAACTCCTTCCAGAGCCAGGTTCAAGAGCAGCTGCCCACAGCCTCCATCTGGCCCAGACAACAGATCTAAATGTTGGCTTTATCCAAGGCCTTTTATACACCAGGTCTTGTTCTTGACATGGAGCTGAAATACACCATACCTCAACATTTATTCCTGGCAGCAACTTATCAACCTATTCACAAGGATCCTGATCTCCAGGAGTGGATCCCTGAGCTCAGAATCAGAGTGCTTCCTGCTAGTACTAGATTGCTGGTAGAGTAGTAATACTACATTAGTCCCTCTGTCAGCTGGACTCTCGTGATCCTAAATCTGACTTACTTTTCCAAAGATGTGAGTATGGTCACTTGGTATTTGCATGACCCTTGTTGATTCAAACTCTGTCCTCCAGACTTTACACATACAAGTAGGGCCCCAATATTCTGTTGTACAAGCAAAAATCTATGGCCCATAAGTAAGTATTTATTTACTTCATTTATATCCTGCTTTTCTCCACCTCAGGTGACTCAAGGCAGTTTACAACAATACAATTCAATACTGGTAAAATCAACAGTAAAAACAATAACATACCCCTCCATTAAAACAGTTACTAATTAGTCACTAAAGACATTCAAACAGTAAACAGATTAAAACATATAAAGTGCATAGTTCATTCGTCCAAGATCCCTGTTCATAATCCATATTCAATGGATGATGATTTGTCACCTAGATTCCAAAATATGATCCCTAAATGCTCAACTATCTTAAGACCTGGAGACAATCTGATTCAGTCATGGTTGGTAAGCCTTTCTAGGATGAAGCACTATGACGCATTAAGTGCACGAAAATACAAAACTATACCATAAGCATGTCCAGGTGCATTTAGGTCACGTTGGTCTAGGCTGCAAATGTTTTTTAAAAAATTAAAGAGAACTTGGAAATTTACTTAGTTACAGCTACAGTCCAGAAATCCCTACAATATAGTTGCCACTATATATGCATAAAATATTGTATTTTTTCAATTCTATTTAATTCTTCACCCTTTTTTTCTATATAAACATCTCTTAAAAAATGGGGTCTCAGAATTGCAGATATATTTTATGTTGTTGGTGTACTGAAATTAGGGTGTGTCTTACAATGGAAGAAAAAAATATTGTTGTAATTATTTACAAAACACATTCTTCTTTTTCCAGTACCTCTTTGATGCCCAAATGACCACAACACCACGAAATTAGAACCATGAAGCACACTGTGAGCCAGCATTGCATATTCCCCCTCTACAACTGAGTAAGGGCATACTCTGTAACTTTACAAGTGGAATAAAAATTACATATTCATCACAAAGGATAATATCTGTCTCTTGTTAATTACAACTGTAGTATAATGATACCATAGTGGCTGGGAAAGCTAAATAATTATGAGTAACTAGTTATTTGCAAGTAGTTCGTTCTAGGCTCCACTTTGAAATGACAGTTTCCATTGGGATGAGTATTGTGTAACAAGATGGCAGGCTAGCTGAAGACTACATTGAGATAAAGATGGTACTGGGATTATATAATGCCTTCACTCATCTGGTATATCAAAATGGCTGGATGCTTCAAAAAATAGAAATAAAGTGCTTTTCAGCCTCACTGTCCAAAACAGTCACATTGACACACATTGTGATCATTTGCCCACAACAAGCATAGAAGATTGTTCTTTAGTTCATCAGACTTCAAAATAACCTGTCTTGTGTTTTAAGTCCATTGACCCAAGCGCTCATCTATGAGAATTTAAGGACTTGCAATGGAATGCAGACATGTTAGGAAAGCTAATGCTCTGTACCGTCTCTCAGAGGAGAATATTACATAAATGTCTGTGATGTGGAGGTTAAACAGATGATATTCATGGGAAAAATAAAACTGGTGTCACAAAAGGCCACACTGACTTTTCAAAAAGTTGCTTATGCTCTTTTTTGGGGGGAGATGCGAGTGTTAGATGTTTCTGTCCCCATCGTGGGGCAGGGCCCGGAGCTTTAATGCAAGGAAAGAGAAGCAAAGATGGATAGATCAGACAGAAGGTGGAAGACTGGGGGCTGGGAGGGAGGGGGAGCCTTTTTCTTAAAAGTAGTAGTCAACACTCTGAGAAAGTGCAGAGGAAGGAAGAAAGTAGGGCAAAGAACTTTCCATCAAACTCTGTAAATAGCAGTAACCCAAGGAAATAAGGAGGGAGGGAGGAAGAGGAGGAGGAGAAGAAAAATAAAATAATGATATTAGTCTGGAGAAGACAAAGCGCAAAAGGTTGCAGATGGATCAAGACTGCAGACAGATAAAAAGGAGAGTCAAAGAAGAGACCCTTAGATTAGACCAGAATGTGGGTACCAAGAACCTTTCTGGGAGAAACACTGGCCAACACACATTTTGACACTTCAAATGTTAGACCTCTTTCTGGGTATATTTGACCTGCTGATTTTTTAAAAAGGGCATCAATTTTCCTCTATCAGTCACAGTTTTTTAGATATAGAACACATGCCATATACCAGTTTCCATCTATCACTCATTGAAAACCATAACCATATCTAAGAAACTACAGCTGTTGATATTTATCCAATGTATTTTTCTGAATCAGTGCTTCTAATAACCCTTGGAACAAGCTTAAAAACCAAGGCATGAAGAAATTTGTTTTGTTGGGTTGTATAATAGTAGAGTTTGATAGTATCAATTTACATAAATAATCTAAATATTCATTCAATTGCTTTGAATGTGATTTTCCTGCTTCTTGGCAGGGGGTTGGACTGGATGGTCCACAAGGTCTCTTCCAACTCTATGATAAAAAGAGCTCCTCAGCATGGGTCAAATGAACTAGGGCAACTGCCGCTGACATGCCACTTCTAGATCACAGCTCCCATCACCACCATTCAACATAATCAATGGCTATGCAGGCTAGAGGTGATGGGAGTTGTAAATCTAAAGACCATGTCTGAAAGGCAACTGGCTAGTGAACGCTGAACTATGGAACCATGAGGTCTGAGAAGAAAGACAACAGTGCAACTATCTCTTCATCTATCTACATTCTTATAAGAATGTATCATACACTTTACAGTACTGGAAAATTAGCAAGAGAATACAAATTGTTTAGCTCCCAATGGTGACATGCAAGTAGCAACTAGGCGAGGCAAGTGTTGTCAACTATGATAATCCCATCATTGACAACATGGCTGAGATTACCCCACAGCAGTGATGTTAACTGGAAAAGTAAGGTGCTGGTCCAGTTGGACTGAACCAGTTTTGACCTGGCTGAACTATGTAGACTCCACCTTGTTGCCACAGGTCAGGCATAGAGTGCCTCTAGAACCAGCCTGCTGTATTGCTACTCTGTATTGGCCATGGATTAAGTCATTCTTGAAGATGAACATTTAGGACCTCATCACATTGAGGTCCTCAAAGCAGAGAACAGTGGGGGTATCCATAGGGCAGCAGGGTAAATCCGGTGGGCAGTGGGGAAAACCATCATCTTACACCCAGCATTGTCCCCTTCCCCATCCTATGGGGGAAACCGCCACTGCCCAGCTCCCCCCATGCTTTCTCCGGCTTATCTTATGAGAACAGGGGAAGCCTCCCTTGTTCTCAGGCCTCTGCCCTAGGACACCTCCAGGATGGAGCCAAGACGGAGCTGTGCCGGAAGTAGCCCAATGTCATGTAATAAGCTCTTTCAGCCTCCTTTCTGGCAGCATCCTAGGAAGCTGCAAAAGATAAATGTGATGAGCTCTTTACTCTGCAGTGAAGTACAGTATAATATGCCCACCAAAATAACAGTCTTAGTGTGTCATTTACAGTAACCTTAACTCAATGCCATGTACTCTCTTTAGTACAAACATGTGATCAGTTGTACTTCCTTACTTATATATTAATTTAAGTAGTTATTAAACATATCTTGCCTTGTTAACAAGGGAGAATACAGGAGGTGGTAATGCCTCTTAAGGAAAATTTGAGCTCATGGGTCTTTTTATTATGAGGCTATCCTAAAGGAAGTATTACAGAAAGAATTTGCTTGCTTCTCAAAACCCAGTGAATTCTACATGCCAAAGGAGGGCAGCTAGTGCAAAATGAGATTAAGATGGCAGAAGCAGTCAGACAGATGGAAGGGACTGGCTCTCTGGGCATCTCAGAAGCACCATTCAGGAAAACTGGAGAGTTGAACTGCACAGCATTTTCACAAAGCAGTTTGGATTTCCCCTCAGCAAAGGGAATTGAGAAACAGTGGACTCCACCTATATGGGTCTAAAAGCCTTTTTTGTTATAACAAACTAGCTGTTTTGCAAAGGCTATCTTGCTCAAATCCTCCAGAGTCCAGAGGATGCTAAGCTCCGTATTGTGTGGAGCCAAAAAGAACAGCAGGACCCATTTGGCTTAGTCACACCTGCTAGTCATCCCATTCACAGGACACATATTCATGATCTTTTAATAAGGATTAGTTCCTTGTAATACATTTCTATCATGCTTCATTCAAATAGCTTCTTTCAGGATCTGCTTGCATGCCCTCCTTTGTTCTAATCCATTCATATGATCCTGAATAGAACGGCAGTGGATGCCACTTCCTGGATTAATTACCTAAACTAAGACAATGGCATCTATAACAATTCCACAGATATGAAATATGTACAAATTTGCACTATTTGGAAGCATCCTCACCTACTTCAAGATTGATTTACATTGGATAGGAACCTGGCCTGGTGGTTTAAAAAAGAGATTTAGTAGCAAGGCTAGGTCCAAAGTGTCTTGTTCTTGGCCAACATTTTTGGCAGTTTCACAAAGTCACCAATTCTACACCACCAACCTTTGATAACTGTATTGGTAATTTATCTGTCACTTTACCTGACACATTGCTCACCCTGTGAATGTATTGCAAACTTTGTGACAATTTTGTCATTCAGTTCATTGTGTGCTCTGTGGTTGTTACAAATAATGCTACTAAGCTAGGCACATTAATCTGGGTTGTGGAATAAAATTATGGGCCGAAAGGTAACAGTATATTTGTGCAACTCCTGTTTGCAAAAACAGTTGAATTTTTCCAAGTTTGTATGAGGAGGAACACTCTTGAACAATCTCCATTCAGGATTTGATTGATCAGGCATCTAAGTTTAGCTCTACTACCAAGAGAGAAGCTCTCAGGTGGATGCTGGAGTTTGTCACCTTGTCATTGCTGGATTGGCCATTCTATACTGATACCTTCATTTTCATCCAATACTTTGATTGCAATTTGATACATACTGTATGTGATCATGTAAATAGTAATACAATGTTTCCATAAGAGGGGAAATCAGTAGTGTGCAAAATGTATAAAAATGATACCATAATATCTGAATTCCCAGGCAAGGCCAGAAATAACTGATTAGGAAATATTATGGACATCAGTAAAACCTTAAAGGAAATTAACCAGAAATTATATAGCAATCAACATCATTTTAGCCTAAATTCAGCTGATTAAAGAACATAATACTCTATTCTTGAGCATGACTGTGTTAACAAAATTGCTGAATAATCATCTGTAGTGGCCTGTGTGAGTACCTGTAGTGTTTGACTCCATCCTATGAATAATAATAATTTAAAAATGCCTTATTCATCAGTAGCCGCAATCTGCGATTTCAGGATTTTAGTGGGTTGGTATTCTAGCAAAGAACATAAGTATAGTAGAGTCTCGCTTATCCAGCCTTTGCTCAACCAACGTTCTGTATTATCCAACATAGTCTGCCTCCCACCCAGATCCACAGTTGTTTCAAGTGTGATGTTTTGGTGCTAAATTTGTAAATACAGTAATTACTACACAACATTACCGTTTATTGAACTGCTTTTTCTGCCGATTTGTTGTAAAACATGTGTTTGGTGCTTATTTTGTAAAATCATAACTTAATTTGATATTTAATAGGGTTTTCCTTAATCCCTCCTTATTATCCAACATTTTCACTTATCCAACGTTCTGCCGGCCCATTTATGTTGGACGAGTGAGACTCTACTGTACTTCAAAAGGTCACCAGTGGGAACTTAAGTAGTTCAATAAGCCCTAGGTCTTTTACACCAGTGGTTCTAATCTTTTCATAGAGGCTTGTGTGCTGCACCTGGTGACATAATCAGAGGCGATAATACCAGTTATCATGGTGGGGAGAAAGGTGGGCAAAACAGATGTAAAGTAATCAAGAAATGGTGAATGGCAGCCTATGCTGCCTCTAGTTTGTGTTTCCTCTTCTTTCAGCTCACTAAAAGCTGGTGGAGAATGTGGTTCTTCCACTCTTCCCTGGATTTCTTCACAAGGAAATTCTGCCCTTTTTGTGTGATGACATAAGCTCCCCTCTCACCACTTCAAGTTCACTCCCTCTCTTTTCCACACATTTGCACAGGGTATTTCTGTTTCACCTCCTCTCCATTGACTTCCCCTTCTTTCTTTAAACAATAACCAAGGAAATTCTGCCCTTTTTGTGTGATGACATAAGCTCCCCTCTCACCACTTCAAGTTCACTCCCTCTCTTTTCCACACATTTGCACAGGGTATTTCTGTTTCACCTCCTCTCCATTGACTTCCCCTTCTTTCTTTAAACAATAACCATGAAAAGTCCTTTCCCTCAGTTTTACTCACAGCTTCTCTCCCTGCCATACACCAAACCCTATCTCTTCCCACCCACAGCTTAAATGACTTTTGACTCCAGCAACAGCCACATTAAATGTTTCCGCTGTATGTAAAATGCAATATGTGGCTTCCTTATAGCAGCTTCTGTGTGAATTTATATGTGTATAAGAAAGAGGGAGGGAGAGGGATGAGAGATGTATGCCAATAGCACATACTTTTTCTCTCTCCTGCTTGTAGCTGTGCTTTCTTTCCTGAAGGTAAATATGGGTTTAATTTGCAATTCAGATTGCTGTAAAACACATATCTTGCTGCTGAGTGGAAAACAAGTTAATCACAAGGAATACGCATTCCCTTTAAGATCTAGTTTGACCATTCTACATGTTCATAGCCAAAATGAGGATTTGACTGGCTTTTTCCCAACTTTAAGTAGAAATTCAGTATTCTATCCTCTATGTCAAAGTAACTGTCATTGGTATCCTCGTTTATTTAATGGGCTGACAATTGGCAGACATTTGGCAGGATCAAAATAAATATTGTTTGTACCCTCTCAATTTTCTAATCTCATTTATAAGCTCCCCCCCCCACTATCCATACATCTTCAATTTCCAAATCTTTCCCTGCTTTCTCATGGAACAGTCATGCACTGGAACAACTGTGGTCCCCAGGCAGCATCAGGAGCAAGTATCCATGCATCAAAAAAGGGATAAACACATGTGCATGTGTGCGCACATACGTATGCACAATCTTGGTATGCAGAACCAGGGGGCAGTACGGATACTTGAAGGCTCTGTGCTACAATATTGTGGTATGGTTTGATATGGGAGAGGTCCATGGGTATGACACCATGAGTTACCACAGAGTGACACCAATCCTAGTGACACTGCTGGCCATTCTCCTCCAGATGTTTTGGACTTGAGCTCACAGAAGTACCAGTCAGCATGGTCAATGTTGAGGATGCCTGGGAGCTGAAACCCCAAACATTTAGAGGACTTAAATATCTGTATTAAGGCACATAGACACAGACATACGCCTGTGACCTTAACAAAATATACGGACCTTCTTCTGTCCAGTCATCATAAGCTCCAAAGGGTAATTTTAGCTAACAAACCAGAACAAATGTTATTCGTTACAGAGTAATGATTACACAAATAGCCGACGTTAACAATGGGAGGAATAGATTTATCAGCTCATTTATCAGGACTGAAAACAAGGCTAATTCCAACAAAAAAAGGTCTGGGAGGATTTTTTAAAACAAAACAAAATGAGTTTAGTGTATTGGAAGGACATATAATAAAGAAATAATCATAAATCTTGTTTCATAACTGATTTGAAGTTTAAAAGAAAATAAAAGTGACAGATTAATGGAATGCTGAGCAAAGTTATGGCAGAAGAGGAAGCCCTATGTTTAAAAGGCTCAATTAGCATATTTGCATTACACTGGCATTGCCTGGAAAAAATCTCCCTGAAAGTAAAGTCACAAAATGGCACAATTATTGTTTTTGTATTGCTTCACTTTTCACCATTTATACAGGCAACTTCCAATGGTGCTGGGATCACATTTCCCCATTTATAAAATTTAGCAGATCTACAGTGTTGAGGGAACACAATATGCTTACAAAAGAAGTGCTGCCTTGAGGGGAGCAGCCTGGATTTCATGCAACAAACGTATAATAGCAGCACATTTGTTGAGCTAAGAAAAGACTGCCTGAATAGGCTGCATCTCCATGAGCATGTAAGCGTGCATGCATATTGGAAAATATAAACAGACAGGACAAGGGACTAGCCATGTGAGTGAGGATTAAGAAGGGTGAAGAGAGGACATGTTTCAGAAGAAATTTGGATGATGGCCTTTAGAGATGAGGTATGTTCCCGTCCCGCAACAACAGCTCCATGTTCTGTGCGATCTGATCAGCTCCATAGGAGCCGGGAGGAATCCAAGGAAGGGTCAGTAAGGTAAGAAAAGAAACATTTGGATACTCTAGGCTGAAACAGTATTTTTATAGACTCAAAACAGAGTCATATACAAAAAACACACAATTAAGGAAGTGTTGTGTAGATCCTATTCAGCTAGATTAGTAACCTGGAACTCCAAAAGATGGTCAGGCTAAAATGGCTTAGGAAGTAAAGAGGTCCAAGCAGCCACAGCTAGTATGGCCTCCCATAACAAAGTCATCATTTGTTATTCACTAAGACATACAACACAGTCAGCTGGGAGCTTGTCTACCATATAACTGAGGATAATTAATGAAATGCAAAGATACAGAATGGGTCACACCTGGCTCGACACCAGTACTTGTCAAAAAGATCTTGGAGTCCTTGTGGACAACAAGTTAAACATGAGCCAAAAATGTCATGCAGCAGCAAAAAAAAAGCCAATGGGATTTTTTCCTGCATAAATAGGAGTATAGTATCTAGATCCAGGGAAGTCTCTATTCCGCCTTGGTCAGATCACACCTAGAATCACACTGTGTCCAATTCTGGGCACCGCAATTGAAGAGAGATGTTGACAAGCTGGAATGTGTCCAGAGGAGGGTGACTAAAATGATAAAGGGTCTAGAGAACAAGCTCTATGGCTTGCTGAGCTTGCAGAAGAGAAGGCTGAGAGGAGACATTATGGCTATGTATAAATATGTGAGGGGAAGTCATAGGGGGGAGGGAGCAAGCTTGTTTTCTGCTGCCCTGGAAATTAGAACACAGAACAATGGCTTCAAACTACAGGAAAGGAGATGCCACCTGAACATGAGGAAGAACTTCCTAACTGTGAGAGCTGTTAGGAAGTTCCAGCAGTGTGGCCCCAGGGTGTGGTGGAGGCTCCTTCTTTGGAGGCTTTTAAACAGAGGCTGGATGGCAAACTGTCAGGGTGCTTTGAATGTGATTTTTCTGCTTCTTGGCAGGGGGTTGGACTGAGATCTCTTCTGATTCTATGTGAATACACATGCAACATGGAACTCCAAAGTGTCTGGCTTCTAAGAAGAAAGAGATCCAATAGCAGAGGGTTAATGTTTTAAAAATTAGTACTATTTTGTACTACTTATTGCTTTGGGTGTTTGAACATATATTATCTTTGAGTCCTATTTAAGAGAAGGTTGGGATATAAATCAATGAATAAATGAACCCCCCCCCCAAATATAACCAACCCCTGAGAATCACCACCCTGTGTCAATAAGACATAAATAGGCACTTTAAAAGGGGAAGGTACTCTGCAAGTCAAATTGTTATATAGCTGTCTGTCCACATTTGCAAGTTTATATTTGTGGATTTGATTATTCATGATTGCTGGCTGAAAAAAGTTCTCTCTAAGCCAGGGATGGGCATTTGGCGGCCCGGGGCCGGATGCGGCCAGGGTGCTCCCATCCGGCCCGAGGCCTTGGGCAGCGCTGCTTACCGGGGAGAGGGAGCCGCTTGCAGCGCTGCCTACCGGGTGCAAAAGGGAGGCCCGGGCAGGTAGAAAGCCATGCGTGGCTTTGTTTACGGCAAAACAAGCAAGGGCCAGATACAAAGCAAAAAAGCAAGCATAGGAGGCGAACGCGAGGTCCCCTTCCTCTCGTTTACGTTGCCAAACAAACTGCGGAGGGGAGCGCCGCCCCTGAGCGTGTTCGGGCGATGCCGGCTGCGACGTCATCGCGGAGACACTCAGGGGCGGGACATCCTCCAGAGTTTGTTTTCAAGCGTCTTGAGAGGAAGGGACCCCGCGCTCACCTTCCTTGCTTGCTTTTGCCGTAAACAAAGCCACGCATGGCTTTCTACCTGCCCAGGCCTCCCTTTTTTTCGCCCGAAGCAGCGCTGCCACGCTACCTGGCTTCGCCAGGGAAGGCGCGCTGCCCGGACCTCCTCTTCCAAAGGAGGAAAGAAGAGGTATGTTATTGTGTTCTGGGAGATATAATATTAAATTGATTGCTTCAGTGATATAATTGTGTTCTGGGAGATTTAATATAAATTTAATTGCTTCATGGATATTATTGCCCACCCCTGTACTATAATATAATAATTATGATAATAATACTAATAATATATGAATATTTCTTGATATATTAATATGTTAATATTAATGATGTGTAATATATGGTAAATATAGTAAGTGAAATAAATAAATTATTTAGATTAGCATGTAGTTCCGCCTTTAGGTGCGGCCCTGCATAATATTTTTTTGCTCTCATGTGGCCCCTTGGAAAAAATAGTTGCCCACCCCTGCTCTAAGCATTTCCCACATTCTCGAGTGATTCTATGGTCAACTTTCTCTAGAACTATGTTGGGGGACCCGGGGTTGCTAAGAGATATATTTTCTTGAGTGTATGTATGTATGTATATATCTATACATACATACAAAACAAACTGTGGGACATAATTTACTTAGTTCCTATGTTTCTTTCTAGTGTGCAGCCTTGTATGTTTGCTATATATATACACACACATAAACATCTTGGCTTTTCTTCACGAATGAAGATTCAGTAAGGACTCATTCCATGCTTTCTTACAAGCGCATTGATGATTCGGAGGTTGGATGAGTCCTTCGAGTCTGTGCAATGGATTTTTCTGGTGGAGCGCAGCGTGCACAGAACTGGCCTCACCCTTTAAATAGAAGACTGGCTGTTGAAAATAAGGGAATTAATGGACCTAGATATACTGAAACATTGGGTGGAGGAAGAAAATGAAACGAATAAAATAGATTGGAAACAGGTAACAGAATACTTAAAGGAAGCAAAGCACGAATAGGAAGAGCAAATCCCCAGGGAGAATCTCAAAGTGGAAATAGAAACCAAGCGACGCCAGATAGGAAAAAGAAAAGAATATGGAAACACACAAGCAAGTAGGAACCCCGTGGACCGAACTGGAAGATCAAAATCCAAAGCCCCATATTCTGGGAAGCTTTCTATCATTCAACTCAGACTATACCCTCTTCAGAATACTTTTAACCTTTATTGCACCTTTCATTCTATTTTTCTCACGCACCCTTTTTTCTATCGCTATACCTACTCTATTTCTCTCAATCTAAAGTTCTATTCAAATCTATTCTACCGCTGTTTTTACTTATGTATGTTAAAAAATCTCAATAAAAATGATTAAAAAAAAAAGAACTGGCCTCACCCTTTAAACCAAAGGTTCGTCTGCCAAGGCCTAGCAAGCTGGGACGGTGGCAGTGAGATCCTTAGGTTGTAGGTCTGATTAGAGTTTCCTTCTCTTAGATGCTTGATCTTTCAGGGTTAAATGAGCACCATCTACCCGGGTTTGAAATTAAGAGTTTTCCTTCTCCTAGGATGGTTGCCAAAAGGCTAGAGAGCCCATCCTGCCCATTGACGCTCTTTGTCAGACCCTTCAGTTGTGACCTGTCTGGCATGGGAGGCCCTACCTGTGGCTATTATGCCACCACCAGCATAGCTCACAACTTCATTAGAGTACGCAAGCCTCTCCCCCATGACAAGGGGGCGCCAACGGAGTGGACATATACATTCAGGGCCTATGTTCACAGTAGTTTCACTTTTATGAGGATCCTACAACTCTAACACCATGAAAGATGACAGCGGACTGTTCAAATGTCTCAGTTTTATTGCTAGTCCCAACTAAAGTAGACCTATCAAATTCCCTGTTAACTCATGAACTGGCACATATGTAAATCCCATTGATTCAAGAGAGCTACACATGTGGATTCCAGATGGCTGTGCATGGAGAAAATTCTACCAATAGGATTTTGGGATAGGCTGTTGTACTGAGAAAGGAAAGGCACAGCAATAATTCAAGGGCACCATGAAGCCCAACTGTCCTTGTTTTTTGTCCTTCTCAAGCTCTCCTTCCCTCACATCTCTTGTTGCCTCAATCTTGGGTTCTCTTTAGTGCTTCATTTGGCAACTTGCAGCAACAATTGTTACATCTCCTTAGTAAGAGAGATGCTTTGTAAGAAATAAAAGCAAGAAAGGAGGGAGGAAAGAGCCGACAGGCGGATGAGGAAAAGCTTTTTGAAAATCCAAGCATACGGCATCTGCCAGATCTATGTGCTTGTTAACTCACAGGTTAGGAAGGTCTAGAGTGATTCTTGCCATTACAGGTTGAGAAAATGCCAGAGCTGTGATAGTTTCCCTCAATATTTTACACATCTTGGCTCCCTCCTAGGGGGATTAAGATGTTGTTATATGCTATCAGTCACTGCTTTATCCTTTTCAGTCTTTAAATGGCAATATAAGAAGCCAGTCATACAGTCTCCCTGTGCAAAATCAGGGGACCTGCTCTCTGTCACTAGGTGCCCTTGTTGAAAGGGAGCCAGGCTGAACACAGGCCATGCCCTCTATTCGGATCTGGCCTGTGCTATCAGAGTTGTGGGGAAAGAACCCCAGTCTTGCCTGAGACATAAGTTGCAATGAGGAGTCAGCTAAGCAGAGAAGCAAGACACTGGGTTGTTGTAGGTTTTTTGGGCTGTATGGCCATGTTCTAGAAGCATTCCTTCCTGACGTTTCACCTGCATCTACGGCACGCATCCTCAGAGGTTGTGAGGTCTGTAGATGCCAAAGAAGCAAGACATTTTGGCATCGTTGAGAACACTGGGCTCCTTTGATCTCAGTCAGCTAGAAAACCTGTGGTGCTGAAGACAAAGTTTGAGCAAGATGGAAGCTGACTGGGGACAGGTTGTTCATGATTCATCTACATCTTGGCAGAAGGTGAGAGGGTTTCACCTTCTTCGTTTTGCTTCTAAATTTAGCTGGACGGAAGAACATAATCATCTATTAAAATTCCATGCTGCTGGCACTCCATCGTGTGTGCATACCAATGGGCTGTGTGTCTGCAGCCTTTCTTCCACTTCAGCTGTTTTTCCTGACCCCACCAGGAGCCTTCAAGCAGGTGGCATATGCACTGGGTTTAACTCTTTCATCATGGAGAGAGTCACTTTGCGGCTATGGGAGAGATGTGGCCCTGAATATAATAAATCAGGGGATAGGGATCGGAAGGCGGGGAAGGCGAGGGTGAGAGTTCACTTCGAAGAGTTTGGAAAGTTTCTTTTAAAAACAGAATAATAGTGAGGATAAATGTTTAGGGAAGAGAGGGAAGGAGGTGGGGGAAGGAAAGAGGAGAACCATGAATGCTTGTCCTGGATTAAAAACCAAAATAGAAACGTAAGGAAGAAATAAATGATCAGGGAGGGAACAAGCTGAAAAAGAGAAGCAGGCAGCAACAGAAGCACTCTCTTAGCCAGACTGAACATGGCTGCCTTGTAGCTCACTTACCTGACAAGCAAGTCAGCCAGACAGATGGAATCTATTTTCCCTCGGCCACTTATCACTATCTACTCCATCTGTTGGACGCAAAAGAGCATGATGTCTTCCCTGTCAATTTGAGGGCTTTGAGAGTGGGGGGACAGTGGGGGGCGGGTGGAAGATGCCATTCACTGGAATGAAGCTGAACCAGAAAAGGCTTTAGCCTGATTATTGCTGATCAGTGAGATCTTCCATTCATCTTGCTCCCACTGTGGCAGCCGCTTTTATTAATTTGGTTCCCAGATGAGAGTCTTTACTTATTAATGCAGTGATATTGCAGCTTAACTCATGAATGCATTCCACACATAAGTAAAAAGTGCCTAAGCCAGTTGCAAATGCAAGCAATCAGAACCCAGATTGCTAGGCTTCTGAAGGCACAAGAAGACAGTTATTGCTGGCTGTAAATTGGTTGGCAGAGTTGAAATAAGCTAGGGCTGTGGTTATCAACCTGTGGGTCCACATGTGTTTTGGCCTACAACTCCCAAAAAATCCCAGCCGATTAACCAGCTGTTAGGATTTCTGGGAGTTGAAGGGCAAAATATCTGGGGATCCACAGGTTGGGAACCATTGGGCGAGAGCAGTCGTTCCCTATTGAAAATTCAATAATCTATAGGAAATTCCAATGCACCATAACCTTATTGCAAAAAGGTAAAAATGATGTCACATCCATTTGGCAAATGTGAATCTCCATGAACACTGAGACCACCTGAAAACCACTAGTCAAGAAAAGTATGACACTGTTAGAAATCAACCCTCAAGACAAGTGATATTCATAAAAGTATTAATGTAATAGCACACAGGTAGCTTAGCTGTTACGCTGAAGAACCATGTCTTTAAAAGGCCAAGGATAAAGACGGGCCACTACAAAAATATATCCGGTTAGCAGAGGATGGTTGTTTGAAGTAGAATTTGCAGTTGCAATTGCTGTTGCCCAAAAGATATACACTCCCTTAAAACATGCACTCAAGATACAAAACAAAGTAATCTTCTTTAGGACCCCCCCCCCCCCCCATATCAGGTTTACTAACAAACTTGTTGGTTCATATTCACCATACAGGCACATAGTCTTTAAATGTCTTTAAGTATATATGTACTCACTCAAGTCCATAAGCAGACATCCACCTCCAATGAAGTCTGAAAGCAAACTTATAATATTGAAATCCATGAGCACACTGAACACAAAATGGAGTCCTGAGTCTGCACATGCTCAGTACAACTACTTCCACACCAAAGAGGTAAGTCAAACTGGCAAATCAACATACACATAGAATGCAGGTTAACAATTGTATATACATTAACAAACAGTCAGTGGAGACTTGGAAGGTTGCCATTTCCAATATTCCCAACCTTTGGTTTTCCAGGTGTTTTGGACTTCACCTCCCACAAATCCTAGTCAGCTCACTGGCTATCCAAAACACTTGGAGGACCCAACGGTTGAGAACCACTGGGCCAGAGAATCAGGGAAGCCAGCTGTGCCTTAGCTGTGGTGGGTGCCTCTTTGCAAGGCATCTGTCTCAAGGCTTTCAGTGCTTGCGTTACAATACAGTGAACTGTTTCAATTTGAATGGTTGTGGTTTTATTTATAAATGTTGCTTATTATTGCTGTTAATGCTGTCTCAACGCATCTCACTCCTCTGCTCAGCGAGAGGCAGACAGCATTTTGAAGAGGGAGAGTGTTATTATTCCTTTTCATTAAGGCATTTTTTTCTTTGTTGATAAATGGGGGAAATATAGCCATCTTTGGAGAATGTGACCCAGTTTTGAATCCCTAGATGAGCCGAGTGCGATTTCTTTTCAAGAGAAAACAAGCTGCAGCGGGAGGCTGAATGCCAGGGACTGCCGGGCAGAGTGGGGTGTCTGGAGTAGATTGGGGACATTTCCTTAGATTGTTTTTTTAAAATTGCAGTTTATTTTTAGCTCAGTAATGGCCCTGCTAGACCTGATTCAGTGCCAACATTCTGCCATCTCCTCTACATATATAAGGGATAGATTTGCTACCAATCCCATTACCCTCAGCCATTATGCCTCTTGCTTCTCAGCAACTGTATTCCCAAGCCAAAATATCTCTTCCTGTCCTTATATAGCAGGCATGGGCAAACTCCAGCTATCCCTCCAGGTGTTTTGGACTTCAACTCCCACAATTCCTAACAGCCTCTTTCCTTTCAGGAAAAGGCTTGAGGCTGTTAGGAATTGTGGGAGTTGAAGTCAAAAACACCTAGAGAGAGGGCTGAAGTTTGCCCATGCCTGTTATATAGCTTGAGCATCCTATATCCCGAATTCTGAAATATTCCAAAATCTTAAATTGTTTACACGGGCTAGTCACACCCTTCCATTTCTGATAGTTCAAACTACCTTTATTTTATTCACAAAATTATTGCTTTTATATTCTCTTATAATGTTGTTTTATTCTGTTTTATGCTGTTGTTCATAGTATGTTGTTCACAGTATGTTATATTTTTACTATGTTGAGTCGCCGTGAGTCCCTTCGGGCAGATGTAGGTGGGGTACAAAATAAAGTTGCTATTATTGTTATTATTATTATTATGTACAGTATTTATTTTATTGACACAAAAACACAGTATGTCACAGCAAATGAGATCTATATGCTGGATTTCTGCTTTCCCAGAATAGGCTGAAATTTTTTATAGTTTGAAATGAGTGACCACATTTACAGACTGAGTGAATTTGTTTTAAATGGCAATGTGATTAGTATGTATGTATTTTGGAATTTTATATTTTAAAAATGTTGCTGTAACATGTTTTAAAATTGTATGGCATTGAATTTTGCTGTAAGCCGGTTTGAGTCCCTCTATGGAGGTGAGAAGGTTGGGGTACAAATTTTTTTTAATAAATATATAAATTTCGTATCACAAAATCACAAGTCGAACACTTCCCAAGCCTCTAGGACTGTGTGGTGTATTTTCAAATGATGCACGCAGATCCAAGTAAGGTGGCCTTTTGCAGTTGGCAGATCATGATTTTGTCAATGTTTATTGTTTCCAAATGCTGGCTGAGATCTTTTGGCATGGTACCCAGTGTGCCGATCACCACTGGGGCCACCAGTACTGGTTTATGCCAGAGCCTTTGCAGTTCGATTTTGAGGTATTGATAACGGCTGGGTTTTTCCTGTTGTTTTTTCTCAATTTGGCTGTCACCTGGTATGGCGACATCAATAATCCAAACTTTTTTCTTTTCCACAATCTTGATGTCTGGTGTATTGTGTTCCAAAACTTTGTCAGTCTGGATTCGAAAGTCCCACAGTATTTTTGTGTGTTCATTTCCCACTACCTTTGCAGGTTTATGATCCCACCAGTTCTTTACTACAGGCAGGTGGTACTTGTGACATAAGTTCCAATGAATCATTTGGGCCACTGAGTTGTGCCTCTGTTTGTAGTCCATCTGTGCGATTTTCTTGCAGCAGCTGAGGATATGGTCCATGATTTCATCAGCTTCCTTGCACAGTCTGCATTTTGGGTCATCAAAAAAGATTAGTACACAGCAAACAAGGTCACTCTGCTGGCTGTTGTATTGGATCACACATTGGACACTTCCCAGGTGTCTAGGACTGTGTCATGTATTGGTGAATAATGTGTGCAGATCCCAGTAGGGTGGCCTTTTTCAGCTGACAGATGGTAACTTTGTCAGTGCCCAGGGCTGGACTAAGGTAGTTTAAGATGGTAAGTGAACATTATTTTGGCACCCCCTCGCTCTCCGGCCTTGTGGAGGGTGCGTATGCTCACCAGGTGCACATGCACAGAGCCAGCTAGTTCTGTACATGCGTGCCGGGTGCGCATGCACGGAGACAGCTAGTTCTGCGCATGCCCACCGGCTATACATCTGTGGGGCCAACTAGTTCCATGCATGTGCCATTGCTGCGGAGGGACTCCAGCTGGACTGAGACGCCAATTGCCCTAAGCGAGGCCGAAAAGGAGGAACTTTTTCCAGCCGGATGCAGGAGGCTCCACCCGGCTGCAAAAAGTTCCTCCCTTTTTGGCATTGCTTTGGGCGATTGGTGTCTCGGTCCAGCTGGAGTCGTGCCACAGCAATGTCGCATGCGTGGTAGTTCCACACATGCACCATTGGTGCATTGCGAGGCAACTCCAGCTGGATGAATGCCAATCCCCCTAAGCGAGGGCGAAAAGGAGGAACTTTCTGCAGCTGGGGCGGAGCCTCCCGCCTCCAGCTGCAAAAAGTTCCTCCTTTTCGGCCTCACTTAGGGCGATTGGCATCTCGGTCCAGGTGGAGTCCCTCCGCAGCAATGGTGCATGCACGGAACCTGGCGGCCGGATGCGCCCCTGACCACGTGGCGCCCGAAGCGGGCGCTTACTTTGCTTATCATTAAATTTGCTTCTTTCAGCGCTGATAGTGTTTAAGTGCAGGCCAAGGTCTTTAGGTACTGGACCCAGTGTGCCGATCAACACTGGGACCACCTTTACTGGCTTGTCTTTGCAGATCGATCTTTAAATACTCATATTGTGTCAGCTTTTCCAGTTGTTTCTCTTCAAGCCTGCTGTTGTCTGGGATTGCAACATCGATGATCCATACTTGGTTTTTTAAAACATATCTTATTAAAATTGCCTTCAAACAATGTGTATAAGATGTCTATGATATGTAAGTAAATTTCATGTTTAGACCTGGGTCCTGACATCTCTCATTGTGTATGTATATGCAAATACAGGTGTTCCAAAATGTGTGTGTGTGTGTGTGTGTGTGTGTGTGAGTGTGAAATCTAACATCCAAAACTCTTCCAGTCCCAAGCATTTCAGATAAGGGATGTTCAACCTGTATAAATAAAGCTGAAAAGAAATACTCAAATCTCAAAATAAACTTCTATTTTTATATGAAAAAGTGAAGAATGATGGCAGAATGTGAAAAAATAGTAACGTAAGAGTGAAATACATAAACAGAGCTTTCACTACACCATCCTAGGCAGATCTGCACTTTTATGTAGATTATTTGACAACATATTTTCATACTGCATAAATATTTCCTTTAAAAAAATCAATTATCACAACTCTTAATCAAGTGAGTAATAAAAACTGTGCCAACCAGATGAAATTTCTCTCAGCCAGAAAGTCTCACTGGTTCCAAGATTTCCCACCAGTCCAAATCAGACTCCCCATCACTGAAGGAGGATGGTTTGGAATGCTCCCTCCAGGTATACAAGCCCAGCACTCAGCAGCCTCCCGAACTGGTGCCCCCTAAAAAAAGCCTCTGCATATCCAAGGTGATTTGTGGGGGCTGCTACTCCAGGTGTTGTGGCAAAGGGAAAGACTACTATTCTCCAATATCTTTCCCCCCCTCCTTGCACATTCTTGAGTTCTTCCTCAAGTCTCCAAAACCTCTGACATCTCTTTTGGTTAGTCTATAGCAAGGGTGCCCACACTTTTTCATCATGTGAGCTACTATATGAACAATCAAGTTGAAAAGATCACCTGTTGTGTATGCATCCTTCCGTCTGCGCGGGGCTTCTTTTTTCCCTGCCCACAAACTCGCTGCCGCACGCACCCGAGAAGGGGATTTTCCTTGCCTGCGTGCGCTCTCTCTCTTAATTTCTTCATTGCCTTCCTCCTTCCTGCTGCGTGCTTTCATGAAGCAGGAAGTCCCCATCCCGTCCTGCTTCTTGCGTGCACAGCAGGCCCCTCCCACGCACGCAGCAGGAGGGTATTTATAAGCACACCCACCAGCGCTCCGGCCAGATATGGCTTTGGCGGCGGCTCGGAAGGTGCAGGGCTGCGAAGAGGGGCCGCCTGGCTGCTGCCTGGATTGGGAAACTCAACCGAGAGAGGGACCCACGTGAGGCTGGAGCCTCCCCATGGCAGCCTCTCCCTCCTCCCTCAAGGCTTCCTTACCTGAGTAGGAGAAGGAAGAGTGGAAGAGGTGCTTCCCAAAGTGACAGATGCAGCGGGGGCTTCCTTCCTTCCTTTCGAGGGTGTCACTCAGAAAGGATGTCCAAGTGGACGGCTGGCAGGAAGGAGGACCCCTCCCACTGGTGGCAGTCCATGCCCACGGGAGAGAGAGAGAGAGAGAGAGGGTGGCTCTTCCTAGCCAGCTCTGAAGAGCCACCCCCCCTCTCTCTCCCCGTGGGCCCTTGCCGCCTTTTTCCTTCAAGGGCGAGGGAGGGTGAGGCGGAAAAAGGCGGCGAGGGCACAAGCAGCAGCAGCAAGTGGAGTCTTCATCCCCGCAGCCCCCTCCTCCTCGGGTTCAGCCCCAGAAACACGGCGGAGCCCTCCCTCCTCGCCCCCCCCACCAAGGAAGAAAGCAGCCCCACACAGCTCGCTTGCCCAGGTCTCGGCTTGGAATGGGAGTCCTAAGGGCAGCAGCAGGGTTTGCGGCGGGGCTTGCTTGGCTTTGCCCCACTTTGCCCGGCCTCCTTCGCCTCTTTCTCTCTCTCTCTCCCTCCCTCCTTCCAGCGCCCACCTGCCTGCCTGCCAAAAGGATCTGAAAAAGTTCTCCAGATTTCTTTCTTCTCTCCTTGGCTCTCTCTCTCACACACACACACATTCCCTCCATCCCTCCCACAGCCTCGCATCCTATCCGTGCGCGTGCCTTCGCCTTGCTCCCCCCCAGCAGCAACCAATGGGTGGTTATGTCACCACACCATCCGTGGTAAGACGAGCGCCAAGGCCCGCCCACTAAAGCCTCATTTTGGCAAAAGAAGCCTTGCAAAGGCGGTGGCGGGAGCGCACATGCGCGCGCATGGCAGGAGCGTGCCATCTAGCTGGTGAGGCCCAAAGATCACCTGGAAGAGGGCCGAAGATCACCTAGGTGCTCCCGATCACCATAATGAGCACCCCTGGTCTATAGTATTGGAGTCTTGGAGGTGCTTGTTGAGTTTCACCTAGCACCCACAGGACCTCTTTCAAATGCAACCTGCACAATGTATTGCAAGTTGCTCATCAGCATCAAGATGAAAACAATAACAGAAATATGAAAGAACCCTTCAAATCATTCCTGAACATCTCTCCATAACTGTTTTATCATGTCAAAAGTGACTTGAGAAACTGCAAGTTGCATCTGGTGTGAGAGAATTGGCCATCTGCAGGGAAGTTGCCCAGGGGACGTCCTGGATGTTTTACCATCCTGTGGGAGACTTCTCTCATGTCCCTGCATGGGAAGCTGGAGCTTACAAACTGGAGCTTACAAACAGGTCAGTAGCTCAGCTGGCTCAAGGGTTTAACCCGTGATACCACCATGGCTGCCTTGCGACAACCTGTGAAGTGATGGGCAAATGAATTGTTCAGTAGGAGTTCCATATTTAAATGGTTGAAAAATGATAAGACGGGTATAGCTTGGGAGGAACACAGGCAATCCCAAGTTTCCATAGGCTTGGACATAGTACTTAAAGTGGCTTGTTTACAGTTTATTTTCAGCCAAAAATCTGTATAAGCCCTAAACTATGAACTGCCCAAGTGCAGATGAAGCCACATTTTTGAGGTTATTGCTAATCCTCAGATAAGTAATTTAAAAACCAATGGAGGAACCTTGCACCCCCTTCTCTACCTTTAGGCTTCCTCTTACAGTGTGTGCATAAACCTGAAATGCAGATGTGACTTGAGGATAAGCACATGACTTAATTTAGCCTTTCCATGTTCCACTTAAATGAATTCAAGACATGGAAGCGAGATGGGGTGTCTGTATTTAAGGGGAAGTTAAATGAGCCTTATTCATTCAGTTAAATGAGACTCACTTCCTAGTAATTATGCTCAGGCGTGCAGCCCCACAATGCAGCCCTGTGCATGTGTGCTTGAAACTAAGTCCAAATGAATCAATATTGCTTATTCTCAAATGCACATTAGAACTGAAGCTGTAGATGCAGGATTCTGCTCTGAAAGACAATGACTTCTGTTCCTTAAGTGTCACATGAGACACTGAATTGGTTGAAAGACTTCCCATTTACACCACTTTATAAGCGAACCAAAGGCCACTGTGTCTTTCAGATCTGGGATAATTCTAGAAAATAGTTAGTAGAAAAAAGAGGGGATAGTGCTCCTATAGCTTTAATAATTGTGTAGACAAAAGTATTTTACCAGATGGACTTTATCATGCAAGCAAATTATAGGAGCCTTAGGATGTTATCACATAAACATTTTATTCCACTGCAGTCACTGATAGCGGATACATGCTGAGTTGAACACTTCTGATATTACACTTCTTTTCAGTTGCATCGATTTGAGAATTTGTGGTCCCATGATCATACCTCTGCTTGCCTACATAACTCTGCCTTTCCCAATTTTTGCTGTTCCACATTTTTATTTTAGAGTAATTTTACAATTTCAGCTTTGGGGAAAAAAACAAAAAAAGGCAAATGTAACTATAACACATGCAATAAAAGGAAAATGGACAGCTTAGAAATAGAGAGAGAGAGAGAGAGAGAGAGAGAGAGAGAGAGAGAGAGAGAGAGAGAGAGAGAGAAGAAAGGAGATTCCTGCTCCTTGACATCACTTTAAGGGATCCTTTATACCAGTGGTTCTCAACCCGTGGGTCCCCAGGTGTTTTGGCCTACAATTCCCAGAAATCCCAGCCAGAATTTCTGGGATTTGAAGGCCAAAACATCTGGGGATCCATAGGTTGAGAACCACTGTTTTACACTAAGGGAGATAATATTGTAGGACTGCATGCTGCTGATGGGTTTTAACCCTCAATAGAGAGAGTTGGGATGATGACCGAGAAGAAGGAGACCAGCAGTGGGGTGCCTACAATGTTGTGCAAAAGCTGTAATGCTGATTTTCCTGCCTCATGCAGTAAGGTCCACATTGTCTTTTTCATTTGACTATACTAGTATTTTCCCTTTTCCTCTGAGTGGCAGAAAATGTAGTGCTTGTTTACATATTTTGTTCTTCTCCAGTCCAGTTAGTTTCTCTAACAAGCAGAACATGCTTCATATTTCACCTCAGTGTTAAAATTACTATTCGTGTCTGGATTAGACAATTGTTGCAATTCCTGGCTTTGCAGAACTTGTCTTCAGAGTTCATTTTTCCACAAACTTCACGTCTGCCAAATTACACTGATGAACATTGCTATTAAGCATGAAAGGCATTCTGTAGAAGGTATTTGTATGATTGTTACTGTTTAACATTTAAATGGTGACAGCTGTGCCAAAAGAGCAAGCTCAGGATGAGTTCTTCATTCCTTATGCCCAGGAATCCAATTTTTACATTATGTTTTCTCAGTATCATACTGACAGCATGATGTAGTGGTTTAAGTGTTGGACTTCAACTCTGGAGAGCAAAGTTTGATTCCCTGCATGGCAACCGTAACCCATTGGGTGACCTTGATAAGCCACACACTTTCAACCCCAGAAAACCCCAGAGTTGCCTTAGGTCACCATCTGCCCCAACCATATGAAAATTGCTATTGCCTTTCTACTGATCTTCCATTTCCCTCTGCAATCCAAGGGTAAAATCTGGGCAGAGGAAAACAAAAGTTCAGCAGAAATACAGGAAAGAGGTAGAGTACGACCCCCTTCTTCCACAGACCACTTGGTTTCACTCACCCACACTCTAAAATAAATCTCTCCTGGAAGTCTTTGTGGGTTTCTCTAGGTCCTCCAGTGACACTCCAAATATAATAGCCCATGCATAGCAAAAATGTAAGCTGGGTGTATCTGAGTTTAAATCAGTAGTGTAAATTATGCGGCCCTAGATGTTGCTGTTCTGCATTTTCCAGGATTTCTTAGCATTGACTACGCTCATGCTGGATAGTTTGTTTGGGAGCTGAGTCCAGCAACATCAGGAGAGCCATGTGATTCTCAACCCTGGTATAAAATATAAAACTTGCTATCTACATTTGTCGAACAGAATCACTAAATCATTCAAACAATTTAATGTGACCTACATTTCTTCTGAGTAGAAAACAGATAAACAAGTAGTTAAGGGAGTAGATTTAACTACTCCCTTAAAGGGTGCCAAGAAAAATAATGGTATCAAGCCAAAATTATACACCCTGTTCCTAATCAGTAAGTTTTCTGAACATGGGATTAGAGCTCAGGACAAATTTCTGTTTGAAGGCACAATTAAAATACCAGCTGGTGTTTCTACAGGGCTGTACTCTTGATCGGCTGCCTAAGCTGTCTGGATGATAGGGAAACCATGTGTATTCCTGGAAGTCTTATTCTATTGCATCATGTCCAAGTCATTGATTCTGGCACAGGTGAACAGGGAGCAAAATGGAAGAAGAACATTAAAGTTGCCAGATGTTGTGGTCCGAACTTCGGGAGAAAGTCCTCTGAGCAACTTGCTCAGAGGTTCTTCTAAAGTTTTGATCACAACATCTGGCAACTTTAATGATAGTCTTCAACTTGGTGACTTGTGAGCAGAGTATGCATGGTTATATACGGGCAGCATCTCACTCCCAAATAACAGGAGGATATATCTCCTTTCACTCTGTCCATGAGCTACTCATGCTCAGAAATCTTGACTTTTGCGGTTGATATGTGAGGAGAAAATAGCTGGATAAAAATAAATAATTCTTCGTGTCTTAAAAATGTTTTGTGTCTGGTCACTCTGACCTAGTTTTAAATATATTCATGTTTTAGTGTAGTGCTCATGATCTGTACTATCTGCATTTTCTTTTCCTTCATAATCCTGTCCCCTACATTTCTCTGTATATTCCAACCAAATTAAGGGCAACCTTTCATGCATGCAACAAAGTGGGCTCTAATCTAGGAAAGTTTATGTATGCATCTTTCTGTTTAAGGTTTCATAAAACACTCAGCGAGAGGGAAAGCTCCTGATTACTTCCTTGTTCCTCGGGGAAGCAGTAGCTGGAAAGAAGGTAGGCATGTATGGTTCACTAAACTGTACACACCTGGACTAAAAGAGCTGCAAGTAATGAAAATAGCAAAAAATTCAAAATTGCAAAAAGATCCTAGTGAAACACGCAGATCCCTGGCTTCAAATTGCTTTGGTTTTGATTATCCAATCTACCTAGGGAGCAGTAAATGCTACAGTTTCCCAGTTCTTACATACAGGTATTTCAATGATGGATTCCTGAAATTGCACAAACTCATCATTTGGTTAATTATCTTGACATCTGTTGCTTTCCTTTCTCACTGACACCGGCAGACGCTAAGCAATAAGACATGGATTTATTTAGGAATCTATGACTGCCTCCTTGGCTGTTTGTCAGAGACAATAGTGGAGCAAAGGCTGGATTTGGACTGGATTTATACCGCTCCCCCCCCCCCAAGCCACAAAGGTGATTATGGTGTCTTAGCCTACCATACGGCATTGATGTATATTGCCTCAAACATGGCCCATTATAAATGGGCCATTTTAGCACTTAAGTATCTATCAATGCCTATTGTAAAAAAAAATATCAAAAAACAGCACACCGCTCATTCTAAAACGTATGCCTGGGAGATGGCTTTGCTGTTGTAAAATATCAAGGCCTGCATGCTTTTAATTAAAAATACATTTGGTTAGTCATACACTCCAGTTTTTATAACTGTTTGAACAGTGTCGCCAGTCTCATAAAACCGAAAATGAATACAATGTTAAATAAGATGAACTATATTGATTTTTTAAAATAAAAAAAACAACCCGAACTGTATATGAAAAGAGTGAGACGTTCTCTATGTTCATATCTCATACCCAAGAGATATAGAGACCAGTCAGCCTAGCGTCAATACCAGGAAAATATTATAACAAATTATACATGAGTTTGCCTGCACATATCTTAATGACCATAAGGTACCAGCATAGTTTTGTCAAGAACAAACCTGATAAACTAATCTTATATCATGTTGGAATTCTGTAGATGTCATCAATCTAGATTCCAGCAAGACATTTGACGAGGTCCTTCATAATATTTTGATTAACAAACTGATTAAATGTGAAATAGATGGGAACGCTGTCACATGGACCCATAACTAATTTGGAAACTCTGCTCAAAGGTTCACGATCAATGGTTGTGCTATACACTGGAAGTCTTGAGTGGAGTGCCATTACACTTCAGTACTTTTCATTAATGTCGAGGTGGGGGGAATCCATATCAGCAGATGGCACAAAACTGGGATGAGTAGCTAACACATTGGAAAACAGGGGCAGAATTCCAAAAAAGGCCTGGATCAACTATAGCATTGGGCAGAAAATTAATAAAATTAAAATGCATAGACAAAACTAAATGCATAGATATAGGATGTGGGATGGATAGCACAGCAGTACAATGTGAGAAAAGGACCTTGGGATTATTGTTGATCATAAATTGACATAAGCAGTGTGATGCTGCAGTAAAGGAGGCAAATACTATTTTAGCCTGCTTTAACAGTAGCATAGTTTCCAAGTCAAGGGAAGCAATATTCCACTATATTCTGCATTAGTAAGGCATTTAGTTCTGGGTGCCTCACTTTATGAAGGATATAGACAAACTGGAGTAGGTCCAGAGAAAGGCAATGAAGATAAGAGGTATGGAGAATAAGCATATGATAAAAGGGTGCAGGAGCTGGGCATATTCAGCCTGATACAGAGAAGACTGAGGAAATGACCTTATTACACCCTTAAAGGATCTCATCACATAGAGGTCCTTAAGCTGGAGGACAGCGGGAGAATTTGAATTAATCCAGCAGCAGAACAAATCTGTTGGACAGCAGGGAAAACTGGCATTAAGCACCCTTCCCCATCTCACGGTGGAAAATGTTACTGCCTGACTTCCACCCATGTTCTCAGGGCTCCATCCTATGATGCTTCTAGGATGGAGCCAGGACAGAGCCCTGCTGGAAGTAGTCCTACATCATGTGATGGGCTCCAGCAGGCTCCGTCCTGGCTCTGTCCTGGAAGTGTCGTAGGATGCTGCAAAAGCCCCATGTGATGAAGTCCTAAATGTGTCATGGGCTGCCACAGAGAGGATGAGGAGGCCCCAGGTGGTAGCACCAGGTCTAATAGTCTGAAGGTGTAGGAGATTAAATTTCAATTGAATACTAGAAGGAACTTCTTGACAGTATGAGTTGATTTGCAATGGAGCTAACTGTAAAAGGTGTGTGTCCTTCTTTGGATATCTCCAAAAAGAGGCTGAGCAACTATCTGTTTTGGATGCTGTCGCTGGGTGTTATGTACTGAGCAGCCCAGTGTCCTTTTCAACTCTATGATTCTATGACTCTATGGCAATTGCTGATGCCTTTGAAAAAGGTCACAGAATGGTATGAGCTTGGAGATATGGGAAGCTGTATCACTTGTCACAAATTGATGTCACAGAATGGAGCTTTTCACTCTTTCTTGGAAGGCTAATGGAGTGGTCCCATGATACCATGGCACAGCAAACAATGAGTCCCCAAGCTTCCTGTGTGACTTTATTAAAACTAATTGGAAAAGTCACAATTTATGAAAGGCTTTGCAGTGGATGTCTGTCACCTGTCAAATATGCCACAAGGAATATTCCACAGAAGCTTATGAAACAAAACCATTCCAAAGGGCATATATAATAGAAACAACTATGCCACCTGAAAAAATAATCCTCTTCCTCCAGGGTACAAACTACTGCGGACTAAGTGAATGGAAAATTTAAAAAGCAACAGTAAGATGGCTTCAAGGGAGAACACCTGGTCTGCCTGCACAATGAAGGGGAACGTTTGGGAGATTATTTCAGAATAACAACATTGTCAGGAGAAGACCTGCTGGCTGTAGTGGCAGGATGTCTTTTATGTCCTCCACACCTGGCTCAATCTGAATTAAGCATAATGGTTAATATTTTTGTATTTAGAATATTTATAGCCTACCTTTCTACTCCCAAAAATTCAAGATAACACAAGTAGCTTTGAGGGATTGAACAAACCTCACTAAGATGGTGATATCATGTGTCCAACTTTAAAGACATCCAATTCCATTTGATCTTGGAGTTTACTATGGTCAGTCCTGGTTAGGATATTTTGCACAGTAGGCTTTTTTTCAGACCTCCGAGTATTCCTTGCCTTACAAAACCCTGTGAAGTCCACGGGGTTGCCATAAATGGTCAGGCCACTTGACTGCACATGTATTGCAGCAAAATTCAATGAACATGGAATCTCTTTTCCTTTTCATTATTGAACTGCCTAAAGTCCACAGCAGCATTACAAAAGTATAGTAACCAGTTTCTTAACTATATAAAATTTAACAGATTTTAAACATATTTCTTTTAAACATAGATATTAGGATGAGTGTAAAATATATACTCTCTGAGGTAATATTTGGAATTTTGAAAATTGAAGGAAAGTTATTTCCACAGACCAAGATGGGCAACTATTGGGAGGATATGGGACAGAGTAACTTCTAGTGTGTCTGTTCTTCTGGATTTATAACTTTCATCATCTTGACCACATTTTGATGTTACTTGACCACATCTCTTTGGGTTTTAATCTGTGAAATGTATGACCTCTTCTGAAATGGCTGGTGTGGCTAGGATTCTGTGGCTTACTTCAAGATTGGTAGATTAAAGAACAGAGAATGATCTTTGGTTGCTCTCCAGGTTACACATAGTTTCCTCCTTTTTTCTTTCTCCCAGAATGTATGTGGAAAGTAAGGAAATAGAAGACCCCTTTCCTTTGAAATAAATAGCAGAGGGAAGGAGAAACAGCCTCATGGAATAAATTTATAGCTCAAAAAGTGAACCTTATAGTACCTTTGAATTTATGTTTTGTGTGTGTGTGTGTGAGAGAGAGAGAGATTGAGAGAGAGAGAGAGAGAGAGAGAGTTTTGTTTCTAGCATACTGCAGCAATCAGTAGGTAATGGCCTTTGGAGATACTTCTGTTTCTTGTTCATTTGAAGGTGAGGACAAGGAGTTCAAACTCATTCTTGAATTTAGGGTTTCTAGAATGAAAACTGGAGAATATATTTCCATAGAAGGGAAAATTTCAGCATGTGTTGGTTGTTACCTGGCTGCGTGACAAACAGCATCTACTGAAATTCCATCTTCTATACAACCATAAAAAGTACAGAAGTCCAATTTTCTGACTAGCAGTTCTAGAGCTGCAAAGTTACAGCCATTTGTTTAAGGAATCATAGAAATTTAGCATTAGAAGGCACATCTAAATTTGCATACACACACATTGCATACTGCAGGAATAGACAACTCAATGTTGTGTAACTGTTTACTGCATTAAATTTTCATGTTATCCCATCCTACAGAATCCTAGGATTTGTAATTTGATGACAGGCTTGGCATTCTCTGAACTACAGTGGGAAGAGTTCTAAAGTGTCTCACCAAATTACAAACCCAAAGATTTAAGGAGATGGCGCTGGGGAAATTAAAGTGGTATCACCAAACTGTAACTGCATAGTGTATGGCACTCATAGTTTATGACTCTTATGTACTAGTTCTGTAAATCCAATTCCTTCCTCTTAGAGAGTGCAAGCTTTGAAACAAAGTTAATGGCAGTGAGAGTAGACATGTATGGCACACATTGGGGAGCAGGGACATTCACTTTGCACATAGTTAATAATAATAATAATAATTAAAAACTTTATTTGTACCCCACCAACATCTTCCCAAAGGAGACTCAGGCGGATAACTTGAGGCCAAGCCCAAAATTACAGTACAGCAAAATATTTATTTATTTATTTATTTGCTCAAGCTTCTATACCGCCACTCCCCGAAGGCTTGGAGCGGTTTACAAGAATTGAGAGAAACAAAATCACAAACAGTTAGGGGAGGGGAGGGAAAGGGAAGGGGGACAGGGGGGGAATTAAGGAAAGCAATCTCTGAGCAGTCAAGTGACAGCTTCAGGCCAGCCGTCAAAAGGAGGCAGCTTAAGAGATCTTAGCAGGTCGCCTCGGAGGTCATTCGCTCCCTCCTCGCCATGGCTTAGAGCCGGTGGAGCTTTGGCTTGCTAGGGCAGCTTCAGTCCTGGGCTTAAAGCGTGGCTGCTGTCGCTTGAACTTGATGTTCCAGAATGTCCTAGTGTGAAGCAGTCTCTGGGGCTTTGAATAGGGCGATCTGGGCTCCTTCCTCACTCGTGGGTCTGTGGATGATTTAATGACCTCGGAGGCTCCACGGTCACGGCAGAGTGCCGCGCCGCGTCGGTGTTCTGTGCGGGGGATGGAAGCCTCCATCTTCTTGGGCGGTCACGTGGCTTCCGCCGCAGGTCATTTCCAGATCTGTGCTACTCTAAGGAAGGAGACATCCGGCCCAGGTCAGCGTCCTCAAGGACAGTCGCCATCTTTGGTCGGACCATGACCAACAGCCTCCCCCTCCAGGCCATGCTGTGGCGGCGGGGGTGCGCATCGTGGGCGGAGGATAGAATCTCCAACACATCCAGCAAAGGCAGCGCATCCTGAGGGGGGGACCTGGATGGTCTGCGCCCCGTCACGTGGGAGGCAGTCCAATAGAGGCATATGGTCTGGGTCAGGCCTCACCGTAGTCAGTGGATGTAGGCAGGCAGGCGGGGGTTCGCTGTTAATGGTCGGCGCCTGGGTCCGTCCCTGCGTGGTGTTTGGCTCCCTCCGCTGGCTCTCCCGTGCTGACCTCGGCAGCGGCTGGGCCACTCACTCCGCCGCTCTCTGGGCTCACCAGATCAGCCCCACAGTCCTCGTCGATGTCCCACACCTCATCTGTCCTAACTCCTTTGTCTTCCCGGTCTCCTCCATCTGGGCAGCGTCCTGGCCGGCTGGTTGCCGGGCGATCAGGCGGGTGGGCTTTCCCAGAGACACATGGCGTCCCCCGCGGGTGCCACGCTGCCACCACTGGGGTCCACAGGGCAGGGCGCCTTGGGTCCCCAGCTTGTTCTCCAAGCCACAGCAGACCCATCCCGGTGGTGCAGGGAGCACCATCGTGTGTCAGGAGGGAATCTGGGCGGTGTTGGTGTCTCGTAATGTAGAGGGCCACGAGCGCTCCTCTGAGTTCCCTCACCTGGGCTGCCAGCTGATCAAACCATCGGCAGACGCCACGCAGGAGATGCCCGTCGCTCTGGGGGGAGGCGAAGGCAACTCTCCCTCGGCTGTCTTCTCCGGCTATCCGGTCGGTGCCCAAGGCGAGTCTGAGGTCTCGAACCCCTCTTGTTGCGTCCGGAGGTGGTGGCAAGCAGGTCTCTAAGTCCTCTAAAGGATTTGGGGGACTTGCAACAGCCTGTTCTGGTGGTCCTAACAGCTGGAGGTCTACCCCGCATCCTTGTGGCCTGAGCCCCTCAGTTGAAGTGTTCAAATTTCCAAAAGCAATCACTCTTTGGCGGAGATTTAACAATTTTTGGCGGAGCTCCTCCGTAGAGTGCTCACTCGCCGAAGCCATCTTGTTAAGTTGCCTTTCTGATTTGCCAGGGTTCTGATTTGCCACTGTCAGGGTTCTCCTGCAATACCTTCCGATACCTTAGTTGCCATAATCCTCTCACAAAGCCCTGGGAAGACACATGGAGCATATATCTCCAGTGATTGGAGTTTTCCCTTTTCTGTTGGTATTCAAAAACTCTCGGAAGGCCTTTTGTTCGGGCTTGGAGAGGGAATATAACCATCCATGAGGAATCGGTGCATCCGGAATCAGGTCAATCACACAGTCGTAGGGCCGATGGGGAAGGGGGGGAGCTGGTCTGCCTCTTTCTCACTGAAAACATCCCAGAACTTGGCATACTTGGTAGGCAGGGTGACCAGCAGCTCTGCTTCTGCAGCCGCACATGCTTGGGCCATTAAACAGTTCTTGTGGCAGAAGGGGGAGTTGAACTGCAACTCCCGGCATCCCCAAGAGATCTGGGGGTCATGGAGGGTCAGCCATGCCACCCCCAGAACCACGGGAAAATGAGGGACCTTGGTCACAAGGAAGGAAATCTCTTCTTGATGCTCCCGAATTCCCATCCACAAAGGTTTAGTCCATTGACTCACAGGCCCAGATTTCAGCGGCCGGCCATCAATTGTTTGCACCACCCGGGGCTCTTTTAGCTCTCTATATTGTAGTCCCAAGGAATCAGCATAGTCTTTATCAATGAAATTATTAGTAGCTCCCGAGTCCACCATGGCATGCACCATGGTGGGGCCTTTCTCAGCAGTCCAAAGAGTGATTAACAACAAAAACAGAACTCCGGGTTTTGGCCCTGAGGGAAAAATTCTGACCGAGCTGGGGAGCCTTTCTAGGCTAGGTCGGCTTCTTCCCCCTCCGGCTGCGCCGCCTTCAGACCTTCAGAACCTTCCAAAGTGGCAGCCGCCAACCTGGAAGTAGACTTGGGCTTGGTGGGGTACTCACATGAAAAATGTCCGGAGGTTCCAGAATACCAGCATAACTTGAGACGCTGGCGCCGAGCCTTTTCTGCTGCATCCAACCGGGGCCGAACATGTCCCAGCTACATCGGTTCCTCCTCGGGGCGAGGAGGCTGGGGCAGAGGAAGAGGCCGAGTAGTGGG
The DNA here is from genome assembly GCA_030556195.1 of Anolis apletophallus. Lineage (NCBI taxonomy): Eukaryota > Metazoa > Chordata > Lepidosauria > Squamata > Anolidae > Anolis > Anolis apletophallus. The sequence continues at coordinate 103,886,447 of JARBWK010000002.1, read as the reverse complement.
TGGGTTCTGCGGCTCGGGCGCCCCTTTCTTGACCAAGGCCTTCTCCGGAGGACTTCGATTCCAGTGCTGCCGGGCCCGGAGATGACCCTCCAACAGCAAACTCAAGGCGATCACGCCTTCGAGGGTTACCGGGAGGTTTGTGGTCCGCATGACCTCCCCTTGCAGCTCAAAGCGCAGCCCTTCCATGTATTGGGCTCACAACACATCGTCATTCCAGGTTACTTGGTTGGCCAACACCTGGAATTCCGCGATATACTGGGCCAATGGGAGGTCCCTCTGCAAATGGCACCTCAATTTCCTCTCTGCCAATTCACAATTCACGGGATGGCCCCAGGTGTCTCTGATGTGGTCTAGGAATCCTTGAACGGTGTTCACCTGCACCGCAGCAGTGTCTATCAGGGTGGTGGCTCATGCAGCCACAGGCCCATCCAACAAGGTATACATGAATGCCACTCTCTCAGCCTCGGTAGCAAAGTCTGTTGCCCTGGCAACGAGGTATGCCCGGCACTGTCCCCGAAAGGTGTGAGCCGCTACAGGATCTCTGGCAGAACGAGGCGGTGGAGCCATGGGCACTCTGCGGGGGGCCGCCGGCAAAGGCGGCAGCTGTGGGGGGTTCTGTTGCATGGCAAGCATGGCGTTTGCGAACTGTTGTTGCACTCCCATTAAGTCATTTTGTAGCTTATGTTAATCCGAGGCCATAGGGGTCCAAGCCATCTTGACGTTGGGCACCCCTTCTTCTGCGGTGGCTGCTGCTGGCTGGATCGGCATCCACTGGGGAGATTTACGAGGGTAGGATCTCACACCAAGCTGTTGCACCCTGGATCTGAAGGATCCCTCAGTAAACCACTTGAGACCAAATGCTTTATTTAGAATAAATGAAAAGAAGTAAAGAGATAAAAATATAGTCCATTGATGCTCTCAGCATCCAGTATTGCAAGGAAATAGTCCAAAGAGTAAAAAGGGTCCAATGAACAAGAAATAGTCTTGATGCCCCAATGGGCCAAGATCCTTGATAAGTCCTTAGCAACAAGGCTTGGCAAATACTTGAGTACAATGACTTGAAGGCCCGACTGGAACTTGGGTACGTGGACTTGGCTAGGAAAGCTGAACGTTGGCGTGAGATCCCGAATGCTCACGGGAATCTACTTAAATAGGTTTTCTCCCTTGAAGACGCAAGCTGCGTCGGAACTTCTTCTCAGGCCCACTCGTTGGGCTTACCCCTCCCAGGCCTCTCGGCAAAGGCTGGAATGTCAGCCCGTTAGTGGTTTCACCTGGGCTTTGGGGAGGCAACGAGGCTTTGCTGTACCAGTCCTCCTTATCGGCCTGGAAAGAGTAAAGGCTGCGCTTGCCCTTGACCGCCGGTTGACACAGAGGCTTCTGCAAAGATGTGCTCTCAGGCCTAGCTGGGATCTTGGAAACAACATGGCTTTGGTCAGGCTTGGCTATGCAACCAAGCTGGGGTCTGACAATTAGCTGATTTTAAAAATATCTATGATGGAAAGAAGACACAGGACCCTAAATTTCTACCACTCCTTCCCGTTGGTTAAAACTGTAGCTGAGGGAAAGTGTTGGAAGAGGACTGGAGGGGAAGTCCTGTCTCTCCATGCCATTTTCCATTTAGGCTGGTAGCCATCCAAAGTTGGCATCCCCTCTCCCTCACCCTGGAAACAGGATTCTCTTTGTTGGGTAACTTGAGCCTAATCACAACATAGTTTAATATCACTGGTGTTTTTTACACACACAAGAAACACGCATGAGAAAGATGTTTTCCTCCATGACCCATACCATAATATGGGCAGCTTGCATCAAGGAGACAGTGTCTTTGGGCTCGTTCATACTTTAATAGTGCTGTGATTTAACTGCCATGGCTGCATCTAATGAATCTTTATTTATTTATTTATTATTTATATTTATTTTATTATTATTGGTTTTCTATACCGCTCCATTCCCCGTGGGCTCGGGGCGGTTTACATCATATAAAACAACACACAACGCAGAATAAAACTAATATAACTATTCAATAATACAAGTAGATTAGGTTGACCAGAGATGTTACAGAACGTCAATCAGATGGAAAAGCTTGATGGAAAAGTACCGTTTTACACGCCCTGCGAAAGGAGGATTGTAGGCTAAAAATGATAAATATGTGTATGTGCACAAAAGTTACCTGTTGATATATGAGGATCCCATTAATTCCATAGAGTTTCGTTAGATAAAGAATATTCAGAGCTGATTTTCTGAGTTCTGTCATCTGAAATATAGCCTACATCGCCTAGTATTCATTGGTGGCTTCCCACCTAACTAATGGCTATGGCTGACCTTGCTTAGTTTCAAAGATAAGATGGGAACTGGGGTCTCTAGGGCAGTGTTTCTCAAACTGTCTTCCTCCAAGTGTTTTGGATCCCAACCAGTTTACCAGCTGTTAGGAATTGTGAGAGCTGAAGTCCAAAACATCTGGAGGAGCACAGTTTGAGAAACTCTGCTCTAAGGTACGCCCCTCCCTAAACGGCAAATTCCAGGATTCCATAATCTGGTTAAAGAAAAGTTACAGAATTACAATTGTGTGATGTGGAAGGGCCAATTATCTTTAGTTAAAATTGTCAAGCAGAGTAGGCAAAATGGCCAGATTTCTAGTTTTCTCCTTATCCCATTAGATAATTATAGTTCCATTCCATTCCTTTCCATCCTTGCCTCTAAGATCAGTGATTATCCATTTGCCCCATTCCTTCTTTCTGCCTCTGCCCCTGTTTCAGTCTACAGGTAGGCCTGACCCCTCTCTATGTTGTTTCTGATCCCGCAATCACTGCTGTTGGAAGAATACCACAGAACCACATTAATTGCTTGTGTTGTGGCCCAAGCATTTAACAAGGACTAGGGGGCACTGTGCAAACACCATGATTATTAGCAGCCAGTTTTCTAATTAAAATCCTGCTTGATTTAACCCCCCCCCCCCCCCGCATCTCTGGGAGCATTCTCCTTTGCAGTCTGTTACATAGTCTATTCTAGCCTAAGGGACTTTGAAACCTTCATACTACTAAACAGCTGGTCTGTCCAGGAAAGGGGGGGGGGTGTCTTTTCCCATCTGTTCTGTGCCTCTGCTTTCAGCATTGTTCTGACTTACCAGTTTGCGCTGACACCACTGGCAGATGCCACACAGGACAATGGTGACGCTAAGGCTGATGGTGATGATGGCTGAGACCAGGAGGACATCACGGGAAGGTGCCCCTGAGAAGAGAAAAACACATGTTAGCTGTTAACAGAAGAGCCTCTTTGTCTTTATGCTATCATCGCTGCTTGAGCTTCTCTTTTTTCTCTCCCACCTCTCAGAGGTTTTTTACAAAAGGAAATAACTCCCAGATGGCAAGTTCTTTGTCCAGTCCTTGTAAAAGTAGAGCTGAAAAGCACTTTGCTCAGTTTCCTCAAGCTTTGCACTGCTTCTGCTCCTATTTGAACTGTGTGCCATTTATTTACTTCCTTTCTCAATTGTCTCCATTCAGTTCAATCACCCCAGCTTGCTCAATACAAATGATGGAAAGGGAAGGTAGAACCCAGTCTTGGGTGCAGTTTGTCCAATGAAGTTAAATCCAGAATAGTAGTCCATGGGACCGGTGCTGGTCCAGAAGTTGCTGGCTGACAGTTTGCAACAAGTATTCAGGAAAGAAAGAAAAAAGACAGAATAACAGCCGATGCAGAACAAATACAGGCGTAAGTAGATGGCAATTACGTACCATTTGATAGAAAATTTTGAGCAAAGATAGAAATAACATGGGATTGTGATAACTTCTAACACCACAAAAGGAGAGTGGTTTGCTGTACCATTTACTGTTACTGTCTTTGTTTTGTGTCTGTGTGTTTTAAATACACATATACTGTCTATTGTTTCTTGTAATTTCTCAATCAAAACATTAAAAAAGAAGGTCAGTTTGATCTGTTTCAGCAAACTTCTATAATTCAAAATAAACACTACACACTTGTAGAACAAAGAAACCCCAATTTAGATAAACCTTGAAAAAATAAACAAAAATGTTTTGAACTTTTTGGACATGTCCTGAAAGCGTCTTCTAAAATCCATCCAAGGGTACTTGTTCTTTCTTTCACCACTTTTATTATGATTTCTATTTCAATGGCCAAATATGTGTGTTTTTTGTTTTTAACATGCTGGGGATAACTGGTGACACAGTTTATCTGCTCATCTTCTCACTGTTTGCTGCTTTGCTGCTCATAAAGCATTCTGGTGGTACCTGCCTGTTTACCCGGCCTATTTTAGGCAGATTTGCACAGTTATGGTATGAATAGCTAGAGCAAAATCTCATTCTTTCACAGCCCTAACTGTATTGCATTGTTTATATTGGACCTGCTGCTACAACCTGATAGAAAAAAGTGTGCTTCTTCTGCCCTTCTATACCATCTTCTCAATGCTGATGCAGTTAAAAACATCTGGCATGTAGAGGATAAGGACAAAAAAGGGGGTTGAGTGGGTATAAAAAGACTTTTCAAAAAGGAGCTTCTTTGTCAAGGGCTTTCTTACTTGAGAGATGCCTACATGGCGCTGCTTTCTGGCACATTGGTAAAAATATACCAGTACCCTTTACGATCAGATTTTTTTTTTTAAAAAAAGCACTGGTCTGATTTTTTGTGTGTCAGGAGCGACTTGAGAAACTGCAAGTTGCTTCTGGTGTGAGAAAATTGGATGTCTGCTAGGGCGTTGCCCAGGGGACACCCAGATGTTTTAATGTTTTACCATCCTTGTGGGGAACTGGAGCTGACAGAGGGAGCTCATCCATGTTCTCCCCAGTTTCGAACCTCTGACCTGTTGGTCTTAAGTCCTCCTGGCAAAAGGATTTAACCCATTGAGTTACTGGGAGCTTTGATACTTTGAACGAATTTAACTCTGAAGAAAGCACAACCAAGGGCAAAGATTAGTTTGTGATACTTTACAAAGAGAAAGTTGTTTTAGTCTGTTTCAGTATATAAAGAAAGGCAGGATGTGTGGGGAGGAGTGTTCGGGGCATTACTATTATCATTTTAGCAGGAGCTTTTGTGGAGTTAAATTTGCATCTGAGCAAATGGATTGATACTCCTGGAATCCATGCTAAAATAAATCAGTTATTGGATCCACAAGATGTTTTCACTTGGCTTTTAAAGCTGCTGCATAACACTGTTAGCTCATGTTCAACTTGTTGTCCACGAAGACTCCAAGAACTTTTTCACAGGGACTGTTGTCCATTCTGTATCTTTGTATTTAATTTTTTCTGCCTAAGTGTAGTCTCTTATTCAAGCTGCCCACCAGATTTTCCTTGCTGCTCAATGAATGCCCCACTATTCCCTGGCTTCAGGACCTCAATGTGATGAGGTCCACAGAGACATACACAGCCTCCTCTTCTTTTCATATATGTCTTGAGAATTTCAAGCAAAGAGATCAGACAGAGAGATCAGAGCGAGGCGGCCCCTTCTACTATCTCAGAGATTCATGCATGTCCCCAGCTTGTACAGGGCAAGGCTTATTGCAGTGCAGCACAGAGAACCCCACAACGCTAATTAGTGTGCTTTATGATTTTCTAACACGCCAGCTGCATGGCTCTCTGTAGAATAATTATTGCATTGCTAGAATGTTGCTGGTCCTTCTCCTCCCTTGAAACTTATAGAAGAAACCATTGTTAAATGATGCTCCCATCACAAATGCCTATGAAAATGAGGCAATCACAAGACGACGGCAGTAAATGCATCTTAAAAATGCACCTTTTAAGGTGCATTTACACACTAGGGGGGGAGGATGTACAACAGGACCAACGAACTCCATCACACCCAGAAGCCAGTTTTCTGTCATAGGGGGACTCAGGGTGGCTTACATTGACAATAATTCAATGCCCCAACAGTACAATCAATAAAAAACAGTTACATAGTAAATAACAACATTCAGCAGATTAAAACCATTTAAAGTGCAAAACATCTGAGCTCTAAAGTCACCAATTAAGTAGATCCATATAGGTAGATCACTTTCTCAAGATGTAGATCTGCCAGAATACATAAAAGAAAAGATCAAGACATTTGAACTATATTTAGTTCTCCCATAAAATCTCAAGAGCATGGTGCTGGAACCTATATTTTGGAAGGCAGAGAGACCTGAGAATTATTATCAATGCCAGAATCAGCAATTTTACTGTCTTTTCACTCGAGAATTCCTGGGACAGGAGGTCCAATGTAGAGCAAATGCAACATCCTTTTAGCAACAAAGTACATAAACTCTGTACATGGAGTACATTGAACCGAGACTGGCGTTATGTAAATGTTTGCATATAGCCCATCAAAATGTGCTTCACAGTTGTACAACATGTCTTGGCAGAGCCCACATTTAGCACACAAAAACAAACAGAGGATGGCACTGATAAGTTGCAGAAACTATCATGGAGAGGGCTTCAATGGGTTCGAGAAATGGCTTGTTGTAAAGAGATGCTGTAGCACAATCCATTTAAGCTTAAATGCTTTCCTTGAGGGGAAAACTTGCTCCATCTATTTCTGTCACCAGGAAATGTTGCTTTTGTTTCTTTCTATACTGAACCCATAAATGACACAAAATGAATGCATTCAGCAATCCCTGAAAAAGCGTTGTAATAGAAGACACATTAGACTATAGTTAGTCTTTCACATAGACTGGGGTTAGGTACAGGACCCCCATGAAAGTAGGAAAACCATGAATTAAAAAACACCTCAGGAACATCTCTAGGAATCTAAGAAGTCTTTCCTGTGCTAAACCAGTGCCTGACAACTACAATGGACTGGATGAGAGAAAACAAATTGAAGCTTAATCCAGACAAGATGGAAGTGCTCCTGGTCAGTCAAAAGACAGATTTGGTTTGCAATTTGGGGCTATTCCCAGATTCAGCTCTGAACCTGGAGGCCCAGGTATCAGTAGTGACCAGGAGTGCTTCTGCACAGTTAAAGATAGTGTACCAACTGCACCCATTCCTGGAGAAATCTAATCTGGCCATGGTGGTACATGCCTTGGTTACATCACAGTATGACTACTGTCATGTGCTCAACATGGAGCTGCCTTTTAAAGTGCTCAGAAACTTCAGTTGGTCCAAAGCACAGCAGCCAGACTGCTAACTGGGGTTGGCTATAGGGAGTGGAGAATGCTTCTCTTGCCGCAGCTCCACTGGCTGCCAACATGTTTCTGGGCACAATGCCACATGACTAAAGATCCCTAGAGAAATGCTCTCTCTGGTGAATTATAGGTCACTCAGTGTGATTCTACAGTCAACGTCTGGTTGAAGCTGATCATAGAGTCACTTTGAAAGATGTGGAAATGCATAGAGATATCATATTTGCCAGGGGTTCTTGCAGAAGTAATCCTATTAGTTATGGTTAAAGAACCAGGTATCCAAAAACACAGTTGTAGTGGTCTTCTACTGAAACAGCAAAACACCCAAAGGCTTTTGTTTCTCCTTTGTTGCAGCAGTATATGAAGTACAGTATATACAAAATATACAAACATTACAGCTTTTTTCTCACTACTCACAGCAGTAATTCTTCAACACTCTCTCCAAACTACCATCGATCCCTCAACAACTCTAATCAATGTTCACCAAACTTACTCAGTATAACTAATGCCTATATACCTATATACTACCCCTCATTGCATTGATCACCATACCCTAATTACAATAGCTTAACTTTTTTACAGGTGGTTAGGCTAGAGCTATTAACTCTCCTATCACTTAGAAACTGTCAGGTAATTTCCAAATCCTGACAACATTAAATTCAGAAAAAGGAAATCTTCAAATGTTAAACTTGCAAATGCAGAGGGCCAACTACACAGCATTGCTTCTGAGGCTATTTCAAATGAAAGACTAACACACCCTGCCCCCACTAATATGCCAATGAGTGATATCATATTTTCCCCCAGGAAATTCTCCACAGACTAACAGCTGATAGTTTAGAAACTGATAGTTTGGACCAACCCATTCTGCAGCACCGAACTATATTTGCAAAATAACCTGTTCTTTAGTGCCCCCACCCCACCCCACCCCATCTTTCCCATGTCTACAATGACCATAGGTAAAGGAGGATGGGGCTCCTAACAGTACCTTTTTATAGCTGAGTAGAAGGGCAATTTCAACAGGAGCAGCTTCTCTCACCAATGTACAATAAGTAATAATTGTGAAAATCATGTCTCTTCCATGCAATTGCTAAAGGCACAGGAGGTGGTTGACTCTTGCTCCCATTTGGTGTTTTCCTGTATCTGGCCACAAGAGACAAACTGGAATTACGGAACATAAACTACATATGAAGCTGCTGAAAGGGAGAAACCTGTCAGTGCTAATATGAAAACATCACAGCTATCCTTCTCCAGGAAACCAGGCCAAGAGCCATGAAACCATGCTGTGCTAATGGAAAGGCTTGAAATTCTGCCAAGAAAAGTTCAGAGTTGAAAATGGAACAAGGGAGGGCCTATGATGCTCTCTTGTGCTTTCCTGGGTCAAAGAGCAAGGTGAGCTGCTGAAATGGCAAATGACACAGCACTGACTTATTTAGGCAATATTTTACGTATACTGACTCCTGTGGAAGGTTTAAGCCATCACAGGTGATAAAGCAATGCTGTGAAAGATGAAATTAATAGATATAAATCCAAGGTAATGTGCACTGAAAGGAATGTTTCAAACCACTTAGAGGGAAAAAAACCAGCATGTTGTAAATGAACAATACTCTGCCATAGGAAAGAGTGACACATTATCGTGAAAAGCCCACATAGGTTTTATTCTAAATATATATTAAACCAGAAAAGAAGGAGGAGAGACAAGCAGAATTTACTTAAGAGTTTCAGGAAAGAGAGAGAGAAAAAAAGAAACTGCACTGACTTGATAATGATGGTATTTATTTGTATCCTGATTTCCCCCCAAAATTGGAACTCCAAGCAGCTCAAGAACAGTACCATTAAAACATATATGAAGTGAACATTTAAAATAGAATTAAACTATGCACAGTATTAAAACAATTCAAACCTCAAGTTAAAACAACACAATGCAATTTTAAAAAGATAAATAAATATTAGAACAATGTAGTTGATACATTGTCAATAATACAGTATTGACTAGCCAATTCTTTAAAACTTTCTGTATTAAAACTCAGTCAGAATAAAAGGTTCTGCCTGCTGCTAGAAAGACATGAAGGAGAAGGCAATTTCCCAAAGTTTAGGAAAAGACACCAGGAAGGCCCTTTCTTATGTACTCGACAACATGTTTGTATCATGTGATTGAGAGAAGGGCCTTTCCTAATGATCTCAGATCTTGAGCACCTCATCTGGCCCTGCTTGGCTCTTTGAATTGTGTCCATAAATACACTGTCAGCCAATGGAGTTGGTTTTAATATGAGCAGTTATCTGCCGTAGTTTACAATCTGGCTACAGCTTTGTGGACCAGTGAAGTTTCTGGATACTCTTAAAAGGCAGTCCCAAGTAGAGACCATTACAACAGTGCACATGCAACTAAAGTGTGTACTACCATGACGAGATCCAACACTTCAAGGAATGGGACACAGATGGTGCAAAAGCTTTAAATGTGCAAAAGCCCTCCTGGTCACTGCAGAAATCTGGGCCTTTTTGCAAACTTTTTTCTGACTGACCAGGTGCATCTCTGTCTTGTTTAGATTAATTTTCAATATGTTTGTCTTGTACTACAAAGCTAAAACTTTATACAAACTCTCTTTTTTAATAGTCTAATCAAATGCATAACATTCTGTTCAGAGCTGTCACTAGTACCCAATTACAACGTTTTGAATCACATGGTTTCATCTGCATACACCACATGGATGCAACTGCTGCTAGATAGACAGATAGAAGATTGATTGTATCAAGTTTTCTGCCATTTCAGCTACAATATTGTGGTATGGTCTGATAAGGAAGGCGGTTCATGGGTGTAACACCATGAGTTACCACACTGGGTGACACCAACCCTAGGGAAGCCACTGCTCATAGGAACCACACTCCAGTCATGAGAGGGATAGAACAGTGTTACCAAAAATGTCAGAACACTTAGGCTTTAATTGACAGTAATTTAGCCTTGGGAGAGGCCTAATTGCCATATGACAAGTAAAGGGAAGTCCAACAGGGCTAGATTGTGATGCCACAAAGGCTATTTTTGGTCCTAGAATCCAAGGTTCACTTCAACTGCAAGTGCTTGATGCAAAACTGAAGATAACACAAAATTTGCATGGAGAAACAGCTTCGTACTCTTCAATACTGTTTGAGCATTTCCCCCGAGAAACACATTCATATAATCATATAATCTGTCTTCTTGTCAACTGCTATGTGAAGATTAGTTTATCTTCAAATATTATATTAATAGCACTTTTACATTTGTCAACATTTACATATACATATTTTACACTTAGCAAAAGGAGGAGTTTCTGAATAAGTCTATACATTGGTATTGTTGTAAGGTAGCCTTGAATAAACATTATTCTCTATCGTCTTGATATATGGAAATGAAACCCACTAGGTATAAGAACGTCACCCAGCTAATTACTGTATAGATAGTTATACTTTGTTTTAGGCCTTTGATATGGACATGAAACATAAAGATCAAACCGTTTGAGTGATCCCATAGTATTTCAGCCTTATTTAACCAGGAGCATAAGTAAATAGACCAGTCATTTAAAGCAGTAATTCCCAACCACAAAATAATGAAAGCAACTGGTCTTGCGAAACCCTCTTATTGTGCTGAGGCAATGGGGCTGTTGGAAGGGGAGAGGCAGACTACTCACGAAAGATTACTACTACCACATCAGCTCTAGATTATTAAATATAGTTTTTTGTGGGTGAGTAGATGGTGACTACTGGATGGCATATGTTCTGTCATCTATCCAATGCAATTTTCCAAATCTGTACCCCAAATAACCAAACCAAATCTAAAGTTGACCAAAAACTGATTCGTAACCCTTTTGATACTAATGTTGGAGAGTGGTCCCTGGTCAAATTGTTCTCTGGTCAAGTGGTCCCTTGTAAAAAAAAAGTTTGGGAACCACTGGTTTAAAGCATCTATTGTGTTGAGCTGAAAACTAAATAGTAAAAACAGCTGACAGGAAGAGAATCAGCACATTTGAAATGTAGTTCTGGAGGAAACCCACTGATACTGAGACTGTGAAAAAGACAAATGTATGGGTTTGAGAACAAGTCATGCCTGAATCTTTCAAGAAGCCACAATTAGTAAACTGAGGCTAATGTATTTTGTGCATACCATGAGACAACATGACTCGTTAGAAAAGACAATAACTCTTGGTAAAACTGAAGGAAGCAGGAAAAGGAAAAAACCGCATTACAGGTAGAACGCCTCAATCAAGGAAGCCACAACTCTGAATTTGCATGAACTGAGATCTCTTGGGAGTCTCTTATTCACAGGGTGATCATAAGTCAAAGCTGATTTGATGGCAAATATGAACAGCTGTGCCTTTGTGGTAGCAAATGAACTGCTCTCTTGGATGATGGGTGTTGTCTTAGGTTGTTCTGATAAAAGACTAAGGGTTTAAAAATAATGGAAAACAGACATAAATGTAAAGAAGGGTACCAGAATAGATATACACTGAACATTGTTGTAATTTATATTTATTTATTCACAGAATGTATACCATGATTCATATAGTAAAGATTTCTGGGCAGCTTATAACAAAATGTGAGTAGATCAATAGGTACTGCTCCAGCGGGAAGGTAGTGACACTCTATGCAGTCATGCCAGCCACATGACCTTGGAGGAGTCTATGGACAGCACCAGATGAGAACCAACCCCCAAAGCTGGACACAACTGGACTTCATATTAGGGGAAAACCTTTATACCTATAACAAACTCAGTTATAACAATTTCATATGCAAGACAGTTTTAAACAATAATAATAATTTAAACAACATTGCATAATTTTAAAAGGTGATGTTAAATCAATATAAAATTATGTTTAGTGGGGTTTTTGTAATGTTGGGTGTTGAATAAGAGACAGACATGAAAAATACTACAGCATGGCACCCAGAACAAATGGAGCTATCCAACATATTTTCCTGGTAGGAGTAACATGATGCCCAATTATATTTAATGTGGAAAAATTCAACTAATGAGAGAAAATGCATCTTTCCACCTAATGTCATTAACCTGTGGGGGAAGTCCTGGCAATCAAAAAAACTCTGATATTCAACCTCTCCCACACACATATTTATAAAAATATCATGTAGATGGTCAAAAACAATAATCAAGGAAGATAAAGAGGCAGGGAGGAAAGGAGAGGGGTGAGGGGGTCAAATGGAAATTCTTCCTCTTTTTTGTTCTTTCTTTCCACCCACTTGCGAATCCTACATTGGACCATCTATATCAATAATTGCAGTGGTTTGTGGTGTAATGGGCAGGCATTATACTCAAATGAGCTATCCAAGGTGCTGAACCCATTTGTGTGAATAAGGTTCAGCACAATGAATAGCTCCTTAAAAAACCCAGAGTCAAACCAACATGGCATCTAGCTTTGACTTGAGTTCCTTAGTCAATTACTAGTCTTCTCCCGAGCTTTGTGTCCTTGAAGATGAGCCTGACATGAGGCATCACCACCAGATAAGCTTCCCCATTAGAATGGAACCTGGGCCACAAATGCCAGTTGGAACATTTTTGTATTTTCTTCTCTAATGAAAAGCACCCATGAGCATGCATCTCCATGAAATAGCATGATTTTTATATCCTGAGCAATGGACTGTGGTTTGTAGTGACGGTGTAAGGATATGCACTACAAGAGAGATAATGGCTATTTTAAAGGTAAACAGGAGATGTGTATGCTAGAGTGACAGGGGAGTTTAAAAAATAAGGCAGAAAAAAGAGATGGATTGATTGATCAGATGGGTAGTTTTACGAAGATCGCTTCCATTCTTTCCACTTTAAAGGTCTACACTCTCATGTGTGAATGCCACAGCAGAGTAGTTCTCAGTAAATAAAGAATTTTGAAACATATATGGACAAGGATGTCCTTGCTGTTGTTGATTGCACTTTAGAATCCTGGATGAATATTTGAGAGAAAATTAAAGACAACGAGGATGAGAAATTATTATTACTCAGTGGTTTGAGTGTTGGACTATGATTCTGGATCAGGGTTTGAATCCTTGCTTGGTCACTGAAACCCAGTGGGTGGCCTTGCCCTAGTCAATCTTGCCAAGAAAACCCCATGATAATTTCACCTTTGGGTAGCCATGTTGGAAATTATTTGAAGGCAAACAACAACAACAACACACACACACACACATATATATACAGATCTATACACTTAAATTAATTGTTGTGCACCTTCAAATAGCTATCTCAAGGTGAACCTATCATGGAATTTTCTTGGTTAGATTGCTTTTGAGAGTTTTGCTTTTGGCTTCCTCTGAGGCTGAGAGAGTATGACTTGCCCAAGGTCAGCGAGTGGGCTTCAATGACCAAGCATGAATTCAAACTTTGTCTCCAGACCTGTAGACCATCACACAAATGCTGTAGACCAACACACATATACGTACACAAAAGTTCTTTTTGTGTGTGTCAGGAGCGACTTGAGAAACTGCAAGTCACTTCTGGTGTGAGAGAATTGGCCACCTGCAAGGACATTGTCCAGGGTCCATCTGGATGTTTGATGTTTTACCATCCTTGTGGGAGGCTTCTCACATGCCCTTGCATGGGGAGCTGAAGCTGACAAAGGGAACTCTACCTGCTCTCCCCGGATTTGAACTGCTGACCTGTCAGTCAGCAGTCCTGCTGGCACAAGGTTTTAACCCACTGTGCTACTGAGGGCTCCCTAGAAGTCCCCTAAGTGATATACAGTAAGTGATAAACATGACCACCATCCAACTGCACTCTTTAACACAACTGATATGATGTTTAGACAATACCAAAGCTAATCTAGTCTAGCATTCAGTTTCCCACATATGGTCTCCAAATGTCTGTGGGAAAGCTTCAGGCAGGAGCTGAACAGCTCTCTGTTGCTATTATTTCTCAGCAATTGGCATTTAGAGGCTTGCTGCCTCAGATCTTGGGAACTTGTAGTCATCATGGCTATTAGCCACTGGCAGCCATAGGCAGTCATTAGGAAGACCATGAATTTATCTAATCTCCTTCCAAGGTTGGTGGTCATGCCCACATCTTGAGAAAACACATTCCATACTTTAAGTGAGGGATAATCCCCAATTCCTACTTCATGAGAGAAGAAATCTAGCACATAGTTATACAATCTTTGATATCACTTTAACTGCCATGCACCTGCTCTTTGGATCCTTGTGATTATTTGTTTCATAAAGTACCCAGAACTCTCTGCTTAGTTCACAAGAGTGTGTTGAAAACCCTAAGCACCTCAGTGAACTATAGATTTCAGAATTCCATACAGTGCATCCATGATTGTTAAAGAAGAATCAAAGTACTACAATGCAGTGTGGATATTCCCCAAAGGAGGGGCACACAAAAACCCACTCTCCCTTGCTTTTGCACATCATGTATATGCAACCCTATGATACACATTTTATATCTCTTTCATGTTCTTGTTTCCCTTCTCTGAACTGGAAAGCCCAATAATCCTTCCTCATAGGGGACCAGCTCTAGCCCATTACTATTTTGGATCACTCCTGTCTGCCTCTTTTCTGAGCTCTAAAATATCATTTTAAAGGGCCAATGATTGCCCCACAACAGCTGGACTACTTTGGAAAAGACATCTGGATCCCACCAAACAAACTGAGCATTTATTGCATAATAAAATAATTGCTTGGAAAGGCCCTTGGGTGCCCCTGCTGCAAGCTTTCTGGGATGAATCATCATTCCTTACTCAAGATCCTGAGCTTTCTAAAGCCTTTTATTATCTACCAGATTGTTCAGTATTAAAAACATTTTGCATGCGGCAAATGAAAGTAACACAAAACACAAGTGAGCGCTTATATATCAGTACAATGGTTCATCAGGTTAAAACAATCACAATATTAACGCAATGCCTTTTAATGGTGAAAGACTGGTTAAATTGCAAGGGGAGGTAGGTGAGCTGAAGTAAATGACACTTCAGCTCACCTAGATGTATGCAGAGGTATGTTTGAAGTTAAAACTAAATAATAAGAAAACACAAAGCATTTGTCTGTGGGTTGCTTTAAACATTATTTTTCTTATATAATGTACTAGAAATGAACACAGTGTGACTTGTGAAGGGCATTGGGAATGTTTATTTTGATTATGACTTTTACTTACTTACTTAGGCGATCCCTTGTAGCTCAAGGATTATTGTTTTCCAGATGTGGTGTATTGACTGTGGGTCTGTAGTGGCTGTGGAGCCCTATTCTTAATCCGCATCTTCTCCTGCAGTGAGGACATCGGCTTGCAGGTTAAGAACATAAGAAGAGCCATGCTGAATCGGGCCTCAGCCCATCTAGTCCAGCATTCTGTGTCACACAGTGGCCCACTAGTTGTACACAGGGATCTCTAGCAGAAAGGAGGGCAAAACCCTCACCTGCTCCCGACCCCCCACAACCAGTACCCGGGGAAATCCTGCCTGCCTCAATCAACACAGAGGTGGCACTTGGATGTCCATTTCAGTAACTACTGATTCCCTTGGTATCCATGAATCTGTCTAATCCTGTCTTGAAGCTGTCCAGGCTGACAGCTGTCACAACCTCCTCTGGAAGTGAATTCCATAACCCAATGACCCTCTGGGTGAAGAAATATTTCCCTTTATTAGTCCTAACTTTCCTACCTTGGAGCTTTAGGGAGTGCCCCCTAGTCCTAGTGTTGTGTGACAGAGAAAATACTTTTTCTTTATTCACCTTTTCTATCCCATGCATGATTTTATACACTTCGATCAAGTCACCTCTTAAACGCTGTCTTTCAAGGCTGAAAAGACCAAGGTGTTGCAACCTGATTTCATAAGAGAGCTGCTCCATCCCTTGGATCATTTTTGTTGCCCTTCTTTGTACCTTTTCCAGTTCCGTTATATCCTTCTTAAGGTGCGGAGACCAGAATTGTACACAGTACTCCAGACATGGCCTCACCATAGATTTGTAGAGAGGCAATACAACATTTGCCGACCTATTTTCGATTCCCTTCCTGATCATGCCAAGCATAGAATTTGCTTTTTTCACTGCTGCAGCGCACTGGGTTGACATCTTCATTGAGCTGTCCACCAAAACCCCAAGATCCCTTTCCTGGTTTGTCTCAGAAAGCTTTGATCCCATCAGTTGATAAGTGTATTTGGGGTTCTCTGCCCCGATGTGCATGACTTTACACTTGTTTAGGTTAAAATGCATTTGCCACTTTGTTGCCCATTCACTCAATTTCGAGAGGTCTTTCTGGAGCTCTTTACAGTCAGTTTCATTTTTAACTACTCTGAACAGTTTAGTGTCATCTGCAAACTTTGCTACCTCACAATTTACTTCTACATCCAGATCATTTATGAATAAATTAAAAAGTAACGGTCCTAATACTGAACCTTGGGGTACGCCACTTCTCACCTCTTTCCATCCAGAGAAGTGTCCATTTATTACCACCCTTTGTTTCCTACAGTTTAGCCAGGTTCCAATCCAGGACAAGACCTGTCCCCTGATTCCATGGCTGAAGAGCTTATTTAGGAGCCTTTGGTGAGGGACTTTGTCAAAAGCCTTTTGAAAGTCAAGGTAAACAATATCGACTGGGTCCCCTTTATCTATGTGTTTATTTACACCCTCAAAGAATTCTGTCAAGTTAGTAAGACATGATTTGCCTTAGCAGAAACCATTTTGATTTTCCTTCAGCAATGCCTGTTCTTCTATGTGCTTAGTAATTTTTTCTTTAATAATGGTTTCCATCACTTTGCCTGGAACTGAGGTTAGACTAACTGGCCTATAATTTCCTGGATCACCCCTGGATCCTTTCTTGAAGATCGGAGTTACATTTGCCTCCCTCCAGTCCTCGGGTACAGTGCCTGATCTTAGAGAAAGGTTATATATTTTGGCTAGAATTTCAGCAATTTCACACTTGAGTTCCTTAAGAACTCTGGGGTGGATGCCATCTGGCCCTGGTGATTTGTTGACATTTAGTTTAGTAAGGCATGTGAGAACATCCTCCTTGTTTATCTCTATCTGGTTTAATTCATTTAATTCCCTCCCTGAAAAAACTGACTCAGCTGCAGGCATACGTTGTCTGTCCTCCTGTGTGAAAACGGAGGCAGCGAAGTCATTTAGCCGCTCAGCAATCTCCTTGTCTTCACTTATTGTCCCTTTCTTACCATTTTCGTCAAGTGGCCCAACTGCTTTTCTAGTTGGGTTCCTGCTTCTGATGTACTTAAAGAAGTTTTTGTTATTTTTAAAATATTCTTTGCTATATGTGCCTCAAAATCTCTCTTGGCTTTCCTGACGGTTGCTTTGCATTTAGTTTGCCAGAGCTTGTGTTCCTTTCTGTTCTCCTCAGTAGGAAGAGCCTTCCATTTCTTAAATGAGTTTTTCTTCTTTCCAATCACATCTTTTACTTCATTTGTAAGCCATACCGATGTCCTCTTGGACTTTCCCGGCCTCTTTCTTATTTTAGGAATGCATTTTAGTTCGGCTTGTTTTAAAGTATTTTTAAACAGTTTCCAAGCATTCTGGAGGGATTTGATTTTTTTTACTGTTCCTTTTAGTTTGTTCTTTACTATTTTTCTCATTTTGGTGAAATTCCCTTTGTGAAAATTTAAGGTCTCTGTGTTAGTTTTCACTGACAGTTTGCTATCCAAACTTAAGTTGAAGGTTATTGTGTTGTGGTCACTGGTACCTATGGGCTCAGTTACAAGGACATCTTGAATGAGATCTTGTTCATTAGTTAGCACCAAGTCCAGGATCCCCTTTCCCCTGGTTGGTTCCATGACCATCTGCTCAAGGGAATAATCAGCTAGCATGTCGAGGAACCTTGTCTCTTTTTCATGCGTAGAACAAGAATTTAGCCAATCTATTCGGGGATAGTTGAAGTCCCCCATTATGACTAATTTATTGCTTTTTGAGGCCTGTTTAATTTCATTTTCAAAGTAGCAGCCTGTCTCTGGAGTTTGGTTGGGAGGGCGATAGCAGATCCCTAATGCTAGATTAGTTTTTTGTCCTGGGACTTTTACCCACAATGTTTCTGTAGGTGAGTTTGAATTTTCTTGAAATTCTAATTCATGAGATTCTAGCTCTTCATTTATGTACAAGGCCACACCGCACCATTTTTCCCTCTCCTGTCTTTCCTGTACAGTTTATAACCTGGAATTTTTGTGTCCCAATTGTTTTCCTCTGCCCACCAGGTTTCTGTTATGCCAATAATATCAATATTTTTTTCTTTTGCCAAACATTCCAACTCCCCTATTTTTGATCGAAGGCTTCTAGCATTTGCGTACAGACATTTATATTTATTGCTCTGGTGCCCTTTCAACTTTGGCTGTTTATGAGAATTTGTAGAAGGCCTACCATGTCCTACCTCTTGACTACTTTCTATCTTTTCTGTTGACTCAGCCATTTGTGCGTAAATTTCATCCTCCATACTTGGCATTTTACCCTCTCGAACCGGAAGCTGCCCAGCTCCTGTCTACTTTCCCCTAGGAATCAGTTTAAAAGCTGCTCTGAAGCCTTTTTAATATTAATTGCCAGCAGCCTGGTTCCATTTTCGTTCAAGTGTAACCCGTCCCTTTTGTAAAGGTTTGGCTTTCCCGAAAATGTCCCCCAGTTCCTAACAAATCTAAACCCTTCCTCTTGACACCACTGCCTCATCCACGCATTGAAGCTCCTGAGCTCTGCTTGTCTGGCTGTCCCTGTGCGTGGAACCGGTAGAATTTCCAAGAATGCTACCTTTGAGGTCCTGGACCTTAATCTTCTACCTAGCAACCTAAATTTGGCTTCCAGGACCATCCGTTTGGCCTTCCCAATGTCGTTGGTACCGACGTGTACCACGACTGCTGGCTCCACCCTGGCACTATCTACCAGCCTATCTAGATGCCTCGTGATGTCCACAACCTTTGCACCCGGCAGGCAATTTACCATGCGGTCATCACATCCATCACAAACCCAGCTTTCTATGTTCCTGACAATCGAATCGCCCACTACAAGAAGCCCCCCCTACCACCCGTTGAGAAGTATCCTCGGTGCAAGAGGATATGAGCACATCCTCCAAGGAAGGGGTCCCAACTAAGGGAGCCGGTCCCTCTTCCTCAGACTGATGTCCTCCCTGCCCAAGACCCCCATTTTCCAAAGCAGCTGGAGGGCTGCTCAGAACGGAGTGGGATGCTCCTATTTCATCCCTGGAGATCTCTTCCTCCTGCCTCACTTCCTCTCTGTGCTTCTCCAGGTCTGCTACCTTGGCTTCAAGGGAAAGAACACGTTCCCTGAGAGCCAGGAGCTCACTGCAGCGAATGCACACCCAAGACTTCTGCCCAGCAGGCAGATAGTCATACATGTGACACTCAATGCAAAACACTGGTAAGCCCCCCTCCCACTGCTGGCTGACTACCTCCATTTCTTGTTAATATGTTTTTATAATTTGACTCCTTTATTCTAGATAATGTGACTTTTTTTTTCCTTTTTGTAGATTTACTGTTTGTTTTGGTCTTGATTTACTTTTTTACAAGTCTTTGGATATTTCTTTTTTTTTATTACTTGTTACAGGTTTATGTTGTATCGCGCGCCGACAGGCACGCGGGCTGCTAAAAAATACCTACTAGCAGCTAAACAATACTAGAAGCTAAACAACAAATTTACCCAGGAACTTACCAGTGCTCCTTTCTTTCTCCTTTATTTATTTTCTGTTTTCTTATTTGCAAGTGGTCTGCTTAAACTGCTCCTCACAGAGACAGTTGGCTTGAAGCTGGTCCCAGTCAGCGTTGACTTGACGCGCCTTCCTCTTGGCACATTTCTCTCTTTCGTCCTCCATTCGTGCCTCTTTGAATTCTGCAGCACTGCTGGTCACAGCTGACCTCCAGTTAGAGCGCTCAAGGGCCAGGGCTTTCCAGTACTTGGTTTCTATGCCACAATTTTCCACAGGACTTGAGAAAGCTGGCTTCAGACATGAACAACTGGTAACTTTCATGCCGGTAGTTTGACAAATCCATTCGATATGTTTGAATGTTAAAAGTGCTATCCAATACATTCTGGACTAAAATCTAGAGCAAATCTGTATCCCTATTTCTATGGGAAACATCCATCACTGTTCAGATGGAATATGGTTTAGAATTTTAGCAGAAAACGTCTGGTGGATGGACCTTGACTGTTGGAGGCATTCCCTTTTAGTACATTGCTTAGGGCTTTGGAATTTAGGGCTGTGAGAATTTAAATCTCTGAGAATTATCTGTACACGTCTGTGTGTGCATGTGCATATATTCATATTGTCTCTTTTCAGAAGCCTTCTTCAGCGCAGCAAAATTCATTTGTGACACTAGATAAATAGCACTCAATATGCATTAAAATTAATCTGTGTAATAACGTGTATTAATAATTAACTTTGATATATTTCACTCTGAGTTGTCATGTCCCCGGAGTAGTCTTTTCCTTCAACTCTCTCCACACCTCCAGCTCCTTTATGAGCAAAAATGATGGAGGATGCAAAAGAGTCATCAAAATTGAAAGATATTGATTCACATACCCAGACCCTCACTCTCTGGAATGATTTCTAATACTCCAAATATATAGATATCCCCATTAGTAAAGAGGAAGGCACAAGGACTGATATCAGAACAGCAGCACTATATTGAGTCAAATGAAAGCATCTACAGTTCAATAAAACAAAATTGCAGCTGATGGCCCCAAAGGAGCAGAATGACATCACACTTCATATTGTTTTACTATATACTACTGGGAAGAATGGAAAAGGAGGAGGAAGAGGTGGAAGAAGACAAAAAAAATACGAAATGCTAATTTAGTCCACAATCATGTTTTCACAGTAGTAATGGGAAAGCCCAGATGTTGGACCGGAGGATAACAGTCCTTTCTTTCTGTTCCTCTGTTGCGTGCAGTGCTGTTACAGATGGAAAATAGGCAATTGGATAATTACACAGAGTTTGCTACCTGCTAAATGTCTAGCTCTGGTGGGTCCTGAATGCCAGGAACTCTGAGCAAAGTAGCAGGGAAAATTGTCTGTACATGGAGCAGCAATGGGGGGTAGGGGACAATGAATATACTGCTCCTGGTGAGCTGCTGCCTAAGGCGGCTACCTCCCTCCACTTAATGGTAGAGTCAGGCCTGTTACTGATAATGAATTTTGTTCTTCCAGTAGTGAAGATGTAAGACATCTCATTATGACTGTAACATAACTCCTTTCGCAGGGTAATTAACATGTTGGTTATTTTCAAGATTATGGAGTGTAGCCTTTCTAAATGGTGAAGGAGGAATATCGCAAAGTTGCAGTTTGAGTCTGAGCTCTGCTTTGTGTTGATAAGTTGGTTTTTGTTGAGGGTGTTGAGGCAATTGGGAGGTGGGGGGGGAAGAAGACGTTTGTTTGCACCTTCTCCATTCCTCCAGGCCACCTTGCATGTTACTGCAAAGGGGTCTCAAACAAGTGGCAGCAGATGGAAGGTTGTTGGTAAAAGGAGGATCAGCAAAAATCTCCTCATCCACCACTTTCTGCTCATGGGAGTATCCAACAGATCAAAGAGGCTTCTGTGACAACAATCTTTGTGACATTATTTTTGTATTTACAATCCTTGAGGCTTTTTATGGAAGGAAAATCCATTTCTAGGGTTTCAGTTAAAACCAGTTGACGAATTAATAATAATAATAATGCGGTTTTCTGACACTGTACATTTCTGTCACTTCTGTGATTGTTCATTTGTATTTTGATTCTGTAGCCCACTTGTCGATGGATGTCCAGAATCAGCAGCATCCACCACGGTCCTTTTTATCCTGGGCATCGACCGAGCCAGTATAGACTTCGTTTTGGTTTGCTTCTCCATAATGATAATGTGTTAGGTGCTCTTAGTTCCACTCCTCAGCTGAGACCTCTTTGGCTTGGTTGAACCTGCTGGTAGTTACACTACCGCCAGCACAGCTCTCAGCATCCTTGGAGCAGTTAAGCCCCCCACCAGGACAAGGTGGCACCCATCGGGGCACTACAAACAAAGGTACAACTCTGTGGCCCAAATGATTCACTGGAACTTATGTCACAAGTACCATCTGCCAGTAGTAAAGAACTGGTGGGATCATAAACCTGCAAAGGTTGTGGAAAATGAACGTGCAAAAATACTGTGGGACTTTTGAATGCAGATCGACAAAATTTTGGAACACAATACAGCAGACATCACGATTGTGGAAAAGAAAAAAGTTTGGTTTATTGATGTCGCCATACCAGGTGATAGCCAAATTGAGAAAAAACAATAGGAAAAACTCAGCTGTTATCAAGATCCGAAATTGAACTGCAAAGGTTCTGGCATAAACCAGTACAGGTGGTCCCAGTAGTCATTGGCACACTGGGTGCTGTGCCAAAATATCTCAGCCGGCATTTGGAAACAATAAGCACTGACAAAATCATGATCTGTCAACTGCAAAAGGCCACCTTACTTGGATCTGCACACATTATTCGAAAATCCATCACACAGTCCTAGAAGCTTGGGAATTGTTCGACTTGTGATTTTGTGATATGAAATCCAGCATATAGATCTCATTTGCTGTGACATACTATGTTTCTGTGTCAGTAAAATATTATTATTATGTTAGTAGAATAATAATAATAATAATTTTCTCCTGCTCCATTTCCCCAGAAGGACTCAGGGCAGCTCACAACATGAGACAATACAATACATAATATATAAACATAAATAACAAATTAATAACATGGAAACAAAATAAGGAAAAAAATAGCATAAAACAAAATGGACAAGTTTTATGTTCACTTATGTTTCTAGCTGTGTTGTTATGGTTTAAGAGTTGAGCTAGGACACAGGGAGGCAAGGGTTTGAATCCCCACTTGGCCATGGAAATCTGATGCAAGCTGCATGCTGTCAGCCTCAGAGGCAACCTCCCTCTTGGCCAGTACACTTCCTGATACACTTGCCTTTGGGGGCCTTTCCACACAGCCCTATATCTCAGAATATCAAGGCAGAAAATCCCACAATATCTGCTTTGAACTGCATTATCTGAGTCCACACTCAGGTAATGTGGGATTTCCTGTCTTGAAATTCTGGGGTATAGGGCTCTGTGGAAGGGCCCAGGGTCACCATAAGCCAGATTTGAATTGAACACTCACAATAACAACAAAAATCAATATTTGGGGAGACAGCTAGGATATACTACTACTACTACTACTACTACTACTACTACTAGATACATCTATTTGATTTACATATGTGGAATGCAAGGTTCAGTAAATTGGTAACTGTGGCCTTGGTAGTTCTCTATACAAACACAGATTGAGGGATAAACAACATAGCTCCACTACTATAAAGAGAAACTCCAGAATTAAGAGTAAGAGGGCTCTTCATACTATACAATGATAGTGCTGTGATCCCACTCTAACCATCATGCTGAATAAGACCCTAAGATTCTCAGCTAAAGGGGAGTTATTTAAATTTTTAAGTCAGAATTAGTGCCTCACCAAATTACAAAACAAAAATGTCAAAAGATGCAACTATGGCAGATAAAGTGGAATCAGAGTGCTACAAAAATGTAGTGTAAATGGGCCCTGAGTCAATATGTTACTTTAAAGTAACAATTTCTTTTTTAAAGTACACAAGTCTCCAAAGTATCCACAATGTATTGGACACTGTGGGAAAGTTAGACCTGGAATAGGAAGGTCTTTATTTTGGGCAGGCATGGATGCCTCCAAAGGGCCACTGTCTCTTGTTGGGGGCTCTAGGGAAAACGCCTCCAGCTGCATGGTTGCCTTGCCTGTTGCTTCCACCTGTCTCCTCAGGAGGAAATAAATGCCATTTTCTTCCACACAGCAAATTGCAGGCTACACCTCAGAGAGGGGGCAGAACAAGCAGCAACGCAGGGCGCGCTGTGTAATTTAACTGCCAAAAAGTCAGCAGGAAGAGGAAGCCCTTGCTTATTACACTCTGTAGTGGCACGGAGGAGGGTGACAAAGGGGGAGTTATTTGCACTGCCTGGAGCCAAGCATAAAGCAGTATGAAATGAGACATTGCAGCTAGGAAGGCATAAATACAGAAGACCCTGCTCTCCTCGGCATTACTGAGAACAATTCTTATCCTCTTAAACAAGCACCTTTTCTCAATATCTTTGACCCAGTAGAGAGTTTTTCAAATAGCAATAAAAGAAAGATGAGGAAGCGTTAATGGAACTTTACCCCATTCACTAGAAAAATGGCTCCAACAGAGGACAGGGTCCCTGTATCTTTAATAAAAGGGAACTGGGACACATTTAGGAGGCCATGAAAACCTGTGTCAATTAGAACTCCTTCTTCAATGCAAAGTCAGAGGAACTGTCTCCAAGGCAGCATTACCTTCATCA
This sequence comes from Anolis apletophallus, assembly GCA_030556195.1. Lineage (NCBI taxonomy): Eukaryota > Metazoa > Chordata > Lepidosauria > Squamata > Anolidae > Anolis > Anolis apletophallus. The sequence goes on along the minus strand of JARBWK010000002.1, from coordinate 103,862,050 downwards.
TTGTTGCCACCCTTTATTCAAAAACACAGCTATAAACTATCCATAGAATAAAAACTGTTTTAAATACTTTAATTGGAGCCCCCAGTGGCACAATGGGTTAAGCCCTTGTGCCGGCAGGACTGAAGACCGACAGGTCAAAGGTTCGAATTTGAGGAGAGTACAGATGAAGCTCCCTCTGTCAACTCCAGCTCCCTATGCAGGGACACGAGAGAAGCCTCCCATCAAAACATCCAGGCGTCCCATGGGCAATGTCCTTGCAGATGGCCAATTTTCTCACCCCAGAAGTGACTTGCAGTTTCTCAAATCATTCCTGACACGAACCCCCCCCCTAATTACAAATAAAATAAAACAGTCAACAAAGCACTCTGTTAAAAGTTGTAGCACTTAATTCTTGTGATATAATTTTCCATTTGCAAGAGGTTGCAATCCTATTCCCCTTCTACATTGCAGTATAAAATCCATATTATCTTCTTTGAACTGGATTATATGGCAATGTAGACTCATATAATCCAGTTCAAAGCAGTTAATGTGGATAATCTGCTTCGATAATCTCGATTTTATGACAGTCTAGAAGGGGCCTGGATCTACACTGCCATATAATCCAGTTCAAAGGAAATAATATGAATTTTCTATGACAGTATAGAAGGAGCCCAAGTCTTCCTAGGAAAGGAGGTCCAAGAACTGGGTGCAAGCACCGAGAAGAGTATTTCTAGTATTTCTATCACATGTCCTTTGGAAGGTGCTGGGACCAAGTAGGGTGTCCCCAAAGATCTTTGGGCACATTAGGTCATTTAACTAGCCTTATAGCTATGTTAGTTTAGACCTGCAGATAAAGCCACAAAAATCACTAGCCCACAAAACTTCGTACTCCTTCATTATACCATATGTAGCTTTCTGATTAAAGGATAGCACATATACAAAAGCTAAGTTATATCTTTATCGGGAAACAATTCTTACTCATCCCAGGTAACCAGCCAAATGATGGAGACAGTGGGCACTCTTTCTGATCAATATTCCTTTGCACTTGCTAGTTTAATGCAATAGCACTAAATAAATAAGGGCCCAGAGGCCAACGCTATTTATCATGGAAATAAGGAGCACTTAAATTGTAAAGTCACACAATAGCTAGCAAAAATGTAACATCTCTTGCCCTGTGATTTTGAGCATTTTCATGTCATGATTCATGGCATGAGCCAAGTAGGCTTTGAGATTTTGATTATCTCTAGCTTAACGATGTATGAGCCCAATCCTGATGTTACCCAACCCAGATTCAAGAGAATTGAAAGTGTAATTATGCACATTTGCCTGGAAACAAATCCCACATAATGTAGTGAGCCTTATTTTTGGGTAAGCATCCATGGGATCAGGCTACAAAGACTGATTTGCATGGTCTTTTCACAAAGTACTTATAATCCGATGTGCTGCTCTAGATATGTCCACCTTTCCCTCTGGAGCACAAGATGAGTTTCAATTTACATCCATGATGTATTGTAATGTTTCCAGAGAATAGTGTTATGTCATCTGCTATTCTGGTTTGATACTATTATAATAAAAGCCAACAGTTAAAATTAGTAAAAGACAGCAGGGGGCACATGTGCTGCGGTCTTTGAAAATGATTAGAAATTGCATTGCGAAACTGTCACTACTTTGGATTCCACCCTGGCAAACGGAAAGTCCCATATTGAATATTGAGTGTGGGCTGTCTGCACTCTAACAAACCCTTATATTTCTATCCGGCTTCAGAGATCTCCTTGCCTTTGCCAGCCCAACAAGATTGTCACTATGAGTGTGGAGGACTTGTGACTATCACAATGTTTTGCCTTGGAATTATCTGAATCTCGATCACATTAGCTTTGCTTTTCTCTAAGAGCTGCATAATAGAGTGCAGACTCTCACGGACTCGGTGTGTGTACATGCAAACATCTATGGGCAAAGCAGGGGCAATTTTATTTTCATTCATCCTCAGTGTCAAGCAGCAGTGGGCAATTTAGCAATATATGAAAAGAAGCAATTGACAGAACAGTTCATTCAGGAGACGAGCCTGGGAAATAAAATGCATTAGCACAATTTATGGTCCTGTAACCACTTTTCTATCCTCTTGAACCTTGATTTGTAAACCTTCACCTCTTTAGCTGAATTGACTTGATCAACATCTGCAGCAGAGAGAAGTGTTGGGAATCTATTCTGGGTCAGAAAACCAGCTTCTGACAAAAGGGCAAAGAAGTAATAGCTTGTTTTGCTGTTTTCCAAACTACTTTTTAGACTGTGAAACCCAATTTCATTCAAAGAGGGCAAATACCTGCTGCTCTGAATGCTTGAGTATTAGCTAAAGCTGTGCCATAGCAGCTGCCATCCACAAAGTGAGAAGTTATAAATAAAAGTCAAGTTTATGATGACAGCTTTGGACTAGCAGGCAGGGAGATGGACAGACACCTCTACTTTCATTCCCTAGCCAAATGCCTTAACAGAACTGAAATGAATATTATCAGGTTTTGCACACAGGCATTTTTTTTAAAAAAAATTGTTGCTTTTCTCAGGGAAAGAGAAGTGACATTCTTCTTGGCATCCAAATGTAATTCTTCTAAGCAATCATGTGGGAACCTTCAGCCATGTAAGCATTGGGTGTTGCCCATAAATCACTGGGCCTAAATGATGTTTTATCAATGAGTATGGAAGCCTTTCAGGAGCAACAGTATCAGGCTCACTAATAAAAAGGTGTAATTTATCATTAAAAGCAGTTGCTCTAATCTGAACTCAAGAACAGGCAGACAGGAAAGGAGATTTAAAGATGGGCTTAAAGCCAACCTCAAAAACTGTGGCATAGACACCGAGAACGGGAAAGCCCTGGCCCTTGAGTGCTCTAACTGGAGGTCAGCTGTGACCAACAGTGCTGCAGAATTCAAAGAAGCATGAATGGAGGACGAAAGGGAAGAAAGCGCATCAAGCCAACCCTGACCAGGACCTCCTTCCATCTGGAAATCGATGGCCTCACTGCGGGAGAACATGCGGATCAAGAATAGGGCTCCACAGCCACCTATGGACCCACCACCAAGACACCACATCTGGAAGACCATTATCCTCGAGCTACGAGGGATCACCTAAGTAAGTAAGTTATTAACACATTGTTAAAAAAGATATTACGGTTGAACCTGGCAGGTATGGACCAAAGATTTTCATATCAGGGATGGGAAAAACGCATCACAGCTGGAGTTTGAACTAATTTCACTGGCAATAGTTTATGCCAACAACTAGGAAGAGCAAGCAGAAACAGAAATGCAGGCCTATGGAGACTAGGGCTGAATCTACACTGCCCTGTATCCCAGAATCTTATCCCAGATTATCTGGCAGTTTAGATTCATATAATCCAGTTCAAAGCAGGTCAGATCCTGGGATATAGGGCAGTGTAGATCTAACCTAGGATGTCTTACTGAGGACTCAGGTACAGATGTACTACCTACTCAACCTTCCCAGCACACACATTGGGAAGGTTGAGTACACTGTTTCCAGGAACATTAAAAGATTTTTCTGTGTGATTGTGTTGGAATATGATGGGTTTTGTATCCTTGCTCAGCCATGATGCTCACTGGGTTAACCTACCTCATAAGATTGTTATGAGAATATACTCCATAAAGCTGGTAGATAAAGGTAGTAAATAAATAGAAAGTTGAGAGGTGAAAATGGTTGGGAATTAGTCCTTCATTAATTCACTCATTCACAGATGTTTCACCTATATGTCAGTTCTTTGTAGACTGATAATGATTTTAGAGACTATCTTAGCTTCCATCAGATAAAATGTTCATTTTGCATAACCTCATCTTGTAGACCTAATAAGATAACCAACGGAGCGATTCATACATTACATGTTGCCAATTGTTTTCATTTCCTTCAATACTCTGATCCAATATATTTATATTATATATAATGAGAGTATACATTTTCACTTTTTTACATTAATGTCTCCTTGAATAAAACCAATGGAAATCTTTCCTGGCTTTAGCAAAATCAAATATTTATTTCTAAATTGGCATACCCAGGCATAACCACACAAACACACACCTTTAGTCCCCGGTTCACGCAAAACCATTGATATACCTTTCAAGACAACTAATTATCTCCTTGAATATGGTGAGTAGAAAGTGCTGGAACTGATGTGGATGCCTTTGAAAGTTTCCAATTACTACTACTACTACTACTACTACTACTATTCTGCTTTTCTCTCTTGATTAAGACCCAAAGTGGATAGCCAAAAGCTGTGGAACAATGGTAGACCCTCCTATTTGGTTTCCCAGTGAAAGAAGGCATGTAAGCCTTCTCAGAGCGTAACCACAACAAGCAGCCACACAGACCAGGAATACAATGGGAAATGGGAAATGGGGTGTTGGGAAGGTGAAGAAAAGGAATCTAGTAGCACTTTTGAGACTGATTTATTTCAGTAATCTACTTCTTCAGGGTGAATATCACAACAGCTACAAATATTATAAAAGTATTGAGAGCTAGTATGGGGTAGTGGTTTGAAAACTATACTACAAAAACTATATACAAATTTTGCACTGCAAGTCGTGGCCCAAAAATTGCATTCCAAAGTTTGAATCTCAGGCAAATGTGTATGTTGAAAAGGTTGTGTATAAAATGCATGTCACAGAAAACTATATTTTAAAAAGAAACATATATTCACATGCATTTTTAAAAAAACTGCCAACAAGAGGCAGAAATCTGATGGAAGAGATTTATGGCCAGATTTGGAAAAGTAACTAATTTTGGGTTACAGTACGAGGTTACTTTTGTTCTGCTTATGACTATGACAGTATAGACACGTGTTGGAGGTAAAAATCACAGGTATAATCATATGAACAAATTCAAGTGCTAAATAGCATAACAATCCCACAAAAAGTACAATGCAATGCAATTAATTCACGGTGTTCCAAATTCACATAATAACAATAGACCGCTCCTCCCCAGCCCGGGAATTCCAGCCCGGGAGATGACTCACAGTATCGACATGTATTAGAACGCGGAAACGCGAAATCTCCCGTATCGACTTTGAGTCCTTATTGTGTTACTACAACACTGGGGAGGAGCGGTCTGAAGTTTTGAGCGCCCTGAGGAAGCGGAGTTTACGCGAAACGGCCATCTTGGCGTCGTCAGCTTACCTCCAGCCATTGGCGCCTGCCCATCTAGCAGCTTGCCAGCTCTTCTACCCATCAAGGCTCCCTTTCTGACTCAGTCGCTAGCCTTTGAGTAATTATACTCTTGACTATTGATAGGGGTACACAGATTCTGTTGGGATATTGTACTTGGCCCTATACCATTATAGGGGCACTACCATTGTTATTATGTGAATTTGGAACACTGTGAATTAATTGCATTGCATTGTACTTTTTGTGAGATTGTTATGCTATTTAGCACTTGAATTTGTTCATATGATTATACCTGTGATTTTTACCTCCCACACGTGTCTATACCTTTATTCCTGTAGATCTGCCCCTTTATACCCTGTGGTTTAGCTTTGTGTATAGCGAGTTGTTACCAGTGATTGCTTTGTTTGTGTATTGAAGTATGACTATGACAGTGACATGGAGTGACAGATAATTGATGGATCCCTCCCTCCCTGTCACATGCAAGTCTCAGCAACCCCTGCAGCTCATACATTTGCCCTCTTCACTGCCACCTCCTCCCAAACCTCCAAGTCATATGCCTACGTGTTCATGTGCTCTGGAGGCAACTGTTACCCCTCCACCTCTCTACTTCACTTGACCAATGATGGATGGTGGCTGTCAGTGTCTGATACAAGAAAGCAGAAGATGGTCTGCATAGATGGCTGGCTTTGTTACAACTCCAGTCAACCCTTGGGTTATATGGAAAGTAGGAATGTGGCACCAAAGAGGAGTACCAGACAATGTGGAGGGGTGGGGGCGGGGGCTATTGAAATTAGCTCAGGGAAATTAGAGTTGCAATTCATCTCTCACTTGAGTCTCAAAAGAAGCAAGACGTAATTTTAGTCATTTTCTTCCCCCTCATAAGAAAAGTTTCCAAAATATCTTAGAAGATTATTTGCAGTTCTAGACATCATCTGCACAAAACTTGCATGTGGTATGTCTGTGCAGACAACAGCACTTTCTGACCAGGAAGCAACATTTGCTGCACACACACACAAAATAACACTGATGTTAAAAAAGCAACATGCAAATTTTGTGCAAAATAAGCACCAAACTGTGAAGATTCTCTGCAGCTAACCATCTTCTCTGAAAATGCCAGCCGCAGGTGCAGATGAAACATCAGGAGTAAATGCTTCTAGAACATGGCCATATATCCTGGAACTGCAAACACACTCGTAAGTGGAAGTCAATCTAAACAAACACACTGAGAACTATAGTAAATATACAAAGTGATGTATTCAGTAGGCTATATTATCCAGAGCACTAATAAAGTACACGCTAAGTACTATACAATTCTGATCATATAAAGACATTTAAACACATGTATATGTGTGGAGAAAGTAACGCTATACTGGAACTTATTCCGCTATTAGTTACAATACCTCCAAGTAATTGAGTCCAGACGGGTAGATAAAGGAACAGTCCAAAGAGCGGGAAAAATCCAGGGATTTTAAGGTAAGTTTTTCTAGGAAGATGCAAAGTTCTTGTACGAGGTTTACCCAAACGATAAATGCCAGCTGCGCCGATGCGCTAAAGGCTGGTGGGAGTTGCTGCAAAGCGAAAGGAACAGCCGCGCCAAGGCACCGTGAGCTTGTCCGTCTCGCCGGCTCTCCCTGGGCAAACGCTGCGGTCCAATGGATGTAAACAAACTGGCCGCGCCAATGCACTAAGAACCGGTGCAGAGGGACCGTTGCGGAGGTATAGTACTTAACGTGTACTTTATTTATTAGTGCTCTGGATAATATAGCCTACTGAATACATCACTTCATATATCCTGGAACCACATAACACTCCTTTGAAGATTCAAGTTTTCTCAACATGCAGGAAACATATTTTTCTTCAACTTTACAAAATGTTTAAATATTCTTAGCAATTGTATGTGACAGACACACACCTGCCAGCAGGTAGTTCACCATCTATTGCTCCCACTGGTGGCCTTTAGGCCTGGTACAGACAGTGTGTATATATATTCTGGCCAGTGTAATGTGGTTGTTGTTGTTCATTCATTCAGTCACTTCCGACTCTTCATGACCTCATGGACCAGGCCACGCCAGAGCTTTCTGTCGGCTGTCACCTCCCCCAGCTCCTTCAGGGTCAAGCTAATCACTTCAAGGATACTATTCATCCATCTTGCCTTTGGTCGGCCCCTTTTCCTTTTTTTCTTCCATTTTCCCAAGCATCATTGTGTTCTCTAAGCTTTCCTGTCTCCTCATGATGTGGCCAAAATACTTCATCTTTGCCTCTAATATCCTTCCCTCCAATGCACAGTCGGGCTTTATTTCCTTAAGTATGGACTGGTTGGATCTTCTTGCAGTCCAAGACACTCTCAGAATTTCCCCCCAACACCACAGTTCAAAAGCATCTATCTTCCTTTGCTCAGCCTTCCTTATGGTCCAGCTCTCACATCTGTTGATTACTACAGGGGAATACCATTGCTTTTACTATGCGGATCTTCGTTGCCAGTGTGATGTCTCTATTCTTCACTATTTTATCAAGATTGGTCATTGTTCTCTTCCCAAGAAGTAAATGTCTTCTGATTTCCTGGCAGCAGCCTGCATCTGCAGTTATCTTTGCACCTAGAAATACAAAGTCTTTCGCTGCCTCCACGTTTTCTCCCTCTATTTGCCAGTTATTGATGAGTCTGGATGCCATAATCTTGGTTTTTCTTATGTTTAACTGCAACCCAGCTTTTGCACTTTGTCCTTTCACCTTGGTTAGAAAGCTCCTCAGCTCCTCTTCACTTTTGAGGGTATCATCTGCATATCTACGGTTGTTAATGTTTCTTCCAGCAATTTTAATTTCAGCCTTGGATTCGTCAAGCCCTGAATATCGCATGATGTGTACTGCATACAAGTTGAATGGTCTGGGTGAGAGTATACAACCCTGCCGTAAACCTTTCCCAATCTTGAACCAATCTGTTGTTCCATGGTTAGTTCTTAATGTTGCTACTTGGTCATTATACAGATTCCCCAGGAGACAGACAACATTGATATTACCAGCTAATGTGGAGTAGCTGGTAATATCAATGCTGAAATCCAGAAGCCACAACAGGAAGAGGTCAGTTCTCTGTGGTTTCCCTAGAATCTCAACATATGCTCCATTCTGGCAAGAGCTGGCACTAAATGTATAAACAGCTATACTAAATAAAATTTGGAGTGTTCATATGCATGTGAGTAGCTTGAACTTGAGAAGTTAGAGCATAAAAAACAAAAAGTAGCAGGTAAAGAGTAGAGAGCCGGTTTGGTCTAGTGGTTTGAGGTTTGAGGGTTGGACTAGGGCACTCAGAAACCAGCCATTAAACTCACTGCAGGTCACATGCTGCTTTGAAGGAAGGCAAAAGTAAACCATATCTGAACAAATCTTGCAAGGAAAACCCTGTGATAGGTTCACCTTAGCATCGCCATAAGTCAGAAATTATTTCCAGACACACAACAACAACAACAACAACAACAACAACAACAACGAGCAGAAAGATCAGCTTGCAGGCTTTATTTTAGGTCCAGCCAATCCTGCAGTTTTATGAAGCCTGCCACCACACTGGTCTTGCCTCCACTTTTTCCTGACAGGACCCCTAGTCATAAAACATACAAAATGTACAGAGGCTCACAAGATCATATTGCTATCTGCAGAATCAGCTTTAACTTCAATTTCCTATAACTTCTGACAAATGTTCAGATGAGAATACAGGTTGACTGTATCTTATCCAGAATTCGGAAATCCAAAATACTCCAAAATTGTCTACATGGATAATAATGTAAATAACTATGTATAATGTTATGTTTATGTATCTATGTTAGATGTAAACTAATTGCCAGATGATGTTATTATTTAATTTCTGGTTATGATTTTGTCTTAGATGTTGGTTTATTTTGGAATCTGGTTGGTTCGTTATTTGTACTTGTATTTATCAATGTACTATGGCATTGAATGTTTGCCAGGTTTTTTTTGTTGAAATCCACCCTGAGTGTCTCGGGGAGATAGGACGGAATACAAAAAAAAGTTTTTTATTATTATTATAGTCAGCTGTAATAGTGGCACCTTTGTTTTCGGATAGTTCAGGGTACACATACTTTGTTTCATTCACAAAATTATTTAAAACACTATGTATAAAATTACCTCCAGGCTATGTATATACAGTATATATATATAAAAAAAACTACTCAAGCTGTATAAATGACTGGAATACTTACAGTGCTCATTTTTCACAGCCAGGTTTTCATGCATAAAGGAAGCAAAAACTAGCCATCTAAAGAAAGCTGGGTCAACAAGTACAGGACAAGGAGATGAGAGGGCAGCTAGCAGGCACAGCTAAGAGACCACTTATCTGAACAGGTCTTGTATCTATCTGGGGCAGAGAAATATGCACTTGGGGAAAAAATATAGGTAGCTTGGGAAACAGGGATCCAATTGGAGTTAAAGTCTATTAGGTATGGCTGACTGATCACAAGAGAAGACACCGTCTACAGTTCCAGACTGCCTGGTGTTGCCAAAGGGCAGTTATAGAAGGCAAGGAAACCTCTTCCAACAGCCAGTGGCATTGATTCAATCATGGGCCTCAAGGCCTGGCACTCATTTCCATGGTGAGGTTAGTTCCAAAATACGTTTTCTAGCAATCGTGCTACAGTCAGCCTTGTGAAATCCCTGGATAATAGGCATGCTTGATATTCTGGCAAGGAATCCTCCCTAGCTTAGTCATGCTGAAACAATCAAGATCTTTGAGAATATTTGCTGGGGAGGAAGGGGTTAGTGGAAAAATAGACCTTGGATTATGAAAGCAAAACTGTCTTGCTCATTTTCAAAAGGAAACAAAAAGCTGGACTGGCAAAAACGTGGAATAACATCACAATGAGAAGGCTATGGCTAGGCAAGTTCTGACTTCTTCTCAAGGAAAAAAATGGGAGAGAAGGGGGGAAAGCAAAGCTTTTAAAAGTTGCTTTTGAGAACTACGTGTAATTTGATATGGAAGTTATAATCCAAAAGACACATTTTCCATGCTCTGTTTTTCAGTGATAGAGCAAGAACTCACACCAAAAGCACCATCTGAGATAATATAGTAGTAAATTACCATACACAATTGTGGTTGTGGTGTGTCTGGAAGCTGACTCTAACTTATGGTGAACATTTGCTAGGGTTTTCTTTGCAACATTTAATTGGAGGAGGTTTGCCATGCTGAGAGAGTGTGACTTGCCCAAGGCCACCTACTGGGTTTTCATGGTCAAATGGAGAGTCATAGTCTAACACTCAGATCTTTACATCATGTTGTCTTCATTGCCATGTGAGGAGGCAAGTAAAATAACAGCCGTGCTCATTGAAGGGATGCCATGCAGTAGATGGAGCAAGTTTGTTTTTTGTTGCTCCAGAGACTAGAACATGAAGCAATGAATTCAAATTACAAGAGACTCCACCCAAACATTGCAAAGAACTTCCTGATGGTGAGAGCTCTTAGACAGTAAAATACCATACTTTGGAAGGTGGTTTACTCTCCTTGTTGGTTTTTAAACAGAGGTACTTTAGCCATGGATCCGTGCATCACAAGAGTGATGGCCCTTTGGGTTCCTTCCAACCCTATATAATTCCATGATTCTATGAGACCCTATTAGGAACTATTGTTCTTAAATAGCAAATAAAGAATGAGTACTGCTGAAAGAAAGAAGTGATGGAACTTTCACTGCATACAATTATAATGAGTTTAAGATTTGTGAGTTGAGGTGCCATAGGGTTCTCCCGTAACAAAAACACTGGTGGAATGACTAAATTGAAGTTGAGGAATGATGTGAAGAGTACAGCAAAGAGACACAGTTAATGCTGCATCTTATGTCTTCAAACTATGTCACATCTTAACCAACTGCACAACCTCATATCAACCTAGATCTGGTGTAAGACACTTCATTCCTCCTGCTTACACACATTATGATAAAAGGTCTCTCCCTCTCCCCCCTCCTCCCCCCTCTCTATATAGCAATGCATATATTCACACTATCACCACCACCACCACCACCATGTAAAGCTTATGCTAAATTATTTGATTCAGATGGTGAATAGCATGAGATGATCTCTACCTAATCTCATGTGACGTTTGGTCTAAGGATTGCTCTGGCCTCTCTGTAGGTTATAAGAAACTTAGAAGAAAGGTTACTTTGCACAAAAAGGAAGTACTCTATGCAAAACAAATTGGCCTCAAACACTTGAGCACCTTGTCAACAGCATCTACAGTTAAAAGATTCTCTGCATGAAAACAAAGGCTCCTTTACTCAGCATTGCAAACAAAACTTGGGCGCACATTGATTTCGTCTTCTTGGTACAATATGATAAAAATGGCTGAATTAAAGGTTCCATACTCTACTTCACTTCTTTTGCTCTGCCATTCTCAGCATAGTTGAGTGTTTTCTTGTTTGCTTTCTTGAAAGTGTACATCCTTACCTCTTCCCCATGATTTGTGTGTTTGTTACCATCAACCTGTCTGTAAAACTGCAGACCGTTTCCAAAAAACTCATAGCACCCTCTTTTGGTGAGTATTCTGAGAGAGGAGGCAACCTGCTGTACAGCTGGGGGGAAGTGACAGAAGGGAGGCAGGTACATAGGGTACTTTCAGATGGAAAGCTCCTAGTCCCATAAATCCAACCAGAGGCTATTCTGTCTTTCCCTCCTTGACAAATGTTCTGAGGTAAGGGGGTGGGGGTGGGGGAGAGAGAGAGAGAGAGAGAGAGAGAGAGAGAGAGAGAGAGAGAGAGAGAGAGAGAGAGAGAGAAGACACAGTGGGTAAATATGGACAGTTTGCAAATGGGAGATTTCATCATCAGGGCTCCCTATTACATTCCATAAATGAGATAAGTCAATTGCTATTGCAAGTTCACCTTAAAGCCTCTAAATGTGGTTCTCCTGCCACTAATTTTCTGTATGGGAGTAACTGAGTGAAGTGAGAACCCAAGGGATGGCAATTACCTAAGGTGGAGCAGGATGTTTCAACTCCCAAATGAACTGTAGTGGAGCATTCCACTGTCTCTTCTGAACCTCTGCTAACTCCATAATGTGTATGGTCCAACTAGGTGGAATTTGGAATAGCTCTGATCTGGCCTTTGTAAGTTATGCTGCTAAATGTATTTTCCCTTCCACTGAGATAAATAAACAGAATTTTTGTTTGTCTTTTGATGTGCTGATCTAAAGGCAGAAAGTCCTTGGGGCTTAAAAACTGAAAGAATAACCTGCTCCAGAACCCATTAGAAAGGAATACATTACAGGAGACTTCATTGCTTTGCTGTGCTTGGCATGCTTGTGTGCAGAAGTGCTTTTTTTCCCTGTCAAACTCCTACCCAACTGCCACCCTCCTCCACCATTCCAGCCTGTCTTGCAGCTTCTCCTACCAGCCAACCAGATACTCAATAAAGGCAACCAGCTCAGGCTTCAGCACAACAATATTTTGACTGACGATCTGGGTGCTCTTCTAACTGCTCCCTGGCAGCAGTTATGACAAGGTCAAGAAGACTATGGTAGACACTGAATAAATCTCCTGCTCCTCCTAATCCCCTTCCTCTGAACCAAGAGAGAACAGCCTCCTTTTCACTGATGGGAGAGACCATGGTGTTGGGCCAGAAGGCATACATTGCACCTGTTGTCCTGCCTTCTGCAGAATGGCTGCCCAGCGCACAGAAGCCCTGCTTGACTGTCTGGCATTTCAGGGCCTGCCCCATCCTGGATTCTGTGTCTTGAAATCTTTGGCTGTGCAGCTTGTCTTGTTTGTAGTAGTTAACATCTAGAGTGTGTGAAGGCCTGATTGGGATGAGGGGAAATAGGATGTGTCGAGGTCTGCAATACAGATAAAGATGAAAGCCTGCCAGGCCAAGCATCTGAGTCAGAAGCAAGCAGGGACCAACAGCAGCTGCAGCCTGACACTGAGGAAACTACCCCTGAAGTGCAGGCCTTGGGCAAGTGGGAGTCCTGAGTTAACTCAGGGCACACCCAGAAAGCCACTTTATTGGGGGAACTTCCACAATAAAAAGGGGTTGTCTAGACAATGTCTTTTACAAACCTGAATTTGCCACAAACTAGGAAAACCCTGGTTTGTTGTGAATTAATTTGATAGTGGGTTTATTCTGTGCCTTCTTGAAAGGTTTGGGATAAACCCACTACTTCTGGTGTCTGGGTTGCAGAATACTGCAGTCCAGACAGTATTCCCATGGTTTTCCAGGCTAAAGTAGCTTGCAAAACTGTGGGAATATTGGTAGGTTACATACCTGTGACCATCTTTCTTCGAGTGGAGCTCTGTGAATACACACTTATGAAGTTTGCGCGCCAGCGCGGGCTTCCAACGGAAACTTTCCCAGTTTGAAAAGTTTTGGCGGGAGCTCCGCCCAGCCGGCCCGGAGGGCATAATAGGCGCCTCCATGCGCGCCCACCCCATTCCTACGCCACAATTGCAACTAGGAACGGTGGTTTCAGATAGAGGGGACGGCCGGGCGGGTTCGTGTGGATTCACAGAGCTCCACTCGAAGAAAGATGGTCACAGGTATGTAACCTACCATTCTTCTTCGAGGGCTCTGTGAATGCACACTTATGAAGACTTACCGAGCTAAGGTAAAGGAGGTGGGAACAAACCAGCCAATTTTGAAAAACTGAACAGGTTTATTGCAACCAGCAATATGAATAAATAACATTATCAACAGTGTAATAAATAAGAGTGGAAGGCATGCTCCCACTTGTAAACATAGTGCAACAAGCACCATTCATGCCAGGCACGCAGGCCTCACAACAGTAAGTGCAACAAGCACCATTCATGTCAGGCACGCAGGCCTCACAGTATAAGTGCACCATAGGTGCAACATAGAACCCTAGGGATTCTAGGTAAAGCGCGCTTTAACCGGTAGACTGTGCCCCGGGCCCGGGGCACGGCACACTTAGCCCCTCTACAACGGTAGAGAGGTCTGATCGACCCAAGAACTGTCGATCTAAGCGTTAGAGGGGGGGAAAAACAGGGTCGTCTGTTAGATATTATCCCTGCAGGCCCTTGGGAGTGAGGATCGCTCGACCAAAAGCCGCCTCCCTTCCAAATAGGGTGTCTACCCGGTAGTGGGATGTGAAGGTGGAGGGGTTGGCCCAGATGGCCGCCCTACAAATTGAATCCAGAGGGATCCCCTGGAGGAAGACTGTCGACGTGGCCACTGCTCTAGTTGAACGGCCCTTAACTCTAGGGGGACACAGTTGACGGGCTATTTGATAACACAACTCAACCAGGGAAGCCACCCAATTAGACAGCCTCTGAGACGACACCGGCAAGCCCAGCTTGTCGGTGGCGTAAGAGACGAAGAGTCTGGTCGATCGTCGGTAGTCTGCCGACCTGCCCTTGTAGACCCAGAGGGCTCTCCTGACATCGAGGGGTGATGGTGGGCGGAGCCAACTAGAGAGCTAGCTCGAATTCTTAGAGAGAGTCAGTGGGTGCCTGGCTGTCAAGCCAGAAGGTTCGGTTAGATTCTGCTCTGAGGAGAGGAGTAGGAATCACGTGTGAAACTGCAGAGAGCAGTTAGAGTTTTTCCTGTCAGCGGCGAGTGTAGCTTCGGCTGGGAATCTGTTTGAGAGCTGTAGGAGACAGTTCTGGAGGGGCTGAGCTTGTGAGCCAGTCTGTTTTGTATAAAAGCCTGAGGGCTAGATAGAGGCAAGGTGCCTTTAGAAGGCAAAAGTGCCTGTATGTTTGAGATTGCTAGACGCTGGTCTAAGTAATAGCAATAGTTAAACATTGCAACTGTGTATTAGTTACAAATAGAACATTTGTAACCTTTTTAAGTCGTGCCTCTTCGGAAGAGTTATATTAAGTATCAAGCCAAGTTTTGTGCCCAGTTGTGTGAAATAAACTATTTAAGTTTTGATTCAAAACTCTCTCCCAGCCTGCGGGCTCTCGCTCTTCTGGTGTGCGACGAGAAGGCCTGGCAGTGTCGGCAGATAGGAACAACGTGTCCCTCTCCGAGACACCGAAGGCACTTCGAGTGACCGTCGCAGTCCGGGATCTTGCCACCGCAGGATGAACACTTTTTGAAACTGGTTGTGGACATACTATGCTCACACAACCAGCCGTATTTCTGATGTTGCCCAAGTGGCAGAAAACAAAGGAATGGGGTGGGCGCTTTGATGCCCTCCGGGCCGGCTGGGCGGAGCTACCGCCAAAACTTTTCAAACTGGGAAAGATTCCGTTGGAAGCCCGCGCTGGCGCGCAAACTTCATAAGTGTGCATTCACAGAGCCCTCGAAGAAGAATTAATTATTTATTATTTATTTAAAACATTTATATTCCACCCTTCTCACCCCAAAGGGGACTCAGGGTGGATCACAATCTATATATATAAAAAGAGAGAGTCCGTTTTTGACGCTTATGCACGGACACACCATAACACCCAGACCCTCAAAACCCACCCCACACATTTCAACACACTAACACCTACAATCGTGGCACAAAAAAACACCAAAGCATAACTCCTAAGACCCCTAAAACCGGCCCCCAAAAAACCCCATGGAAACCTATGGAGGCATCCGGAACCCTAAAAAACTACAACCAAAATGGCGCAAAAACCACTTCCTGTCCTGCAAAAAAACACTCCCCCGGAAGTTGTCCCTCAAAAAAACCAAACCTGGCAGGAAACACATACTTAAAACACTAACAGAAAGTTCGTAGCCTTCTCGCTCTCCTCCGCTGCTTCTCTTCCGCACCCAGCAGAGGAGGGGAAGGGAGAGGGACCGTGCGGGCCCCTTTCACAGGAGGAGGTGGAGGACGTGGGCCCGACCACAGCCACGTTCTCCAACGCAGCACTCCTCCCTGCGAAGGTCGCTCTTCGGCCCACCCTGTGGCAGGGAAGTGACGAAGGGGGAGCGATGACGGCGGCGCCATGGCCGTTCTTCCGGCCCCTTTTCGCTCTCCTCCACCGCCTCCGTGCTGCTCCCTGACGAGGAGGACGAAAGGGACCCCCGCGCGATCGCTCTCCCTTTGCCCTTTTCTCCTGGGAGCGGAAGAGAGGCGTCAGAGGAGAGCGCACCCTTCGACAGGGAAGCGACGCAGAGGGAGCGATACCGCCGGTGCCCTGGCTGCCTCTTCCACCCCCTTCTCGCTCTCCTCCACCGTCTCCCTTCCACTCCTAGAAGATGAGGGGGAAGGGAGAGATCGCGTGGGGGCCCCTTTCGTCCTCTACCTCCGCCGCCTCCTCGGCCTCTTCCTCATCCTCCAAACCCCTCCCGGCCCCGGCCCACGCAGTCTCTCTCTCTCCCGCTCTCTCTCTCTTCCTCTGTGTATCCCTCCCGCGACAGCGACGACAAGAGCGCACCAAAAGCGGCTGGAAGACAGTGGAGGAGGCGGCCATGGCTACGGGACTACACTTCCCAGAAAGCCCCGCGCAGCCACTTCCCACCCATCGCTGCCCAATTTCCGCCCTCCTTCCCAGAGAGCCGTGCGGACCCAGAAGTAGGCCCTCAACTCAGAGAGAGACAAGCCCTCACACAAACAAGAGGCTGGCCGGACAGCCATGGAGACCCACAGCAAGTAAATCCACCCACCAGGGAGGGGAGAAAGGCGAGAGAGACAAAGAAGGGGGGGGAATAAAAAACAAAGGACAGAAGCATTCTCTCCTGACATTTCTCCCCCATCTATGCCTAAAGGCATCCTCATAACAGGTAGAGAGGTCTATTGGAAACACACATAAAGAGAGGAAATCCAGACAAGAAAACATCAAGGACAGCCAATCACCTCCCAACAAAGGATCCAACTAAAGCAGTAACTGTAGCACAGCAGTTCTCGTTTGTGCCTGGAGGGCAGGGGACAGGACCTGAGGTCCCATTAGCATTAGAACCAGCTGTGCTAGAACAGGATTCAGAGGATGAGCTAGATGACTGGGGTGAAGGGCAGCTTTCCCCGCAAGGGCCTCTTTCGCCCACAGAGAGCTTGGCCTGGGAAGAAATGTGTTTTGGTCCTAGGGATGATTCAGATAACCAGGTGCAGCTAGATAGCGATTCGTGGAGTTATGAACATCCGGGAGGAAGATCTTCCCAGGAGCCTCCTGAGGAAGATATGGAAGAAGGCGAATGGGAAACGGCTAGGGAGGAGAGCTCTCAGAGAGATAGCAACACAGCTGGGGAAAGACAAGGCCGAACCTTTGATAGGAGACGGAACATAGAGTCTAGCAGAAGGGAATGGTCAAAGAGCATAGACCGGCCGAGGTCCGTGAGCAGCGATTGGAGACGCAGAAGCCTAGAGCGTCGGGGACCTCGGCCGAAGGATTAAGTATAGGATCCGTGGGAATGAATCCTCAGTGCTCCGGCCACGTCTCATCTGGGTAGGCGTGAAGCGGAGTGGGACCACAAGCTAAGTTAGCCGTGGTCATCAAGCCTTGCCTTGCCTTGCCTTGCCTTGTTTCCTGATCCGCATTGGTTTGTGGAGCCTTGCCCTGTTCCCTGATCCGCATCGGTTGCGGAGCCTTGCCAAGCTTTTGCCTATTTGCTACGTTATCTTGGACTTTGATACTTCAAGCCTTTTGGATTATATCACATTCTATTGGACTATATTCTTTGGAACTGTTTTTATATTCAATAAAGTAGTTAGCCTTTACTCCGTCTGTGTGTGTGTGATTAAGGGGCCGGTCAAGCCCGTGCATCGTGACAGTTGGCCGGAGCACTCCTGAACCCCTTATCACACCACGGGATGCCGAAGGAAGCGACCCCCGGCGGTAGCAGCCATGGCCAACTTGTCGGATGCGCAAGTGGCGGCGTTACAACAGGAGGTGGGAGAGCTGAGGACCCGGGCCGGGTGCCACCCGGGAGTGAGCGCGCCTGCTCGCTTCGGGGGCAACCCTGCGCAAGTCGAGGTGTTCCTCTGCCAAGTGGACTTATATTTGGAGTTGCGACCCACCGAGTTTGCCACCGACCGTGCCAAGGTGGGGTTTATTTTTAACCTGATGGAGGGAACGGCAGCGACGTGGGCTACTTCGTTGATCCGGGCCCAGTCTGCCCATGTGAACACGCCGAGGCCGTTCATGGATGCTATTCGGGCGACCTGGGGGCCACCTGTGAATGAAGAACTGGCTGAGCGTGACCTAGCCCGGGTGACGATGAAGGACTTGTCCCTGTCTCAATACATTTCTCGTTTTCGAATGCTGGCTGCCCAGGTGCAGTGGAACCTTTCGGCATTGCGTTACCACTACGTCGCGGGGCTGCCCACGGAGTTACAACAAGAGCTGTTGAAGCATGCACGACCCGCGGATCTGGAGGCAGCGATCGCCTTGAGTCTACGTGTCGAAGCGGGGCTGCAAACCCGGAGGCGATGGGACAAAGGTGTGGTGGAGAAGCCGGTGACGCGAAAGGAGGCAGGGGCTGGACAGTTTGTGCCCCGGCAGCTCGCTGCGCCACCAGCGGGCTCGGATGAGCCGGAACCCATGCAGTTGGGCACGGTGCGGCCTAAGGTGGACCAGGCCGAAAAAGCTCGGCGGCAGCGTCTGAATCTGTGTTGGTACTGCGGGGGGGCTGGACATTTTTCTAGGGAGTGCCCCCAAAAGCCCCGTGGAAAGACTCCCAGAGCCTCTGCCGCCCTGGGAGGGGCCCCGGAGGCCGAAGAAGCCATCCAGGCGACGGGGGAAGGAGCCGGCCGGGTGTAAGAGGGTTCGCTCACTCGGCCGCCGTCGCTACTCTTCCCCTGAACCCAAGACTGGACAATTGTTCCTTGTAATGGTTGGCCTGTGGTCGCCCGAAGGGGCCGATGATGGTCCATGCCATGATCGACTCGGGGGCCACCAACAACTTCATTGATGCAGACTATGCCAAGTCTGCTGGATTAAAATTTCTGGATCTTCAAGAGCCAAAGGGTGTACAGACTATTGATGGGAGAACCCTGAAGACGGGGGCTGTGACCCAGTACACCGCTCCTACCAAGATGTGGACCAGCTCCCATAAAGAGGACATTTCTTTTCTTGTGACCAAGCTCCCGATTTCCCCATTGTCCTGGGCATTGTGTGGCTCGCTCTCCACGACCCCAGATTTCCTGGACCAAGAGACAGCTTGTTTTTCTTCCGACCATTGCCAGAGTCACTGTCTGACGGCCCGGGCCTGCCAGGCTCAGGAAGTCGAGACGGTGGCCACACTGCCCAAGAAATATGCCGGATTTTGGGACGTCTTCAGCGAGAAGGAGGCAGAGCGTTTGCCTCCCCACCGGCCCTATGACTGTGCCATTGAACTTGAACCCGGAGCCCCTATCCCGCGGGGGAGACTCTACCCTCTCTCGGAACCAGAGCGACAGGCTCTCCGAGAGTTCCTGGATGAGAACCTGTGGAAGGGCTTCATTCGGCCCTCCCAGTCCCGGCTGGGGCGCCCATTCTTTTGTCAAAAGAAATCGGGAGTTGCGGCTCTGCAATGACTATCGAGAACTCAACAAGATCACGGTTGAACCGCTACCCCTCCCCTGATCCCCGAGCTCTTGGAGCGGATGCGGGGCACCAAGGTGTTCACTAAACTGGACCTGAGGGGCGCTTACAACCTTGTCCGGATTCGCCAGGGCGACGAATGGAAGACGGCCTTCCAGACCAAGTGGGGCAGTTTCGAATACCTGGTGATGGGATTCGGGTATTGCAATGCCCCAGCCTGTTTCCAACATTTCATGAATGACATTTTCCGGGACCTGCTGGATCGCTACCTGGCGGTCTACCTAGACGATCTGCTCATTTTTTCTCCGGATCAGGCGACCCACAACCGCCATGTCAAGGAAGTGCTCCAGAGACTGAGAGCCCACGGGCTCTATGCTAAGCTGGAGAAATGTGCTTTTGATCTGCGTGAGGTGGACTTTCTGGGCTACCGTATCTCACCAACGGGCATTGCCATGGATGACACCAAGGTCAAGCTGTGGCTGACTGGGCAGCTCAGCCAGCAAGAAGGACATTCAAAGATTCCTGGGCTTTGCCAACTACTACAGAAAGTTCATCCCGGACTTTGCCAATTGGGCTGATCCTATCACCCAGTGCCTGCGGGGAAGGTGCCGTTCAGTGGGCGCCGGAGGCGGCGTGGGGTTCCGAAACTGAAGCAGCTGTTCACCACACAGCCGCTTCTGCAGCACCCCACTCCCCGCACCCCATCCAGCGGGCACGCCGACGCGTCGGATGTGGCGGCGCGAGCGATCCCGCTACAACCGCAGGGGACGGACTTGTTGCCCTGCGCCTACTACTCCTGGCAGCTCACGGCTCCGGAAAAGAACTATACCATTTGGGAGAAGGAGCTCCTGGCCATCAAGGTGGCGTTTGAAGTGTGGAGACATCTGCTTGAAGGGGCTAAGTTTCCGGTGGAGGTGCACACTGACCACCGGAACTTGGAACACTTGAAGTCCCAGCGCAAGTTGAACCAGAGACAACAGAGATGGTCCCTGTTCTTTGAGAGATTCAATTTCCGCATCCACTATGTGACCCCCAAGCAGACCAAGCAAGCTGATGCCCTGTCTCGGAAGCCGCAGTACGTTCGTGGCGGGGAGGGGCTTTCTGAGGCCCGTCTCCTGAAAGCGGAGAACTTTGCTGCGGCCCGGGCGGCCCCTGTGAACCCTCCATTGGCTCCGCCGGCCCCTAAGGACAAGAGGCCTCTGAGTGAGCGGGTCCAGGCGCGCCAACGGACTGATCCCTGGGTGCAAGAACAGCTGACCAAGGGGTGCAAGCCCCTTTCAGGTAAAGAACGGGGTGCTCTACCACCGTGACTCTGTTTATGTTTCCCCTGGGCCCGAGAGGGAGGACATTCTCAAACTTTGCCACGATAGTCGGGCCGCTGGTCATTTCGGGCTGTTCAAGACCCTTCAATTGGTCCTAAGGGATTTCTGGTGGCTTAAGGTGCGGAGGGATGTGGAGGACTATGTGGGCTCTTGCCCTGTGTGTCAGCGGGCCAAGAACCCGGGGGTCAAGCCGGCTGGGCTGCTTCAGCCGCTTCCGACCCCCCTCCGCTCCCTGGAAGATGATTTCGGCCGACTTCATCACAGACTTGCCCAAGTCCAAGGGCTTCACCACGATCTTGGTCGTGGTGGACTGTTTCACCAAGATGGGACACTTCATTCCCTGTGTGGGGGTGCCTACTGCCAAAGAGACTGCTGATATGTTTGTGCAACATGTGTTCCGGCTGCATGGCCTGCCTCAGAGTTTGGTGACCGACCGCGGCACCCAGTTCACTTCCCAGTTCTGGAAGGCTGTTCAGAAGTTGCTGGGGATTGATGTGCGGATGTCCACCCCCAGTTTGATGGCCAGACCGAAAGGGTCAATGCCACCTTGGAACAGTACCTACGGTGCTATGTCAACTATCAGCAAACCAACTGGGCGTTCTTGTTGTCTCTGGCGGAGTTCGCCTACAACAATGCGACCTTGAATCCATCAAGGAGACTCCTTTCTTTGCCAACTATGGACACCATCCTCGCTTCTACCCGCCGGTGGCCCCGTCCGCCGGGGCGTCGGAAGCGAAAGATTGGCTTCAGGAGCTCACTGCCTTGCAAGACTTGCTGCGCACTCAATTGGACCAGGCTAAAGCGGACTACAAGCGGATGGCTGACCGGCGGCGCCAGGAGGGCCCTGCGATCCTGGTGGGGATAAAGTTTGGTTGTCTACCAAGAATCTGCCCACACAGAGACCTAGCCGCAAGTTGTATGCTCGAATTTTGGGGCCTTACACAGTGTTGGAGAAGGTGGGGCCTGTTTCTTTCAAACTGCAACTCCCAGCGGACATGAAAATCCACCCTGTGTTTCACCGTTCTTTGCTCCGCCCGGCGAAGGGGGTGCGGCCTGATGTGACGCAGCCGCCTCCTCCCCCTGTGATGCGTGGCGAGGAGGAGTTGGAGGTGCAGGACATCCTGGATGCGCATATCCGCTACCGGAAGCTGGAGTATCTCATTGACTGGAAAGGCTTTGGACCGGAAGAGCGTGGTTGGCCGCGGGCTCGTGACGTCCATGCCCCGGACCTTGTTGCTCGATTCCATCGCAAGTACCCTGACAAACCCAAGCCTCGGGGGCGGCCTCGGAGGGGCCCTGAGGGGGGGGGGATAGTGTAGCACAGCAGTTCTCGTTTGTGCCTGGAGGGCAGGGGACAGGACCTGGGGTCCCATTAGCATTAGAACCAGCTGTGCTAGAACAGGATTCAGAGGATGAGCTAGATGACTGGGGTGAAGGGCAGCTTTCCCGCAAGGGCCTCCTTCCCCCACCGAGCGCTCAGCCGGGGAAGAAATGTGTTTTGGTCATAGGGATGATTCAGATAACCAGGTGCAGCTAGATAGCGATTCGTGGAGTTATGAACATCCGGGAGGAAGATCTTCCCAGGAACCTCCTGAGGAAGATATGGAAGAAGGCGAATGGGAA
The DNA here is from genome assembly GCA_030556195.1 of Anolis apletophallus. Lineage (NCBI taxonomy): Eukaryota > Metazoa > Chordata > Lepidosauria > Squamata > Anolidae > Anolis > Anolis apletophallus. Next base: position 103,839,569 of record JARBWK010000002.1, on the reverse strand, counting down.
ACGGCTAGGGAGGAGAGCTCTCAGAGAGATAGCAACACAGCTGGGGAAAGACAAGGCCGAACCTTTGATAGGAGACGGAACATAGAGTCTAGCAGAAGGGAATGGTCAAAGAGCATAGACCGGCCAAGGTCCGTGAGCAGTGATTGGAGACGCAGAAGCCTAGAGCGTCGGGGACCTCGGCCGAAGGATTAAGTATAGGATCTGTGGGAACGAATCCTCAGTGCTCCGGCCACGTCACATCTGGATAGGCGTGAAGCGGAGTGGGACCACAAGCTAAGTTAGCCGTGGTCATCAAGCCTTGCCTTGCCTTGCCTTGCCTTGTTTCCTGATCCGCATTGGTTTGCGGAGCCTTGCCTTGTTTCCTGATCCGCATTGGTTTGTGGAGCCTTGCCCTGTTCCCTGATCCGCATCGGTTGCGGAGCCTTGCCAAGCTTTTTGCCTATTTGCTACGTTATCTTGGACTTTGATACTTCAAGCCTTTTGGATTATATCACATTCTATTGGACTATATTCTTTGGAACTGTTTTTATATTCAATAAAGTAGTTAGCCTTTACTCCGTCTCTGTGTGTGTGATTAAGGGGCCGGCCAAGCCCGTGCATCGTGACAGTAACCAGCCACACCTTGAAACTACAAAGCCATTATGTGCTAATCAAGGTGCTCCGTTGCAACAATTGCTCCTACCTCCAACAGACAAGAGTTCTTTCTTTCTTCCACCCTAGACATTATTCTACACGTATGTCCACCCCACTTACATTCCTTTTCCTTCCTCATTTGCCTCTTTCATACCTTTCCTATCCAACAGACTAAGCAACATCAATTCCAAGCCTTACATACTCAGACTACCTCACATCTCCAAAATAGGGCACAGCAACGCGTGCCAGGTTCAGCTAGTGCACATATACAGGCAAACATTCAATGCCGGAATACCACCCCCCTCCCCAAAAGCTTTATCTACAGCTGGCAAAAACCAAATCCTCCAACATTTCACAGACGAAAATCAGGACATGTGTGGTGGTCACCCAAAATTAGAGAGTAGAAAAAACCATTAAAGATGAAGAAGACACAATCTAGGGAAGCTGCAAGAATTTGCTTCTGCCTGTTTCTACAGGAAGGGTAAGACCCCTTCCTTTCCTCTCATATCTGCTGTGGGGCAACAGAGGATTAATCAGGACTGTTCCTGCCAAATTGGGACAGTTTCCAGGTACAGCTAAAACATTTGTGTTAATAATTCAAGAGCATATGATCCAGATTCTCTCAAGAACTTACAGCTATTATAGAGCCTGTAGGAAACAAAAACTCTAAAAGAGAGTCAAAACTGGGTGACGCCCTAATTTCCAGCAGTGAATGGAGTACAATAATAAAGTGGAATTTGCATTTGTATTATTGGGGGTGAGGGGACTAAGAAACATGAAACTATACAGAGAATATATGAAAGGACAAAGTAGCTATAGAGCAATGTAGAATCCACTTGAAGGATATACATTTAGCTTAGTCCCTACCAAAAGTGTCTCTCATCAACAATAAAAAGACTTGCTCCTCCATGCATTTCTTTTGCTGAAGCCATATGCTTTTCAGAACAAAGCCTGAAAATTTTCATCGGTACAGACTGTCTGAAGCCAAACAATGCTTCATTTCACTTAGGATCCTGACAGTGAAGCAGGTACCAGCAAAACCCAGACAAGAATCCTTAAGAATGTATTGGACCTCTGTGTGGCAGGCATGCAGCTCGTATTTCCCAACATACAAGTTAAAGAGGAAAATGTTCCTTGGAAGGAGAAACTGAGGACCACTGCTCTGGAGCAAATTCATTTGATATGAGTAGCAGGGCATAGGCAATAGCTCTTTTAATAGACATTTATGGCAGATACATACCCATCCCTGTCATTATAATTAATTGTAATTTATAGCAGGTACATCACGGTAAGCAGAGAAGAGAGTTTTGGCTGTACTATCAGAAAGTGAAGTAACTAATGAAGTGTGAGTGTGTGCATGCACGTTTGCGTGCATTGCACGAGTTGGGGAAAAATGTCAAGGATATTTATTAATAGTCTGTGAGAGGTGTGAGCAGTGAGGTGGCAAATGCTGCAGCTGACCAATGATTTAGCTTGGCAAGAAAAAGAACTGTGGAAGGACAGAACCGAACAAGAACAGAACATAAATTGGACAAGGCAACAGTGACACCTCAGGCAGTGAAATACACAGAAACGTACCTGGCTGTGTACAATTCTAAAGTCTTCACAAACTGAAAGGCTTTGTGTTAGTTACAACTTTCCCAAGAAACAGATCTGAGAGTCACAGAGAATAGTCAAGAGTGTCCACCTCAACCGCGAAGTAGAAAGTGGAAAGAGCAAATAATCAGTCCTCTGTATCCATGAATTTTGCATCCATAGATTCAACCATCCATGACTTGAAAATATTTTTAATCTTAAAACTAAACCTTGATGATATAATTTTATTATAAAGGACACCATTTTAACTATGCCACTGTATATAATAGGACCTGATCATGTATGGAAATTGGTATCCCTGAGCATCTTGGAACCAAACTCCAGCAGATACCGAGGGTCCACTATAATAACATGTCAGACACGGGACTGACAATGGTCTACAGCTGAACTGATGAAAATAAAAATATTGAAGAGCAGTTATAAAACTCTGCAGGTCAAGTCCTAATGCTGGAAAATATTTTTGGCCTCCACTATCTTAATGCATTTTGATCTGTGATTAAAAGAAGATAAGGCCAAAAAGAGCAATGACATACTTACAGGGCCCTGAAGGATTCAGAATGAAGGAAGATTGGGAAAGTGTCCTCAGTTAAGCTGAGCATATAATTTTACTGTTTGTTTGCAGTGTTTAAAAAGCTCTTTGTAAATTGCTATGGGACTCTCTTGAGGACTGAGGAGTAGGATACTAAATACCCCAAACAAACAATTTATCGTATTTATTTCAATTTGTACTCTGCCTTTTGGCCTACATCATGCAAGAGTGCTTAAAATGCAAAGAAGCAGGGAGGGAGGGAGAAGGCATGAAACTGGAGAATATCAGGGGAGAACCGAGTTCCTCTTGTGGGAATGTTTTTCTGTTTTGTCAAATATTTGGTTTTATTATGTAGCGTTTGTAATGTTTGTATTTTATAAATGCTGTTAGCCACCTTGGGCACTTGAGTAAGGAAAGGAGGGATACACACACACATATATACATTGCTTAAAATGCAAAGGCCAATATGTCTGTATGAAATGGGGGAGTATATTATACCTACTCCGTGTTTTTAAATTTCATCTGTCTCCATTGTCATGGACTGTGTTTTAAAAACTCTACTTTTGGTTTTCAAAGATCTTGGTTATATTTGGAACCTGTTCTTGAAGACTCAGCCTCCTGGCTGTCTGCCATCAGTGAGTGCCTTTATTCTTTTGTGATCCTGCCATTGTATCTCCAACTCGTCATCTGTAGCTGTCACAGTGTACCTTGCCAAGTCAGCCGCTTCCCAGTCCTTGAGAGTCTTGAGCCAAAACTCAGATCAGAAAGTGAGCTCTTCTAAAGTTACCAGAAGGTGAGCCCAGGTGTAACAATTCCAAAATTGTATGTATTTGTGTATATGCACAAATATGGTAGGTAGATCGATGATGGAAATATCCTGCACACTGAACAATTTTAGATGCAGTACATAGACATAACATGTAGATAGCCAGGAGGCCAAGTACTATGCTGTGGGTGTTCCTGGGTTCAATGGCACTGGGGTGGTAGATTTGCCCTATGTTTTAGTTCAAGAAATGATAAAGGAGCTATCCAAGGCACTAAAAATCAGACTCAAAACAAGTTTAGTACCTAGGGTAGCACCTTTCAAGTACAGCCTAAAATCCAAAACATGCTACTACTGATATCAGAATCAGCATGCCCCACTGGTCCAAGGTAACATAACACTCTTCATATTATATATACACATACTTACTAATTTTAGCATTTTCAAAGACTGAGACATCAGTCTTGATAGCGTCCGCCAGCTCACGCCTGGCCCAATTGTATAAAGTAATTAGGTCCTTAACGATGGTCCCTACCATCCCAAATAATAATGATCAGACCCTTTCTGCCGAGGTTTTTCAGAGCTACTTTGCGGACAAGATTTCTGCCCTCCGCCGGGACCTTCCTCCTACTCTTGATACAGTTAGTGAACTTGAGACTCCGTGGCCTCTTGCCGGGCCCACCTTCAACCGGTTTTGGCCACTGGACGCAGAAGCTGTTGATAGGATAGTTACTGTAGCTAGATCAACCACTTGCTCCCTCGATCCATGCCCCTCCTGGCTGGTGAAAGCTTGCCTGGAGGGGTTACGTGACCCCCTGTTGAAATTAGTCAACACCTCCCTTGAGCAAGGAGTGTTTCCAGGGGGATTGAAAGAGGCAGTGGTCACTCCATTGCTGAAGAAGCCGAGTCTAGATCCGTCGGTCCCTTCCAACTTCTGCACGGTGTCGAATTTATAGTTCCTGGGCAAGGTGGTTGAAAAGGCAGCAATGGAGCAGCTGCAGTCCTACCTAGATGATGCAACTTGGCTTGACCTCTTCCAGTCCAGCTTCCGTTCAGGGCATGGGACGGAGATGGTGCTGGTCGCCATCACAGATAAGCTGCGTTGCCAACTAGACCAGGGTGGATCGGCGCTGCTCGTGTTATTGGACCTCACGGCAGCGTTCGATACTGTTGATTATGATCTTCTGACCCACCGTCTTGCCAGGGTGAGGAAGGCAGCCCTTAATTTGCTGTCCTCCTTCCTCCGGAACTGGTCACAGTGAGTGAGAAGGGGTGAGGTTGTCTCAGGGGGCAACTCTCTCCCCTTTATTATTTAACATCTACGTCCGACCACTTGCTCGGTTGGCATGCAGCTTTGGGCTGGAGTGTCACCAATACGTGGATGACACCCAGCTCATTCTGGGGATGGAAGGCCGGCCCGACTCCGTACCCGATAATTTCCATCGTTACCTTGAAGCTGTCACTGGATGGCTGCGAGCCAGTAGGTTGAAGGTGAATCCAGCTAAGACGGAGATCCTATGGCTGGGTCGTCTGGGTACGGGAGGGATCCAGCTCCCAACCCTAGACGGGGCGACACTTCGCCCGTCTCCATTTGTAAAATGTCTGGGAGTCACGCTTGACTCCCAGCTGTTGATGGAGAAGCATGTCTCCATCGTCAGCAGAGTGGCTTTCCATCAACTCCGACAGGCGAGGAAGCTGGCTCCCTACCTGTCCCGTCATTTTTTTAAAATAAATGTTTTTTATTATAAACAACTATACATAACCACAATTATCATGCCTTTTGTCCTTTTTCATCCCCTTCTCCATCCCCCCTCCCACCCCTCCCTACCTGTCCCATCATGACCTATCCACAGTGGTCCAAGCCACGGTCATCTCAAGATTGGACTACTATAATGCCCTCTACATCGGCCTTCCCTTGTCGGTGATCCGGAAGCTTCAGCTGGTGCAGAATGCTGCAGCTCGGCTGGTGGCAGGCCTTCCATCTCGCTGCCACATCACGCCTGTTCTGCGCGAACTGCACTGGCTTCCAATAGAGCACCGGATCACCTTCAAGGTGCTGGTTTTGACCTTCAAGGCCTTGAATGGTCTGGGGCCAGTGTACCTAAGGGACCACCCCTCCTAATACAATCCCCCACAACCACTGCGATTTGAGTCTCAGAACCTCTTGGTGGTACCTAGCTGTCAATCCATCCATCTGTCTATAACGCGGAGGAGAGTTTTTAATGCCACTGCGCCGGTCTTGTGGAATGCCCTTCCTTCCACAATCTGAGCACAGACCGACCTGCTAGCCTTCCGTAGGGCTTGCAAAACCCTCCTGTTCGCTCAGGCGTTCGGTCCATAGACATTCCTAGGTCACTTACTGTAATGTAGGCCTAAGAGCTATTTTAATGTGTATCTGTTTGTTTCAATTTTAATATGTGGACATTGGTCCGTTGTTTTATAGTGTCTTTTATGGTTTTATGCATATGTAAGTCGCCCCGAGCCTACCGGAAGGGGCGACTAACAAGTCGAAACAATAAATAAATAAATAATGTACATAGTCATATCATTTTTCCTCTGCCAGGTTTTCCTTCTCATATTAGTTTTTCTGCCCTCCACATCTCCAGAGGAGGCATTTTGTGGCCAGTCATATTTTGTGAGTAGCCATACTCCTATGGCAGCCATTAACAACTAGTCCCTCCAGCAATCATTTTTCAGTTGTGCTCATAACACCTTTTGAACATCCCTAACTTGTTTGGGACATGAAATAATTGGGGTCCCTTGACATAACCTACTCAGTAAATTTCAAAATATTAATCTTTTTTCTCTTCTTTTTAACAGTGGAGCCTTTCTTATTCTCCCACATGCTTGGATGATATATTGCTGGTTGCCCTTTGCTTGCATCTTTCTCCCTTCCCCTCCCTCTATGAAAAGCTGTTATAATTTGTGTTTGAAAGTGATTTATTGTATCATGTAAATGTACGCAATGCTCCAGAAATGGTGGTGAAGATGCTACCTATAAACCATCATTATTATTTACAAATTATTATTAATTGAAGAGGGTGTGCAGAGTATCATGCCTATAAAATGCAGAGTGGGTGACATATATTAAATACTACATGGTGTAAACTATAATTAATGTAACTGGGAAGTTCATTATGTCTTTCTCTGTCACTAGAAGTAGAGATTAGTGCTGTCTGCATGATCTGTGATCGATAGTAGGCCGGACAAAATTCTCCATGCAACACACTTTCAAATAAGTAAAAGGGAATGGTATTGAGAAGACCCAAGTAGTGATTATGGCTCCCAATTCTTGGCAAGGAATGGGATTTTTATCTAATGTGGGGATCAGTAAGGTCCTGAGTCCACATGTAAAGTCTTTTTCCATTTTCTTCAGAGCACATGGCAGGTAACTGTACAAGCCACCCACAAGACAACCAGATGGTGTCTGACCAATTCTGGTCTTGTCATTATTAAATTGCATTAACATGAGCAGAGTATACAGATCAAGGGAAGCCGTCATGCCCCTCTATCCTGCTTAGATCAGACTTCACCTGGAATAACATGTCCAGTTCTGGACACCACAATCTAAGAAGGATATTGACAAGCTGGAACATCTCCAAAGATTATGAAAGATCTGGAACCAAGTCATATGAAAAATGACTTAGGGAGTGAGATATATTTAGCTTGGACAAAATAAGACAGAGAGGTGACGTGATAGCTATCTTTAAATATCTGAAATGATGCCATGTAGAAGAAAGAGCAAGTTTGTTTTCTGATGTTCCAAGACTAGAACTTGAACCAATGGATTCAAATAACAATAGTGAGATTCAACTTAAACAGAAGAAAGAAAAATTTTATTATAAGACCTGTTCAACAGTGAAACAGACTTGACTCAGAGGGTGATGGATTCTCTTTCTTTGGAGATCTTGCAGTTACATCTTTCAGGAGCGCTTTAGCTGTGTATTTTAAATCTGTTTTAACCACACTGTTACTATTTAATTGTTTTTAACTTTTGTATTGTACTTTTAAAACTTGTTTAGTGTGGGATTGTTAGCTGACTTGAGTCCTGATGGGAAGAAATGTGGGGTATAAATAGTTATTAATAATAACAATGTGTATTCCCAAATGGCATGGGAAGATTATCTTTTGTAGTCGCTTCCAGCATTATGATTCTATGAAATCATTTTGCTCAACCTGACATACTACATTTTTTTTAAAAACCCCAGAAGAAAACAATTGTTTTCTGCGAGTATTTCCAGTTGGAAATTCCAATGCAATGTGACACTGTCAGCTTTTACTTCTATATAGGACATTATTTATTTATTTGCTGTATTTGTATACCACCCTTCTCAACCTCAAAGGGGACTCAGGGTGGATCACGGTGTTGGCAACTATTCAATGCCATTGATAAAAACCAGTATAAAACATCAACATTGTCATTGTAGTGTGAACAGTGAGTACACAGCCTGTAAAAATATCTTGGGGATCAAGAGCTGCCAGAATCTCCCAGGCGATATGACCATGGAGTATTCTGGGAGTTGCAGGCCAAAACAATTACCTTTCCTCAGATCTGAATGGAGTCCCAGGAAACTGGAATTTGTGGATCAGTTCCCATGTTTCTGTCCAAAGTGCCGTTTGACCAAGGGAGAGGCTGCTTAGCTGTTCCTATCTCTTTCCTAATATGGAGACATAGTGGAGAGCAGGAGAAGGAGCAAAGTATGATCAGCTGCCATATCCAGGTACCAGCTGAGATCCGAATTAGAGTCCTTTATTGCTAGGATATTTTTTTACCTTTCAACTGTTTTATTTTGGAAAGGCCAATTCCACTCATTCCTCTATTATCTCACTTTTCAGCTGCTTTTAAAATGTCAATGTTTGTCTCCATTTACTGTCCCATTTTGTCCTCAACTTACATTTGTTTTTGCAAACTAACTGCAAAAGTAGTTTGCACTTGATTAACTCAACAGGAGAAAAGGTACAGGGAGAGCCTTGGCCTTCCCTGTAGGCTCATCCTTTTTCATTTTCCTCTAACCTCAGTACATAAATTACAGCATTAAAAGCTTAGAATTATAGCTTTGCATGTTATTCCCTGTTACAGGTTGATAATCCCTTATCTGGAATTCTGAAATCCAAAATACTGCAAAATCTGAAATTGCACATTCTCCAGTTGCAGTCAACATTGCTAAAATCTATTGCTGGTTGGCTTTTCACAGAAGTAAGTCACCCTCCCCAGTGTCAATAGCAGCCCCCAAGCACTACTGCAATATAAATATTAAATAATGAGAGTTAATATTTAATTCACTTGTAGGCCTTCTTAACAGTTTAATGCAATTCACAACAGGGTCAAACATGTCTGTGACTCTGCACAGCATCAACAATGATAACTGTTACCTCTGAATAAGAATTATTAGTTAAGATGAGAAATTTCCTCCTAAGATCAACACAGCGTATGGGCAATCAATATGTGATAAAAAAAATTATTGCACTTTCCTCCCTCAAGAACACAGTGGGGAAAGCTACAAAGCAATGAACCTTGTAAATCTGCTGGTTGTGAAACTATGAACTGCATGAATTTTCAGAATGGTTTTGTGCCACACCCCTTTTGGTATGTAAGTAGTGTTTGCCACTTTGAATCTCCTTGTCGAGAGAAAAAGTAGGGTATAAATCATCATCATCATCATTTTTTTGTTTTTATGTAAGTCGCCCAGAGCACTTCGGATGGAGGGTGACTAATGAAATAATAAATGATGATGAGAGACAAGATGGCCGCGTTGAGCGGAAGCATGAATGCTGAGCTCCGCTGGGCCCCTGGAAACTCTTCCTTCGGAACGGGTCCTTTGGTGAGGTTATCCACCCCAGACAGAGAGGTGCCCTCCAGAGCCCTGGGGTATCCCCTGGTCCTTGGGGGACCACTGGCGGGCCCCCACCCCGCTGAACGTTCTGCAGCTGGAGGCGGAGGCCGTCCTCGAGGTTGGCCTGGAGTCAGCCACAGCGGCCAGGATACGAGCAAGCTCGAGTATTGCTGGCCTGCCGGAGAGGATTATCCACAGGACCTCCCATGGGGCCTGCCCGACTTGGTCCCCGGTCCCTTGGCCGGGCCTAGGAACAGACTTGGAACTAGGACGGCCAGCATTGGAGCCTTCCACCCGCCCTGCCATCCGGTGGGTGGACGCTGACCCTCCACCCGACTTCCCACCCACCGTCTTGGGAGCGACTGCTGCTGACTCCCCACCCGACCCCCCACCTGACGGAGCCCAGGTTGAGTTGCGGCACTTGCGGGATGCCGTAAGGCAGCTTACCTCCCTCCTCCCCACCCTGGGCCGGTTGGTGGAGCGGTTGGTCACCCGGCTGGAAGTGGGCCTTGGGATGGACCATAGCATGGCGGCGAGGGGATGGCGGAGAGAGCGGGGCGCAGCGACGAGGAGAGGCCCCCTGCCATCGGACCCCTTGTTCGCTTCCCGCACGAGCGGCGGGCGCGAGCTGGACCCCTGCGACGCGGGCCCGAGACCCCCGCTCGAACCGCCCCCACCGGGCCCCGCTGCCGTGCTCGCCGGGGGCGGCCCTCTCCCCGAGGCAGGGCCCTCGGATGAAGCTAAGGCCGCGATGGAGACCTCGGGAGAGCCCTGGTGGAGCCCCTGGAGGGCGCTGGGGCGCAGACCCCCCTCCTCGGGACCCGAGGAGCATGAGGGCAAGCGGCGCGAGAGGAGCGGCGAAAGAGTGGAGTCTGGCCTCCCGTTCAGCCACCTGGGCCAAACGGAGGCGGAGACCGAGGAGGAAGCAAGCAACAGAGGAGAGGGGAGTGGGGCCCAGACCTGTGGTGGAGGCCCCCCCCACCTTGAGGAGAGACCCCGGGGTCACTGGGCGCGGGTCCCCCTCGGCCCGCCGGGAGGGTGTTGGCTGAGGGGTCAAGATGGCGCGATCCCGAGTGGCTTGGCGTCCTTGGCCCCGCCCCTCCGCATTCCACAGGGGCCGCGGCTCTGCTTGATCTGAGGTCCCAGCCCCGCCTTCCCTGACCGCCCGGACCGGAGCGGCTGCTGCCGCTGGCGCCCTTCCAGAGGCGCCAGATGTCTCGAAATCTTGGCAAGGGCCCCGGAGGCGCGACCTCGGCGCCGAGCTTGCCAGCTGCTAGCACCCCTACTGGCACCCCGGTCACAGCCCCCGCCCCCCCCCCATGACGGCCAGGGGCTGACAGATCCATCAAGCCCCCGGGAGTGCCCAGTATGGGGTCCAGGCAGCGCCCGGAAAAGGCGGCGCCGGAGGCCGAAGAGCAGCAGACCCTCTGGTCTTAGGACACCCGCCACTGCCTGCCAAGGAGAGGGAGGCTTGTCGCGCCTGGATTTAAGCCTGGGATCCCGCCCAGAACCTTCTGGGGCCCGGGCTTTTGGCGCCGGAAGCCCCTCCTGCAGGCTCAAAGCAGAAGAAGGACACTAACCCCGCAGATCGGGCACCCCCTGCCAGATCTCTAGACAAGGGAGACTGGCCACCTTGGACCAGTTTCACGGGTTCATCCTGAGACCACCTTTGCTCCCCCCCCTTCGATGGGAAAGTTGGGCCCACCTGATTTGTTGGGCACTCTCCTGCCGGTCCTCTGCTTCCACCTCTCCCCCTCCCCCCCTCTCCCTGTTTACTGCCTTTTACTGTTTGTATTTTCTTGTTTGTTATATTCATAATGTAATTCTTGTGTTGCCGTTTTGGCTTTGTAAGCCGCTGCGAGCCTCAGGGAGTCAGCGGTCTAATAAGTCCAAACAATAATAATAATAATAATAATAATGATGATGATGATGATCATCATAGCAAGCCTCTGAAAAGAACAATCAGTTTTCATTTCATCCTACTACATCTTATTTGTTCCTTAGTAAAATCAACATGTATATCCCTCTCCTAATTGTTTGATAGTCTAATGTTCCTACCTTGGATCCTGGATTCTGTTATTAACTAGCTAACAGACTGCCATCATCATCATCTAAATGGCAAACAAATATCAAGCAATGCATGTTTCCCTTCCCACACTCATTTCATCCACTGCAAACCAGACCGCTACAGTAAATGCTATGGACACCTTGTATAAGATTTTGAATCCAGGAAAGGATCCATCCAATCTCTCTCTCTCTCTCTCTTTCTCATTCTCTCTGGCCCATCCTCTGTTCAGATATCAGCCAGCACGCCAACACCTTAAATCAAGAAATAGTTTTCTAAGATCTACAGAGACACTTGCAGGAACACCTCAGCAAGCAAGAGTCCAAAAGTGGCAGGCTAAAACCTAGAACCTCAATCCACACCTAATACCAAATGAGAGACTCCCTCCTGGGCACACAGAAGACTGGGTGACTTGAAAGGCACTGAACAGACTGTGCTCTGGCACCACATTCTTAAGAAATGGGGCCACAAAGTGGAATCCACAATATGTAAGTGTGGAAAAGGCCAAACCACAGACTGCCTACTACAATGCGGGCTGAGCCTTGCCGCATGCACAATGGAGGACCTTCTTAGAGCAACACCAGAGGCACTCCAAGTGGATAGCTATTGGTCAAAAAACATTTAATATAGTGCCAAATTTTCAAACTTTGTGGGGGGGTTTGTTGTTTGCTTTTAAAATACATTACAACTGTACTTTCCAGAGCAAACAGTTCCATCATGGATGCATCCTGGGTACTTTAAAAACAAACAAACAAGTGAATGCAATGCCCTGGAAAGTAGGGAATAGGATCACAGAGTTCCTCTATAGTAAGCTTGGCATTAAACAGACCACCTTTGGCTTGGCTGATGCAGTTCCAAAAGAGAAAGCATAATCATAAAATGAAGCATCTCCCAAAAGATTATCATTTTCAGAGCAATGCAGTGACAGTGCATTGAGATCTAGATAGACCTCTTGAACCCTATTCCTTGTTATGTCACCATTGTGACAATACACTTGGATAATGTAACATGAATGGTTCTCCTTAGGGTTGTCATAAATTGGAAATGACTGGAAAGTATGCAACAACTACATGGTGTAGCCCTGGGACACAAAATTAGTTTTTTCTCACCTTAGTATATATATACAAGGCCAAAAAAGACAGGTACAGTTCCAGGTATTTGTAATATATTGGTGTAAACCTCTTGACTGCATAATATGAGCAACTCATAATCTTCTAAAATTATTTTACTACCCGATGATAATGCCAGAGTGTCTTTTAAATTTTGAATTAAGCATTGAATTGCATGTATATTGCCTCTTCCTCTTCTTTTGTTTTCATCATCCACTAATTAATTTTAAATTTACAAAAGTTTACACTCAAGATGCTTCGCATGCACTACATCTCTGTGGTCCCTAATACACTGCCATATAATATGGATTATCAAAGCAGATAACCCACATTATCTGTCCTGAACTTGATTATATGAGTCTATTTCTGGACAATTGTATAGTTGTACCATAATTCCCAAATAAATGTTAAGCTCCAGGGTGGTTTAGACTTACCACTGGTAAGGCATGAATGAGAAAGAACTGGGAAACCTTCCACAAAAATATGCAGGGTACTCTTCTATTTTGAAAGCTGTCATGGTTTGCCTTGTAAACATTTTGCTGCTGAGGTTGGAATGCCACCTTCTGAACATTATCTCATCCCAGAAGCCTCCAGGGACACTCAGGACATGAAAGCTGATTGGCCACGACATATAGAGTGTTGCCTATGGCTCTCCGCCTCCTCTGTATAGGGCTTTTTTGTAGAATCTATTCATCTTCAACATGAAATGATGTGTCAACACATCACAGCCACTGTCCTGGGGGAATCAGATCTCCCAAGGCTATTCTGTTTCAGAAGGCAGAACACCACTGGAATCATGTCCTTAAACTAGTGAAAAGCTCTTCCTAGGCTATACAAAGAGACTGAAAATGGTGTGGAGCATTTCAACCTCATCTGGATGGTTCTGCAATGTTAGGGCAAGAAGGAAACAAAAGTGCTGTTTCAATAACGGTATGAACAATACAATCAATTTGTGATTAGTTTCTCAAGTTGCTTCTCTCTCTCTCACACACACACACACACACACACACAAGAATAGAAAGTTTTAGGTATATTGTCAAAGGCTTTCATGGCTGGAATCACTGAGTTGTAGGTTTTTTGGACTGTATGGCCATGTTCTAGAAGTATTCTCTCCTGACGTTTCACCTGCATCTATGGCAGGCATCCCCAGAGGTTGTGAGGTTGTGACGAAACGTGTGTAGGTGAAATGTCAGGAGAGAATGCTTCTAGAACATGGCCACACAGCTTGATAAGCCTACAAGAACTACCTTTAGATAGTTCCTTGAGTAGCATAGAAGGAGCCAGTACTAAAACAATCCTCATACTAATCTGACAGTACTTCATATTCGAGGCATTCTAAGAACGTCAGGAGAAAATGGTTGAAATAGTCAGATTAGTTGCCAGAGCCTCTAAGTTGGCTTTTCTGAGCCTGGTCTGAAATGTCATTCATGATTACACTGGTAGACTGCGATGTCACTTCTTTTTCGCAAGTGCATAAGAGTCACATCCTGCTACACTTCAATTGTTTGCATTGAACATGCTCTCTCAAATGACACTGGTAAGATCAGGTGGGTGTTATGACTACTTGCTTCTCAAGGCGTAAAAAAATGTCACCAATGGTGGGGAATTCTGGGAATTGTGGTCTCAAAAGTAACTTTGCTAATCTCAGCTAATCTCAATTTGTACAGTGGTTCCATTAGAGCATTTCTCAAACAAAAGTGGCTACATGGGTTTATATATCATAGAAAAAATATGCTGCCATTTCCACAAATGAAACTGAATTTAGGTCTGTTTGAGTGGTATTTGTGATCAATCTGACATGGGAGAATTGAAAGGACATACACAAACAATTCCAAGGGTAAATCTGGACCACTCCTGTGAAAAAAAAATCTAGAAATTTTGTTTAGAAAAAGCTGTGTGCATGGCATTGAACTAGGCATGCAAAAGGCAGTCTGCTAGCACTGTGAGCTGAAACTAACTAGAAGAGTTGCTCAGGACTTAGGTGGGAAGTTGGGTGCTATCTATAGGGCTTGGCAGATTGTTGAGACAACAATCCTTGATGAGGCATGTAGATTTACATATTCTGGAGGGGTGTGTGGGATCATGGCGGCATCATTTGAGAATAAGGGATACTTTGCTCCATTCCAATAGGCAGGAATGAATTCCAACGGCTGTTCAGGAAAGGAGCAGATGGTTTTTCAGCTGCCCAGGTGGATGGTGGTAGAGAGAAGGGAGCAGCAAGAGCAGATATTTCATTCTATCATATAGACAACTTGAATCTTTAATGGGAATTGTTGATGAACAGTACATCATTTAAATAAATGAACAGGCATCTAAGAAGGCTGAAAACATCAAAACGAGGGCAGGTTTGCTTTTCAAAAGCAAGTGATTGCTCTCTGTGGGCAGCACTCAGTCAGCACCCCCAGGATTTTTCAAACCATCAGAAGAATTTCAAAATCCAGAAATGTGCATGCATGTGTGCATGTACCTGCATTCTTGTATGTGAAAGTGTAACATTCTTTTAAGCAGAGGCTGGATGGCCATCTGTTGGGGGTACTTTGAATGAGATTTTCCTGCTTCTTGGCATGGGGTTGGATTGGATGACCCACAAGGTCTCTTCCAACTCAAGGATTCTATGATTCATGTATGGTTTAAGGAGAACCAGTAGACAAGCCATAGACATGGGCACTCAATGGAAGGCACTTGATGGGGGCAAATAAATACAGATAAAACTCCTCTCTGCCTAAACTGACCTGCCTGTAGCTAAACAGGCATTCCGCCCAAGTCTTGTGTATATGCTATTGCCCTTGAGATCTCAACTCTTGGCTAATTTCTTTCTCCATTTCATTCACAGCTCTTTTTGGATTGCTGAAAGCTATTGCCTACATGGAACAATAGGAAAATATAAGCTTCTACAGAATGTACTCACTGAAGAAAAACTGAGCTACTTCCACAGTCTTTTCCTGTTTCTTGGTCCCTGTTCCTTCTAGTGTGTTGCTGCTCCTTATATCTGACACTGCCTTCACCAATGAGTGAGATCAGCCAGGTTTCAGGTGTTACCTAAGGTACCTTTATGAAGTTGAAGCCTCAGAATATCTTTCCAGAATTGTTAATTGTAAAAGTAGCATGGAAAGAACCAAGGAAAGGAAACCAATACATGGCCAGACAGCTGTTTTCTTCATGGTGAGTAGCAGGGAATCAGGTAAATGTGAGAAAGAAAACAGAGGTGATGCATTTGCACATAGTGTGGAAAGGTGACACACAGCACATGAAACCAGTGAATGTCTACTGTGGACAAAAGCATCCATGTGTCTCAGTTTCAAGGACCAAAATGTGCAAAAAAAAATTTCAAGTGCCGTCCAAACAAAGCTGCTTTCTAAGGAAAGAATTTACAGCCTTTCTTTTCTTCTTTCTTCCCGCCTCCTTTTTCAGAATCGTAAGAGTTGGATGACCTTGTGGGTTATCCCGTCCAACCTCCTGCTAAGAAACAGGAAAATGGCATTCAAAGCACTCCCAAAAGATGACCATCCAGCCTCTGTTTAAAAAGTCTCCAAAGAAGGAGCCTCCACCACTGTGCGGGGCAGAGAGTTTCACTGTTAAACAGCTCTCACTGTTAGGAATTTGAAGCCCTTGTTTTGCATCCTAGGATCCAGGGCAGCAGAAAACAAGCTTACTCCCTCATCCCTATGACTTCCCCTCACATATTTATACATGGCCATCATGTCTCCTCTCAGCCTTCTCTTCTGAAGGCTCAAACTGATCAGTTCCTGAGATTTTTGTTAGGTGAAACATTGTTTCACTCTTACAGCTTGCCTTGCAGAGATGTTTAAAAGTATTTGAGATAATTTGCATCAAGTTTATGAATTCATACTGAATATGCAATATAAATGCAACACATATTCATCACTTAACATGGATTAATCATTCCATAAGTATTTCGATGTACTCACAGTGAAAGAGGATTTTTTCTCCCCATTTGGCTCTCTGTCTCTGTCTTTCTTGCACACACACTCAAACACTCAATGCACATCAGGGGGATTCCAGTACATACTAAGTATGAATATGGACCACTAATATAGTTGCTACCCCTGCCACTATAAGCCATGCACTGGGAGCATCTCATAGAAGTGCAGAGTAGCAACAAGAGCAGCAAGCTCCGTTGTAAATTAAATGCCTGGACCTGACATGAAATTGATGTCAACTTTTTTTAAAAAAATGCACAGTTTGATACTTTGAGTTCTTTCCTATCAAAATATCAACCCCCCGGATCTTTTGACTATACCTCACATATGCTCTTCCTCACCTCTATGTAACCACTAAAAATCAATATATATTCATATTTTTTAAAATCACCACATCCTATAGGAAACAAGATCTGGGCTTGCCTCCTTTCATCAGTTTGCATGACCACTACCTGCCTTCAATTCTCCTCTACTGAGAAATCCTCTACTGAGGAGCTGATTTCCTACCCTCCAGCAACTTTGGTATATTATCCACAATTCAGGTTGGCATTAATTGTAGCTCAGTTCCTCTCCACAAAGTAATATGCAAACACTCAAAAGGCAGGAGGTGTGTATTCACCAAGGTATCTACTGATAAGGTCACAAAAAAGCAGGATGTGGCTCCGTCTCCACAATCTGCATGGAAAGAGGAGAAATATACATAAGAAACACACACTATATCGCTTTGAAATAACATTACATGGCTGTGAAATTGTGACCTGCACTCCCCCAGAAGAAAGTCCTTTAGCCATACATACAAAACTGCTTGCCAACTGAAAGCTCTACATTTGTACCCAGAACAGTGGCCACGACTGGTAGCCATACAGCCATTACTATAATCTCTTGACAATACCTGCTCAATCATCTGCTATGGGTTTTTTGTCAGAGCAAATGCATCAGCTCCCATCTGAACTTGGAAGCTAAGCAGGGTGAGACCTGGTGAGTACTGAGATGGGTGACCACCAACAATACCTGGTGCTGTATGCTACATTTCATACGAAGAAACTGACATATCCACATTTTGTCACACCAGAAATATGTGTTATAGATCTTTTCAGTAAGGAGCAGTATGCATGCTGGAGCCCCTGGTAGCAGGGTGAGCTCCTGTCTGTCCGCTCCAGCTTCCCATGTGTGAAGCCTCCCACAGGATGGTAAAACATCTGGGAATCCCCTGGGCAACATCCATGCAGACGGCCAATTCTTTCACACCAGAAGCAACTTGAGCTGATACGGAAAAAAGTAATGCATGCTAAATATCTTTCTGCAGTCTCAAGCAGGGAGAGGGGTGATTTCCTCACAATTTTGGCATGGTTTTCTGTCAAGTTGTGATTTTGAATTGATGGTGGTACTTAATTTGCAACCCCAGGGCATATGAACTTCTAAATGCAAACTGCATTGCTATATTTAGACTATGAGACACCTTGGGAATTCAGGGGTCGAAAAGAAATGTGGGATATAAACGCTTTAGCAGAATAAACAAATGCATCACCAAGATTGTTTTAAACAGATTAATTTGTTATCTGTAACATACTTTACTGCTGAGCTTACATAGTCTGCTGAAGAATTACAATCGTGTAACAATTATTCATGAATTTTAGTGGAACTAAAAACAGGACAAAATAGATACAAGATTGTGGCAATGTTTCTATGTTTAGTTTGTTTACAGTGACTCAAATTCTACACAAGCTTAAAAAAGCAAAAAGAAATTAGCTTTTCTATGATACTCCAAGAGCTGCTTGGAGTTGCAGCCCAAAAATATCTAGAAGGCCCTGTGATGTTCACCCCTGATTTAGAAGAATAAGATCCCTTGATTAGTCCACCTGCACATCTTAATGTTAAATACAGATAAGTTTTATTAAGAGTTGAGTAAATGAATGAAAATAAGGCTAGCCTCTAACAGGAAGGTAATATGGTGACAGTGATTCCAGACAGAGTCTGCCTTTTCCCATGATTCTCCCTTCAAAGGCAGCTGATATAACAACTGCCTCCAAGGATATTTCTACCTGATGAAAAGAATGGAAATAAGATAGAGAACTTGAAAGAGGTCACTATAAACCAATCCTTAATGTTGTGGTGACCCCAACCACAACATTATTTTCATTGCTACTTTGTAACTGCAATTTTGCTACTATTAAGAATTGTAATGTAAATATCTGATATGCAGGAAGTATTTTCATTCACTGGACCAAATTTGGCACAAATACCCAATTTGAATACTGGTGTTTATTTGGTGGGGTGGGGGGATTGATTTTGTCATTTTGGAGTTGTAGTTGCTGGGATTTATAGTTCACCTACAATCAAAGATCATTCTGAACTTCACCAACAATGGAATCGAACCAAACTTGGCACATAGAATTCCAATGACCATCAGAAAATATTGGAAGGGTTTGGTGTTTTGGAGTTGTAGCTCACCTATATCCAGAGAGCACTGTGGATTCAAACAATGATGGATCTGGAGCAAATTTGTCACAAACACTCAATATGCCCAAATGTGAACACTGGTGGAGTTTGGGAACAATAGACATTGGGAGTTGTAGTTGCTGGGATATATAGTTCACTTACAATTAAAGAGCCTTCTGAACCCCACCAATGATAGAATTGGGCCAAACTTCCCATACAGAACCTCCATGATCAACAGGAAATACTGTGTTTTCTGATGGTCTTTGGTGACCGCTTTGACACTCCCTTGTGACCCACCCAAGGGTCCCGTTCCCCAGGTTGAAAAATGTTGCTGTAAAGCATCCCAAAACACCAGAGAGACACAGAGAAAATGGACCAAAGGTCAGCCAAAATTGCAGCTGGAAATGATACCATGCCACTTCAAATATGTTGGAGCCTACTGGTGTGCCTGTGGGATGGATGAAAGGAGGCAACATGGCTCCTGTCCCCAGTGCATTAGCCTTGCTATAAATAGTAGGAGTAAAAAAAAACATAACCAAACTAATACCATCCCAAACAATGATAATTCGGCCCTTTCAGCTGAGGTTTTTCAGAATCACTTCACAGACAAGATTGCGCTGCTCCGCCGGGACCTTCCCTCCACACTTCTTACAGTTCAGGAGCTGGAGACTCCGTGGCCCTCTGCCGGGCCCACTTTCGACCGGTTTCGACCACTGGACGCAGAGGATGTTGACAAGATTGTCGCAGCTCTTAAACCGACCACCTGCTCCCTCGACCCGTGCCCCTCCACACTGATTCGAGCTTGTGTGGAGGAGCTACGAGGCCCTCTGTTGAAGATAGTCAACTGCTCCCTTGAGCAAGGGGCGTTTCCAGAGGAGCTAAAAGAGGCAGTGGTCAGTCCATTGCTGAAGAAGCCCGGGCTAGACCCTGCGGCTCCCTCCAATTACCGCCCAGTGTCGAATCTTCCGTACCTGGGCAAGGTGATTGAGAGGGCAGCAATGGACCAGCTGCAGACGTTCCTGGATGATGCAACCTGGCTAGACCCCTTCCAGTCCGGCTTCCGTTCAGGCCATGGGATGGAGACTGTCCTGGTCTCCATCACAGACCTACTCCGTTGCCACTTAATCGAGGTGGATCGGCGCTGCTCGTGTTATTGGACCTCATGGCAGCATTTGATACCGTCGATTACCAACTTTTGATACACCGCCTGGCGGTAGCGGGGGTGAGGGGGACAGCCCTCAACTGGCTGTCCTCCTTCCTCTAACGCCGTCAGCAGCGAATGAAGTGGGGAGGGGTGGTCTCTGGAGGTTCCCCGCTGAGTTGCGGGGTCCCTCAGGGGGGCCATCCTTTCCCCGCTGTTATTTAACATCTATATGCGACCACTCACCCAACTGGTGCGGAGTTTTGGGCTGGAGTGTCATCAGTACGCTGAAGATACCCAGCTCATTCTGAGGTTGGACCCCGGGGCAGTCTCTGTACCCGATAATTTCCATCTTTGCCTTGAAGCCGTTACTGGATGGCTGCGAGCCAGTAAGTTGAAGGTGAACCCGGCGAAGACGGAGATCTTGTGGCTGGGCCGTCCGGGGTAGCGACCCAGCTGCCAACGTTCGATGGTGTGGCCCTCTGCCCTCAGCCATCGGTGAAAAGCCTGGGGGTCCAGCTGGACGCCCAGCTGTCCATGGAGGAGCAGATCGGCTGCACCTGCAGGACAGCATTTTACTACCTATGGATGGCTAAGCGCTTGGCTCCCTACCTCTCCCAACACGACCTAGCCACAGTGATCCAAGCCACGGTCATCTCTAGGCTCGACTACTGTAATGCGCTTTACATTGGCCTTCCCCTGTCGATGATCCAGAAGCTTAAGCTAGTGCAGCATGCCGCAGCGCATCTCCTTATGGGAGCTTCAAGATCCGACCGCGCGACTCCACTCTTGCGCGAGCTGCACTGGCTCCCGATTGAATTCCGGGTCCTCTTCAAGGTGTTAGTTCTAACTTTAAAGGCCATTTATGGTTTGGGGCCAGTGTACTTGAGGGAGCGACTTACCCCTTATGTGCCTGCGAGATCACTGCGCTCTGAGGAGCTCAACCTCTTAGAGGTGCCGTCCCTCGGAACCTGCAGATTGACCACCACACGGTGGAGGGCATTCTCTGTAGCTGCTCCAAGTCTTTGGAACAGCCTCCTGGAGGAGATCCGGGCCATCCGTGTTCTTTTGCCCTTCCGTAAGGCGGTGAAGACCTGGCTCTTCAGGAAGGCGTTCGGCCCTTAGCTCAATCCCATTGTGCGCCAGATCGCCTATGGTTCCCAGATGTTCATCATGCCCCTCTAGCCTTCGTTGAGGGCCATTGCCTCATCATGTTTTAACTGTTTTAATGTTTTAATGTTTAATGTGTTTTAACTGCCTAACTTGTTTCATCATATTCATTGCGTCTATGCTTCCTTGTAAACCGCTCTGAGCTCCGGAGTGAGCGGTATACTAAATCGAAGTTAATAATAATAATAATAATAATAACTTTTGAAAGCAGTATGTTCAAAGTTTAAACAAAAAATGTGTGTTGGAGGGGGATTTGCACTTATACATGTATGCATTAGCACTCCTGGAGACAACCCCCCCCCCCATTTGAAACATTTTCAGGGCCCTTCCACACAGCTCTATATTTCAATATATCAAGGCAGGAAATCCCACATTATCTGAGTGTAGACTCAGATAACCCATTTCAAAGCAGTTATTGTGGGATTTGTCTGCCTTGATATTCTGGGATATAGGGCTGTGTGGAAGAGCCCTCAGTCTGCATTTCAGCTGATAGGCCTCCAGAGCAGCCTAGGAATCAAACGGGTGGGTGGGTGGGGGTGGGGTGGGGAGATTGGAAGGTAACACATTGCTACTTAAAAAAAAAATTTTTATATATGCAGTATATGAATCTATTCTCTCTTAAGGAGTACTTAGAGGAGATATGGGGTCCCCAACCTACATCTCTAATAGTGTGAGAACACTTCAGATTCGACCATTTTAGTCCCAGAGGATTAACATAGGGTTCTGATTACATTTAAGTACAATGCATTTGAAAGGTAAGGCTAACAGCCAACATTTTGCCATTTTTGTTCCTCTGACTGTGTAATTGAAAAGTTAAGCTATGTAACACTAACCTATGAACAGGTACTATATGGCTGTTGCAAGGCAATAATTCCTGTATGGGCATTGGGAATTAATTAACATACTAACATTACAGAATAGTGTGAGAACCCCTCTCCCCATGAAGATTTCTTAGCTCACTAACTATACACATATAATGAGGTAAGGGAAGATGCTGAGTAGATAGTATGAGGGAAATTATTTGCTGTTTTACTCCTACTTGAAGCAATTTACCTCAAATCCCACACAAGTTAACCAAGTGGTGAAATTGACTAGCTGAGTCCCCAAGCAATTTCTCATTTAGAAAAACTTAGAGAAACTTTAAAAGTGGTGATGAAGGGGGTAGGGAGAGAGAAAATATTCATCCGTGTTTTGAAGAGAAAGGCAGAACTCATAGAATCTTAGAGTAATAGAGTTGGAAGAGACCACATGGGCCATCTAGTCCAACCCCTTGCCATGTAGGAAAAGCCCAATCAAAGTATCCCTGACAGATGGCCATACAGCCTTAAGTTTCTAAGGAAGGGGCTTCCACCCCATTCTAAGGCAGACAGAGAGCTCCATTGTTGAACAGCTCATACAGTCAGGAAGTTCTTCCTAATGTTTAGGAGGGATTTTCTTTCCTGTAATTTGAATCCATTGCTCCTAGTCTTAGTTTCAAGAGCAGGAGAAAACAAACTTGCTTCCTCTTCCTTGTGACATCCTTTCACATATTTATACTTGGCTATCATGTCTCCTCTCAACCTTTTCTTTTGCATGCTAAAAATACCCAGCTCTTTAAGACACTCCTCCCTCATAGGGCCTGGTCTCCAGGCCTTTGATCATTTTAGTTGCCCTCCTCTGGACAGCTTTTAGATATCTCTTTTGAACTGTAGTGCCCAAAATTGGACACAGTATTCTGGGTGAGGTCTAACCAAAGCGGAATACTAAAGCACCATGATTTCCATTGGTCTAGACACTATACTCCTTTTGATGCAGCCCAAAAATCCCATTGGCTTTTTAGGTGCTGCGTCACACTGTTGGCTCATGTTCAACTTGTTGTCCACGAAGACTCCAAGTTCTTTTTCACATGGACTGTTGTTGAGCGAGGCATCACCCATTTTGTATCTTTGTTTCATTTTTTTCTGCCTAAATGTAGTATTGTACATTTGTCCTTGTTGAAATTCATTTTGTTAGTTTTGGTCCAGCTCTCTAATCTGTTAAGATCATTTTGAATTCTGATCCTGGCTTCTGGAGTATTAGCAATCCTTCCTAATTTGATGTCACCTGCAAAATTGATAAACATGCCCTTTAAACCTCCATCCAAGTCATTAATAAAGATGTTGAACAGAACTGGGCCCAGGACTGAACCCTGTGGCACTCCACTAGTCACATCTTTTCAGGATTAAGAGGAACCATTGGTGAGCATCCTTTGGATTCGATCATTTAACCAATTACAGATCCACCTAACAGTAGCATTGCCTAGCTCACATTCGACTAGTTTGCTTGCAAGAAGGTCATGTGGAACTCTGCCGTAAGCCTTCCTGAAATCAAGATACGCTACATCCACAGCCTCCCTGTATCTACCAAGCTTGTAACTCTATCAAAAAAAGAGATCGGATTAGTCTGGCATGGCTTGTTTTTGATGAATTCATGTTGACTTTTAGTAATCACAGTATTCCTTTCTAAGTGATTGCAGACTGCCTCTATTCCAAACGATTTCCTGGTACTAACTGGTCAGTAATAGTTTGGGTCCTTTTTTCCCCCTTCCTGACAACATTTGTCTGCTGGGACTTCTCTTGTTCTCCAAGAATTCTCCTTCAATACTCTTGGATGTAATTCATCTGGCCCTGGAAAGTTGAATTCATTGAGGTTACCTCTGTATTCCTGGGCTACTTCTTTAGCTATTTTGGATTGAATTTCCCCTATTACCTCATTTGCTTCATACTGCCCAGGTTGAACACTAACCTGCTTTAGGGGAAAGACTGAAGCAAAGAAGGTGTTGAGCAGTTCTGCCTTTTCCCTATCCCCAGTTAGAATTTCACCATCTTCTCCATGTAGAGTCCTTACCCTTTTGTTTTTCTTCCTTTTTCTTCTGACATAACCAAAGAACCACTTTTTATTGGTTTTAATCTCTCTGGCAAGCCTGAGTTCAATTTGTGCCTTAGACTTATGAACCTTTTCTCTACATATGTTGGTTATTTGTTTGAATTCCTATTTAAAGAAAAAATGCTGCTTAAAGAAAAAAA
This sequence comes from Anolis apletophallus, assembly GCA_030556195.1. Taxonomy (NCBI): domain Eukaryota; kingdom Metazoa; phylum Chordata; class Lepidosauria; order Squamata; family Anolidae; genus Anolis; species Anolis apletophallus. The sequence continues at coordinate 103,815,305 of JARBWK010000002.1, read as the reverse complement.
TATTTCTTTTGGGGCAAGTCAGAAAATGGCAAGTAATTATTGTGAGGGAGTGGATAATCTTGCTTTGCATTATTATTACTTTAAGACAACATGACTGTTCAAGAGGATGTGGATGTGAAACTTGCTATCATGATTACAGTGTCTAAGAAAACCCTCCTGGGTAGAAATATTTATGTGCCTAAATTCTGCAATGTAGCACCCAAGAGATTAGCTGGAGTTATGCCAGATTTATGGCCGCTCTCTCCAGGTGCTGCTTGAACTAGCTTAATCGGAAGAATTGGTGACCAGGTGGAAGAGAGGGCAAGCAAACTGCAGGTGCCATGAGCAAGGACAGTTTTACCACATTGCCCCTACATTTCTGATACAATATCCAACACAGTCTAAATGACCTTGACTGTATGTGTCAAAGCACATAGAAGAGTGATTATGTAATCAACACAGAACAGTTAAATACACTTTGCTGGGGCATATTATTTCTGATGGATTAGATTATCCCAAATGAAATGGCATAATTTTGTGACTACACCTACACACACGTACACACATCAATAAACAAGGAAATGTCCTTGGTTACTTTTGGAGTGACAGCTTCAATTCTAAAGTATAGTCACTTTGGGAAATTTAATAAAAAGCAACCAAGAAGCAACGGAAGCATTTTAAAGATCAACACATTTATTATAGCAGGAGTTTTCATCCATTTTAGCCCGCTTCGCTTGAACTACGGAGGGCTATCCAAAATTTCAGATGCATGTATGAATGTTCAATGCCATGATAAAATTTATGAATTTTTAAACTGTTCCAAGATTCTGATCTTTTTGTGGTGCAAAAGACCAACACAGCTATCTCCTTTGAAAGTCCTCTGTGAGGACTCATCTATCTGACTCACTCCAGCTCTAATCTCACAGAAAGAACTTCAGTGTTCTTACAGGACTATACAACTTTTCCAAAAGTTATGTTACTCAGTGTTCCCCCCTGCACACACACACATCTAGTCAATCCTCCAGAGCCCTTTCATGGCACTAGATTTATTCCAATCTGGTGTTTCTTAAATTATATGATGTGATAGGTTAATATTGCCCCCCCCCCCCCATCATGCTAGGGCCTTGAACCGTGCCTGGAACATGGGCTACAACTCTTTTTTTCTATCCTGGAAACTCATGATGGGTGAGCAGATGGCTTGTGGATCAGCACTACTCCATAGATCACCACTTTGAAAGTGCTGCCCTAGCCTCCTTCATCATTTCATCATGGGTGCTCAGGCATGGAACAGCGTTTTCCACCCGCATGCTTGGCTGCTATCACCGAATGCAATGGCTTGGCAGTTTTGGAAATGGAAGCTTCAGTCTGGGTGACAGATGCCAGAGCCTGCTTTTGCTCCATACGGCAAGCAGTGGAGTGAGTAACAGCAGAAAGAGTTGGTTGCAATGTGCTGTGCCCAGAGCAGTTTTGTGCAGTATGTGTGTGTATACACACATGGTTGTGTGTGTGCATTGATGAGGGAGTAGTATTGTTCACCAAAATCAAAATGTTCCCAAATTGATTTTAAATATGTTTTTGTACGAGTTTCTAAGGGATAAGATGAAAGAGTGGTGGTGATGGAGGAGAGGCAGTTGGCCAAATCTGAAATATGGCTTGAATTATAGAAACAAAATGGAGAGAATATTTGTTCTTCTGATGCCATTGGCTCTGTCTCCGTGGCAGCTGCACCACAGCCTCCTTTGTAGCCCTTAGCACAAAGACCTTGCAAACCATCTGAGAGATCAGATGTAGAATAGGGATGAGAAGAACAAATAGACTTGTGTTTGGTTTTGCTCTCACACACACTCTTTTTTCTTCAAGGCAAAACAGTCTCTCATCTAGTTAATTACACTGGGTTTCAGTGTGAAGGAACATATTGTTGATGGCAGAATAGGTAATTCAATGCAATGAAGAACAGAAAAGAACCATCAAGAAAGAGTTAAGAATAACACTTCTAAGGGAATCACCTGTCTTTGTAATTCTGGTTGATATTAGGAGGAAGTGACCTGATGGTAAAAAAAACCTCATGCTCAGGGAGCTGGTTATACCAGTTCTCACATTTCACAGTCTAGTAGATATTGATACTCAGATTTCGGAAATGAGGAAAGCTACACAAGTTATGGTATGGCACAATGAGAAATGAGTCTTAGAATTGAAATTCCAGGTAGAAACTATCATCCTGATCCTGGGGTAGTCTACAAGAATTTTTACAACAGTGCTGCAAATAACGATAATGTTTATTAAGGAATTTCTGCCTGTTTTCAAAACATAAAACACCAGACAGTACTCATAAGAATGTTCCCATCACCGGATTCGTCAACTTCTTTTTCCAAGTGTAACACCAACACTAAGTTACATGGAGATGGCTGCAAATTCTTTAACATTCAGAATAAATGACTTTCTAGATGGAAAATGTGTTTTAACTTTGTTGTGCCCTGCCTCAAGCCATGGGGAGAGAGTCGGGTAAGAAATAAAATTATTAATTATTATTATTATTATTAGAAAAAATATTTGAGATTTCACAAAATCCTTAGCTGCAGACTTTGAAAAAAATACATATGGCTATAAATGTATAAATGGGCTCTATATCTAATCAAACTTGAACTCTCCCAAGAAGTCAACATTACTAAATTGGGATTGTCATATTTTGAATGTATCACAGGAGATATGACTAATAGAAAAGACAATCATGCTTGATAAGGTGGAAGACCCCACTCTAGATGGATAACCTGAATCAAAGAAGGCACAGCTCTGAGTCTGTAAAACCTGAGCAGGAGACTGCAGATAGGCTGACTTGGAAGTCTCTCATCTACAGGGTTCCCATAAGTCAAACAGCAACAATACATTGTGTTGTCAAAGGCTTTCATGGCTGGAATCACTGGGCTGCTGTTTTCTGGGTTGTATGCAGGGGCAGATCTTAGTGTAAGCGAAGTAAGCGGCTGCTTCCAGGTGCAATGTGGCCAAGGGCGCATCTGGCCGCGGCCATCAGGTTTGGCGCATCATGCCGCACCATTGTTGCAGGCCGGCACGTGGGCATGAGGCGGGAGGCTCTGCCCCGGCTGCAAAATGTTCCCCTGTCCTTTTCAGCCTCTTGGGAGTGTGTTTAGCAACTCCATTCACCAGAAGCACATGCGCCATTTGGACAGAGCGCTTCTGGTGAACGAAGTTGCTAAACGCACTCCCAAGAGGCCGAAAAGGACTGAGGAACATTTTGCAGCTGGGGCGGAGCCTCCTGCCTCCGGCTGCAAAATGTTCACCCATCCTTTTCATCCTCTTGGGAGTGCGTTTCCCAATAGCACATGCACAAAACTACCTGGCTGCGCTCATGCACACATGCGCCATCTCCACCAGGTTGGAGAGCCAGGGGGCACCAAAAAATGTTCGCTTACTACTATTTTTGATCTTTCTCCAGTCCTGGCTGTATGGCCATGTTCTAGATCATCTCTCCTGATGTTTCACCCACATCTGATAGTTTGTATGCTGTGTTTCCTCACTAGATTCTCTATGCGATCAGTGTATGGTAAAACACTTTTTCTCTGGGTGGATCTTTGTCTTTATTCTCATGGCTTGTTTTTTGCCTTGCAGCTCTTCTGATGTCTGTGGTAGAGCACCCATTGACCCAGAGAGCCCAGTTTAGGTTATTCAGTTCACCTTGGAGGAAATTGGGTTTGCAGATTCTTTTTGCACTATCTGCAGACCCACCAAGAAAATCCCAAAAATGCTACATGCAGCAAAGGACAAGAGGGATCCTCTCACCTTTTTAGGAGTCAACCATATACCATGCAGCTGTGGACAAGTCTACATAGGGACCACCAAACACAGCGCCCAAACAAGAATGAAGGAACATAAAAGGCACTGCAGACTACTTCAACCAGAGAAGTCAGCCATAGCAGAGCACCTGATAAACCTACCTGGACATAGCATATTATTTGAGAATACAGAAATGCTGGACCATTCTAACAACTACCATGTCAGATTACACAGAGAAGCCATTGAGATCGACAAGCATGTAGGCAATTTCAACAGAAAGGAGGAAACCATGGAAATGAACAAAATCTGGCTACCAGTATTAATAAACTCTAAAATCAGGACAGTAAATAAAGAACAACACTCAGAAAAAAGGGGAATTCCAGATATGAAACAATCAGGGACAGCTAACACTTCCCCAGGCAGGAATCAGCCAGGCCTCCTTGAAGCTGCAAGGCTTTGCAATGCTAATCAAGGTGATTATTTGCAACGTTCACAATTGCCTCCAGCAGACAAGAGTTCTTTCTCCCACTCTGGATCTTTCATAGATATATAAACCCCCCTTGCCTAGTTTCCAATATACCTCACAACCTCTGAGGATGCCTGCCATAGATGTGGGTCAGAAGAGAATGTTTCTGGAACATGGCCACACAGTCTGGAAAATTCACAGCAACCTAGCAACAATACATTTACAATCCCATTCCTTTCTACAATTATCTCAATTACTTGATGAAATGGTAAGGTCATTGATTTTCCTGGACCTGTATGTTTCCTATATACCCTTGCTGCTTTGTGTATTTCAGAAAATAAATAAAGATACAAATAAATGCTCTTACTTTGGAATAGTTTATCTCTTATAATTACAACTTTTTTCTGGGAATTCCAGTCAATCAGGAAAACACTGTAAATGAGATGTGAGACGATGGTGTCATCTAGCCAGATTTAGGTATGTGGTGCCCATGAGAGTAGAGTCAAGTAAGAATGACAGACATTCTTATTTATTCAAATATCAAAACAATTAGCTCTTTTCTGATTTCTCTTAATGCTGAGATAAATCTAAGTTTACTCACAAAAACAATATGCTTTTTGGCATGTGATCACTTTTTAAAAAACCCTGAAAAATGCAGAAAGGATATGCATCTTTTCAGAACTATCAAAAGGGTAAACGTTTTAGTTTCAACTATAAACATTTCTGCTTTTACTTCTAATTTATAAGGGGAGAGATGTGCTCATTAAAGTAGAAAAGAAAAACTAAGGTTCCTCAGATTCCGTACAAGATGTGAAGTAATGTATCAAGAGGTCGTTCTACAATGAGGCATGACTGCAATTATCCAAGTTGCTAATCTCCCACCCACAGAATTTGGACACGGTTCCATCAATTCGTTCTTGGATTTCCATGCAACTTCTCTAAAGCTGAGAGGAAAGCAAAGTTTTCTCCCTTTCAGCTGGGCATTCACTTGCACAAACTTACAGATCCCATAGAAGAGGTTCACATCCAGCCTGACTTCACCAGACTTATTTTAGCCCTTGCGAGAGTCATCCACATCCTTATGATCTATTATTCTTTTTGCAGATTTTGCTCCAGCTGCCATGATTTATACACAAAGAGAATAAAGATGCAATCAGTGCACTTGCAATGTCTAGCAGCAGTGTTTCATTCTTTCAAAGAGGAAACTCTGGGGCTCTAGTCAGCCTGGAACTTGCAAACTCTAACCCATGCCCTAAATGAGTACACAGTGATTGCGGTTATTCCACTAGATAGGCCATGGCATATAACCAAATCCCTTGCCCTCAGTTTTAATTGTTTCCCCTAATTTTTTTCTCCTAGTAGAGAAAACATAATTCCGGGTTGAACCTTAGCTAAAACTATATTGCATAGGAAAAGAACCAGCCTTAATAAGAGGAGGGGAGGGGATGGAAATAGAGCCACTTATTTTCAGATTCTTCCCAGAATAAAGGGGCTGTGCTTTTTGGCTTATAAATTGGGTTTTGTGAGTCAGAAGCCATAGGGTGCCTTTCTTTTATTACGAGTCTTCTCATCTTCTCTGGTGCATTCATATTCCAGGGGTTCCAATTCCAAGGCTCCTCTTTTAATTAGCAGGTCCAAAGCACTAGATTAAGCTGCACTGATGATGCCCCTTCCCTTTCCTTTCTCTCCACATCTCTCAAGTTGCACTTTTTAATATATCGGTATCTAATCTGTGGGCTGCCTTTCACTTGACTCTCAGCTGCCTATTTCCCCTCGCTCCCTGCCACATAATTCATCTCTGCATCACTAGCTTCTCAATGGACAGGAAAATGACCACCTTTGTGAACCTAGCATAAATCAGAGGCAAAAACATGCTGCATGTAATTGAAAAAGAAAAGTATTTTAAAGGCACTAAATAGAGGCCATAAATGGATCTGTCAGCTCCATCAGTGCTGGAGGGGATTGCTGGAGAAGGAAGAGTAATCACTAACAGAAAGGCAATGTTAAGATTCATCTCCAGAGAAGAGCAATGATGCAGTTGTGACCTGGAGTGAGCCACCAAACACACAAGCATATGCACACGCATGCACACACACATAAACACACACACACAGAGCTTTTAGCAAAGGCCTGGGGGGTTTTTTGGCTGGTGTCTTTTTTGTTAAAACAGTACAGACAGGCCTGCAAGTATCAGGCATGTATCTATTGGACAGCGACTCCAGTGATTCCCCCAGAGATAATGCAAGATGGGACTGGAATGCATATACATGGATCAGCCATATTGTTCTTATGCATATATATATATATATATATGTGTGTGTGTGTGTGTGTGTGTGTGTGTGTGTGTGTGTGAGCATGTCATGGTTTTGGATAAGAGAAACAGTAATCAGAGCTCAGTATCATGTGTTGGAATAGATGGCAATGGTGGCAGGATTGGTGGAGGGATACACATGATTTATCAGAAAGGATAATGAGACAGAGGAGAGAAAGACAACAACTGCCTTACTAAAGGCTTGACCGCCTCAGCATTATTATTGATGGGCTGTAAAATATGTCTTAAAAGATGTGTTACTTTAAAAAAAAAACACAAGAGCAATGGTGGCCCTAACTGTCTGTCAAAGAAACACAATGAAACACCCTACGGTAACAACCGTATCTTGGGCTGTTGTGATGATAACTGATACACTAAACAGAGGCCTCTCTCATTTGTTTTCCTTTAAAAAAAAGCAGCACAGGTAGATGGGGAGGGGAAGAAAACACATACTCAAAACCACTACTGTACCATCAGAACAGCCATAATGAGGCTTTGTGTAAAACACTCTTAGCAACTGTTGCCTGGAAGGGAATTGGGATGGTCCCTTAATTTTAAACATTTATAACCTGAAACAAGATAAGCTGCTAGGAGAGTGTTTTACTAAAACCTCAGCTTTCCTGCACAGAAAAACCAATATAGGTTGGCAGACAAAAAGCGTCCTGAACCTACCTAGCTGTACACTGTCTTCTGCTGCTGTCCTTGGTGCTGATTAGAGGGTGGGTGGCAGGGTAAGAGAAGTTAAGCAACCTCTGCTGATGGGGAAAAGGAGCTAAATACTGAGCACTGTCCATGGTCCTGAATTAGCTTGAGTGCCAGCTTCCACAGATAGCACAAGTGGGAATTCTTTCTGATCAAAATACCATGCTGAAGTGGGAAGCCGAATTCATAATCTTGGTGCTTGATTTGCCAAGTGCTAGGCACACAGCTGGTGAGCTCCCTCAGTCTATGATGTCTCTGCTTTTGTAACACAGTTCCTACCACCAGGCCTCTTGATTTTGATCTGCTTCTAGACATGATCTCAGCAACTTCCTTGCTTTCCTTGCAGGCAGTTTTCATTACGTGGTCATATGAGGAATGCAGATTTATACATAGAGGAAAATTACTTATGTAATAATGCTTCAGCAGCAACTTAAGGACTCTGATTGAGATCAGGACCAGCAAGGCACACAATTGCCTTCATCCTTACACCCAAAATGTGTTATTAGAAAAGATCAAAGGTAGGAAAAAGGAGGCTAGGAGAGCTGAGTGGTTCTGGATAATCACAAACTGACAGAGCCAGAAACAAGATGTATGTTTGTCATGAAATCTTGTCCCACCATCTGTCTATTCTCTAAAAAGTAATTAGAATAGAGAGCAGAATGCCATATAATGTAGTTATATAGAAAGGAATGCTTAGGACCACCACTTGCCAGTCCTTTTCATAAGATTACATTGAATTATTGGTAACCCCTTCTCTCATCAAATCCTGCTGTGAGCCATATCCTACAAAACCTAATCTATTGCAGAAAAAAATGCAATTTTATGGTACTATTTCCTGCAGTCCTTAGAACCCCAGCTTGATATAGGTCCCATAATAAAGTATTACAATACCTTAGTCCCTCTCCCCAAGGAATCATATAGTTCACACAGGCAATAAAGCCAATAGTGAGGGTAAAGACCAAGGAAACACATTAATCACAAATCAAATATTAAGCTTAAGTTGCAATACATGAATCTCTTTTAAGACCTTTCAGATACTATACAGCCAGCTGCACTATGATATGACAGATAAGCATTTCAGCTCTAGAAAAGGTAAGTCATCCCACAAATTTCATGCTAACACCAAATTTCAGTGTTTTCAGTGCTGCTCTAGGCTGGGATTTAACTTACTCTGGTTGATCTAACCACAGAAAGAATGAATTAACCTAGCTGAAAATATTGCCATATTGTAAGCTGCTCGGATTCCCCTTCAAGGTGAGAGAGAGCAGGATGGAAATATAGTAAATATAATAAATAAAAATAAATTCACTTACATAAAACTTTCCTGAGTGAAGCATCTTTGTTATTATTCACTAGAAATTGGATTTAAGCTGCAATATGATAGTACTAGAAATGGTTTCCAAAAGTGGGTCTCCAAAATTTCATTTCTGAAAACAGAAATCCAATAAGTACAGGTTCAGGCTTAGTAATTATTCTACCAACTATAATGGATGTGGAGACTAGATCACTGTCTCTGAAAATCTCTAGGAGCCTCACAATACAAATATGATTTTTAAAAATGAAGAGAAACTCTTCTATGTGTGTGTTGTTTGCATATATTTAACCTGTCAATTTAAGGGAACACAATGGATTCCATAGGGTTTTCTAAGGCAAGGAATACTCAAGGGTGGTCTTCCAATTCCCTCTTCTGAAATATAGTCCACAGCAGACCTGGTATTCATTTCTGGTCTCCCATTCAAGAGTCAAACAGGTCTTATCCTGCTTAGTCTCCAGGTTCTGATGGGATTCCATGCCTTTAAGGTTATGAGAGCCTGGAGTTCCCAGGAGTAGCTGGAAATTAATTTATGTTTTGAAAAACAATTCTAGTGTTAACCTGTGCAAAGGAATGTTGCAACATATTTGAAATGTGAATTTCTATTCCTGGAAAACTCAAGAAAATGGTAATTCACCTGAGGAAAGGAGGAAAAACTGGTAGCTGCTCATGGCTGACTCTGCAACATGGGACAAAATATATAAATTATATGCAAAGAAGCAGTTACAACCTTGAACAAGGAATATATATTTGCAGAATGAATGAATTTTGAATCCCTAGCAGAACAAATATTTTCCCCAAACATGTGACGTACTTATTTCTTGTCCCTGGTAGCTCACAGTTTCAACTGATTCTTTGATGTGATTGGTCTTAACTAACAGAAGACATAGACTAGTGCTACAGACATCTTTTTTCACTACAGTTCAATACATTAGTGCCAGCCTTTCCCCTATAATTTCAATTTCACCTTGTAGAAAAACTGATGGCGTTAATTCAGAATATTGACTCCAAATGATTTTGAAACTAAAATCTCTCCTAATGCTTTGCTAACGCATGATAGATATTACCACCTTGCTACTGTATGAAAGAGAATCTACACCACATTTTGTTGAAAACATTTGAACATCAAAATATCAAGAGGCCAGGAAATATCCTCCCGACCCCCACCCCCAAGTTGTGTGCATTTTTGGTTACATGGTTGGAACATCTCCTGTAGCTGAAATAATAATTTGGGGTGAGGGGAGACATCTCAGATAGTTCATTGTTTTCAAAAATTGTCAGCTGCTAGAGTGGCAAAGCTCAAAAAAGGAAGTGTTATGTCAGCACGTAGCTGTGAAAGTTAAAAAAACAGTTAAGAAATGAAGGTGATGCTGACTCGTGAGCATCAATTTCTTAAGTATGTTCTTGCATAGCTATGTATGTGTATGAGGACAGGGGGAGATCTATTGACTGCAGAGTGAACCCAAGCAGCTTAAGAGGAATATGTTCCAGGAAGAAAGACTGCAAGCCAATAGTCTTTGCCTTCCAAGCCACTAGGACTACAGGCCCTTGTAAATCCCCCTAGGCATGGGGAGCAATTTTTACATGAATGATTCCTGACTGGCATGGATGGAATAATGCTAGGATGACACACCCATATATGCACATAAACAGGAGAACAAATTGGTTGCTGTGCTGTTTCTAGGCAGGAAAGTGGGTGCCTATACTAGAGGTCTAGAATCACAGAGTCAATGTCAGTAAAACCACGCACAGGCAGCAGACAAGCCATTCGACCACACCACAAAGACTGGGTCTCAATATAGAATCAGGGTCAAAACAAGTCACTTGACTCAGCCAGCTATGAAGCTTTTCGTGCCTGGGTTATATGAAGCTCATGCAGAACCCATCTGCATGTCCACTTACATTCAGTCTCCCTGAAAGGAGGATTTTACATATGAGAAGATGTCTCACTCACAAAGAGCCTTCAACTACTAAGGCAATGGTTCTCAATCTGTGGGTCCCCAGGTGTTTTGGCCTACAACTCCCAGAAATCCCCATCAGTTTACCAACTGTTAGGATCTCTGGGAGTTGAAGGCCAAAACATATGGGGACCCACAGATTGAGAACCTGTGGGTCCTCTGATCTCACACCAAGCCGTCCTTCTGACAGGTCTTTTTGAATCTTGAACTGAGCTCATACCTTCACAGAGAGTTGCTTCCACAGACTGGGAAAGGATCCAGATTTATCATCCAATTCTGGGGTCACACTGTCTCTACCCAAAGGTGCAGCCTAGGCTTGAAGGGAAAGCTCCTTTCTTACTGTCTGAAAGAGTGGGTGTATAAGAGTCCCACTTGTACTTCCTAAAGGATTGTTGTGGAATGGAGGTTATAAACCTGAAGGCACTATCCAGAACATTTTAGATTCCTTGAAAAGACTAATGTCACACATTTGAGTGGTACATTTAAATATTAGCCCATTGACCCAGAACCTACTTGTACAAAATCAACTCCCTTATAGGATACCTTGCCTTGGACTGCAAGAACATCAAACTAGTCCACACTCCAGGAAATAACGCTCAGGAGAGAAGGATATTAGAGACAAAGTTAAAGTACTTGGGCCACAAAATGAGAACACAGGAAAGCTTGGAAAAGTTAATGATGCTGGGGAAAATGAAAGAAAGAAGGAAGAGGGGTCAACCAAGGGCAAGATGAATGGATGGTATCCTTGAAATGACAGGCTTGACCTTGAAAGAGCTCGGGGTGGCCACGGCCAACAGGGAGCTCTGCTGTGGGCTGGTCCATGAGGTCACAAAGAGTTGGAAGTGACTGAACGAATAAATCTCAACGTAGGACACCAAACTCATCAAAATAAAGGGCACTGGATATGTCTTAGCATTAGACTTCATAAACACCCTTCTAATAAATAAAAGAACCATGCTCTTGCTTCTCTAGAAAGGGATAATTTCATCTTTCTTGGCCCTCAGATGCCCGAGACTGCTGTGACTCTCAAAGTCAAACAAAAATAGATGCAGGTAAAGGACATTAAAACAAACACACAACAATACATTACACAAAGTACAAATATAGAAAGTTGTGGTAAAACCATTTGTTTTGAAAAGAGGGAGAGAAAGGAAGAGGAAGGACTTGATTCAGAGCTGATAGTTTATAAACACAGGATTTTGTATCTGTTGAGACAGCAAAGAAAAAAGACACAGCGGTACAAGGATCTATGAATAAAGATGGGGAACTGACCTACCCTCAAACTCCAAAAGTTCTGCAATTTTCCTAAAGTGCCTGCCCAGTGATGTACATGTGAAAGAACACAGAACACTGTGCAAAACTGCCACTCACTAACACATTTTTTTACTCTAGTATTCTATAACATCTGCTTCTGAGCTTGGGGCTTTACTTTTGTTGACTTGCTTGCTTGGTTGCCTCTTCTCTCCTCCTTCTCCTCTTACTGGGAAGCAAACAAAGAGTGAATAGTTTCAACTGGGATTTACACAACACTTTTAAAATCCTAAAATGGATTCATCATATCACTGAGAAAAGTCACACCCATGAAAACAGAAGCTCAGAAAGGATTGTATTAAATTTATGATCAACATGTCCATGAAAACAGAAGCGGATGCAGAAATGTGTTACATTCATGGCCAATCTGAATATATCTGGGTGTATTTTGAGATTTACAGATCACTCCATAACAAATATTCCCAGGGTATCTTGAAGAATAAGAAAGTTAAATGACAGATGTTGATATAAATTTTGCAATATGTGATACAATATTAAAACAAAATTCCACTTAATATTCAAGACAAAGTACAAAGAATGAAACAACATGGGAAATTGATTTAGAAGCAACAGAAAGATGTAGAAGTGGGGTGGAGAAAAATATTAGTCCACAATTTTTTAAAAAATAGGTCCCAAGTGACCCTTGCAAAGGAGAATGTGGCATAGGAAGGTTGCCGGTACAAAAAAAGCCCCTTCGCTCTGCACTGCCTCTGGCAGAGAACTTCCTTTCCCAATGATTTGAATCCAAATACTTCCAACCTAGTAGCTGAGTGCTATGAGTTGTCAATGCCGGGGCAAAGGGTCGTAGACCCTGTTGTCAGGGTTCTTGTACCACTGCAAGGAGACAGCTTGTAAGGAGAACAAGGATCAGACATGACAGCAGAGCAATGAGTGGGTTCAAGCTCCTTAAAATGGATTTTCATTCTTACTGCAGATTTGTTTTTCAGACACTTACAAAGCTGCCACATGGAATTGTTAGCTGCTCTTTTCTCCCAGTTTATCCATCCTCAACTGAGGTGAGAAATTGGCTGGGTTACCAAGTGGCATTTTAGAAGTCTTATTTACACTGTTGCCTAAATCATCAAGCAGGAAATACTGGGGTGGTTTAAAGTTTAGTCATTTTAAAAGAGAGCTATTGTAGTCAATGAGACAAATTAATCATTTTAGAATTCCATTGATTTCAGTGTGCCTGTTTCAAGAATGACTAATAGGAATCAATCTACCATGATACATTTATCAAACCCTATACTTATTTGTGAAACTAGTTTTAAGTTGGTGGGCATGAGATGATCTTGTGATAATTCCCACATATAGTCTAAAGCAGTGGTTCCGAACCTTTTTTTCCCCAGGGACCACTTTGACCAGGAACCACTTGATCAGGGACTACTTGACCAGGGACCATTTGACCAGGGATCATTTTGAACAGGGTTACAAATCAGTTTTTTGTCAACTTTAGATTCGGTTTGGGGTGCTGATTCAGAAAATTGCATTGGATAGACCAAATCAGCTCTAGTTTCTGATACAAAACATATGCAACAGGGAAGGAGTGGCAAACGGTATAAAAGGAGCAGAAATAACATAAATAAAATTAAAAGGATGTGAGAACAAATGGGATCAAAGTGACCTGTAAGAATAAGCAGCGTGACCAAAGGATGTGGAACCAGAGGAAGGAGACTCACGGACCAGATTTTCGTCCTTGCAGCCCACAGGTTAAGAACCACTGGTCTAAAGAAATACCCAATTTAACTGATGACCTGTTTCTTTTAATCATCTCAGTTTCTGATATTTGGAAAGGTAAAAAATCCAATTCTCCATAATGTTGCTTTTATAATTTTTTATGATGTCCCCATTCTAGGACCAAGAGCTGTTAATCTTCCTTTCTGTACTTTCCATTCTGATGCAATGTCATGTTTGAGATGTTTTCATTTATTACAAATAGCTACTGTATGTCAATTCACTTATAAGGTAATCAGAGTAGTGTATAGCTTTTAAGCACAAAAGGTTTACCTTAAAAGGCCACGGCCAAGTAAAACTGCCTACATTTTAAATGTGTACCAAAAAGGGACCAAAGTCCTCTTATGGAGCACTTCATGACCAGAAACAGCCGCTTTTCTAGTTGTGACATGCTACACACTTCAGAAGGTTAGGCATAGAGCTAGGAAGAAGGTTTTGAGGATGAGTTTGGAATCACAATGGATTGATGTGGGAGCATCCACATCCTGGGTCAGCCTGGGCTTTAAAGGTAAGAATGAACACTGCTAATTACATCAAGGAGCAGTTATTTCAAGACTGTTGAAATAGGTTCCATTTGACTGCTCTCAGCAATGTACCAAGCCACTCAAAGGGATTCCACAGGGAAACATCAAGAGAGGACACAATGGTGATGAAGTAGTATGGCTTCTCTTTCTCAGAACTGGCAAAGAGTAGGCACCGGGATGGTCTCTGTGCCTGGCTGGATTCACATCACATTTTCTACCAGCTGGCCATTTTCTGCTTTTGCCAACACCTGGGAAAATACAGAGAACTGAACACATTTCATTCATTGGAAGAATGGGCCTGTATCAGCTCTCTGAACAACTAGAAATTCCAAGGAATGATCAAGGCATCAATAGCAGTGTCCATTATGCAGAATTTGCATAATGGACACAGATCTTTTGTAGAGGAGACCATAGCTCCTAGAATCCTTTAGCTAGTATGACTATTCAGCAAGCTCTATAGTTGTGTCAACCCGAATGACACACAGGGTGTGCTGTAGATTTATATAATGACACAATGCTTGACATTTTATTTCAGCTTCTTCTCCTAATAAATATTTGTATGTAAGCTCTCATTACAGTGTAACAGTATCATTGCCATTGTGTCAAGGCAAGCATGAGGCATAGTGCAGTTAAGAGGCAGATAATCACTAATGCCTATTTATGTGCAGAAGGATGTTGAGTAGGTGACCTGATTTAACAAACAACAACAACAAACAAACAAGCAGGACTGATCATCTGCTTTCTTGAAGCCTGGGCATCACCTCTTTACTTCCTCACTCCCATGTTAGCCCATGCTATAACATTCAAAATTCTGTGTCATCTAAAATATGAGAGCCAGAACATGTATATGCAAATCTAGATTTTGTTGATAAAGACTTTGCTCCATTCCCTCCCTGGCCACAAGAAACCATGCATATTCTTGGAAGAGTAAAAACTTGGGTCAATTCCAAAAGTACTATTATCTGAAGTTACCTCCATCCATCTTTCTTTTTCAATCTGTGTGCGTGTGTGCATGTACACAGAAGTTTACATATTGAAATGCACATCTACACTTATTCTAACTAAAGTAAACAAGACCTCCAGCTACATTTGTCCATTTATGAGCTGTGGATTTAGCCATATGCTGAGGAGCATCTCCAACTGCTTCCAGGAGGTTGAGGTCCTCTAGGCCTATGGAAAGAAGGTGGTGGCAATGGTTATGGACGCCATTCTACTATTCCATTCCAGTTGTGTTACCTGACTGTGAAGACTTTGAAAATATTTTTAAAGTGTCCATTGTCATGCTGTTTCCTCTCTACCTCACTCAGAATCTAGAGTAGAATGAAAATAGATGTTTGATGTTTGAGCTCCCAACTATTGATATTCTAGCTTGCTATTGACCTATGCAGCCCGAAAGACAGTAGCATCTGTCAAGTAGGAAATTTAGGTACCACTTTATGTGGGGATACTAATTTAACTAATTTACGGCACCATAAAACCTTCCAGCAGCATGTGTAAGAATGAGGAAGTACTCCATCAAGGAGTCGTGTCACAAGTGGACAGAGAAGCGGCAGCTCCCCCCTGTGGCCAGAATCAAGCATATCCTCATGAAGCTGTAAAGCTGGAATATTAAACTGCTTCTGTGTCTGTCTGTATATGTTGTATGTCTAATGGAACTGAATGTTTGCCATGTATATGTGCATTGTAATTCACCCTGAGTCCCCTGCGGGGTGAGAAGGGCGGAATATAAATACTGTAAATAAATAAATAAATAAATAATGTTTATAGTGGGGGTTTTAGCAGCTCCAGAAACCAAAATGTCACATGGTGCTTAGATTCAGGAATCCCTGATTTAAAGCAATTTCTAAAAACAGATAATTTATTCCCCTATTTTAAAGTGAGGTCTCATAACATGTATATACAGGAGGGAGACATTTCTAAATATCAAAATGCTCTGCTTTCAAGGTAGGCTGTTGTCAAAGGTGCAACTGTGCTGCACCTTTGTATAGCACTGCAATAGTAAAAGCCCTTCTTTTCAGCAGGTGCATTATAAACCCAAGATTACGTGCAAGGACTTGAATGAAGCACTCTTTTTCCAGGGAGAGCTAGATAATATGCTAGTTCCCCACACCAGTGCTTTTTCATGACAATTTTTGCAAAGCTAGTCTGGAATAATGATTACGAAAGCAAAGGCAGCTGTGTGGCTTGTGGCTGCTGCACTACAGATCACGCTTGACAAAGCAAGAAAGGTAATAACAAATGTGTATTCTTGCAACACATTACCCAACAGTTCAGGGTTTGATTTAAAAGGAAATCTTTTCACATTGGGTAAGAGACCCAATGACAAGGTGATAGAAATGTCCCCTCGATGCCTCAGACCAGGACCACATGATTAAATATAATTATGTTTCAGGGTTGAGGGGTTTTTTGTTTTTCAGATCTTCCCTCAGCTTTTATCCCCACTTTCAAGGACATTTTGTTTTTGTACACAGACTTCTGTAGCAAGCCTTTTGTACATTTGCTAGATTTATTCATTTTAGGCCAATACGATGCACCTCAGGTTTAAAGCTAACATTTGGGCAAGAAGGGTGTTTCCACTTTCTCTACCCTGAGTGATACGAGTAATCCATGGGCAAATTAGTGTTTCATCAGTTCATTTGGATGACTTGCCCAATATTTGTCAGAATTCATATGGTTTTAAATGGCAGCGCAATTCAGAAATAGATTGCATATTTATTCAGCAATAGTTGCATTGACCCACATCCTGAGAAACTGTGTGTAGTCTAGGCCAGTCTAAATATTCCAACTTTGCAACAGTCCTTCCTTTTGTGTGGGAAGGAGAAAGACTTGTGTGGGTTTCAGTTCTCTGGTGATACACATTATGTTGCATCCCACCTTAAGCCAGGCTATCTCTTGAAGGTGTTGTTGTTATTTGTATTCAGAGGCTACAAATGGAAAATTCATATTCATATTAAATTGTCACAACTCCTATAGTCTCCTGTAGATAGCTCACCTGTTAACATAAATTTAAAACCTTGTGCATTTTTCTGTCCCTGCCAATCAGTAGTTTGGAATAGGTTGGCACAATCTAACTCAAGAAAGAGGAAAACTATTGTATATTTGTAGATAGAAATGTATATTTGTTGAGCAATCATTGTCTAAATGTGTCTATGTGTATGTATTTATAAGT
This sequence comes from Anolis apletophallus, assembly GCA_030556195.1. NCBI lineage: Eukaryota > Metazoa > Chordata > Lepidosauria > Squamata > Anolidae > Anolis > Anolis apletophallus. The sequence continues at coordinate 103,798,050 of JARBWK010000002.1, read as the reverse complement.
ATTGTTGCTTTTCCTTTTGCGTGTGTTTTTGTTGTGAAAGCTTTTAATTAAAAATTTTGGGGGAGAGAAAGAGGAATAATATGACACAGCAATATCAGTTTCAGATGCAATCCTAGGTCATCCATATATGCTAGCTTCATTTTCAGAGGTAAATATACAGATGCAAATTATTAGAGGACTGTAAATATATTCCTGTCTCTAGGGGAAGAAATGAAGTTTTGTATACACACATTTCATCCCTAACATCTGAAATATGAAGGAAGTATAATTATTGATACATTGTGAGATAACACAGAGAGACAAAAGGCCCGTCCACACAGCCCTATATCCTAGACCAGGGCTGTCCAACTGGCGGCCCCCGGGCCGTATACGGCCCCCCAACCCCTTCCCCACGGCCCCCTACCCTCCTGCAAGATATCTGCCTTTTAAGATTAAAAAAAAAATTTAAAAATATTTTTTTGGAATATTTTTTGGGAATATTTTTCGGAATATTTTTTATTTATTTATTTTTCGCGGGGGGTGGGGGGAGGGGCGGGGCAGGGAGGAGGAGCAGGCTGTCTTCCTCCTCCTCCTACTTCCCTCCCTCCCTCCCCCCTCTCCCTCCCTCCTTCTCTCTCTCTTTCCCCCTTTCAATCCTTCCCCCTTCCACCACCTGAAGGAAAGAGGGAAGGAGAGAGTGCACGAGTGAGAGGGGGCGTGGCCAGAGCGAAAAAGGGCGGGGCCGAGTTCGAGCATGGGGGTGCTCATTCATTCCCTTTCCGGCTTCCTCCTCTCCTGAGGCTTCGTGCCAAGTTTGGTCCTGATCCATCATTATTTGAGTCCACAGTGCTCTCTGGATGGAGGAGAACTACAACTCCCAAACTCAAGGTTCAGTACTTTCTGTTGCTCTCATGAGAGTTTAGGTTTGATTCAACATGGCTGAGGAATGCTTTGATTGTGTTTTCCCCTTATGGCAGAAGGAGATTGGACTGGATGGCCCTTGGAGGTCTCCTGTTCTAGGAACCCATTGTAATTATTATTATTATTATATTATTATTATCATCAGAGGCTGAATGGCCATCTGTGAGGAATGCTTTGATTGTGTTTTCCCCTTATGGCAGAAGGAGATTGGACTGGATGGCCCTGGATGGCCCTAGGAGGTCTCCTACTCCAGGAACCTGTTGTTGTTGTTGTTATTATTATTATTATTATTAGCAGAGGCAGAATGAATATTATGCCTTATCATTCAGGGTTATAGGCCTGTGTGGAAGGGCCCTGGCTTCTTATTTGCCTTCCTTTCCACACATCTGAATAAAAATCCCATGTTATTTGCTTTAAACCAGATTATATGAGTGTGGACTCCGATAATCCAGTTCAAAGCAGGTATTCTGGGTTATATGGCTGTGTGGAAGGGCCCTGAATCCACACTGCAATATAATCCAGTTCAAAGCAGGTTTTGTGGGGTTTCCTGCCTGGATATTCTGCTTTATATGGCTGTGTGAAGGGCCCTGAGTCCACACTGCAATATAATCCAGTTCAAAGCAGGTTTTGTGGGGTTTCCTGCCTGGATATTCTGCGTTATATGGCTGTGTGAAGGGCCCTGAGTCCACACTGCAATATAATCCAGTTCAAAGCAGGTTTTGTGGGGTTTCCTGCCTGGATATTCTGCGTTATATGGCTGTGTGAAGGGCCCTGAATCCACACTGCAATATAATCCAGTTCAAAGCAGGTTTTGTGGGGTTTCCTGCCTGGATATTCTGCGTTATATGGCTGTGTGAAGGGCCCTGAGTCCACATTGCAATATAATCCAGTTCAAAGCAGGTTATGTGGGGTTTCCTGCCTGGATATTCTGCGTTATATGGCTGTGTGAAGGGCCCTGAGTCCACATTGCAATATAATCCAGTTCAAAGCAGGTTTTGTGGGGTTTCCTGCCTGGATATTCTGCGTTATATGGCTGTGTGAAGGGCCCTGAGTCCACACTACAATATAATCCAGTTCAAAGCAGGTGTTGTGGGGTTTTCCTGGATATTCTGAGTTATATGGCTGTGTGAAGGGCCCTGAGTCCACACTGCAATATAATCCAGTTCAAAGCAGGGACTGGGACTTGAGACTGGGATTTTGGTGTTCATCTCTATCTCCAAGTCAAAGCCCCGGTGTCCTCCACAGACACCTCCAAGGCGGGGGCCAGGGAGGGGCGGAGCCTGGGTGGAGCCAGGGAGGGGCGGAGCTGGGGTGGAGCCGGGGAGGGGCGGAGCCAGGGGCGGAGGCAGACCCTTCGGCCCCCCAGGTCATCAGTAACTGGAATTCCGGCCTCAGGTCCGGTAGAAGTTGGACAGCCCTGTCCTAGACTATCAAGGCAGAAAATCCCACAATATCTGCTTTAAACTGGGTTATCTGAATCCACACCCAGATAATGTGGGATTTTCAGACTTGATATTCTGGGATATTGGGCTGTGTGGAAGGGCCCAAAGGCATGCATACAGATACAGAGCAAGAGAGAGAAGAAGGCAGAGTAAACTAATGCTGGGAAAATGAAATCTACACAGGGGTGGAAATGGGAATAAAACTGAGTTACATCATTGCAGCTTCTCACAAGTAATGCAATACACTGGCACAGAATACTCTGGGTAATAAATAAGAAAACAGAAATTGTAAGAATTCTCTATAATGCAATCAATATAAAAAATGTGTTTATTACAAAGTCAGAACAGAACATTACAAAGTCAGAACAGTAGGGATAACATTAGATTAGAAGACCAATGAAACCAGAAGGGGGAAGGCAAATGAGAGATTGACCTGTATGCTATATATTGCAACCAGCACTCTCAGGACTGACTGAAGACCAGAGAACCTTAACTAAAATGTGTTGATGAGCAAAGTGGCCTTTTTATGCCTGTCCCTCACCATTTATGAAATAGAGTTCTCACAGTATTTCTCTCAAACAGCTGCTGTTTCCTCTCTACCTCACTCAGAATCCGGAGTAGAATGACGATAGATGGTTATGTTTTGGGTGGCTTTTTTTAGCAGCTACAGAATCCAAATTGTCACATGGTGCTCAGTTTCAGGAACAGCTGATTTAAAGCAATTTCTGAAAACAGATATTTTATCTCCTGGTCTAAAGTGATGTCTTGTAGCATTTCATATACAAGAAGGAGGTGTGTGCAAGCATAGACTGTTCTGCTTTCATGGTGGAGTAAGCTCCCGCTTGCTAATTCAAGGGCTTTAATGCTCCAGTGAATATGGAATCCAAAGTGATACTATATTTTAATCCCTTTTTCTCTCAACAGCACGTTAAGCTCCCCCTCCTCCCCATATCCACATGCAAATTCCCTCACACTCACATATATCACACCCACACACAATCACTCATATACCAAGAAATATAAACATGCACTCCTACAGCACAGCTTTAAAATCAGTGGTTGCCTCCCCCCTGTGATCGGTTCCACTCTTCCACTGGCAACTGAATAGGGAAAACATGCATTGTGCTAGGTTGTGCAGGAGGGAGGCATCTTTGTGCTAAGCTTGGAGGCTGGGCTCGTTGGGTATCAAAAGGACCCCCTCCAGAAGCATAGCTCTGAAAAAATGGAGAATATGTGGCTCTCAGCCTCCTTCCCTTCCATGACAATGAACAGAAGGGGTCAGTAGCACAGCTCCTCATTGTATTGTCCTACAGGACTATTCTTATTCTCACTCATTCCCCTGTATCCCATTTTCCCCCTGTGTTGGTATGGTTCCTGACTCAGCCCCCAAGGCTTTTCAGTCTAACAGTAATCTCAGCACAGCAGTAACATGTCATTCCCTTATTATCCCACTCAGCATGATTCCTTTTTAATTGAGAAATTAAAGGTGCTTGTCCTTAAATGCTCGAACATAGAAACTGAGAAAATTGGAGATACCAAGTATTTGATTCCTTGCTTCCTTTTACTCTAATTTGTGCTACTGCCTCATTTTCCAGATCCACTGTCTTTAGTGTGTGTGTGTGTGTTTGGGGGAAGGTGTTACAGGTATGCTTGAGGTTACATGCAGAAATTTATACACTGAGCCAATTACTTTCACTATCCTGACTCAAATACCCCTTCTACACTGCCATACAAAATCCAGATAATCTTCTTTGAACTGGATGATCTGGCAGTGTAGACTCATATAATCCAGCTCAAATCAGAAGTTGATTATATGCTTTGAAAATCTGGGTTATAGAAAATATATAGAAAATCTGGGCCTAAGTGACTACTAATGAAAACATATCCTGCATTCCTTCTAAATGGAGCCCCATGGCAGCCTGTGCTAACTGGCCTTGGTTTACTCTTTGCTTTGCTTCTGTTCCACCCACCATCCCAAAAACCTCTGTGCCATGCGCTCCAGATGGTTATTAATGGGGCCAAGGCAAGGCTGTTCATTAGCAGAAAAATCAATGGCAGAGAATGGCACAAAGTTCTAATGCAACCCTGGACTGGGATGGCAGATGCAACAGAGATCAGCAGGGAGGATGTTATCTATACCTAGGAGGGAGTTTTACGAGTCATTGCCTCTTTCCCATTGCCTCATTTATGTTCCTCATATTAAAAGCAGGTGGTCAGGTTCCTACAAGTAATGGCTAGAGATGAATCTTTGCAGAAAAACCGTTCTTAATACCTCTCAAGTAGAAGAAAGATGTACTCAATGGTCATCAGTCTCTCTTGACTTTTAGGGATATTTCATGCCAGGAAACCCACATTTACCACTGAATGTAGGCCAATCCAGACTTCCTGAAAGATGGACAATATATAATTTCAACTTTTACATTTTAAATTTTATATAATCTGGATAAATAGTAATAGAACATCAACATTCTGGACATCAACATTCATGACGTAAAGAAGACAAAGTTTCCTGGCTGCTTTCATACAAGGCATTCATTCTCATTCTCATTCTCATTCTCATTCTCATTCTCATTCTCATTCTCATTCTCATTCTCATTCTCATTCTCTCCCCCTCTCCCCCTCGTGTGTGTGTGTGTGTGTACAGAAGCCATAGCCTTTTGCTGAATCCACTATACACATAGCAGTAGTTCTCAACCTGTGGGTCCCCAGATGTTTTGGCTTACAATTCCCAGAAATCCCAGCCAGTTTACCAGCTGTTAGGATTTCTGGTGGTTGGCTGTCATAGTTACATGTGATCCCAAGTCTTTTTCATGAAACGTATTAAGTAATAATTTGTGTTTTATCAACGTGGGCTGATTCCAACAAAACAGGCACATGTAAAACTGGTTTGTGGAGTTGGGCACTCTGCTGGTTGAGTTATATAAGAATTTTGTATCTGCTGAGTCATATCAGCCCATCAATTTTTTTCTCAATATCCTTTAAGAAGGCATTTTTCCTCAGCTCCTATATCTTAAATTCTTCACAATGGAGAGAGTGGGAAGGAAAGTGGGACCTTCCTTCTACATGCAAAGTTTATATGCAACCACTGAGCTATAAGCTAGACGCAGAGAAAAAATGGGCCGCCACCAGCCTTGGAACCACACCTTTGTAGCCCTCCAGTGACTCCAGCAAGGTCCCCAAGATCATAGGAGGCACATTATTTCAAAAAGTATTATTAGGGGCAATTTTGCCATCCCCCAATCCATTAAATGATTGAAAACAAATGGAAACCCTCATTCACAGAGCCAGGCCAGCTAAATACCTCTTCTTTTTGGTCATGTATTCTGTCATTTCCAGTGTACAATTTTGACCAATATACAGCTGAAGAAGAAAAACTATTTGGGGGAGGGGAAAGGCCAGTGCAGCCCAGAGAGGCAAATTGGATTGCATTCTACTTGCAAATCCCAGGTATAGGTCTTCCTCCAAGAGGGCTGTCCTTTAAGAGCCCACCCCAGTGAGAGGGCTTTCTGCATTGCTGCCCATAAATCATCTCATGTTTTATCAGATATCTTTGAAAACCTCTTAGGGACCAGTTAACATAAGTCTGGGTTACAAGTTCTTCACACCAATTATGTGATACTAGGGTAACAGAACATTTAAATAGCTTTCCACTGTGACATGGGAAGGGAATGATGGTCCTTGACTTTAAGTGTGCTTTCACACAGGTGTGCAGAAACGGTGTAGTAGCCTTGTGCTTTTGGATCACTGGGCAATGATGCAAAGTTCTTCAACACTTTGCTGAGCATTTCTGCAAACAGCTACTACATGCATAAATAACTTGAAGCTGAAAATGTTTTATGAAAGGCTGTATTTTCTCTTTGTCTGCATGTGTGAATACATTTTTTATGGATGGATGTCAGTATAGAATAAAAATGTCATGGGTAAATCTATAGAGATATATGCTGTGTGTCTGCGTGTGCGTTACGTGCAGTAGATTTTGACATATTTTAATGTATTTATTCTGTAGGCTGAACACTATCCTGCCTCTCCCATTTTGCAAAAGACAGAAACCAGCATAAACAGTAGATGACAAAAAAGGCAACATGCCATTTACATTTACTTGTGAAAAAACAATTGCCATTTTACCTTCGTCTCCTCCTCCCTTTCCTCAAGGAAATATTATGAAGAGGAAAGAAAACAACTATTTTAGTGAATGTCAAGGAATGACTGAGGAGGAGAAGGTTTTGTGGATTGATAGGTAGAAATACCAATCCTTGGTTCACCGTGTATGGAGGAGGACAAGAAGAAAGAAGGATGGAGCTGATAAATCGATATAATTGGATGATTACAGAGAAATTGTTGTAGTTCTTCATCCAAGTCACACAGACAGAGAGGGAAATTGCTTGGTAAGGAGGCACAGAAAAGGAATTGACAGACAAATGACTCTGGTTCCACATCCTTTGGTCACGCTGCTCATTCCTACAAGTCACTTTGATCCCATTTGTTCTCACATCCTTCCTATGCCATTACAATGCAGTGATCACTTCTGTTTAAACAGAATCCAATGTCTTAAATCCTGTAGTCAAGACTAAAATCCTATGCACATCTTGAGTAAAGCAAAAGTTTTACTACATACAATACACTACCACTTCAAGTAAATATGTCCAGAACTATATTTAACAATGAGATCCTAAGCAGATTTATAATAAGATGTAAGCCCATCTTATTTATTTGTATGCATATGGGGGATTGGGTTGTGCCTTCATATCTCCCATCAACTTATAGTGATTCCATGAATTTCATACTGTTTTCCTGGTCAACAAATATTCAGAGGTAATTTTGCCAGTTCCTTCCTCTGAAATACAGCACCTGACATTTGATGGTGGTCTCCCATCCAAAAATTAAGGGCTGGCTCTGCTAAGCATACAAGATCAGATGTGATCCAGTGCCTTTAGGATAGTTAGGCCCTCTCCTTTATGCCAACCAAAAGTACTCAATGTATTGTCGAAGGCTTTCATGGCCAGAATCACTGGGTTTTGTAAGTTTTTCGGACTGTATGGTCATGTTCCAGAAGCATTCTCTCTTAATGTTTTGCCTGCATCTATGGCAGGCTTCCTCAGAGGTCGTGAGGATTAACAATAAGCATGCTAAAATAAAAAGAAACTATTGCCACACAATCAGTCAAAGCCCATCCCCACAACAACTCAATTTAGCGCATCTACACAATAGAATTTATGCAGTTTGACAGAAAACTACACAACTAACTCTTCCTCCTTAATTTTTTCTGCGACATCTTCCTATGGGGTTATTTCAGATATACATTTGGGTATCAGATCTGTGTGAATCACCTCTGTGACTCCATAGCCAACATTTTGGGCCCAAGGGACATCAATAAATGGAACAGGGCAATTCAAAGCCTTGGGCTATGAGAAAATCATTTCCATACAAGGTCTTGAAGCTCATACTGAGCCTGCTCCCATTAGGATCTGGCCTACTTTCTCACCTTAACAGCATTAAATAGGAGAACCATGCAGTGGAGGAGTTAAGTTCTAGCCCTTACTCTCACCCTAAATTATTTTTTCCAGGCAATTAGAACCAGATAATTAGCTGGAGAGAATGTTGGTCCCTAGGACTCACTACTGACCCTCATTCCAGTTCCAGACCAATATTTTCCTTAAGAAATGTGAGAACTTTTAATTAAGTGTGGTGTCTTCTTTGGTGGAGCTTATTTTCTGTAACTTTTTCAGTGTTAGGTGCATGGTTATATTCCACAGTAGGTAAAAATCACATGAGGATAGGGAAAGCATTACATCCATTGGCAATAATGAGAAATTGCAATCAACAAGATACAAAAAGAAACACTTCAGTAAGAGTGACAGGAAAAATAAATATGTAAATTTGATGGAACCAGTGATAGACTATAATACTAGAGATCAGAGCTTAAATCTCAGTTTAGTCATGGGAACCCATTGGATAACCTTGGGCAAGTCAAATTGTCTTTGCCTTTATCAAAAGGCAATGGGACATGTCCTTAGAATAACTCTTACCAAACTCTATGGTAGAATCAACATAGATCAGAGATCACTTGGAGACACATAACAACATAACAACAAAAACAAGTGGCAAGAACACCACCGCAGCATTACATGGGAATTTTGGACAAGCAGTCAAAACCAGAAATGCATGCTCATTGAGGGTTTGGAAAGTAACTGTGCAATATGTATTAAGCTAGGGAGGCAGGTTCAGAATTTAATCCTAGGATAATCACTCCTATTTAGGGTTACTATGAAAACATAGCACATTTTGTACACTACAATTTAAAATACTCACCTTTGGTAATTTAATACATTGAGCTTTGTTATGAGCTTCATATGTTGGGCCTTGATATGACTTCAGAGAACAGTGGCCCTGATTGTGTGTTTTTCTAAAGAGATAGATTAGGAGACACTTTTTGGAATGAACTTTGCTGGTCATCCTCTAATGACCCTTGTGCCATGCTGAAAGAAAGACAACGATCACACTTCTCTGCATGGAGCCCCATAAGATCCCCAAAGCTTTCATAGAAAGAGTTATACAGAAATATACAAACCCATCCAATAACTTTCATAGAAGAGTTATACAGAGATGGCTGGGTCAAATAGCACTATGTAACAAAATTTTTAAAAAAATGTTCCTGGCTTTAAAGTTTAGTTGTGTAGTACTTACTGTGAAAGTAGTTGTTATACTTCAGAAACTTCATTTTTGTGGCTGACACAAACTATGTTGAGTCTCTATGAGATATTCATTGAAAAACTAGCAAAATGTGCTGCATTGAAATAACCTTTTTTCTAGTTTTTATGATAGAACTAATTAGGAAATGATATTTATAACCCAGGAACAAAAATTGTGTTACATAGTGTAAACACTTTTTTGTTATCTTGAATTTTAACTAGCTTGAAGAAACTGAAGCTATCTGCTCTTAATTGCGACATTGGATGCATCACATACTATCAGCCTCAGAAAACTCCAGGGTTGCCACAAGTCAGAAACATGGGCAAATAGAACAAATCAGTGTACTTAATTAGAGAAATGAAAAATGTTGGTGGCACGAGTATAGATGGTGGCTGAACAAAATGTGCAGTGCTGTCAAGGCCCATATGTTTAAGTAGCACATTGTGGATTTGGGATGCAACAAATGAAGATGATATACACCCCATCCTCTGTCATGAAAAAAGAAGGGTGTGCTTGCAGCTCCCAGCAGCTCCCATTGGGTAGTAGACGCCAGAGACTCACTAGAGGGAAAATGGCAGCTTATGAATCCTGAGTCTTCCATCATTATTGATGGTTGATCTTGAGTGTGGCTCAGGAGAGTAAACTTCAAGCTTCATACGCTCTCTTCTCTTCTCAGCCATTGCCTAATAGCAAAGTCTCAGCTAATTAATGCTGGGTCATCACCAGAAGGAACTACAGTTCAGCAGAAGGCACACATTTGTATATAGATGGGCCCACATTCATCTCCAGGGAAAAAAACAGGTATTAGTGATGGGGAAAATAGCTACCTGAGAACCACAAAAGCCATCACTACCATTCAGAATAGGCAGCATTGAGTTAGATGGACACACAGTCTGATCTGGCAAAAGCTAATTCCCTTATGTTTTTAAAGACCCGAGTAGCATTAAGTGAAGCTTATAATTTTATGCGACAGGCTGTCTTGTAGATCAAAGGAGGATATTTCTTTTCTTGTGATCTATGCCAGAGATTTTCAGATTTTGTCAGTGAGCCTCCCTAAATAATCATCAGTATGAACTGCCCGGAAATGTTATGCAATATAATAAATCAAAGTGACTTCATGGATCTAAAACATGTTTCCTATTCTGATACTCATATATTTCCCAAGTAAGTGCATATAATAAACTGGTTGCTACACCAAATAAAATACAGATCTGACGCTGAATAGAGCCTTCAGACACCCTATTAGCAATATTCAAAACCTTTTGGTTATGCAGCCCACACACTCTACACAATTGTATCTGCTGAAGAGACAAGAAACAGATTTCTACTTGGCTCCCTCTCTGTACTGAGAGTAAGCAAAGATCAGGCTGTGATCTTAACATGCTTATGTGAAAGTAAGGTGAACTGAACAAAGCAAACTAAGTGTTCAGTTCCTTATAAACAGGCATAGTATTGTGCTGTTAACGTCTAAAATTTTTAGACAAATTGCTGAACAAGAGACTATTTCACAAGAAAAAATATATATGTCTATGTTGCTTGATTGGCACAGTTATACCTACTAATAATCTGAGAACTGGAAACAGGGTAGAATTTATGTATTGCATACAAAATCCCCTATATGGGATCAGGGATGTTTAGCTAACATCCAGGATGTATGTTTGGATCACTACACCTGTGATTAAACTTCCTAGTTTTGGGGCTCAGCAGAAAATCCACAATCAATAAAACATAATTTATTGTGACATTCATCATTGAAATCAGTTTTCCTTCCTTGTGGTTATTTTTTAACTTAGAAAAGCAAAGTTGTGTTTATTTGATTGCCATAGGTTTTTGTAATGTAAATATGTAAATAAAGGTTTTAATATTCATGGGTACTGTACCCAATATCTATTTAAACAGGGTTACATTAAAGTAGGCTTTTTTTTAAAAAGGAAAGGCTAAATTTTAAATAGAATTTGGTTTGGGAAAAAATCCCTTCTGTTTAATGCTCTGTTGCCCATATCCTGTGTCCTACCTTGGCCAGAGGATGTTGCCATGCTAGACCTCTCAACGTCTATCTACACCAGTGGTTCTCAACCTGTGGGTTCCTGGTGCTTTGATCTACAACTCCCAGAATTCTCAGCCAGTTTACCAGCTGTTAGGACTTCTGAGAGTTGAAGGCCAAAACATCTGGGGACCCACAGGTTGAGCATCACTGGTCAAACTGTAGGATTAATGCAGTTTGACACCACTTTAACTGCCATGGCTCAGAGTGGTGGAATCCTAAGATTCATAGTTTGGTGAGGCACCAGCACACTCTTTTTTAATCATTTTAAAACATCAAATAAAACAAATAAAGAAGACAATAATGTCTAGAGATAAATATATATACTTGAACAAAAATTACAACTTACATGATTTCATGCCATTAAGCCATGTGAGTTTAAGTGGTGTCATACTGCATTGATTCTACAGCGTAGTTGGACCCTCAGACAAAGAAAGACCTTCTTTTAGTTTAGTTAGATGCCAGTATCATTATCAACTCAATTACTTCCTAGAGGTTCAGACAGCCCTGCAGGAGAGTGAGGATAGCAGCAAAATGAGGTCAGTTAGGTTTCATGTTCCCTCAGAAGTCTTCTGCAATTTGCTTACACAAATAGTTCTCACTAGGTTTGACAGGTAGAGTTTGATACTTGACACTGCAGCCAGTAAACCAGCAGGGCAGAATCTTTGGCCTGTTGTTGAGGACTTCAACTCACAGAAGCCCCAAAGAAAATAGGAAGTAGTAAGACAGCTATAGTCTAAAAATACCTGGAGGGTTCAATGTTCTCCACTCCTGCCACTACACCATGATGGTTCTCAAGTGTATTTACGCATCCCAGCATGATCTCTACATTGTAATAATACTCTACATGCCTAAATTCATTTGGCCTGATAGAGTTCTCATTGAAACACTGAGGATTAGGGAATCATAGAGGACAAGCTGTTGATAACAGGCATCGTAGCACTGTTAAACCCTTGTGCCAGCAGGACTGCTTATTGAAAGGTCAGTGGTTCGAATCCGAGAAGTGGGGTTAGATCTCATCTGTCAGTTCCAGCTTCTCATGTGGGCACATGAGAGAAGCCTTGCACAGGATGGTAAAACATCTGGGCATCCCTGGACAACATCCTTGCAGACCACCAATTCTCTCACAACAGAAGCGACTTGCAGTTTCTCAAGCTGCTCCCGACACGGAAAAAAATTACATCACTTATTCAAAAGTTCAATTGTCAGCATTCCTGGGAAACTGTGAGAGCACAGGTTTTTTTTCAAATGAATGTTATAGAGCTCTAGTTTTAATTATGATCATTTGGGATGGTCCATTTATGTATTACATCTAGAAAGACTTCTAGCAGTTCCAAGAAAGAAAGTTATGAACTGTTGCAGTGTTATCGTAAATCAAAATCAAGGCACTGTGTAATTCACAAAGATGTGAACATTTTTATGACCAAAAGAAGCTCAACACTGAAAAGTTTCATCTTATCTTCCTTTTGTATCTTCCAGAAGAAAACTAGTCACTGGAAATACATTTCTATGTGCAGACTCATTTTGTTCAATCTTTATATAGTATTTTGTTGTCTGAGTTCTGAAGCTAGCCCTAAAATCACTAAGAGAAGGGAATTGTTAGCAACTGCTCTGGAACATTGTGGGATGGGATGGGATTAGATGGAATAACTGAGTGATAACTTTGGCTTTGAAAGCTGTAGCTAGTTACCCTTACACCACATAACTGAAAGCTCTTAGAAAATGTTGTTCCAAAAGGTTGGGTTGAAATAGTGGAAATTGAATCTTTGGGGATGTGTTATAAAAGTCTGAACTGAGAAAGGTCAGCATCTGGAAGGACTGTGGCTAGAAGCAAAACTGAATTGGTGCCAAGGGACAGCTGTAAGTAGCAAAGGAATGCCTCCGGTCGTCCCCTCATGCAGCCTTTACTACTTCCTTCCTCAACTACAGGGACAGTCACATATGCTTATATAGATCTCCAGGGCAAGATACAACATAGCACGGCATCATAGAGCAAAGGAGGCAGAAAAGGCACATAGGTAAAGACAGAGGAAGAGAAACTGGGAATGGGTATATTATTATTTTTTATATTTATTATTTCCAACATTTCTACCTCGTCCTTCTCAATCCCTGAAGGGAGACTCAGGGCGGCTTACAATGGCAGCAATTCAATGCCGACAACATATAAAATAAAATATAACAACATAATGCATGAGATAAAACACTGAATTAAAATACATTAAAATGTTATTATTCGTCACATCACTGAATCCAGATCTGATTTAGTGTCTGAAGCCTGTCCTATGTCAAAGTTCAAACATTGTAAACACTGCCAAGCCTACAGTCCGAATGCCTGGTCCCAAAACCATGTTTTCAATCTCTTCCTAAAAGAGAGGAGGGATTAAGCCAATCTAATTTTGCTAGGGAGGGCATTCCACAGGCGGGGATCACCACCAAGAAGGCCCTTCCCTCAGCCCCGCCAAACAATCTTAAATAATGAGGTGGGACATAAAGGGAGATATGTTTGGACAGATAAGCTGGGCTGGAACCATATAGGGCTTTATAGGCCAATACCAGCACTTTGAATTGTGCTCGAAAGTGGACCGGCAGCCAGTGGAACTGACATAACAGAGGCGTGGTATGTTCTCTGTATGTCGCTCCAGTTAGTAATCTGGCTGCAGCCCGTTGGACTAGTTGGGAGTTTCTGAACAATCTTCAAAAGGACTCATCATGTCCAGGTTGTCCTAATCAAAAGTAAGGGCTAATTCACATGCACATCACTTAATGATGGACAACTAAACATATGAAATGGTTTCATTGAAAAGTAACAAGTATGACGTAATCTCAGATTATATGTAATGATTGTCTGTATTGCTTCATCTATGATGTCTAGAGAAGTACAAGATCAAGTGACAACTATACTTTTGTCTCTTTGGGAATTCACATCAGACGGAAGGAATAGGCCCCAGATGCTGGCCATACTATGCTTTTTTTGGTGTCAGCATGCTACAGATATCAGTGATCTGTTACTGACCTATAAGGGCCATTTCCTCAGTTATAACACAGGTTTGCTGGTGTGTCTACTTAAAGAAATAGCTACTGAAAAACACAGCTCCTCTCAAGATGAGAGTATTTGTGCTCTCTCTCTCTCTCTCTCTCTCTCTCTCTCTCTCTCTCTCTATATATATATATATATATATTCTTGCTGGCACGTCATATTCTTTTGTTGTGCTCAAAAATCTTACACTTATATCAGAAAATGCAACGTGTGATGTAGCCTTTATTTCTACTTCTGGGATGGAAGGGGACACTGGGGGTAGAGGTGGATAAGGCAGAAAAAGATGGCAAAGTGGAGTACAATGTACAATGGATCCTTGGTATCTGCTGAGGTTTGATTCCAGGACCCTCCATGGACACTAAAATATGTCATTCCAGTTGATGACATTGTAAAATGAGGTCCCTTATATAAAACTGCAAAAACTGGACAGCATCAAAAAGGCACAACATATGTGGCTCTCTAGAGGGCAGGTGTGACCAGCAGTATCAGCAGGTAGTTGCTAGAACCTTGTGATATTAGCACCTTTGCTTTAGCAGTGTGTCTGTCACCCCAAACCTAGCCCTCTTCTGTGGCCGATCATGAGTGTAGTTCAGAGCTCCATGCCATGATTCATTTTCCCAAGCTGAACCTCTCATCAGTTTGGGCTTTTTCCGCCTGGGATGGTAATTGCTTCTGGCGGAGACACTGTTCACGTGGACACATTGAGACGAGCACACATGATAAATAAGGCACTTGTTTATTCTCTCTTCCCATCCCTCTCTGAACTTCTCAATAAATTTCTTTTATCTGCTGAAGCAGACAGAATCAGAATGCAAGTGTAAGAGACAGCAGGGCTTTGGGAGCCCACAGAAGTTACCTCGTGCCTAGGCACCAGATTTAGTGCTGGGTTGATGATGTGATTTAGGTTAGTTGGCTGTGACAGAGCCCTGCATCTATTCAGTCAGGGAGAAATTAATGGTAATACGGACCCTTGGTGATTCCACATCTACCTGGCAGCTTAGAGGACTGTGAAACTGAGAGGCAGGGATCTTCCATCCCACCTCCCATACAATGACACCACCTCTCCACCTTTTCTCAGCTGCATTCTGCTTTAGCCTTTGGGAATGTGGAGCCCTTCATCTTTTTTCTGTTTTTGCCTTTTTTTTGAGGTAGTCAAGAATGAACTTCAACCAGAGAACCAAACACATAATGTCAGTAAGTACCTTTAGCAGGGAGCTGAAATGTGTGGCCTTCCAGACGTTGCCAGACTGATTGAACTTTAGAAGAAATGTCTTGAAAGTAAGAGCAATGGAAACCAATTGTCTAATGAGGTGGTGGGTTCTTCTTCTCTAGAAATCTTCAAAAAGAGGCTTGACAACTCCCTGATAGGGATGCTTTAAATGGAGATCCTGCATTGAAGAGGAAGTTGGCTCTGATGGCCAACTCCTTCCAACTCTATGAATCGAAAATCCTATAATTCACATCCAGAATTGGTGCACTTCATTGAAATATTATAACTAGGATGCATAATATGCATAGTATAATCAGGAAGCATAACTCCAGAATATCAATATAGTCCAATAAGGTATATTTGGGGCTGATGGAAACATAGGATCCGGGGTTAAGCATCATGTAATCATGGCATTTATTCCTGTAGCATTGGAAATCACTACGGGCCCATCCAGACAGTACTTTTATTGTGGTAACTCCTGCAAACCCTGGGTTGCAGTGAATTAATTAGATAGTGGATTTATTCCACACCTTCTTGGGCCAGTCCAAAAAGAGCAACTGGACACCCACTCCAGAAAGTGCACACTTTCTGGTGTGTGTGAACAGGCCCCCAGGAAGATCTGTGTTTTTAAAATGTGGATTCTCCTGGGATAAAGGCCTGTCTGGATCCGCCCTATGTTCCATTATTCATTACTTATCATATGTTATCTGAATTGGCAGGTTTCTCCATTACTAGCCATTTTCATCCTTATTCCATGAGCAAGTGGATTCTCCACCCTCTCAACTTTAAAAAGTGGGTCTTACAAGGGATTGAACTCTCACAGTATTGAGATTTGCATTAAAAAGGATAGAAAAGACTGGAAAATTGCTATTAAAGGCAAATAAAAATAGCAATCTACTAAAGTAGTGATATTTCTTAGTTTGTTTTTTTAAAAAATTACCGAAAAGGATTAAACGGCTGCATTATGACAGAGTACTGGGACTCACTGCTGGTTAAGAGACCACCCACAGGGCAACCCATTTGCTCGCATCATAGATTTGATTCAATGTGGGTGATTCTGACAGCTCTTACAAGTGTTTTTGCACTTCTGAAATGGAATATTCAAGTTCCTTCGTCTAGAAGACAAGCTCAGACCGTCTTCTTCTCCCTTCCCCCTTTTTGGATGGTTTCTAACATTAACTAATGGAGCATGACAGAGTTGACAGGAAGTTTCCCTGTGTTGTGGGAAGAGCTCCACCATAAATTATACCCTTAGTACATTAGAACTGTTTTAAATTTGAGTGAGGGTCACTAGTATTATGGTTCAAACTTAATGATCATGCCTCCATCCTGTGGAATCCTGGGGCTTGTAGTTTGGTCAAAACCACAGAAGAAGACTACCAATTTCAGGATTCCATAAGTTGTTGCCATAATAGTTAAAGAGGAATTGTAGATCTATTTGTGGGGTGTGAAATGGCCCATACTGTACACAGACAATTGGATGCAGAAGCGTGTGCATTCACATGTGTGGATTTGTGCATGTATGTGTGTCCACATACAATCACACCTTTAAAAAGACCAGAATGTTATAGAATACACATATATTTTAACACATTGTATTTAGTGTATAGAATCCACACTTCCATGTTTTCCCCTAGAAGAAAACCGTAGAATGAGTGGAATGGTTAGGCTGTACTGTAAAATGAGGCGAACTTCAGAATGTCAAATCCCTGCTAAGATTCGTCTTTCTTTGCAGAAGTTTTCGGAAGTCTTTCGACAGACCCCCATTTGCCATGCACAATGTGTGTCTCTGGCATTGACTCATCATGGGCCGTGTCCCCAAGTGACCCAAAGGGGTGCCACTGTTATCCAGAGAGACAGGGAGAAAGAAGTAAAGAGCAAGCAAGTGAAAAGCCTGCAAGGAGAAGAGGCTGGAAAGCAGTGGAAAAGCCAAATAGTGTGAGACAGCCATTATTTTTCAGTGGCACTTTGATCTGTATTCAATGCTGCTTGGACTTTTTGATGAAATATAATTCTATTTTTACTGTGTGTTATTGATGACTAGATTATCTGCATCATTAGTTCTGTGAAAGCTTAGAAATGGATATGCTAGTCATTGCCACAGCATACAACTCACACCCAACTACATGTCATTTGAATACTTTTCTCATTGTCTGATGCTTCTATAAACACAATATTACATACCTTGACTGATCATCACAGAAATAGTTGCAAGCAATTGACTGGAAAAGGAGGGAGAAAATGGCAATTACCAGTTACTGAAATATGTTTTGAATAATCTCAGATGCATCCATGTTTGCGTTCTCATGCATATTGTTATCATATGTAGATGGATTTGTACATACTTTTAAGGGCACAAGCATCTTGTCTGCTTTGTCCTCCCAATACATTTGAGAGACATTCAAATCTTTGCTTTCAAGATAACCCTCTGCTTGTGACAAAAAAGAGAAGCTGAACCCTGCAGTCTGTATGAAGTGTATCAACGCAAAAAAAGGTCTCTGTATGTTTGCTGATGGTGTCTAATTTAACTTACTCTTGCTATGGAATGAGAAACAGTCATGTTGAACCATGACAGTGGAAATTGTGTTTAGCCCCAGAATGGTATCTAAAAACTCATCAGACATTGTCCATAGATTTTCATTTCTTTCCTTCCACAAACAGATGGACTATAAATTGTGCTTTAAAAAATGAAAGAAAATAATTTAGGGTAAGACTTAACTCCATGGCAGAGTACATGGTAATGCAGAAGATCATCTCCATTGCATATTTGGCAAGAAAGTGGGAGTGAGTTTTTTCAACGGCTCACCCTCCAACTCTGTTCCCAGAGACGCTAGACTGGCACCCTCCTCCCTGCTACCTTTGAAGAGGCAGGTGAGGCTTTTTGTTTGTTTTGTTGGAGGACCGGTTTCTCATTTGGAAAGGATCTTCAATAATGTGCTGTACTTGTTTTTCCGTTAAAGGAGCACATATTAATTGTTTTAATTCTATTGATAATATAATAATATTTTAACTTTTTAATGATGTGCTTGTAGCTGAATTTGTTTTAACCTTTGGAAACTGCTTCAGGTCCCAGCACTGGGGAAAAGGCAGGATACTAATAATGCTAATCCCCACTCTTTCTTTTTGGAAAACACCTTTTGGAGATCAAAGCTTTTAAAGAAAAGCATGACCTTTCAGAGAAGAGCCAAAAACCCTTTAGAGTAGACTCTTCTCTTGTGGTATACAACCAGATATAATTATGCTAGGCAATGGGCAATGGTTTCAGCTGTTAGACTGAATAACCTGTTATCACTGATCTGTTAGGAAAACAGATTTTTGCCAGTGGACCAAAAATCTGTGCTTCTGAAATGTTTTTCAGTGCCCCCCCCTCTATATATATACTCTCCCATAAAACA
Organism: Anolis apletophallus; assembly: GCA_030556195.1. Classification (NCBI taxonomy): domain Eukaryota; kingdom Metazoa; phylum Chordata; class Lepidosauria; order Squamata; family Anolidae; genus Anolis; species Anolis apletophallus. Next base: position 103,779,332 of record JARBWK010000002.1, on the reverse strand, counting down.
ACTTGTTTTATATCATGCATCCAGGAGACAAAAATAAAGAAGACGTTGATAAAAAAATTACATATTTGGTTTACTCACAACCTTCATGTATTCAGCATACACAGGTACAAAACATATCAGTCCAGTTTCAAATATATTTGAGATAATTATCTGTGCCATCCAGTCAGTGCATCTCTTACAGCAAAACAGGAAGCAAGTGTGTGAGCTGAGGTTTGAAGTAGTCATGTTGTCTGCAGCCCCTTTTATAACTTTCCAGGAACCATAGAGTAAAGGAAGTTGCATACCAAAACATGCATATAGGAAACTGTAAGTAACAGGATCATAGATACATATTACTAAAGAAGGCTTGAAGAAGGTTGTCATTTCCAATATTCTTGGCTTAGGAAGAAGGCAGAAACAAACACTCTCTGAACAACAGGAGTTGCTTACATATATACAGATTTCAACTAATCTTCCTAGTACAACCCTACAATAGTTTTGCCTGGGGGTCACCATAAACTGCAAATAACAATATTAACCACAAGGTTTTTTTTTCATGTCAGGAGTGACTTGAGAAATTGCAAGTCTCTTCTGGTGTGAGGGAATTGGCCGTCTGCAAGGGAGTTGCCCAGGGGGCGCCCGGGTGTTTTGATGTTTTGCCATCCTTGTGGGAGGCTTCTCTCATGTCCCTGCATGGGGGACCTGACAAAGGCAGCTCATCTACACTCTCTCTGGATTCGAACTTCCAACCTGCAGTCTACAGTCCTGCTGGCACAAGGGTTTAACTCATTGCGCCCCAAGTTAAGAGCCTTGTACATCTTGCTTGAAGCCCTGAAAAGACAATGCCTCTGATAGTAAACAGATTGATTTGGAATAAGGAAACTTTCTTAATTTTGCACTGTTGCTTCATTAGCTCAGACTCACACCTTACACAGCCCTGCACATAATATACAATGTACCTGATCTCATCCATGAAGATAGCATGACCAGATGAACTGTACCTACATATTATTGCACAGTATTCAGGCAGTGTATTGCCTGTACAGGTTATGCTATGAAAAGAAGGCACTGCAGATACCCCAAAGAACCTAGTCTCCTGCCAGGTTGCATGCAGAGAGGAGAAATGGGCTTGCTCAATGTATAGGATACTGAAGACTCAGGACATGTCTACATGGGCAACGTAAAATGGGCCTCAGATGAGGGGAGTTTAGATGACACAAGGATAGATTCACAGTAGAAGAACTGTATTCACCTGTTGATGCAGGTGAAGAGGTCTTGGCATTTATTCCAGAGCTTCCACACATGCAACAGTCCTGCTTGCTGGCAAAGTCACTTCTTGTGTTGTCACAACAGGTTGTACAGCTATGCGATCAGAAATACAATGTTGCCTGGAAGCCTCTGGCAGGGTGTTGCTTTCTACCAGCAACACAAGAGCGGTCTCAATGCACCCTTGATGCAGCTGGCTATGTGGACAGCCAAAATGCTCCAGGTACATTCCTGGGCTACATCAGGGCAGCTCTAGAGCACTTTAATCTAGATTACTCAGGTAAGTGCAGACACGGCTTCAAAAGTCCCAGATTTGAGGGCAGTTTCTAAACCATACACCAGGAGCCACAATTCCTTTTGGCTAGCATCTGCTGAAATAATTAACAGCACTGCAGTGTGACCAGTAGGTTGTTTTATATTCTGTTCTGTATTTCCCTGTATTCTCCAACGTCATACACTATCACAGAGGAATAACAACAGCTGAAGAAAGCACTAGCAGAGGCTAGAATTGCATCCTTGTTTTAGTGGGTAACAACACAAACATGCTTCTTATCCATTTCACATACCTTGAGGCTGAAAATGTGTTCTCGGGCTGATCAAATTAAACTGTGTTTTGGCTGTTGACCTGCTTGACCCTCTCCCCGTTTTGAAAATGATACATTGCAACAGTAGTCTATAGTGGAATGTGTACAGCTGCATGTTCCCAGCCAAAGGCACATATCTGCTCTACCTAAATGGTTTTAAGAACTCCTAACACTGGTGTGTATACCTGTAAATTTTATTATCAGGGTTTTATACAGAACTGCAGTTGAGCAACATAAAAATCTTCCACAGATTCAAATTGAGAATTGGCACCAATTGTCTTTAGCAAGCCTTGTTGAGACTACATCTCCAGGGAAGACAAATGCAGCTGAGTGCCACGAGCAGAACACTCCTAAAGACAGCCCTACAAAGGATGCAAACAGCAACATGATGAAATAAAAAAGTTTTCTTTAGGGACATAAACCGAAGACACCAGAGAAACCATATAATTACTAGGGCCTTTGGATACTTAGGAGGAAAACATGATGAGGTGAAGAGAAAAGAGACAATGCATTCATTATTTTAATTTGATTGTATTTTATGCACACTGAAAGAAACATTTCAGTGATCACAAAACATCCTACAATTGAGAGCAGTGATGCAAAGACCCCCACTGAGGCTTACATACTACAGTACTTCTCTCTCCACTGCTGCCTAGAGATCACCTGGCATGGAAATCAAGACTGGATTCATTGTTGGGTAAAGAAGGCAACAGCTTCATAAGGCAATCTCCTGTGCCACCCACCCATTAGCCTCTATTAAAGGTCAGAGCTGCACACACATCTCCTAAATTTGCCTGTAGCCCTTTAGGCAAAGGGGAAAAGAGTGTTTCTTCAACAGTATTGAAGTACAATTTAACTTTCAGTTCACTTCTATGCAAGGGGTGGAATGTACCATGCATTACCACGTGCCTTGTAAGCCGCCCTGAGTCCCTTTCAAGAGATGCTGGCGGGATATAAATAATTATTATTTTATTATTATCCTTTGCCTTAGGTCATAAAACGTTTTGCACTTTCTCCACGTGGGCTTCTACACATGTTGCTGTTGTTATTGTTGTTTATATGCCACTTTTTTCTCTTAAAGAGACATAAGATGTCACAGATATAAACTTAGTTCCTGAAACATATGTGTGCAACACTTGCATGCCAAAGATCTCTTGGCCTTGAAGTATGTGTTGCTTATATAGTAATGCTACTCATAGTTTACAGTGGCCACCTGTCTCATGTACAATGTCAAGACAGTGGAATATCTTATTGCATTTTTTTAAAACAACACAGACTGCACATTTAGGCTGCTGACTTTTCAGACACTTGTTTTCCACTGTTGTTTGCAACTCTGTCGAGTTGTATTTTATTCTGTATTTATTGTGTTTTTACTCTGTTTTACTGTGTTTTTACTCAGTGATTACATTTTGTAAGTCGCCTCGAGCCACATTGGGAGTGGCGACTGGCAAGTGTGAATAAATAAATAATAATTAATAAATAATTTAAACCAGTCCAGGATGGTTTTGTTTTTTGGCAGTAGCTTCTTAATTTTCAACATGTTTTTAGCTGGTGGGTCAGGCAGGATAAGGAGGAAAGGATTCAAGTGGATTTCACTCTGGATTTTCTGTGTCCCATGCCAGCATTCTGTGCCATTACACAGCACTAACCCCAAGTATAGCTGGAATTGTATTACATTTTTTAAAAAAATGAGGGACAGAGGATGCATTATTGGACATCAAGCATTTCAACTGTGTGTTTTCACCTCCAAAATTGAGAAAAAGAATAAAATGGTTAGATATTCACATATCTTGACATGATTTTGAGATCCCATTGATGTTCCGAATGCTCATGGTTAAAGAAAAGTATCATGAAATTTGGAAGTCCATAATTTTTAAAGAGCTAGAGCAGAATGTAGCCAAAGTTGAGCACACTCAGACTCTCTGGAATTGACATTTAAAACTGCAAACATTCAACAGGATGGTGTGTCCATAAAAATTCAATGAAATATGATACAACCCCCCATATTGGGGGTGAGTATGGATTATGTTTCTAAGACCCCTGTGGATACATAAACTGTGGATAATAATGACCTCTATATTTTGCTGTATTTGGGTTGGAAGCATACAATAGAATTGTACTAGAGGACCCAGAGGGATCCACAAACACTACGAGGGGAAAATGTTTGGAATGTGAGTAAGTGAAACCATGGCTATCAAATCTAGGGATAAGGAGAATTGTACATCAACTTTGTCTTGAGCAATTGTTCCATGGAGCAATACTTAACTTTTAAAGGTTGTTATTATTGCTATATTTCCATCACTATGTTATCGAACATGACCACACCCACCCCTAAATAAAAGGAGACATAGTTCTATTCCGGGGAAGTTATAGTTTCCCAATGACAAAGGGCCAAATGAATGACAATGGTCACCGTCCCTGCAACTTCCCTTGAGCCTCCCAGGACCAGCAGCTTCCCTTACCCCATAGCCCCCAACACCCCCCCCCCCCCCCACACGCACACCCAGCTCAGTTGCTCAGCCTGAGCTAGTCTGTAGCAAATCTCCAGAGCTTCCCTGGAGACCACCTCATGGCCTCACTCTTTCTCAACTAAGTTGTAACCCAAGCTGCTACAATGTATCAGGCACTTCCATCTCTAAGCCCTCTGCTATGAAGTATATTTTATTTCCTATGTGAATATGTGAACGAGCGCACAGGAGTGAATTAAAACAATGCAAATAACCTTTCCCACCCTACACTCAATGATGGTGGGATCCCCCCTATTTACCCCTCTAGAAAACTATATCAAAACACCACATGAACTATTTTTTTTATATTTCATTATTATTACTGAGCTATATGAAATAGAAGGCAAATGTAAATGAACCCATGAACTGCAGTAACCTTTTGAACAACCTCTTGAGCAATTCCAGATACTCCTTCCATGCTCTGTGTAGGAACCAGAGATGGGACACAATCTGTGGAACAAAGAAGGCCATCTGTCTGCCACCCGAAACTTCCCTGTTGGGAATCTTGGCCATCCGCAGGACAAAAGTCTAGGATGAAACTCTGATTGCAATCCCAATAGACATTTCTGCAATCTGCTCTTGCCCGTGCCCAACGGGTCCCCAGGCCCCGGCTGCTTGGTGCTGCCCCACAAAAACAAATTAAGGATCGCCTTGTTTGGCCTTTAACGCTTACCAGCAACTCTACTCGCCTCAAGAAGGTCGTGTGCAGATACTGGCCCATCCTTAAGGATATTCCAGGGTTATCCAAACCACCAATAGTGGCCCATAAACGTACCCAAAACATACGAGATTTGGTGGTACATTCGGACATACGTGTTCCCCAGCTCAGAAGTAATTTCACCCCGAAGACCCACCGTTGTGGTAATTGTGCACAGTGTGACTTTGTTTTTCCCGGTAAAGAGATTTACATTCCAGGGACGGGTCGCAATTTTGCCTTTAAGGAATTTTTCACGTGTAAATCCGAATCCTGTATCTATGGACTCCAGTGCCCATGTGGCTTAGTCTACGTGGGCATGACTCGCCGGATGATGGGTACCCGAGTTTCGGAGCATCGTTCGAGAATCCGGAATTTGTCCGAGGATTCTCCTCTTTATTGTCATTTTAAGACCGCACAACATGGCCCCAATAGTCTCCGTTTCTTTGGGATTGAAAAGGTTAAGATCCCACCACATGCTGATATTGATTACCATCTGCACCGCCGTGAAACCCGCTGGATTCTCTCCCTAAACTGTGAATTTCCCTCCGGATTAAACGAGAAAGTCCGCATTCATGATCTGGTACGCTAATTAGCGCTTTCACCTGTTGCACTGTTCCCCTCCACCTTACTTAAACTTTGCTGACTCTGTACTCACTGCTACACGCCCTGGACTCTTGCCTTGGAGTGATTTCCTCTTGCTTGGTGAGCGTCCCTCTACCCGCTCTACTGTATTATTGTTTGCTTATATATTGCATTTATTGATTAGCATTTGCTTGATTTATGCTGAATGTAATGTTCTTCTTTAATGGTACTTACACTGTAACATGTTTGGATATTTCATGGTTGCATTTTGGATACTTTTTGTGTCCTTTTTGTATTTCTGTTATGTATACTATTGTCATGAATACTGAAATGTATGTATATGCTTTTGCCACAGGCCAGTCCAGCCATGACCATTACTGCCCTTGGATGGAATTACATTGGCCTTGAGAAAGACCGGTAATAGGTCGAAACGAGTGTTGGATCCCTACAACGGTTTCCTCGTCGGCCCAGTTATCTTTGCCTACTCCGTGGATTACAATTACACCCATTGGGGGTGATTTACTTTTGGACTTCCATTTTTTCACAGAGTTGGCACACCTCCGTCATTGGCTCTCCATTTGGAGTTATATATGCTTTCTGGACATGGACTAATCCTGGGGTACTTACCTAGAGGACACTTTTGCATCTCTAGCACATTTGTGCACTTTGTTTTCTTAGGTGTACTTACACCGGTGTTATAGCCCAGTGTGGCATATTGAATTGAATTTAATTTCTTATTGATAAACTTCATTGCATACTACTTTAACGTGTGTATCCTGTCTTTGAGCACGTTATTTTGCAACCACCCCGGTTTGTTTCCTATTTCTGGGAAGATGTCTTTGCAGCCAGGACCCAGTATCTGCATAATCCTATCAATAATCTTTTTGGTCTTTGTCTTCAGCATTCCATTGTTATACACTCAGGGGTTGGCACAGCCCCTGAAGACCTCTCTGCATCCGGTACCACCTCTGCCAGTTCATTAGAAGTCCCAGAACCTTCCTGCCCAGCTGAGAAGCGATCCCTAGCAGCAGCATCCACCAATCAGGTAATGTACCTGCTAAGGCCCCACCTTTTAGAGGCCTGGAAAATTCCCACTAGCTTCTCTGTGTTGGCTAATCAGGCGGGAGGTTCAAACCATAGCAATGTTAATGCATGAAAACTCTTTGTGTATAACAATGCATGCTTTATTATTCTGTTTGGTGCTTGTACCCTTTGAGAACCCATTGCTATACAAGTGAATAAACACCCATTGCTGCGCAGAATAAATACCTCTGTCTTTTGCCTTCAACCTGATGAGATCCCTGAATTCCATTCTGAAACATCTGAGGTTAGCGAAGCTTGTTAGGTGTCCCTCAGTTTCCACGCGGCTTTGAAAAATCTTAAATTTCCGGCATCAAATATAAATGTCACTTCAAAAGAAAAGTTCTTCCCCTAAGCAAAATTCAAAGTACCCTATGTTCATTGACTCAGTAATCTTTATAATTGTCTAGAAAACTAGGTCTTTATTGTTATCATCCCCACACTGCAAGATTGGAGAGGAAGGTTTAAGTCTATGGATATCTCAAAGACTTCATGTCTTAGGTGGAATTCTGCTTTCAGGGACAGCAGTTTGTGGGTGTAACAGGGAACTGTGGCGAGAGCAAGAGCTTTGGGCCTCCTCTTCTCATTCACAGAAGCAGGAAAAGGCAGGTGCTTTGGAAGCCTGGGGCTGAGGGGTCAAATACAGACAAGCTCATCCCCACAATGTAAATTTTAGACCACTGAGAACTAGCAATTCAACTGAAGGGTTTGGATGCAACAAATATGAAAGCTACAGTAATATATGATAAAAAGCATTGCATTTTATGTTATATACAGATGTAACATAACTTCATTCTTGGCCTTTGCTTTTGTACGTTTGCTGCAATTTTTCAGGAATCCTAGTTTCTAGAAAACCCAGCACTTTTGTATAACAATTTTCTCCCAAGTTACACAAATCTTCCTGCTCCCCACTCTCACTTTCAGATCATGATAAACATAGCAAGAAGTATCACTCAACTGAATGAAAAAGGTCTGAATGTGCTTTAAGGCATTTCAGTTATGAATTATTCAAGGACTAACTACAATACAAACTGTATTGTAGCGTGTAGGGCCACTTGATGGTTCTCAAGGCAATCATAAGTATCTCTGCCACAAACATGAATACACAAACAAAGTACCCTTTGGATCATTTATTCTTTTGGAACTATTCCACCTTAATGGGCAAGATCTGGGCCAGTATGGCCTTGATGCCAGATGTGTTCCTCCAATATGAATAATCTGTACTGACACAATAGGCACCAAAGTTAATGTTCTAGCTAGCTGAATTGTAGCTGGTTCCCTCTAGAAAATAATAATAGAGTCTTTGATCAAAAAGAACATAATACATGAGAACTTAACTGGGTCCCTCTTTTTTAAAAATAAAGCACCTTGCACATGCTTGCCACACAACAGCTTATTGGAACAAAAAGTGTCTGTGTTGGATAAAGAATTGATACAAAACTGCCACAAGGTGGACTTGGGGGGGAAATGTTTGCTCTAGTTTGGTGAAAACATGCAGCAGCATTCCAAGTATTTGAAGAGAGAGAGAAAAGCAAGATGCTGTAACAAATTCTTCTTTTTAAAAAATCCACAATGTCTTCATTTTTCCCCATTTTGGCTGGTAGTATAAGGTTTCGGAAGACAAAGAATCAATACTAAAAGACAAAGACAAGGGCCTTCAGCTGAGACAGAGACAGAAATATATCCTTTCTTTTCTCCAAAATGCATTAAAAACTGCCTGCCTACCTAAGCAGAAAGAATGTTTATTTATTTTTAAATTAACGTAGCTACAATTTTAAAAGTTCAGTTCCCACTGGGGTCGCAATTCTTACTACTATCAGACTTAAATTAAAGACTATTGGGGCAGCTTGCCCACCAGAGAAAAACTTTCACAAGATACACTCAACATCTTTCAAGGACAACATCTGTACAGAGGACTGTAACATGAACATATTGAGCTTTTTGTAGATTTAGTTGCAGCCTTAAAGTCCCAGGACCAAAAAGTGTGTGGGTTGCCATTTCCATCCTGTGGGTCTTCTCTCTGTGAATGAACATCAAGATGCTGTTGAGTGACACAACATACAAACCTTTTGTATGTTGTGTGAAAATAACCTTTGCATGAAGCAAATCTGTACAATTCAATTAATGTCAGTTTTAATAGTCTGGTATCTTACCTGCAAGGGACCTTGTAACTCATCTTCCTAAATTCAAGCATGTTCATATGTGGACTAATATTGCATGTTTTTTCTCTGTTGCAAGGTTTTCTCTAGTAGGCAAGCCACCCCACCCACCCACCGGTATTCAATTTAAGTATGAAAGTAGTAAGAATTGTTACACCAGTGGAAACTGGAGACTATGAGGAGTGCCTTAAAGAGTAGGGTATGTTTAGTCTGCAGAAGATCAGTTTGTGGAGAAATGATAGCCATGTTTAAATATGTGAAAGGATGTCACAAGGAAGAGGGAGCAGCCTTGTTTTCTGCTGCCCTAGGAACTAGGACTCAGAGCAATGGGTTCAAATTACAGGAAAGGAGATTCCACTTGAACATTAGGAAGCACTTCTTGACTGTAAGAGCCATTCAGCAATGAAACTCTCTGCCTCGGAGTGTGGTAGAAGCTTATTCCTTGGAAGCTTGTAAACAGAGTCTGGGAAGTAATCTACCGGGGTGCTTTGATTGTGCATGGCACAGGGTTGGATTAGATGGCCCATGTGGTCTTTTTCAACTCTATTATTATTCTATGATTCTAACAATCCCACAGAAATACCAAATAAGCAAAATGTCATGTTTTATACAGCCAACATGTTTACTGAATATGAAGATGTATTATTCAGAAGTCTTCATTAGGCATACAGGAAAAGTGGCTCAGGCCAGTAGCGAACAACAATGTCTCATATTTGTAAATAAGATAAGAAATTCATGTTCTGCATAATGTATACAGTTGTTCCTTTTCTCTACCTTGGGTCAAAAAGGTTTTTCAGAATTTTGGATGTGCTTGAGGAATATGACAAACCTATAAACAGAAGTGACAGTAGTTCTTGCTTTATTCCAACTGATTACCAACAATGAGCAGTTTGAAAACTTTAATATGTATTTAAGCATCCACATAAGATGATCCAATAAAATGGTATCTTCTCTCTCTTTTTTCCTATGTGCTGTGAGGCTTTTATGCTGAACTCAAATCTGAATAAGTAAAGGTAAAGGTTTTCCCTCACATTAAGTGTAGCTGTGTCCGACTCTGGAGGGTGGTGCTTATCTCCATTTCTAAGCCAAAGAGCTGACATTGTCCCTAAACACCGCCAAGGTCATGTGGCCAGCATGACTGCATGGAGTACCATTACCCTCCCACAGAAGCAGTACCTATTGATCTACTGTTATTTGCATGTTTTCGAACTGCTAGGTTGGCAGAAGCTGGGACTAACAGCAGGAGCTCACCCTGCTCTCCAGATTCGAACCATTAACCTTTCAGTCAGCAAGTTCAGCAGCTCAGTGGTTTAATCAACTGCACCACCGGAGAGTCCCAAGTCTGGATAAATCCTCATGAAGTGAGCGTCAGAGGCACAGTCCTATTTGCAAACAAAGAAATATAAAATGGATCTTATTTCTAGACATAATAATAAATGCACAGGAAAGTTTTATATTCTGGTTACAATGGCATCAAAATCTAGTAATGCCATTAAAAAAGGGGGGAAACTCCATCTGCATTTTTTTGCTATAAAGAAAACACTGAACTAATACGCCCCACTGATCAAAATACTGTGTGAACTATCTGGCAACTCCATTAAGAACCCCTGAAGGCAAAGGCTGGTTTCCATTTTGGTTCTACAGAAGCCAAACCCAGATGGGAGACACTGTATAATCAGTTCCGCAAACAAGCGTTAAGCATACATGGGAAGGATTTTCTCCCAATATCAGCTGCAGAGCAGAGCTAGAGCAATTCTCCCAGCTAATTGGTATTCTGTTGTCATCTCAGTCAAAGTAACTTGGACTCCCATCATCAGAAAGTACTAAAACATTAAATTCTGACAAAAGCAAAAATAAAACAAGTCCAGCACATTTATTAACCTCAGTTCTAGCCTCTGAAAGGATACTTTTATAAATAATCTTAGAAAAAAAATCAAAGGAGCTAAGCAAAGGCCAGAATAGAGTTGGAAGAGACTTCCAGTCCAACCCCCTGTCAAGAAGCAGGGACATCACATTCAAAGCATCCCTGACAAATGGCCATCCATCCCTGCTTAAAAGCCTCCAAAGAAGGAGCCTCCACCACACTCTGGGGCAGAGAGTTCCACTGCTGAACAGCTCTCACAGTCAAGAACAGACAAAGCATACGTACTGAACCATCACCACAGAGCTGGAAGTATATTGTCTCTTCTTTGTCCTCATCCACAGGCAACTACACAGATAAACTCATTTTCTGACCAAATATAAGGTTAAGAAGTCTTTTTAAAAATGAAAATGCATGGGGCACATACATTATTGCAGAAGCAATATAACTTATTTCATTTAAATTTTCATTTGCTACATGTGAAAAAAAACATGCAAAGTATACAAGCAACAAAAATACATTAAACATTGAATGGATAAAAGAACAAATGTGTAATAATGCAGCAAGTATTTTTTAAAATCTCAAAATGATTTATGGGAAAAAGAGATAACAAACTGCCCCCAATTGGATAGTGAAAAGACTTTTCAAACACAAATACAATGAACCTATCTTGTGTAACAGTACTCTGTGAACGCAAGCTAAAGAATATCACAGCCTGTAAGCAAAATATATATATTGCATCTGGCTTACATCTGGTCAAGCAACAGTAAAGAGTTCCCCTCATGGCATCATACTCACAACATCACACAATATAGTGGCATACAGGTAATAACAGTATGATACATAGTATAGTAATCCCATGTAAGGCAAACAATGAAGTAATGAATCGTTCCTGTGGGTACCACGTTAGCAATATACAGTCAAATAATATCACTATTATTAGCTAAATGCTGGGTCCGTGTATGCTAACAGGTTCCAGATGGTCCTTACTCACTGTCCTGGTGTCCGTATGAAACCAAATGGGTCTTTAAACGATATATGGGAGAGGCGTCGCCGTACTTCAGGGCAAATGCAGCCTAACTCCCGCAGCCAAACCAAAACAAATTACGCCCGGCCGTATTCCAAGCCGTAGCTGGGGCGCGCCGCAAAGTAATAGACGCCGTCTCCCAGGAAAACTTTTGCGACGTAGCAGCTTGTGTTTGGCGGCAGTTCAAACCACAGTGGTAGCAAGTAAGCAAGACAGGAGTGTAGGAAAACGATGAGGGAGATGTTCAAAGATGGGAAGCATGGGAACACAGTTCAGGAGTGAGACCACGGGGGGATCCGAGAAGACAAGGAGGGGTCTCCGATCCGCCTACGGGTAACCATACAGGGGCCCGATCCCGTTTCGTTATTCACTTCCTCAGGGCGGGGCTCTAGGTACATGCAGCTTCTCAATAATCAGCAGGAACATCCAACATAGATCATTCAAGGTCAAGTCACTAGGGTCATCACCAAGAAGTATAGACCCGTATACGCTTTTATTACTTCATTGTTTGCCTTACATGGGATTACTATACTATGTATCATACTGTTATTACCTGTATGCCACTATATTGTGTGATGTTGTGAGTATGATGCCATGAGGGGAACTCTTTACTGTTGCTTGACCAGATGAATATATATATTTTGCTTACAGGCTGTGATATTCTTTAGCTTGCGTTTACAGAGTAGTGAAAAGACTTGCCAGACCTCTTTTGAAAGACATCTTCAAATTCTGGCATCACTACTTAAATTGCCATTCCCAAAATACGACAGTATTTCATTCCCCACCTTCCATACAACCTTGAACACAACCTGTCTTTTTATAGTAAGGCCCTGGAAAGGTTGAGACAGAGACAGACACACTCAGACACACACAAATTTTAATTAGCATATGGGTGCTTCTAATCAACATTGGGCCAGTATAGTTGCCATTTAAAATCTCACCTGGGAAAGGCTCCCACTAAACACATGTGGGATGTACTTTCACAGGTACAGGGACAAGATTATACTGTGACCGGTGGGTTTAGCTTTTAGCAGTGAGGTGAGTGGAAACCTCTCCAAACAAATATTGCCAAGGAAACCCTGTGATATGTTCATCAAAGGATCACCATAAGCCAGAAATGACGTGAGATCTGGAGACAGCTCCTGAAATTTGGGGACCTTCCTGGAGAGCAGGGCCGTAGCCAGGATTTTGATTCGGGGGAGGGGGGCTGAGACTGGGTGAAAGAGGGTCTACCCTAGCAAATCTTTTGTATTGTTATCCCAATAACCCCATTAATGTGGGATATAATGAGCATGGTGATCAGATCATGATATGAATAAACATAACAGTTTAAATAATGTACCAGTAAGGCCTTTTCATGGACCACCCTGAGAATTTCGGGGGGGGGGACTGAAGCCCCCTTAGCCCCCCCTGGCTACATGCCTGCTGGAGAGTACAGTGTGTTTGCAAGAAGGAGGTGAAGAAAGAAAGCTTTTGAGATTCCATGTCACATACAATGTTTTGTGCTAACATCATCACCAAAAACAGAAACTATTGTCTCTTTTCACAGCAAATGGGTAATTTGGGCTGGGGAGCAGAATGATAGCACAGTGGCCAAGAAGAGGTTCTGCATCAAGAAGGCCCCAAATTGAACCCCTGGCAGCTCAGGTTGAAAGGATTTTGTATGAGGTGTTAAAACCTTCTGCTGATAAGTTGCCTGCCAGCAGAGTAGGGTGATCAAAATGGGCAAATAATCTGATTTGGTATACGGAAATTTTCTATATTGTATGGATGGCATACATTTCATCCTCATTTCTGGATGCTGCCTCCAACCGGTGTGTGAGATGCCTGTCAATGTATAGCTACATTGACATAAAACAGGCAGGGAGCTACCGAGGAAAAAAATGTAATAACAAAATCCTTCTTTCTACCTCATCTTTTCCTCAAGTAGATATACACATGCACACTTCATTTCTCATTACAGTCCCCAAACTTGTTGTAATTTAGCCTCTCTTTTCATCATGCTATTCTCCACCCTGTTGTGTCATGAAGCTATAGTTTTCTGACTGGTGGAAAATGTTAAAAGGACCCCACAGTTACAGGGGGGGGGGGGGACAAGCACATTCACTGCGCGAGCAAGCCACAAGGGAACAGCCCCAATTTCCCAAGTGCTTCACTCTTTATTTTAGTTGTAATCTGTTCTATAGAGCAAAAATATGCCTTCCAGGTTTCATATGACCTGACTGTTGATGGGGAATATCGTCAGCCAGCTGCTCTACGTGTCTGCAATGCAAGTCACACTCATCTGTCCAGGTGAGAGTGAAAAAAAACGCAATTCTGGGCTCAGCCACTTTGGAGTATTGAAATACAGAAGTGATGTGGTAAGGATTTGAAATGGTCCACTGTGCTTTTTCCCCGTACCCCTGTAGCCCTATACACTCAAAAACAGAAGTCTTTAATGCTCATTCCTCCAAATAATTTTCACTGTGTATGGATGGGAAACCAGCAACATGTGAGGCTGATATCAAATGTGACACATTTGAAACTGGTTCATGAACCCTAATCCTTGCTTGATGCCTTTGAAATGTAAGTTCCATTATTATGACTGTTGCTCTTACTGTACATATAGTGGCGGCGGGGGGGGGGGGCTGGGTGAAAAGGATAAATGTGAAGAGATGGTGTAACAAATCTGAAGGACAATTCATGTGCTTTACAAACCAATACTGACCTTGAATTTCATTTCAATTATGAAATGTCAAGCACAGAGCTGTGTGTGCACACACATACATGTGTACAGTGTTCCCTCACTACTTCGCGGTTCGCTTATTGCAGACTTGCTGTTTCGCGGATTTAAAAAATATTAATTTAAAATATATATCATGGTATTTTCACTGTTTTGTGGCATTTTGCCACCACCACTCTCCAAGGTGCTTTCCCTCCTCAGTCCTCCCTCCCTCCAGGCTTGAAAGGCCTTTCCTTCACTTTATTTTAAGTTTATAAAAACTTAATATAGTGTATAACTACTAAAATAATGTATAAATTGTAAAATAAATACAGTATCCCTACATTGCGGTTTTTCACTTATTGCGGGAGGTCCTGGAACCTAACCCCAGCAATAAGTGAGGGAACACAGTCATATCATCACTGATAGATAATGGGAGCCAAACTGGGAAACAAAATGAGAAGATGAGGGGAGAAAACACACAACTCAATGGAAACATGTGAAGGACATTTCTGTAATTGTTGTGACAGGGAAGAGATTAAAATTCAGAGACGCTTCCTTCTCCACTTTTCAAAATGTCAAGAAATACCAGAACAGTTGCTGGACAAAGTGAGCAACATTCCCTTAGGCAGAGTAAGAAAGAAATTGGTGGCATACGAGTGGGCAGGGGAAATGACCTGCATTTTGGGACAAATGATGGAGACATCACCAATAGTTTAACAATATTATACAATAAACTAACAGTATTATGCAATGACCTGCTGCTGTCTTAGAAACCGGAAATCTTCCCAAAAGGATGGACCATATCAGGAGAGAAGCCTTGTTGTTCCTTAGCCAATACAAACAGCAACACTAAACATATGCTGTACTATTGTTGCACTGTAGACCTGAAAGATCCCTCAGTAAACCACTTGAGACTAGCCGTGATTAAATGCTTTATTTAGAACAAATGAAAAGGAGTAAAAAGATGAAAATATAGTCCTTTGATGCCCTTAGCATCTAGTGTTGCAATGAAATAGTCCAACGGGTGAAAAGTTCAAAGAATTAAGTATTAGTCCTGATGCCCCAATGGGCTAGATCCTGGATAGGTCTCTGGCAACACAGGCTTGGCAAAATACTTGAGTACGAGGACTTGAAGGCCCACCGGCCCAGGCTGGAACTTAGAGTGGAACTTGGCGAGGCAAAACTGAACATTGGCACAAGATGCCACACATCTCTGGGTCTTAACTTATATAGCCCCCACAAGGCTTTGATCCTTACGACGCAAGCTGCGTTGCAACTGGTTTTCATGGACAGATCCTCGGCTGGACTTTCTGAAGCCTCCCGCATCAGGATGGTCTGTCAACTCATTAGTGCTAGCACCTGGAAGGAAGGGAGGCAACCCGACTTCACTTTCCCCTCACTTCTTATCGGCCCGGGATGGAGCTAAGCTGCGCCTGTCCTTGAACGTTGGTTGAACTAGAGGCCTCTGCAGAGGCTTGCTTTCTGGCCTGGCTAAAAGCTTGGGTTTAACATGGCTGTGGTCTTGCTTGGAGTCACGCTGGGGCATGACAACTATGGTGTTATTGCTGTTGTCCTTTGCAGTCAAAGAAGCTGGTGGTGAGATCCAATTATCCTTTTTCTACTATCCTTAGACAAGGTAGGCAGTGACACCACTCAGCCTTTGAAGTGAACATATACATTATTTTCACTTGTCAAAGAATGCAGACATTGTGTGTGTGTGTATGTGCCATCAAATAACCTCTCAACATATGGTTTCTTTAGGCAAGGAAAACTCAGATGTAGTTTTGCCAGCTCTTTCCAACAATATATAGCTTGCACTACCTGGCATTTATTGGTGGTCTTCCATCAATAAATATCAGTATGACTCTGCATAGTGTCCAAACTGTGATGGGATCTGGTGCTTTTAGGATATTTAGGTGGTTTGCATTACCATACTTTCTGCTAAATATATGCAGCGGCCATGTCCTTGGCATCACAAACAAAACATTTCTCATTGTATGTCCCCAAGCTGCAGGGTTTCACTTTAAAGGCTTGGCAGTGTAAATCAGTGCTGGTAATAGAACTAGATGGAAGACAGCAGCAGATAATCACCCGTAGCATCTCCATCCCGTCTTACTCATCAGTACTCTGCCTCTGCAATCCAATCAAACTTATTTCTTATAGAAATTTTATAAAATAAAGAAACAAGGAAATATGTAAATAAAACATGTGTTTTTCCGCAGAGGAGAACTCAGGTCATGCAAATGATTTTGTTCTTACAAAACACTATTTGAATTGATCCGAGTCACTTAGGCAGAACCAAATTGAATGAGTGAAGAATTCTAGCAGGTGGGTTACAAAGGCATGGGAAGACACTGCGGCTTTCCCCAGACTCAAACATGAAAGCCAAAAGGATACTCATTTATACAAATCTCCCTGTGCTCAGAAGGACACAGTAGTTTGCAAAGCATGTCAATGCCCTTCATTTCATTGTTAGGCCATTAGTCATTACAAAAATGTAATTTGAAAACAGAAACACCCATTAAAAAGCATGTGTACAAGTCAATTGCATTTGTCTTAATAAATCTCCTTTGTTCATTGACTAATGCCAATTTTTTTAAAGTGGCAATTGTTTTAATTACTTTGAAGTACACTGTGTTTGGACGTACCTTCAAGTTGCCTGGTGGCTTATGGCAACCCCATAAAATTTCATTGGGTTCTCTCAGGCAAGGAATAGTGAGAGGTGGTTTTGCCAGTTCCTTCCTCTGAAACTTAGCCTACTGCACTTGGCATGCATTGCAGTCTCCTATCCAAGTACTAACTAGTGCTGACCCCACTTGGCCTCCAAGATCATTGAAATTTGCTGCCTTTCAGATACACTACTCGATTGCTATAAGACCTCATGTTTTATAATTTCCCATGGCTTGAGGAGCCCAAAAGGGAAAAAAATGTTAAGAATACTTGTAGCAACTGTTTTGACAAGGTTTTGTAAGAATCCTTTCAGTCAGAAAAACTTTGCATACACTGTAGTCCAACTAACCAAGTGTTGTGTCTCACCAGTGTAACAATCCCAGGCTTAGCATTAGGATCAGTTTTGTAATTACTTGGTTGCATCTTTTTGCCAGTATCTGCACATAATTGAAGCTTCTGTACTGGACACAGACCTCTACTTCCCTCTTCCCAAACTAATCCTTTGGGTCGCTATCTCTTAGGGGGTGAGATGAAGATTACCTGAAATGAAGTTGTGATGATGGGACTGACAAAGCAAATGCAAATTCAGCTTCCAGATAATCTAATTTGTATACTGTTTTATTTATATGCCTGCATACTTAATGTGTTGTTGTTGGTGTTTTTGATTTTTCTTTTATTGTAATTTGATTTTTGGGCTCGGCCTCATGTAAGCCGCCCCGAGTCCTCATTGAGGAGATGGTGGTGGCGTATAAAGAACCGGAAATAAATAAATAATAATCTTTATTTATACCCCACCACCATCTCCCCAATGGGAACTCAGAGCGGCTTACATGAGGCTGAGCCCAAAAAACAAATTACAATAAAAGAAAAATCAAAAACACCAACAACAACACAGTAAGAATGCAGGAATATAAATAAAACAGTATACAAATACAATATCTAAAATGCAAATTCAGCTTCCAGATAATCTTATTTTTACTATTTCAATGTCGTTTTTTAAAAAAGAAAAACGATGCACAGGCTTCTAGCAATCATGGGACAGCTCTTTGTTTCCTGCCAATGATTGTATTTGTCAATCATGTCAATGATAGCACAGGTGTTGTTTTTTTAAAAAAAAGTATACAGTGCATATCAATTTGTATAATTTATGCAAATTGATGCAGGGATTTTTTTCTTGGTGCAGACTATACATATATTAGTTTATTTGGTGCAGAATTTAGAGCTATCCCCCTACCTACCTCTATTTGGTACAGTAGACTAACTCTGACTTGTTTAGGGGAGAGCAGGATTTATAGACAGATGAATGCAAGCATGTTCCAGCTCTATAGGTAATGGTTTAAAGCCAAGAATGTTTTACTTTACAGTGACTTCACCTGCTAACCCACTCAGTCTTCCCTTTTTACTCTAAACTTAGCTACAGCAAGCAGTGACACATCACTGTTTTAATGCAAAGTATTAATTGGCTCAGTCTTGAATAGGGAATTATGATGCATTTCTAAAAACCTACTCCTGGTAAGAGCCAGTAGTTCCTTTTTGGAGGTAATGCCATATTTGACACCTACAGTGTCAGAGGGTGACTATGTGCTTTCAAGTCACCTGTATTTTATGAGGAAAGGAATACTCAAAAGTGGCTTCCCAGTTCCTTCCTCTAAAATATATCCTACAACACCTGGTTTTCCTTGGTGGTCTCCCATCCAAGTACTAACCAGAACTGAATCTGCTTTGTTTCTAAAATCAGATGAGATCAGGATCCTATAGGGTATTTAATCCACATTTCACAGATGAAAATGGGACATGTGTGGCCAAGCAAGAATGTAGTCAAATAGCAAATATTATCAATGAGGGAGAACAGAAAGCTAGGATAAACTGCCGCAGTTTGCTTCTCCCTAGGATTACTGGGAAGAGCAACATTCCTCTCCTCCTGAGTTAATTCAACAGAACCTACTTTTTGCACTTTGAACTCAATTTGATTAAATTTAAATAATCTGAGGTCAAAGGAGGAAATGAGACTAAAGGCAGTAACAGAGACATTTTTAAAACAGAGGATTAATTAGGATTATTTTTTAAACATTGGAACAGTCAGTGCTCTGTTGAGGAAAGGAAGTTTCGGAAAACATGTTCTTGTGCGATTTGGGGACCTATTGTGACCCAACCTTTACTTTCTCATGCAGCTTTATCCCAAGCATATAATGCTGAGTATTAGGATTGCTAATCAGGATTATATCATCTCTTGAGAATTCAGAGCAAAGACATGGGAGCTAGGAGATGCGTCCTGATGTTACAAGGGAAGCTCCTGGTGATACCATCAAAGCATTGCACATTAAACATCAGTCACAGTTGCAAAGCAGAAGTTATTCAAATTTTACACCCTCCGATTCTAACAATTGGGGATTATACATAAACCTTTCAAGGCAGCATTATCACTCTGAGACTTCTTTCCTTTGCCTTGAGGTCAATTGATAAGGGACCAAATCTTGAGACCAAGGGCCAGTTGCATAGATCTGGGGCCCTACTACAACATAAATGTTTACTAAATTGGGTATTGTGGTATGTATTATCGCACATGTGATAAGCACAGATAAGGCAGCTACCTGTATTTGTAGACTCTGCTTGTGGACTTGGTTGTGAATACTGTCATCATAAGCAACTGCATTTTGGAATTTATCACTACATAACTGACCAAAGTCTGCAGATTGTGCACTATGTTAAGGCATCCTGTTTGTCTGGGTAGAAAACTCAGCAAAATGCTGTCTGAATACTGATGTGCCCATTTCTCACTAGTGGCCTTGACATTATACAGCATATCTTAATGCCAGAAGGCCCAAGAGGGTTGCCTGACAGGTTCTGGGACTTTAAAACCCTTTTCCTTATTTGCCAAGCTTGTCCCAATAAATCTCTGTATATTTTTAGGTTTCAGCTGGCATCTTGTGAATTTATATCTTTCACACCTGTGCCAACTCAGGAGTAAGAAAGCACAGCAGCCAAATGCTCGCTCAGTACAATGTGAAGCCAAGCAAAACACATACTTAGCCAGTTCTAGGGACTACTGTAAGTGGGATACAGCCAAAAGAGCAGTTTGTCTGGGCATCAAACTGCTGATTAGCTGGATTCCTTATGTGTCTCCTCCCAGGCTCTCAGAAATGTCTCACGTAGCCTGCAGTTATGCATATGGGTGTGTGCACCTGTGTTTATATTATTTTATATGCTCTAAACCAAAATACCTAAACACCAATTAGCTTTATGCAAGTGCATCCATACCATAAATACTCAAGGGAACAATTCTAAAGCCTATGAAGAAATGATGAGTCTCTGTACAGTGGGCCTTCAGGATCCACTTGGATTTGGTTCCAAGACCTTTCAGTGGATACCAAAATCCATAGATGGGGAAATCCGATGCAATGGCACTGTAAAATGGCAAACGAATGCCAGAGCGAGCCTGAGGACATGTGAAATGGTGGGAGGCAAACCAGCCTCTTCATCACACTAGAGAAAAGATCCACTTAAAATCTGGTTTCTGGCTCTTGCAGAATTCTGGGGTTTGTAGTTTAGTAAGGCTGTTAAAGGCTCCTCCCTAAATAAATCCCAGAATTCTGCAGGAGGCAGAAACTGGATTTTAAGCGGATTTATTTCTCTAGTGTGATGAGGTTGCAGAGCATGCCTACACATCAGCGTGTGGCCAAATAAAGGTCTGCTTTTGGGACACACATCCCCCCCCCCCGCCGAATATTTTAAGTTGTGGTTGTTTGAGGGCCATATGCATTCTGTATATATCCCTCCAATTCAAAGGGAATCCAAATGGTTATGCGGCTCCTTCAAGTACCTGAATCTTTGCCATGTAGTGGGCTGCATACCCATTGAAAACTGTGGTAAGGTCTTAGATTGGGGAAAATGTCGCAGTGCTAAATATTTGCTTGTATCAAGGAAGTTGCACACAACACATAGCAAACTACAATCAACCTCTAAAGGCCTTACCTGAATGCTCTGGTTCTCTGCTTCCCTGCTAAATCTCATCTCACTCCACTTGATTTCAGACAACTACTTTATCTTAGTTGCTAGCAGAAAGACAGAAATGAGAGAGAAAATGGTATCTAAATCCCTGGGGATGTAAGGTTGTGTATTGCTTACTTGTAAGGAAAGTGTGTGCATACATGCCACTGTCCCAATTTGGCAAGTACAGTCCTCTGCTGCCCTGCTCTTTCAGCTGCTGTTATAATGTTCCAGTTGCTCACATTTCCTCCCACCCTTAAATATGTCAACAGCTACACTACAACTTCACCTGGACATATGTCACTTGAAGAGCATGATGCATGGTGTTAAGATTTTCTTCTGAATGCTCTTCTGTAAGCTGTTTTCTGGAATACAGCTGCTGTTTTTCCATCTCCTATAGCCAAGGCTTATCCTGGCTATTAAACAAGGGTCGTCAACCTGATGATTTTCCAATTTTTGGGGCAACCAATGGCCACTCAACCAGCATGCCTGATGGTGAGAAAATAGGAAGTGATGGTCCCACTGTTCATCCTTGCTATAATTTTATGCAGTGATAGAACTGGTTGCCTCTTTGAACTATAACAATCCAAGCAATGTTTAAAATAGAGTTTTGTAGAAAATATAAAATACATTATTTCAGAATCTCAGTCCAGGTTCCAACAAGGGTATACGGTACTTGCTGAGTTGTAAGTCAACATATATGTAAAAGGCATTGATTCAATGGGCCTATTCCATTTGTAACCAGTAATTAGATTTAGGTTTGAAACAACACTATTTTGACAAAATGTCCAATAGTTAATCAGCAATGACTGATTGTCTTTGAAACGTTTTTATGCAGAATACTTTCCATGCCATGTCCTCAGTTTCTGACAGGCTCATACAGTAATCATGGACACATTCATGGATTAAAAGCTGATGTTTCTGCAGTTATAATAGATTTTTTTGGTGCAACAGTCTGAAGCAGCTTAGTGAAATCAATGTACAGTCACGGCATCTCCATCTGTGATCCATCATAATAAAATTATCTTCAAAATTTGAAATAGTATGGCAGTATAACTACGACTCTGTGAAAGATGCAGGGAATTTGGTATGGAGAAGATGACACTTCCATTTATTTATATTATTTATCTGATTTAAAAATAAAGGGCATATGTTATCAACTACTTTGAGCTGAGCTTTTTGTAAGATGAAGTGAGAATTGTAAAGGACTTTGTCTCAGTAGTGACAGCAAAATTGATAATGCATGTATAATATCTTGAGACTACTACTTTTAAGTGATGGATTAGATAGAAGGGTGGCAGGGCAAGCTGGATGGTGAAGAGAATTAACACATTTGGAATGTGGTGCTGGAGAAGAATTCTATGGATAGTGTGAGCTGCAAAAAAAACAGCAGAACAAATGGGTCCTAGAGGAAATCAATCCTGAACTCTCCCTAGGAGCCAAGGTGTCTACCCTGAGATGTTGACTCCTTTCTTTGGTGAATACCTTTTCAAAAGAATTGAGCTGAGATGTGCCCTATTCAAATCTCTACTAAACCAGAAACATGTGAAAACAAATGGCTATTCTTCCAGCCTCCACTCCTTCTCTAGTAATATGTAGATCAATTAGACTGACTTAGCTTGCAGAATGGTTGTGAGGATCTCTGAAACAATGTACACAAAGTACCTGAAATGCTTGGGATGTGATGTATAAATGCTATGTTATATGAAGGGGGCAAGGTTGGATCATGAGAAATACATTCGGTCTCTGGCAAGATTCCAAAATCTAATCTTCCTAACTTGGATAACTTTATTTACTTGATAGAGGTGTGAAAGATTATGAGTCCACGATTCTGTCTGAAGGAGGAAATAGAAATACAGTTCAGTAGGGCTCAAGTATTTCCAGAAAAGGTAACAGACTTCTTGGAACAATAAGAGTTTTGAGTCACTCTAACAACTACTATGGCAGGCTACACAGAGAAGCTGTTGAAATCCACAAGCATGTGAACAATTCCAACAGAAAGAAAAAAAACCCATGAAAATGAACAAAATCTGGCTACCAGTATAAAAACCTGTAAAATTATAAAATTAAATAAAGAAAAAACCGTCAAATACAGGGGAACTCCAGACAAGAAACAAACAGGAACTCTCAATAAAGGATTCTCCCCCAGGCAGTAACAAGCCACACCTAAAAACTGTCAGGCCATCAAATGCTAATCAAGGTGGCCAATTGAAACATTCACACCTACTTTTAACAGACAAGAGTTCTTTAAAATAATAATAACAATAATAACTTTATTTATATGCTGCTCTATCTCCCCGGGGGGACTCAGGGCGGTTTCTAAGTAACAACACCAGAACATACAGAGTCGCAACATAAGCAAAAATAACAGTAACAACAACATAAGCATAGAACTACCCAATAACACAGATATATTAAAAGAAATCCTGCCTGTTCTTCATGTCTATTTGTTAGGGCATGGGAATGAATGGGTCAGGACAATTAAAAAAGGCCAGGCCAAGTTTCCAACAGACCTCACAACCTCTGAGGATGCCTGCCATAGATGCAAGTGAAATGCCAGGAAAGAATGCTTCTGGAACATAGCCATACAGCCAGGAAGACTCACAGCAACCCAGTGATTCCAACCATGAAAGCCTTCGACAACACCGTGCATACACCACTTTCACTGCCATGATGACTCAGTGCTATGGAATGGAGTCTGTAGTTTGGTGAGAAGTTTAAAGACCTCTTAAAACTACAACTTCCTCAACATTGGACTATGTGGCAGTTAAGGTGGTGTAAATGGGGTTGCCTTGAAAAGCGTGAGTTCGCAGGCCTTTCCGAGACAAAACTATGGAGCTGAAGCCCTTTCAAACTGCCCTTGAATAATCCATACATATATTTGACCCGACCTGTTTTCAAGAGGCGCGCTTTTAGAGAGGGCTCGCGCCAAGAACGACACCACCAGTATTTCAAAAACCCTTCTAAAATCAGGACAGTACATTAAGAACAACACTCAAACAACAGGGGAATTTCAGATAGGAAAGAATCAACCAGGGTCAGCTAAAACCTCCCAACAAAGGATTTCCTCAGGTAGGAAGCAGCCAGGATATGAAGCTACAAGGCCATTAAAGGCTAATCGAGGTGACAATTGCAAAATTCACACTTACCTCAAGAAGACAAGAGTTGTTTCTCTCACTCTGGACCCCATTTTTCTAGTTTCTAACAGACCTTACAACCTTACAATAGATGTGGGCAAAACATCAGGAGAGAATGCTTCTAGAACATGGCCACACAGCCCGAAAAGCCTACAACAACCCAATGATTCCGGCCATGAAAGCCTTCAACAACACAGAGTCTTGAGTGCCAAGGAGCATCAAATTGTGCTTTTCAGCATGAGACCAAGCAGAGAGAACACATTAAGTGGCCTTAATGCATGTTACTGCTGGATCAGCTCCATGCATCAGGTAATGGTCACAGAGCTAATCTGGCTTCTCAATGGATTAAAAGGCATGTCAAGATGCACCCTTAATTTGTTTTCAGCCTCCAAAAAAGGTAAAGGTTCTTCTTTGGGGTTTTAATTGGCTGAGTTTTACTTACACAGAACCTACACGTTTTTTCAGCGGTAAAGCAATGGAGTCACTCTGGGTAAGGAAAGGGAGCTTAAGTTTACTGGTTTTTCCATTTAGCTATTTTTCCAGCTTTGTTGCGAGAGAGAGAGAGAGAGAGAGCATGAAAGCTTAAGCCATAGTAAGACGTGTTTTATATGAGCTCAACATATAATAAAGGCTCTAACCCCTCTGCCCTCCCTTCCTGAAACATGTGTGGATGAGGCCGCAGATGACAGGTGCTCTTTTCCCTTGGCTGGTAGGTTGTGTTTGCCAGAGGGATAATTAGAACAAGCTTATTTGTGTTCCTTCTGCCATGGGGACACAGAGGGCAGGTGGCTTCTACTGTACTATTAACTATTTAATTGGACACACTAGTCTTTCACTCCTGTACCTTTTTACTGCCACCAGGGAGACCAATTAGCTTCACCCCTGCCAATGCCTCTTTTCCATTTATAGAATCACAGAAACATAGAGTTGGAAGGGACCACAAGGGCCATCTAGACCACCCCCCTACCATGCACCACCTGGCACTCTTATCCAGGCACTCCTTCCTCACAGGACAAAGGAATAGTAAGTCACCCTGTATCTCACTTCATGTTTCTTACTTGCTCCATTGTAACTAGTAGGCATGAGAAAAAAGGTATGAACATTGAAAGAAATCGGAAGGGATTAATATGTATGGGACTTTCAAGTTTATACGCATCGCTGCCGCAATCCCGGAAGTGGACTTTCTTTTCCGCACTCCCTGGGCCCAAATTTTCGTTAGATTTGTAAATATTTCGGAAGGCTCCCTATTATCCCCTCCAAAATAGCTTCCCAGACATTACTCACAGTCAGATGGGGCCTTTCCATGCTCGAGGCCTACTTTAACTGAAAGGCCTTTCCTCCAGGAAGTGAAAAAGGAGCCGGGAAGAAGCCTAGATAGGAGGGCAGGCGAGAAGGATATGAGGAAGGCTGAAACAATGGCAGAAGGGGTTGAAAACAGCCCGGAGAGGAGCAGGAAAAGTGCAGAATCAAGGAAAAGCCATAGAGTTCAAACCTCCTAGAGAGCTATGGGAAACTGAATTGGGGGGGGGGGAAGCTGCAGTGAGAAGAGCTCTGGAGAAGGTAGGCAACTATTTTATCATTAATAATAAATATATTAAGAAGGGCCCTAATATTTATATTAATAATATTTACTCCTAATTTCCTGGAAGAAGGGCCCTGGGCATTTAATTCTAATAATAATAATAAATATATTAATAATATTTACTCCTTCTAATTTCCTGGAAGAAGGGCCCTGGGCATTTAATTCTAATAATAATAATAATATATTAATAATATTTACTCCTTCTAATTTCCTGGAAGAAGGGCCCTGGGCATTTAATTCTAATAATAATAATAATATATTAATAATATGTACTCCTTCTAATTTCCTGGAAGGAGGGCCCTGGGCATTTAATTCTAATAATAATAATATATTAATAATATTTACTGCTAATTTCCTGGAAGAAGGGCCCTGGGCATTTAATTCTAATAATAATAATAATAATATATTAATAATATTTACTCCTTCTAATTTCCTGGAAGAAGGGCCCTGGGCATTTAATTCTAATAAATGCTCTGGAGAAGCAAGCCTTGACCAGAGGTGGGCAACTATTTTATTTAATAATAATAATAGTATATTAGTGCATGATATGTCCCTGCAAAGAAACCCTGGCTTTTTATAATAATAATAATAATAATAATAATATTAATGCATTATATCTCCCTGCAAGGAAACCAAGGGAAATGTTGCCCCTTGATTTGCCTGTGCTTAAAACAGTGTCAGTCCTGTTTCCCTGCTTTGCCTACTTTAGAACTAATTAAGAATTTCGTTACTAATTACGTTACATTTTAGAACTTTTTGGAAATTTTTTTGTAAGTCTTTCTATTACTAATCAACCCCCCACCCCACCCCAATTTGATTTTAGAATCACGATTTTTGGGTTCTAAACCATGCCTGGTAACTAGTCCATCTTCCTCACATTCTTCTCTCTACCTCATCCAAATAATCTTCTGTACTGTTAAGATAAACAACTCTATGCCTACAATGCTTATGTATGTGCCTCTGAGCCAGATCAGTTTTTTCCCATAATAAACATACTTTGGCCATACTGGAGATCTCTGTATTTAGTTTCTTCTGCCACATTTTAGTGGAAAATGGATTCCCCTTTTCTGCTGTTTTGGGGAGTCCGTTTGGCATAGTGGCTTGAGCATACAACCCTGAAGACCCATATTTGGATCCACACTCAGCCGCAGAAACCTACTGGGTTACTTTGTGCAGGTCACACTCAGGCATGTAGCCAGGGGGGGGGCTAAGGGGGCTTCAGCCCCCCCGAAATTCTCAGGGTGGTCCGCGAGAAGGCCTTACTGGTACATTATTTAAACTGTTATGTTTATTCATATCATGATCTGATCACCATGCTCATTATATTGCCTCTCTACAAATCGATGGTGAGGCCACATTTGGAGTACTGTGTACAATTCTGGTCTCCGCACCTTAAGAAGGATATAACGGAACTGGAAAAGGTACAAAGAAGGGCAACAAGAATGATCCAAGGGATGGAGCGGCTCCCTTACGAAACCAGGTTGCAACGCCTTGGTCTTTTCAGCCTTGAAAGACGGCGTTTAAGAGGTGACTTGATCGAAGTGTATAAAATCATGCATGGGATAGAAAAGGTGAATAAAGAAAAACTATTTTCTTTGTCACAAAACACTAGGACTAGAGGGCACTCCCTAAAGCTCCAAGGTAGGAAAGTTAGGACTAATAAAGGGAAATATTTCTTCACCCAGAGGGTCATTGGGTTATGGAACTCACTTCCAGAGGAGGTTGTGACAGCTGTCAGCCTGGACAGCTTCAAGGCAGGATTAGACAGATTCATGGATACCAAGGGAATCAGTAGTTACTGAAAAGGACATCCAAGTGCCACCTCGGAGTTGGTTGAGGTAGGCAGGATTTCCCTGGGTACTGGTTGTGGGGGGTCGGGAGCAGGTCAGGGTTTTGCCCTCCCTTCTGCTCGAGATCCCCGTGTACAACTGGTGGGCCACTGTGTGATACAGAATGCTGGACTAGATGGGCTGAGGTCCGATTCAGCATGGCTCTTCTTATGTTCTTATGTTCTTATTATATCCCACCTTCATGGGGTTATTGGGATAACAATACAAAAGATTTCCTAGGGTAAACCCTCTTCCACCCAGTCTCAGCCCCCCCATTAAAAAAAACTTTCAATCAATTGAACTCCATGAAATGGATGTTCTTGGTCCATGAGTTTTAACTTCTTTCTGTGGGCTGAGTGAAGGAAACTCCAGTTCTCACCTACTGGAGTAGATAGTTGAACTATTTGGGGAGAGGAAAATAGGAAGTCTAGAGGTTTATATAACAAAACAAACCACTACCTCATCAATCGGAGAATGTGAAGAGGCAGAAGAGGAGGCAGAACAGCTCCCTTTACTCCACAGCCTTATGATGATTTATTTACTGTATTTTCCAGCATATAAGACGACCCCCAACTTTTCCTGTTAAAATATAGAGTTTGGTATATTCTCGCCGTATAAGACTACCCCTCTTCCAACGCACACCAAATAAAAATTTAAAAAGCATAAGATTTGATTTCAATATGGTAATTTACTGTACCTCCTTCTCTGCCTCTCAGATCTTGCACCTGCGCACCTGCACCGCTTCACTGCAGTCTTCAGGAGCGAGATCTGAGAGGCAGAGGAGGAGGTACAGTAAGAGGATACAAGGGCTGCCAGACAGGTAAAAGAGGTGTGTTTTTCTGGGCCCAGAGCCACTTATCTCTTTTTTCCATACCCTGGGTGCCCTGGATGCCTGCAGCTTGCTTCACCCTTCACTTACACCTTCCCGGTGAGGCATCCCTTCACCTCACCATCAGGACCGCATTAAGTCCATGAATCCTGATGAATGGATTTTCTTCTACTGTACTTGTACAGCGTCACCCTTAATGCTTTCATACAATCACTGCATATGGCAGGGACGCAGCCACTGCCATTTTTGAGCTCCCACCACCATATGCGGCAACCACAGATTCTCCAATTCAGATTGGAAGTTTCAGCACCCGCTCTATAAGATGACTCCCAGCATATAAGATGACTCCTGGTGTATAAGTCAACTCCCGCGTATAAGACAACCCCTGACTTTTGAGAAGATTTTCTTGGGTTTAAAAGTAGTCTTATACACCAGAAAATATGGTACACGAGAAGGATGTAGGCCTTGACAAACAGCATCACTGTTAGATTATCTTGATTTCTACAAAGGGATTGTCATGATGCCTTTTGTGTAGTAGGCTGAATCTTGCTTGCTTGGAAAAAATGTTCTACTTCTAGCTATTAAACTTTGAATTTTTTTAAAAATAAACTTTCAATGACAATTTTACATGCAGCACAAATGAAGAAAAAGCCAAGTTAGTTGTGACCCTTCCAAATTACCTAGAAATCTGTAACAATTATAGTGGCTTGTACTTGGACAGATCCAAATAAAGTCATGACTCTACCACAAATTTGTTTTGTGGCAGTGGGTATTGCAATATTCTTCCGTTCCATTTCTAGAGAAATATACTATAGTAACCAACCTCATAGAGTTGTTGCAAAGACAAACAAGGAACACCTTTCAAAGCATTTGCTAAATACACCAAAGAACACCAGTCATTCTTAGAGCTCTCTAGTATAGTTGTTTGAAGACTGTACCTCAGAGTGTACCTTGAGCTCTAAGAGCTGGCTGTATTTTTTTTTAAGGACATAATTTTCTGCTTCTTGGTTCTCTTGCTCTGTGGATGTTCACATAGAGATTTCTTTGTTTCTTGGCCAACCCTGCGAAGACCAGCCCACTCAGATTTCATTGGCAACTTTCTAATGAGCATTCTTTCCCATACCCAAAGATTAAATATTAGGAAGGAATTAATGGTCCTGTTCTTCAATACTACAGTCAAGTGTCTCAAGAGCCATATGTATTTGTATGAGATAGCAGAACTCATTACTACATAAAGATAGAGCTCAGTTTCAATTTAGCAGCAACTAAAGAGAGCATATAGCCAGATATAAAGGTAGTCCATTGCAGATCTATTACACTACGTAACACAATTTGGAAAAAAAATGTTCCTGGTTTGAACATATTATTTCCTGTTTAACTGTGCAGTACTTACTTTAAAAGTCATTGTTATACTCCAGAAACTTCATTTTCGTGGCTGCCACAAACTATGTTGAATTGGTTGAGACTCGATGAAACGTTCACTGAAAAGCTATAGCAAATTGTGCTGCAGGATTTCCTACAGAAACAACGTTTTGCAGATTAATAAACCTTTTTTGATGTTTTTATGACATACCCAATTAAGAAATTATATTTATAACCCAGGAACCAAAATTGTGTTACATAGTGTTATAAATACACAGCTCGCTTGATTGTAGTGCAGACAAGATAATAATAATAAACTTTATTTATATCCCACCACCATCTCTCCCAACGGGGACTTGGGGCAGCTCACATGAGGCCAAGCCCAAACAACAAATTACAATAAAATGAAATTCAATAAAACAACAACCGAAACACAAACAATATCACAGTAAAATACAAAACATATGAATACAATAAGCAATATACACAAAACATAAGTAAGCAATAAACAAACATAATGACAGTGAGCAGGTCGCATGTACAATAAAATGATTTAAAAATTCAGGGTGAGATAAAATGAGCAGATTATTTGCAAGGGAAACTCATAGAGAAACACGGTAGTAGATATACCTTCATACAAGGGGGGCGGGTACTCCTAGGACAGACACGTTGAGGGGAGCAATAGCTTATGATTGTATGGCTACTCTCCAAAAGCGCAGCAGCAAAGCCAGGTCTTGAGATTCTTTTTAAAGGTTTCTAAGGTAGGGGGGGCTTTCCTAATCTCTCGGGCAATGATTTCCAGAGTTGGGGAGCCACAGAGGAGAAGGCTCTCTCCCTTTTACCCACAAGGCGAGCTTGAGAAACTGGCAGGGCAAAAGGAGGGCCTCCCCCGAAGATCAAAGTGTTCAGGCTGGTTTATGGAGAGAGATACGGTCACAAAGGTAGGCAAGTCCCAAAGCGTTTAGGGCTTTATAGGTAAGAACCTGTACCTTGAATTGGGACCGGAAGATGAACGGCAGCCAATGAAGCTCCTTAAACAGGGGAGTTGACCACTCTCTGTAAGTCGCCGCAGTTATTAATCTGGCTGCCAAGCGTAGGACGAGTTGTAATTGCCAGGCCGTCTTCAAGGGTAGGCCCACGTAGAGTGCACTGCAGTAGTCCAGTCTAGAGGTAACTAAGGCATGGACCACCATGGTCAAGTTAGACTTCACGAGGTATGGTCGCAGTTGCCGCACGAGTTTTAATTGTGCGAAGGCTCTCCCGGCCACCACCGACATCTGTGAATCAAGCGTCAACGCTGAGTCCAGGAGGACCCCCAAACTGCGGACCTGTGACTTCAGGGGGAGTGCAAACCCATCCAGCACAGTTTGTCACCCAATACCCAAGATCTTCCTTTCCAGAGGAGAGAAAATAAAATAAACATAAAGTCATAGAGTTGGAAGAGAGTGCATGGGCCATCTAGTCCAACCGCCTGCCATGCAGGAAAAGCACATTTAAAGTACCCCTGACAGATGGCCATCCAGCCTCTGTTGAAAAGCCTCCAAGGAAGGAGCTTCCAACCACACTCAAAGAGTCTGTTAATCAGCTCTTATGATCAGGAAGTTCTTCCTAATGCTAAGGTGGAATCTCCTTTCCTGTAATTTGAACCCATTGTTCTAAGTCCTACTCTCCGGGGTGACAAAAACCAAACTGGCTCTTTCTTCCTTATGGCATCCTTTCAAATATTTAAACATGGCTATCATTTCTCCTCTCAACCTTACCTTCTGCAGGCTAAACATACCATGAAGAAATCATGGTGATCACTCCGCAGGACTCTTTGCCATCTTGCCAGCTGTAGCTGATCATAGAAAAAATATCAGTCAGCATCTCACAAGTGATTTAAAATGCTCTAAGAATGACCAGGACCGAATCTCATTTACTTAGTTATGATACTGAACTGCTAGCATTTTAAGGTGGACCTCAATCAAAACAGTAACTCAAGCAATTGTATTGTCTATTTTATTTTATTTTAAATTAAATAAACCCATGCATCTCAGGAGTTTTCATGGGAAATGTCAGATTTAATATCCATCATGAGAGCTACATTGGCCACAAGAGGCTGGCTTCCGCTGACTGACAGGGCTCTTCATATAGTGGTTCATAGCATTTTGAGGCAGAAGTTCAACCAAAAGATAGAATATTGATGCTGAAAAAGGATGCTACCACCTGAAATATCCGTATTATTTTATAAAGCACTAGGGTTTCCCTAGAAGCTTGTCATCATCCAAGCATTGACTTGGATTACCCCTATTCAGCTTATGAAAGATGACAAAATCACAGCCCAGGTAATAAAGCTGTAGATGCAAAACAGTGTCTGGTAAATTGAAATGGAAATCATGCTAAAAATCATGATTTCTTGTGGGCAATTCCATAAATTGAGCAATGCCTGCTTGCTCCTGCCCAGTAATTGCTGGACTTAAAAAAAAACATCAGGCAGAACACGGTTTCCCAAGACAACTTTTTCCTCACATCAAGTTTTTAGAAACATTAAAGATGCCTTGTATAATACGAAGGTCAGGACTTGTAGGATAAATACAGAGGCAGTTTGAGCCGAATCCCGCTGGTACGTTATGCCATTGTAATTGCAACACCAACAGGATCACAACCTTTATTTGTAAGTCAGGGCAGAGCAAATGCCAAAGCTCATAGTAAGGAAATGCAAACAAAGTGTATGCAAAGTATATCAGCATATACCCTGTATTTACTCGAGTCTAATGCATCTGATGCACATTTCCATTTTCAAAACTCTGAAACCAAAAAAAGGGAACATTTGCTGGCAAATGTAATGTGTAGCGGGGGGAACATGTGCCATCTTTGTCATTTGGCCAAAAAAGGTGTGTATGACAATTGCTGCATGTTTAGAATTCCTCCTTTGAAACACAAAAGTGTTCAAACCCCAAAGCTTCCAGCAATGGAAAGCAAAAACCTTGGGATGCATTTATGCTGTAGAATGAATCCACTTTCATTGCCTTGGTTCAATACTTCAGTTTGACAAAGTCTTGGGCCTTCTCTGTTAAAGAAGGCTGATGCCTCACCAAACTAGAAATCCCAGGGTCCCATAGCATTGAGATATGGCCACGAAATGAGAAATGAGGTCCCTCAAAGAGGAGCTCCTGAAGCACCTCCTCTTTGTCTTTGTGTCAGCAATCAGATGACCATATGATGCAAATCGAATGTGCGCCCCCATTTTTGGCAAAGTAATTCAGCCCAAAAAGGTGAGCATTAGATTTGAGTAAATAGGATATTACAAGATTGTTCAAAATCCTGCAGAGTAGATGATAAATTAATGCAATTAGATGTGTTTTACATTAAAATAACTTTTTTGCCCTTAAGGGATGGGACTACAGTAGAGAAATGTGAAGGACCCCAAGTTCAATTTCTATACCTCCAACTATAAATGGGTAAAGACCTGTTCCAAAGCTAATGGATAATCTTCATATAGTTCTGAGCCATGTGGATCAATGGTCTGACTTAATACAAGGTAGTTTTTGAATGTGTTTAAAAGCAAGTTTGCTTTGCGTAAGTTCTTACATAGGCCAATGTATCCATTAAATCTGCAATGCATAATTGCCATAAAGGACACCATGACAGTGAATTATAACTTAATTCTAAAGTCATACTTAAAAAAAAACTTCTGCTCCCATATTAACAGCAACTTAAGCTACAGTTTAATGAACTCTTTTAGCATCCTAGATAGCTTAACAGATGAAGTGTAGAATAAACTGAATAATCCCTAAACTGGCATTTCTGCTTTCTTTCTAAATATCCCAGGACACACATTCAACAGCCTTAATCTCAGGATCATGATCCCTCACTCCAATCAAATGGAGATATATTACTCACTCCTCAAACAAAGAATTTATTTAAAAAAATAGTCTAGTAACTGAGCTGTCTTCTTGGGAGAAAATTTCGTTGCATTTAATTAATTGCTTACTCCTATATATAGAGGGGGGGGGGGAGGAATTTCAGCTTGAGGTACATGGAATTCAGCCAACATGCTTATAGATTTACAAGATACAAGATCCATGCTCCATTCAACTTACTGCATGTATCTGACTACATGGGAGAGGTCCCAGGAACAAAATGTATTAGAGATAGATCAGGTACTTTTCTATCAATATGTTTTGCCTGGTGTTTCTCCATTTCCTCTTCTCAGTCCAGAATGTGTCACAACTTGTGATTTGATATAACCATTTTGGGACTGAGCTTAATTACAGATTTCATGGCTACAATATGATTCCTATTTTAGTTCCCTCCCCATTTACCTTTGGCCCCCACATTTTATATCCTATAGCCCAGTGTTTTTCAACCTTTTTTGAGCCGCAGCACATTTTTTACATTTACAAAATCCTGGGGCACACCACCAACCAAAATGACACTCTAACACAGAAATACATATAGTTAATATGTTTTTAAATGTATGTATACACTCAGTGTGAAACCTGGACCTGTTTCGATGAACACAACATAGATATCCTGGCAGGAATGGCAGAAAGACACAAACTTCCAACTCAGAACTCCAATAACCAAGAGAAAATACTATATTGACCTTGGGTTTTAGAGTTGTAGTTCACCTATATCCAGAGAGCACTGTGGACTCAAACAATGTTGGATCAGGACCAAGCTTGGCATGAATACTCAATATGCCCAAATGTGAACACAGGTGGAGTTTGTGGAAAATAGACCTTGACGTTTGGGAGTTACAGTTTCTGGGATTTATAGTAAACACACAATCAAAGAGCATCCTGAACTCTTGCAACAATGGAATTGAACCAAACTTGGCATATTGAACTCTCATTACCAACAGAAAGTACTGAAAGGGTTTGCTTGGGAATTGACCTTGAAGTTGTAGTTCACCTACACCCAGAGAGCACTGTGGACTCAAACAATGTTATGTTATGTTGTTGTTTGTTTTCTATCCAGAATCACAATGTTGGAAGGAGGCTCACCACTTTGAGATCCCTAAAACAGGCATGGGAAAACTTCAGCCCTCTGCGTGCTTTGGACTTCAACTCCCACCATTCCTAACAGCCTGAGGCCCTTTCCTGCTTAAGTGACTGAGGGGGAAAAGGAAAAGGGCCTGAGGCTGCTAGGAATGGTGGGAGTTGGAGTCCAAAACACCTGGAAGGTCCAAGTTTGCCCATTCCAACTTTCGACAGAGACCTCTTCCTCCACCTTCCCCTTCGCGCCCTTTCTTCCCCCTCCTGCAGAACACTTTTTCTTCTACACTGCCGTTTCTGCCGCCATTTTGATCCGAGGGGGCAGCGTGAGCGTGTTCAGGAGGGGAGGGGGGAGGGAGGAAGACGTGACCCGTGCGGGCACTACTACGCAGACTCGGCCCAACGCAAAGTGAGCAGAGCGAAGCTGGGAAGAAGGGAGCCCGAGTGGAGAAGAAAAAGTGTTCGGCAGGAGGGGGAAGAAAGGGTATTGGAGGTTCCAATTTCCCACGGCACACCTGATGATCGCTCACGGCATACTAGTGTGCCACGGCACACTGGTTGGGAAACACTGCTATAGCCCACAGATGGAAATCATGAGGCCCTCTTGATGCTGTTGGACAGCAATATCCAGCATTCCTAACCATTTGTTTTTCTGGTTAAAGGTATGGGAGTTATAGTTTAACGTCTCGAGGGGCATTTGCTTTCTACCCCTAGTCTAAATACTCTTGCCTGTACTCCTTTCAAAATAAATTAGTATGATATTACTAAACCAAATAATTTTAATGATTGGTGTACTTCTCATTCTTGAATTGGGAATAGGATTTAGAACTTGAAAGTCAGTTGCCCGTTACCCAATGTAGATGAGAAACCAGATTGCCTGGATAGTGAAATATCCCCAAGCTCTGATGTAATGTAGCACAAGGAAATTCTTTTGTGATTCTGTTATATACATATTGCCAAAACCTTCAGTTTATTCATTCACTTAAATCACATTCATTTAATTTTTCATTAATTTAATTTGATTTGATTTTCTGATTCCTATCCCTAGTCTAATGAAAAGTTCTAGAATACTTGCCCAATTTAACACTAGTGTTGTTTTTTCTCTTTGTTTCTGCCCAGCTACTCAAAGCTGATAATAATGATGATCACAAGCCCAAAAGTAGTTTCAAGTATATTTTACAGACAAAAGTAACAGTTTGAAAAAGCAAGACCGTATTGCATCATTAAACACTGAAAAAACTTTGAAAGGAATCAGATGATCAGTATTTAACCCAGGAAAGATGTGAATTACAATTTTCCAAAATCAAAGCCTCAAGTCAATGAGTAACAGTAACTCTGTCGTATATTTACTAAAGCTAGTTATATCAGCTTCATAAATTTAATACCAGAAATAGTTTTATTTTCGCTAAATAAGCTTTCACTATATAGATGATATATATTCATTATATATAAACTCACTATAACACAGCTAGCAATGTATTCTCAGAATGAAGGGGATAAGGAGAAACATGAAGCAAAAGATATATATTTGGCATTATCTGGATGATATAAGGTACAGTTTTATAGTTAAGATTCTTCACTACTCCTTTCTTCATCAGAAATGACATTTAAAAAAATAATGACATTAGCAAACAGCAATAATCAATAAATTAGATTATTGTCTTCTCAGTTCTCAGACCTCAAAAACAAATGTTGCCAAGAAATAAACAACATTCCTGAATCTTCAATCTATCTAATACAAAGATGATTATCAAAGGGTTGCTGTGAGTTTTTTGGGCTGTATGGCCATGTTCCAGCAGCATTCCCTCCTAATGTTGTGCCTGCATCTGAGGTTCTCTAAAGATGCCAGCCACAGATGCAGGTAAAATGTTAGGAGAGAAAGTTGCTGGAACATGGCCATACAGCCCAAAAAACTCACAGCAACCCAGTGATTCCAGCCATGAAAGCCTTCAACAATACATTATCATTGAAGTATAGAAGTCATGCAATCACCCAGTTATAGTTAGACTGCAACTCCCAGCATCCCTTGCCACCACAGCAAATAGTGAAGAGCATTGTAGTACAACGTCTGGAAGCTTCTCATTATTTTTTCCTGATTTCAGGAATAAGTTCTCCCTTTATAAAACAAGACTATAGCCAGTACATAGTAAGATCAAATATAAAACACCTGATTTCCAGTTATCATTCACTGCCATAAAGTTCAACGTCCAAAACAATCACAAAGCCTTCTTTTATAACATAAAATTTATAGCTTTTGACACAGCTCCACCCTTTTTAATCCACTCAGAGTACGTCTTGCTAGCAACAAAGATGCCAAATATATAAGTAATTAAACATATGTGCACTAGATACACAGATATGAGTAACACTCTGTTTTGGTTTATTTCCAAACTTCACCTGACTGCAAAGTTTCAAGTAAT
Source organism: Anolis apletophallus (assembly GCA_030556195.1). Taxonomy (NCBI): domain Eukaryota; kingdom Metazoa; phylum Chordata; class Lepidosauria; order Squamata; family Anolidae; genus Anolis; species Anolis apletophallus. Next base: position 103,742,091 of record JARBWK010000002.1, on the reverse strand, counting down.
ACCTCTCCCTTTGTGCTTAACCTGAGAGAGGTGATATGTTGTCACACCTCAGAGAAAGGTGATGACAAGTCATCTGTACACAAATCTTGCCAAAAATCCCTCATCATATGTAGGAATCAGTTTGAAATGATTGATTAACCCTATTAGTGGAGGGTGTGCTTTTCTTAGCTATGTGTTTCTGTTCACATACATGCATTCATGCAGTTCCTTATTTACTCTGGAGAAGCACAGGAACAAAGACCTGCTTGAAGTCTGTTTTGGTACCTGCTTAAACCTTCTACCAAATTCCTTCAGCCTTGAATATCTGAAGCCAAAATACTATAAGCTGTCACAATAGAAGATGTTTAATACTGAAGTCACTTAATTTCCAGGCAAACTAGTAGTAATACTGTAAACTACTTATTGGGCTACAGAAAACTATTATGTACATGCAAATGTATAGAAAATTGTTGTTTTTAAATGCCATCAAGTAAACTTAGACTTGTGGAGACTTTATGAATGAGTGACTTTCAAGTCACCTTATTTTTATCCAACAGCTATGCTCGTGTCTTGCAAACTCAGGGCTAACTGTGGGTTCTTTGATTAAGACTATCCAACTGGGATGCGGTTTTCTAGGGAACCCTATCTTTTCATGATATGGCCAAAGTACAACAGTCTCAGGTTCACCTTCTTGGTTTCTATGGAATATTTGATTTTCTCTAAAATCCACTTATTTGTCTTTTTGGCAGTCCACAGTATCCACAGCTCTCTTCAACACATTTCAAAGAAGTGTATTCTTTTTTTGTCTGCTTTTGCTACTGTTCATCTTTCACAACCATACATAAAAAAGAAAATACAATGACATGCTAATCCTAACTTCAGCATTTAAAGATGTGAATTTACGCTTCAGGATCTTGTCTAGTTTGTTCATAATTGTCCTTCCAAATTCTACTTTTCATTTGATTTACTAATGGCACTCTCATTTCTCATTAACGACAGAGCCAATGTATGGAAAATCTTGAACAATTTCAGTACTTCATTGTTTACTTTAAAGTTATGTAACCCATCTATGGTCATTATTTGGTTTTCTTCATGTTCATCTGTAAACCTGTCTTGCACTTTCTTCCTTCATAAATATATTCATGCAGTGGACTTTGCTGGGAGCTAAGGTGATAAGACTCTCCAATAACAAGATGCAGACCTCTTGAATATAGTTGTATTAACAAAAGGCTTATGTGTGTGTACAGACTGTTATTGCAATAGGTCTCTTTTTCTAGAAATTGAAAGATGGCTTCTTGACTATTTTAATCAACAACTTCCAGTTTCAGACACAACACAGAGAAATCTATAGAATATTTTAAAATGAAAAGCAAAAGATGCACAATCACAAAAACGATGTAGCTTTTGGACAGCTGTACAAGATTCCTGTAGGTTGTTTTTCTAGTAAAAACATCAATTCCTTCAAGAAAAATATCATTACTATATTGAATCTTGCTCAGAAAGAGATAGCAAGTATTATGGCTCAAATGTCTCTTTGTCCTGTGCAGGGATTTTCTACTAAAGTACAGCAGTATGAAAACTGTTGACTGAGGAGGTGACATTCTCATAGAAGGTCAATTCACCAAAATCCAGCAAACTCTCTGATTGCCCCTATTCAACAGGGTCAATCCAAATTAATCCTCTGTCACATTTTTCAACTGCTTTTAAAATGTCCCCGTTTTTCCTCCTTCCCCTTTTTTCTCCTCAGCTTAGGGAAGGAGAGGGTGAGAAACATTGCCTTTCCCAGTAGGCTCAAACAAAAGCAAACTGCTGCAGCCTATCTAGGCTTCAGAGTTTTTTCTTATTAATGACTTTTGCCACCTTGCCTACACCCTGATGTTGCATGGTCTTGTGTGTCCTAGTCTGCATCTGTGAAATGTTGGAGGCCATAATGGAACCATGTCTATGCTTGACTTAGTACTGAATCACAAGGGGCAATGTATGTAGGAAGAGTCCAGTTTCTCCCCTATTCTCTTTCGTTCGGCAAAATTGCCCTTTCAAGATGCTCCCATTGCAAAATGAAGTTACGGGCAAAACTAGGGGATGTTTCCTCTCAATCTCTTGAAAAAAAACCCATTGACTTGAAGCAGAAGCTTCCCTGGACTATTTTTGAGACCAACAGGGCCATATGGATCACAAATGCCTCCCAATGCCTGCAAGACATTTTCACAATGTTTTGTCCTGTTCCTGTGGAGGCCATACACAAAGGACAGTGAAACTATCATGTCATGTTTGTCATAGCCTACTTCTGTTCTTAACATTTGAAAGTCAGTCTTTGATTAAATGAGAGCCAGCATGATGTAATGGTTTCAGTATTTGTCTAGGACTCTGCAGCAGACCATGGGTTCAAATCCCTGCTTACCCATAGAGACCCACTGGATGATCCTGACAAATCACACTCTCTCAGTCTCGGTGGAAAGCAAAGGCAATCCCCTCTGATCAAATCTTGCCAAGAAAACTGCATTATAGAGTAGGGGTATGCACAATTTTTGTGTACCAGATTCTGAGGATTCGGTAGTTTCAGTGGATTCAGCTGCTGAATGAAAATGAGGCAGACATGGGGCAACCGAAGCCTTAGCTGGTACAGATCAAAGCAGTCATATCTTTTTAGCTAATGGGGACCAACAGAGATGAGTGGCACTGTGTGGGTAAGGCGGCCTTGCAAATCAGGAAAGCTGCAGCTCCTCCTTTGCTTTCTTTAGGCAAATGGGAACTTGCTTTCCCAGCAACACTTTGTGTGGCACAAGCATAGAAGGAGCCTTGTGCTCTCTCCTGGGGCATGATGGGGGTTGAGGTTTTTCCTCTCTCTGTGTTTTTCAATTTCTTTCTCAGCCAATGAGAGGCCGGTTGGCCATGTCCATTCTCCTCCCCTCTTGTGGCATGAGCTTGGGACTTCAATTCCCAGAATGCACCTCATGTGTTTTAAAAAAAATATCATAGAAAACGTTTTTAAAATTCCAAAAATTAGTAGATTGGAAAAACGTTTTGAAACTTGGCAGGATCGCAAGGAGTATGGCCTACAAGTGAGGCAAGTTTGATGTTGATAGGCCTAAAATGACAGAGAAATGAGCCTCTAATGTTTCCCCATTGGTGCCAATGCACCAAATCATTCTGGCATGATTCCCCTCCAAAATTCAGGGAGTTTTCTAAAAAGGTAACAGGAGAGCAGTCGAAAACCGGGCACCAAAATGGCATGTCCCTCCCCCGAATTACATACCCCTATTATAGAGCCACCTTAGGGTCGTCATAACTTAAAAAGCACGACAATCCAGAAAAACAACCATGACTAGATAAGAATTGAGGGAACACATTGATTTAATTTGAAGACCCTCTGAATAAATGACAGGGTGTAATGTGTGCTATGTAATTTAGCAGTGTGGTTTAATACCAAAAACAAACTGCAAATAAAATATCAAATTCAAAACACTCCTGCTTTCTCTTTTTGTTGTGTGAAAGAATCTCATATTCTCAGTGCCAAAAATGTTTCCATTTAAGGTTTATACAAACTTGTGCACATGCCAAAAGGTATTTACATCGTAAGCTAAGGGAATTGCCATATGTTTCACACTCTGTAAGCATTACACACATTTTCATAATGAAGGTTGGTTCATGTGCTGTTTCACAGACTTTTGCTGAGCCCCCTGTTCTCTCTAGTCACTCATCAACATTTACAGTAGCATGAACACTCATAAACAAAACTATTCTTTACTTGATTTTTCTTCCTGAGTTTTTGGTGTAAATACTGTCCTGACCAGGTAGATTCTTCATGCCAGATTTCATACCAACAGAACAATTTGTCATAATGTTATGACAAATAGAATGTGGAGATTTTATATTAGAAGAATGTAAAAAAACCTCAAGACACCTTGCCATATGGCTGCTTCTGCGACTATATAATACCTGGATATAATGTCAACTGACATCTGATTAAAACCACATACAAGCAAAAGTATTGTTGGGAAGCATAAAACATATACATGCAAAATGATTAAGCACACACCCCTCAGAAAACACAATATTTCATCTCCTGACAATTTCTCAAAATCCCTTTGCTAAGAACCTGGAGCACAAGCAGAAGATAACATGGTAGGACTGATGCAGCTCTAGGATTTTCCCTCCTTGGCCTCCAAGCTTTCTGACTCACTGCTTCTCCTTAACCAACAACAGCAATGCAGTTCAACTCATATCAATGGATTTCACGCCGAGAGACATACTTGTGCCAATAGGCATCCTCTCAGCCATTGACACTAAAATACAGCCTTTTCAGTACATAGCTGGAGAACCAGTCAACCAATGCAATCACGGTATACCCACTTAAAAATGTCTAGCCTTGCCGCCCTCCTAATCCAAGAAGGTAACCTAAACACTGCCAAGATCTATAGTTTTCACTTCAGGACTGGTCACAAATAGCTAATGAGGCATGGTTTTTATACTTTCCAGACTTCCACTGAGAGCCTTTAGAGTGCTGCATTCATTCATTAGCATCTATAGTAATAGTAGTAGTATACACAGCAAGGCAGAAGGGAATGGATAAATGGCAAGAGAAGGGAATAAGGAATAAAGTGGTCACCAGATTTCCTCTGATCCAGCCCCACAATGCTAAATACCCACTATTATTATTTTTTGTATTTTTGAAGTTCTGATTCTGCATAACTGCTGTGAACAGCCAAATGCAGAAGTCTGCAATTTCATTTGGGAAACAGAAGCTACAAGACACCATGTTGTTTGGTGTTGACATTACTGAAACACCCAAAAATAAACACACTAATTAATGCATGAAATTTCCAGTTCCTGCAGGTCACTGGTGAGCTTACAATCAGGTAGGATTTGTATATACACACTCAACACAGCAATGTGCATTTGAAGAATGATATATAGCACCTAAAGATGGTAGTGCATGTGCTGATAACCTCAAGGTTGGACTTCTGCAATGTGCTATACATTGGGCTACCTTTGTACTAAGTTCGGAAACTCTAGCTGGTTCCAAATATGGTGGCCAGATTAGTTACAGGAACATCTAGGGCTGAGCATATTAAACCTATCCTAAACTCACTCCACTGGCTGCCAATTAGATTCCAGGCAAAGCACAAGGTGTTGGTTTTGATCTTTAAAGCTTCGCATGGTTTGGGTCTAGGTTATCTACAGGATTGCCTTCTCCTGTATAATCTGCCCTGAACACTGAGGTTTTCATTGGCCACCCCACAACTGTGGAATGACCTGCAGGAGGATCTCTGACAACTAGTTCAGCTGTCGCAATTTAAGACACAAGTGAAGACTTATCTCTTCCAGCAGGCCTACCAAGATAGCTTTTAAGGATTATTATTATTATTAAAGTTTATTTATATCCCTCATCTCTCCTCAGGGACTCGGTGCGGCTAACATGAGGCCAAGCCCAACAAATACAGTAAACAAATGAAATACATACAGCAAATAATAATAATAATAATAAATAATAAAGTACAGCAATAAAAACAATGTACAAACACTAAAAGAAAATTAATACAATGGGACATAATAGCAGGTAGGAGATAAAAATAAAAATTAGGGACAAGGAGTTAATAAAAATGGGCCGGGCCAAGTGCAAAGATAAAAACAGGGGACATATGGTGCCTGACCACTGTCTCCCAAAGCAATTGCTCTACTCCAAACTAAAAAACAGAAAACGGAACGTTGGTGGACAGGAAAAGAGATTTAAAGATGGGCTCAAAGCCAACCTTAAAAACTCTGGCATAAACACTGAGAACTGGGAAGCCCTGGCCCTTGAGCACTCCAGTTGGAGGTCAGCTGTGACCAGCATTGCCGTAGAATTTGAAGAAGCATGAATGGAGGGCGAAAGAGAGAAATGTGCCAAGAGGAAGGCGAGTAAAGCCAACCCCGACTGAGACCACCTTCCACCTGGAAACCAATGCCCTCACTGTGGGAGAAGATGCAGATCAAGAATAGGGCTCCACAGTCACCTACAAAATCACCAGTACACTGACCCTGGAAGATCATCCTACTCGGACAATGAGGGATCGCCTAAGTAAGTAAAGTACATAGCATACATTTATGCCTAAGTCACATATACACACCTGCATAAATTGGCAAATCCAAGCTTGTAGGAATTTGATGTGAGTAATCATATATTTAATTTGTCTTTCCTATAGAATTCTGTACATGGCTTAAAATATTTACACAGGAATTACCCTTCTATATATAAATTACTATATAGTAATTCCTAAGGCCTCACCTTAGGCATACATATACTTAGACCAAGCATCCACACCCCTTCATGCCATGTACCTTTCTCCAATGAAAAGAGCAAGAAGTACACCTAAACAGAAGTCATGCTCAAATGCACAGGACATCACAGGCCAACTCAGAAATGAAAAATTCACAAATATCTCCCTCTCATTTTCATTCTTCCTTCCTTCTCTCTTTCTTTTCCTCCATACAGACATGCATGCATGTTTCCACAAAACAACATAAATCACAAGTATAAAAAGAATTTGGCAATGTACTCCAGCACTAATAACTTTGCCTCAACCATGAAACACCACCCCCAATAAATCCTGCAGAGATTGCCAAACACTCATACTAGGACTGGTGGCCCATTAAATGTTTGTCCTGAGACACTACAAAAATGGAATTGTGTCTGGCCACCTCCTCCCAATATAGTCCCATTCCAGAGGTACAACTTTTCTCCTTCCTGTTTAGGATAATAGTCTTTCATGTCATTCTGTCCAATTGAATGTACCTTGGCAAAGAAATGCATCCAGTCCTCAGGGGACTTGCCTGTTGAGGAAGCAACAGGGAGACAGAAGCTGTCAAGGAGAGATTCACATGCAGCATGGAATCTACTCGTATTTGTCTGTTTGGATCAGTTTCAAACACCTGTCACTAAAATTCAGATAATTTCAAATGCATCTCTAGAGCTGAAGGGACATTTCTAAAGAAAGCTTTATTTCACAGTATCAGGTATGCCTTGACTTCACCAAAGGGAGCTGCAGGGACCTGGCAGCTTTCTCCTGGGGATGGTGAAGGCCATACCACGACAAGGCCGAAATCCACACAGGAGCAACAGCAGGCACCAGCAACAACACTGGCAAGAGGAGGTTAATTGAGTGTGCCTGCTTAAAGGTAGAATTAAACACCCGCCCAGGAAGCAGGAGAGACTGAAGAAAGAAGATAATGGGAATGGCAGCCAGCCAGCCAGCAAACAAAGCAAAGGGAAACATGACAAATGCAATGGGTGTAGTGTGGATAACTAGAAGAGGACTGTGTACTACAGAGCAAAACATGGAAAGCAAAGGGTTGGGAGTCAAGACAGCACATACTCAGCGTTGGGGGTTGCACTGCAATCTCATGTGAAGTAATAACAAATCTAGATAACAAACACCAATTCCTTATATTTTTCAGATATATAGTGGACAGCAAGGTATGACTGGCGAATTTAGGATATAGGATTGACACTTGGGTACTTAAAAAGGGACTGGGCTTAGTTTTCAGGATACTGATTTCTACTTGTATTATTGTTTTGTTGTAGGTCAGGTTCAACATTTCATGGCCAAATGTTAATTTTTGCTAAACAAATTAACTCACTTCTATAATCCAGGAAAGCCAATAGCAATTTTATCATTGTCTTCATCATATTAAAAGCCATGGAATCATAGAGTTGGAAGGGTCTCATGGGCCATCTAGTCGAGCTCCCTGCTCAATTCAGAACCTCCAGATGATAGAGCATGTATGGGCAAACTTCGGCCCTCCAGGTGTTTTGGACTTCAACTCCCACAATTGTTAACAGCCTGTAGGTTGTTAGGAATTGTGGGAGTTGAAGTCCAAAACACCTGGAGGGCCGAAGTTTACCCATGCCTATGCTAGATCACCTCCAGCAGGTAGCTGTCCAGTCTCTTTCTGAAGACATCCAGAGGAGCTGACCCCATCACCTCTCTAGGCAATTGGTTTCACTGCCAAACAAATATTACTATAAGAAGTTCCTTCTAATATTAAATAGGAATCCACTTTCCTGTCCTCTGGAGCAGCAGAGGACGGGCCTGCCCCCTACTCTCTGTGGCAGCCCTTGATGTACTTAAAGAGGATAACATTATCACCCCTCAGTCTTCTCAAATCTGTACATGTCCTGCTCCTTCAAGTTTTCCTCATATAGTTGAAGAGCAACAGCCTAAGATAAAACCCTGGGGCTTTCTACTTGAGAGCTCCTTCCAATTTGAAGCTAAGCCATTGATGATGACTCTTTGAATGTAATTTTCAACTGGTTATGGATCTATCCAACCATTTACTGAAATCTAAATAAATAATATTCACATCATCACCACCACCATCTATTAAACTACTAATCTGTTTAAAAACATAAGATTCTTGACAAACCCATGTTGGCTCCTACAGATCACTGCATTGTCATCATGATATATACAGACAGGCTCCTAATAATTTTCCTGGTATTGAAGTTAAATTGACTAATCTGTCATTTCCTGGATCTTATCTTTTGCCTTTTTTGCAGAGAGGGGCCAGGTTGGCCCTTCTCCAATCCTTCGGTGCCTCACTCATTCTCCAGGATTTTTCAAAAATGATGACAAAGGGGTTCAGACAGTAAATTGGAAAATAATAATAATAAACAACTTTATTTATAACCTGCCATCATCTCCACAAAGGGGACTCGGGGCGGCTAACATGAGGCCAAGCCCAAAAATAATACAGCATAATTAGACACAAAGCAACAGAGAAATATATCATAACATAAAATATATAAAACAAATAAAATAAACAGTACAAAATAGCATAGTAAAAAATCCCTTCAACCCTCTTCCTCTCAAATTCTTCTTCCACCATATTCTGAAATCTCTAGTAACATTACTTCCTCTTTAAATCCTAAATTTTAAAAACACAAAATCTATTTCCAGTAGTGTCTTTATTCTGAATGCGTTACCCTGAAGCAGGGAAAATGTAAGTCAGCACCTGGAAAGTCTTTCCAGGCTAATTTCAAACATAACAGAAGTTTGAATTATTCATAAATGTGGACTTCTGTTTTTGTTTATCTGCTTCCATTCCTTTAGTACTTTCCCATCATGCCAATAAAAATGCTTATGCAGTTATGAAATCTAGAAACTCTTGACTTCTTTCAGGATTAAACATAGAGTCCTTGAGATTCTGACAAGTGTTTATATGTTACATAAAAAACAAATTGAAGACTGGCAGTAAGGAGCGTATGCCAAGGCTAAAGAATGACAACATGAATGGATTTGAAGAAACAAATGTATGTACTGGTTGCAAACAGGTAAGACTATAATAATATGTGAAACTATAGGACTGCTGACCAAGGTTTCACTGATTATTTGAAATCAGTATATTACCTTCTCCATGTCATTACCAAGTGGTCAGATGGCAAGTACAAAGATGAAGCAACCAGGAACCTTTTTGTGAGAAGCAGACAACTAAACCAGTCAGTCACTGCCAGAGGCACCATCATGGTCTGCACTATAATACCCTTCACAAAATCCCACAATGGACAATGTCAAATAACAGAAAAAAGATGGCTAGAAAGGAAGAAGATTGTCTAAAGTGGTGGACTTCCCAGAACTAAGTTAAAAACTAAAAGCTGCATAAACCCATAGAGAAGAGTGTCTTGCAAGTCTTTATCACAGTAATAAAAAGCAAGAAAGTACTTTCTCTGAATTCTGTTGCGAACTCTTTCAATCATTGGCATTGATTCAAGGATGCATGTGGTCCATGGTCTGTTCATTATTATCTTTTCTTTAAGGATAAGCTTGGTGAATTTGTCAAGAATTTGCATGTCTATAGACCATATTATTATTTCAATATCTTTCTATTGTCTAGCAGGACAAAAACATTTTGGGGGGGGGCATTTCATTTTGTCTACTTGTTCCATTTATATGCCACCTTTTTTCACATGGAGGGAACCGAGGCAGGCTTCAGAAATAGTAAATTAAAAATACAGTTTACAGTTACAATTAACAATTAAACTCACATTCATAAACTCACATTCCCCCAAAGATATGTAAAACACACACACACACAGAGTGGTGGATAGGTTTTCCTCCCACAAGGATGGAGAGAGAGAGAGAACCATTTTAGACTTGCATTCCAACAGATCTTGACTATGAACTTTCTCTTTTCCCCACTTCCAGTCTGGCCTGGCTCCACTCCTGGTCCCTCTGTGCTGCTAAGGGCAGATTGGTGATGGAAGACTGGCAACACAGCTGCACTAGCTACAGGCAATGTTTCTCTCTTGCTTCAGGGCAGAAGGAGAGAATGCTACTTGGAACACTTTGTATCTTGCCCGCAATACCCACTCACCTGATGCCTTGACATCATGGTTACCAGGCCACACCACCGCTCCCTTATAGACACACACACATATACACATGAGCCTTCATTACTTTGTGGTGCATTTTAGTTTCACTTAAGAAAACCACAAACGGATTTTCAAAGTGCTGCTCCATGCCAGGGGTCACTGTGGAGCCTCTCATCATTGCTGGCAGACGGCAGAGTGGGTAGAAAAGGCAGATGGAGGGGGGGGGGGATAGAGCCCAGCATAAGACAGAAATACAAGCTGATTGATCTTTGCTTGGATTCTTTGGTGGAAGCTATGAAATCAGCATTGTCAGTATGCTGGGTAGGAGTGTGAACAGCTAAGCTTCCTAGCAAAGTCAGTACATAGCATTGTTCTTGTGTCCCTCTACCAATCTATAATTAAATAAGAACTGGGTCATATAATAGCCTCAGAAGAAACCTTCACTGACTCCTACTATACAAGGTAACTATAGGTAACTCCAACCTTCCATTTTGAGCAAGGCACTGGAGCATGTTGTGTCTTCTCTAAAAGTTCCTGGATGAGGTGGACTTCTGGATGAGGTAAATTCATTTGAACCTGATTCCGGGCCTGGTTATGGAACAGAGACAACTTTGGTAACCTTGGTGGATGACTTTTGATACCATTGACCATGGTATCCTTCAGAGTTGCCTCTCAGGGAGAGGCTTGGGGATATTGTTATTCGATGGTTCCATATTTTCCTCTACTGGCATTTTCAGAAGGTGGTGCTAGATGTTTGACTTCTTGGCCATTGGCCTGTGGATTCAGTCCCATGCTATTTAACATCTATGTGTAACCTGGACTTTTGGGGTTAGATCTCACCACTATACTAATAATAACCAGCTATATTACACATTTTCACCAAATTCCAAGGCAGGTTTAATGGACTGAATGAGGGGGAAACATATTGAAGCTGAATCCAGACAACACAGAGGGGTTCTTAGTCAGTCAAAAACAGATCTGGAAAGAATAATTCAGGCTGCATTAGATGGGGTTATACTTCCATTGAAAATGCTGGTTTGCAGTTTAATATTTCATGTTTTAATTTATAAAGTATTCAACTGGCTTTTGAATTGTTTTAATATGTTGTTAGTGACCTTGATTCACATTATTGTAAGAAAGATGTGATATAAATGCATGATGATGACAGTGGTGGTAATGACAATGACTAAGTGGTCACCTACAATGCATTCCCCAGAACAGTATCTGTGGATAGAAAAGAAAATCTGTGAACCTCTTTCAGTTTGTCTATTTCCAGATAAGGCTCCCTCAAGATTTAATGGATGTCCTATAATACATGGGATGGCAACTTGACTTATTGCTTTCTATTGATTAATCATCCAATAAAACATCTAGAGAGACACCAGGTAAGATTGGTTTATGGTTGAAGTGTGAAAACTGAAGACTTGACTCCTGTCTTCTCAGTTTGGTCTGTCTAACTGTAACCCTACCTACCCTTACTTAAGAGTACTGTATACGCTAATATTTATTCCTAAGCAAGCATGCCTTGGTGTCTGAATGGTACAAGAAGGGACTAATTGAATTGCCTAGGAGTTTGGATCAGCAGCTCCTTTACTGTCCCTATCAAAAATATTAAAATAAAAATGGGCTTATCAATAATTCTCCACATTTCCAACAGCTGAAGACAGAAATCACCTTCCCGTCAGAAATACATCAGATTTGAATGTGCACACTGCTAGTTTTGAAGTAGCGTACAAGCACTTATTTTGCCAATCAGTCTACTAATATCAAAAACCAACACTTGTTCTCCACTTCACCAATGACAGCATACACAGAGGTGTTTTTTTTATAATATGGAGATACTTATGGAAGAAATACAGAATGTCTGAGGTGATTCTGAAATGGGAAAGAGAAGCCTTTTAGGTGAGGGAGACCAGAGAAGTATCTAAGTCAGGTTCGAGGAACCTGCAGATATTTTTAGACTCCAACTTGCAATGCTTCCAGGTGGCATGTACAACAGCCTTGAATTCTGGGAGGTGAACTCTACCACCATTTGGAGGGCCACAAGTTTTTGATGGCTGCTGTAAAAAAAATGAGATAAATAGAATTTTCTGGTTGTTCGACTTTGTAAAAAGTGAGATTTTAGAGTCTCTACATATTTCTGCTCTATAACTAACAATTGCATATGGAAAAGAAAAAGAGAGAAGGCACCACATAGGAGAGAGGCACAGGCAATGATGCACAGAGCCAATTCAAACAGGATTTATAGCTTAAAAGTGTAAATATGTGCTTGGACAAATGCCTTTTGGTGTAAGCAATGCCACATAAGAGAAAGTGATCAGTGGATACTTCAGCAGTGGGAAAACATTACTTATGAAACATCTTTTGCTTCCAGAAGTAGCTGCTGCAGTCTCCCATGACCAGCTGTTCTGTCACAGTAACTCCCATGCAAGGAGATCATTTGTATGTGTAGTTATTTGTAATCACCCACTATTAGCTACAAATTTACTAGACCCCAAGCAACTCTTCTTTCTGAAAATGTAGAGGATTCAACTAAGTGAAAGTTAATGTGTTTCTCAGACTGCTATGATGATCATGCCCCATTGCTTCTTTGGGGGACTAGGTACAAAAGGTGCCCTATCTGTAACTGTTGGGTGTAAAAAGGAATATCTGCTGATTCAGTGTGGAAAGTGGGGGGGAGGATATAGATCCAGGATTTCCTTCTTTCAAAAAACTACAAAGAGACCCAGTATTGCCTAATGTTTTTGTTTACCTTCATACATTACATTCATAGCACCTAGAACGTGAAACCAAAACCTGAGTTCAGAGCTCAGAAAAATTACCTTTCCAGAATACAATTCCCTGCTTGGCCAGTGGAAAGCCAAGTTCATTATGGTGTCTGGGCAGCCTCCATATCTTCACCAGCCTAACTCACAATGATCATGAGAAAAGAGGCTGACCCACCATCTGATAATGATTGTAACATCACAGGGTTCAACTGTCAAGAGGAAATGATGATAGACTTGAGTTGCATTTGAGAAAGCACCAAACTGATATGTTGACAAGGATCCTCCTACTGCAAGAGCTTTAGACTAGATTTTAAAAGAAATCCTATTTTACATGTAACCACTTTAACTATGAATCTGCATAAGTTATTAAGAAGATCACTTTTGACATGCCGCTGTGAACACCCACAGCCTTCCCATTCTTCCTATCTCAAAAGGAGGTTCATCTCTATGTATCTCTATCCTCATGTGCCTTGACCGACCCAGAGGGAAAGAGTAAGTAGGGATAGAGTCAAGGGAAGAGGACTTTTGAAAGCACCTTGCCCTTCAAAATCTGGATGTAACAATGCTAGATAGCTCAGGGAATTCTGTGGCTTGCACTCATTTAAAATGAAGCCCTTTCCTTCTTGAATAAGCGTGGCAAGAACTGTAACCTGATCCTACAGGTTCTACTAAGAGCTGAATCTTAAAGAAAGCGCTTCATGCATGCTAAGCATCTGTTCGAAAGCAAGCTTAAATTGTAATTTGGTTCCTAAGCAATAAACACAGAAGTTAAAATAGCCTACAGATATGCACGTGATTCCAAAGAATCTTCATTAAAATTTCTCAGAGCTACGTATAGGGAATGTATTATAGTGTCAGCAGGAGGTTTAAAGGTGCAACTAGACTCAGCATATTCACATATCCAATCAAAATGCTGAAACCCATCTGTGCCTAGTCCCAATTTTTTCCAGTTCTTTCCTTTATTGGGATATTCTTAAAAATTATAAAGATGTTTCCTCTCAACTGTAAAAGTAGAAGAAAGGGTAGAAATGAATCTATATATTAGTAAGCAGAGCATGGTCCTATAATATAGCTAAATCCATCCTAGAGCAGGATGAGTGATGTATGCACATGTATAGCCATGTGCTCACTAGAAGCTGTAGCGGGGCAGGAAAGACAGCCTCTACACATAAATTAATAAACAGACCCACATTTGTGAGTCTGGGGTCTCTAAAGATACAAGTCACAAATTTATCCAGATTGCTCTGAGAAAAGAGTAACAGTAACAAAGAGAAATTCACAGCCTATAAAAGATGGCTCTAAATGAGAAGGAATAGTGGAGGGAGGATTTATTTAGAACACATAAGAATAAAGAAAGAGACTTAACAACCATCCTCAGATATAGAAAATGGCATTGTAAACAAAAGGTTATTTGCAGAAGAAGGGGTGGGGAAAGACTTAAGTATATGCCTGAATTTTTCACACTACAAAATTTATCTGCAATCAGTTACTTTTGTCTTGGGAAGATTCACTCCTTGCTCTTGAGGCTCACATTTCGATATATTGAAATCAGCATGGATGGTGGAGTTCCTCAAGCAGAAAGCCTCTTTAAATAACCACCTCCCCCTTAAAAGTAGTACTACATGGATTCCACAAAGGCACACAGAAAGTTGCAAGCTTGCATGGTAGTGTCATTCATCTTTCTTCGTCCCCTAAAATACTGAATGAGAATATATGGACATTTTTAATTAAAAAGATATAGATACCTTTTCTTGTCCAAAATCACCGAACTGGCATTATAAATTTACTCAGCCTTATGCAATGACCTGCACCAATAGCTTGAAAACTATTATTATTAGTTGTTGTTGTTGGAATACTGTTTCCAGAATCTCCAAGTCAACATGACCACTGAAGTCTGGAGCAATAATCTGAAAAGCAATTTTTCCAAGCTCTGACTGAAGTAGTCTTAAAATAACTCAACTCCCTTCCTTCCTTCCTTCCTTCCTTCCTTCCTTCCTTCCTTCCTCCTTCCTTCCTCCTTCCTTCGTTCTTTCTAGCGCAAAGAGCAGACTGTAAGCTGAAAATCCAATATGTGTGAACATTGCTTGGAAGTTCTCCATATACCATAAATACATTTTGACTGTGGAAGAACAGAAAATTAAGGATGAGTTGCTACGTGGTAATGGAAAAAATAGTAGGAAAAGAGGATGTTCACATTATAGAATCAAGAAAGGAACCACAGCCCTGAATTTGTAACAAAATAACTTGACGGTATCTCAGGGCACTTCCAGGCAGCAATTGATTGTGGATGAAAACGGGTTACAGTGACCTGTTTTCACCCACTTTGCTGTTCACATGGGCACCAAAAAGAAGCAGGCTTTCCCGTTTCTTATCCCCATTGAATGGGGATAACTCAAATCTCCCTAAAATCTTTAAAATAAAAGAAAAACTTACTGGGCTGCCATTATGCCTCTCTGTATGCTTCCTGGCACATATCAATGTTGGGCCAGGAAGGGGAGTCAGGAGCAATCAGTATAAAAAAAGCAACAAAGAGGCAATGCAATGCAATAGTTTATACACATCAATCACAATTATATATCATGCAAAAGCATCACGATGCACATGCATCTAAACAAAGATATAATGAGGTGTAAACCTCTCGCTCTACAAAGAAATACAGACCGTTGCGTTGTTCACAGTTCCCCCGTTTCTTATAATAATAAAGTAAAACAGACAGTGTTGGGAAATCCCAGTACTGATGACCATAAATCAATATGGTTGTAGGACGCTAAATGAGTCCCAACAAAACATAAACAAGCCCCCCGAGTGACTTATGGCTGCAAAGCCGCCGAACCCAGAACTCCGGGCAGGAACGTAGTAAACAGAGCGTCAGGCGGGACGTGACTCCGCCCACCCAAAGGAGGGGGCTAGGAGGAGAGTACTCCGTGAACAGGGATGCTAGTGAGCGTTGCAAAACGGTCCAGGCAAATGCGACGTGGAGAGGTCCCCAAACGTAAAATAAACCCCACAATGGGTAAGGCGTCTCGTCAACGGGATGAAGTACTGAGAACTTTCCGTTTGGTGCTTCCTCAGGACGATTCGCGACCGGGAAAAGTACACAACTACATGAAACAAACACAACATAAGTCCCCCATAGGCATAGAAGGGTTGATGGGCAGGGTAGGAGAATGTGCTTACCAAATGTTGTCTTCAGAAATCCCCCAATGGGAGAAACCGCTGATGCGGTGGAGAATAATAGGCCAAATGGCTGGTAATGACCGAAGATCTGGTCCAGGTTAAGGCCTAACCGAAGGCTATATCCTAAAAGGCAGAAGGGGCACAGCTGAGGCCAATGCGGAGGAGTCTTGATGCAGTAAGTTAATTCAATAGGGCATTTAAACTGACAGGCTCGTTTAATCCATGGGGTTGCTCACAGGCACATTGTACAATATGTTTCAGTTCAGTCTTGAGTAAGGTAGATTGCAAGTCAGTGTGGGGTAGCATCTCCACTTTTTCTAATCCTACGAACTTGAAATCCGGAATGGATTTGTGTACTTCTTTGAAGTGTCTATATAAGTACACATCTTCATTGCCAGAAAGAATTTTCAATCTGTGTTCCCTAATCCTTGCCCTCAGCTGGCGTTTGGTAACCCCAACATAAAGCAAAGGGCACGGTACAGGAGGTACACACATTTTCAGTGGCACATGTGCAGAACTGATGGAGTTTGATAAACTTAGATGTGCCAGGAATTTGAATCTGCTTCAACGGGCTCACAAAGTCACAACAAATGCAATGCCCACATTTAAAAGTCCCAGCTTGAAAGCTACTTGTAGTTTTTTTCTTGGCGCCCAAATCTGAGTGGGTGAGCCAGTCCCCAATGTTGGTGGTACGTTTATAAGCTGGCATTGGTGGTTTCTCCAATCCTGCAACATCGGCAATAAGAGGCCAGTGACGTTTGACCACATTGAGGATCTTTTTGCTCTGGGGAGTGTATTTAAGAGGCCAGATCAGCCTATCTGGTGTGGTTTTGTCTTTATACTTGAGAAGATCATCTCGTGGTGTGTCATCTGCTTTGTGTTTGGCACGAGCGATTAGATCCAGAGGGTATCCTCTCTTTCTAAAATTTTCCATCAGGATGGTAGCTTGTGTCTCGTAATCCCTGTTGGTGGTGGAATTTCGTTTAATTCTGATTAGTTGTGAATAAAGAAGATTATTCTTTAATGGTGATGGGTGGCAACTCCCATAATGCAGCAGAGAATTCTTTGCAATAGGTTTCGTGAATTATTTCACTCCCAAACCATCATCACTCTTGAAGATGGTCAAATCAAGGAAATTCACTTCTTTATTATTATATACAGTGGTAAATTTAATGTTGGGATGCCAGGTGTCTAGCCACTGGTCACAGTCTATGTGGCGTGTGTCGGGTTTGAGAAGGAGCAGGACATCATCGATGTATCTCCACCAGTGCAGGACTTTGGTGGCGGTTGTTCCGGATGATGCCTGGGAATGAAGATGTAGGTCCTCCAGTGACCTCACAAATAAGTTCGCAATGGTGGGTGCGGCTGGGGACCCCATGGCCACCCCCCCCTTTTTGGATGTAGAACTGTTGGTCAAATCTAAAATAGTTATATTCCGTAATGCAGTCATATAGGTCAAGGAGGAAGCCGGTGGGGGGTGAGAGAGGTTTGGTTCTACTATTGAGAATGCTCTCTATAATAACTCTGGACTCTTCCAGTGGGATATTCGTATAGAGCAAGGTGATATCTGAGGTTGCCAAAATGGTGCCCACAGGGAGTTTGATATGTTCTATTTTAGTAATCAGATCCGTCGTGTCTTTGATATATGAGGGCATGGACCGCACAAAAGGCTGCAGGATGTTATCGAGGTATTTGGCTAATGGTTCCAAAATACTCTCCCTAGCCGAGACAATGGGTCTGCCCGGCACCGGAAACGAACCCTTGTGGGTCTTCGGAAGGTGGTAGAATACCGGTTCCCTAGGGTTCTCTTTAATCAGGTATTTGGCTAATTTGGGGTCTATATAACCCATGCTCTCACCGTAGTATACGATATTGGAAATATTTTTCAAAAATCTCTGCATGGGATCAGAATTCACCTTTTCATAGAACCTCTCGTCCTGGAGTTGTCTCTCCGCTTCTATCCTGTAATCAGAAGTATTCTGAAGGACAATCCCCCCACCTTTTTCTGCCTTCTTGATGACAATGGCACTGTTGTTCCCAAGTTCTTTAAGAGCTGTCGAGTCTTGAAGGGAAAGATTCCTGTAATGATTCTTGAAGTTGATCTTCTGAGTTTCTCTCAAGACCACATTCTCGAAGGCCCTTACGCTGGTAGATGGGTTAGGTGGTACAAATTTACTTTTGATGTAAAAGGAGGATGGTTTGTCTTGTGTAGTGTTATTTTTGAAGTAATCCCTTAATCGAATATTGCGAAAAAGGATGGCTAAGTCCTGTCTGAGGTCCAGTTGGCTGTAGTTAGGGGTCATAACATAGGAGAGTCCCTTGTTGATCGTTTTTTCTAAATGAGGAGATAACTGAACATCAGATAGATTAACTATCATGTTGTCTTTTTGGAGCTGGGGCCCTTGGGAAAACCCTGTTTGTAGAATCCAGCCTGAGGTCTGTTCCGTTTAGGATACTGCTTCGTTTGGGGTTGGGAGGTGCTGGAGGAATCTGATTGGGCGTTTGTGTCCTCGCCTGAGGAATGTGATGTCCCTGAATCCCCTCCAAATTTCACACCTCTCCGTCCCTTTCTCTGATGAGGTTTTTTAAACCAGGTATATACTCTGTTTTTCCTATAATCTTCTCTGTCCCTGTTGAGCTTCTTTGTCATCTCTGATCTCCTGATGGAGTTTCTCACACTCTTCAGATATCTCTTGAGTGTGATTCGGGTGAAGATTACCGGCCAGATCTTGTTTTATCGCATCAATTTCTGTCACCAGCTCATCCACTTCTTGAACGCTCACTAGCATCCCTGTTCACGGAGTACTCTCCTCCTAGCCCCCTCCTTTGGGTGGGCGGAGTCACGTCCCGCCTGACGCTCTGTTTACTACGTTCCTGCCCGGAGTTCTGGGTTCGGCGGCTTTGCAGCCATAAGTCACTCGGGGGGCTTGTTTATGTTTTGTTGGGACTCATTTAGCGTCCTACAACCATATTGATTTATGGTCATCAGTACTGGGATTTCCCAACACTGTCTGTTTTACTTTATTATTATAAGAAACGGGGGAACTGTGAACAACGCAACGGTCTGTATTTCTTTGTAGAGTGAGAGGTTTACACCTCATTATATCTTTGTTTAGATGCATGTGCATCGTGATGCTTTTGCATGATATATAATTTTGATTGATGTGTATAAACTATTGCATTGCATTGTCTCTTTGTTGCTTTTTTTATACTGATTGTTAGAGGGTTTGACTGTATTATACACTGAGTCAGGAGCAATCCCCACCCAGCTCAACATATCAATGTATGTGCCAGGAAGCATGGAGAGAGGCATAATGGAGGCCCAGTATGTTTTTCTTTTATTTTAAAGATTTGGGGGGTGAGGGGATGGGGATGGGATGGTTTGCTTTTTCACTTCTACATACAATACACACTTTATTTATATCCCGCTTTATCTCCCTGGAGGGACTCAGAGTGGATTACAATACATATATGAGGTAAACATTCAATGCCTTTTTACAAACAGTGAACAATAACATACAATGCAGACAAAGGTAAAGGCCTTCCCCAATTTTCTATCTCTGGCGCCTGGAAGTGATGTTCAACTCCAGCCATGGGGAGGTGCTCTTGTTCCATTTTTCCATGCCGAAGAGTCTGTTGTCCATAGATGTCTCCGATTTGTGCTGTCGACATGTCTGCATATCTGCATGGAGTGCCCTTTTACCTCCTGTCGATCTGCTAGATTGGCAGAAGCTGGGGCTGACAGTCAGGAGCTCACTTTCCTGCTTTGTCACAAATTCTTCCTCTTTTACCTGAGGCGTTGTTTGGATGCCTCAGGTAAAAGTCTGATAGGGCCGGAATTTTGGACCCTGTCTGGATGGGTCTTCATTCATAGGTTCTCTATCAACTGAAGATGATATCCTAGTAATTATCAACTACTTTAATTATGGATTTCAGCACGGGATGTTGGTCTGGATGCCCTTTGCAGGACTTTTCACTTAATGATTCTAAGACACAGAAACCTTGAAACCAGAAACCAGCTGCCTATCTCACACTGGATAGGTTTCCTGCTGATCTCTTCTGGATACATCTGCATTTGTTTATGTTTTGTTCTGACTGTACTAATCACCACAGAGAATAGCAAAAAAATATTTCTGGGCTACACTTCCCAAAATTCATTTATACCCTTGTCACTAGTTAAACAGACAGGAATTCTACGATTTATAGTCCAAAAGACAGTTTTACAAATTTTCAGTTGAGGATAGATGCCCATTCTGGTAAACATTTAATGCAGTCCAGCTACTTTCAAATGTTGCATGATTCATCCCGATTGCAACACAGGATGCTTCGATACAACATTTTTGTTAGTTTAAGGAGTATCCATTATTGCATTCCTGTGGCGGAAAGTGAGGCAGATCATTGCATAGGATTACAGTGAGGGTAGTCAAACAAATACCTAAGAAATAAAGATTTCTTGTTCAGTAAGTTCAATGTTATGGCCCCTACTTTTTACTTGTTAACTTAAAAAACCAAATAACAATTTTTCAAAATAATTTTTGGTTATCTGAACAAATCAGAAAATGGTTGCTGCTAAATTTAAGTGGGAAGAGGATTTCTTATTCATGTTGTCCCAGACCCAG
Source organism: Anolis apletophallus (assembly GCA_030556195.1). Lineage (NCBI taxonomy): Eukaryota > Metazoa > Chordata > Lepidosauria > Squamata > Anolidae > Anolis > Anolis apletophallus. The sequence continues at coordinate 103,721,197 of JARBWK010000002.1, read as the reverse complement.
CCTTCAGCAACCTTGCAAAGTGGTAGTGCCAGCAGAAATCATAAACATTTCAGTTTGAAGGAACCCCAAAGGTCATTTAAACCAACTAACTGCAAATGCAGATATCCACTGCTAAAATGTCCTTGAGAGATGGGAAGACAGCCTTTGTTGCAAAAACCTTCAATGAAAGACAATCCACTGTCATCCAGACACAAACTACACATGTTGGTGGATCAGCCTGTCCTAAATAAGGCCATTTTAAACTCTTTCAAGCTCCTGATAGGCAACCCAAACAATGTTATTCTTCACTGCATTCAATTTTTGAAACTGTTTTTAACAGTTCAACTGGATTCTAGATCTAGGTCCCTTTCACGCTGTACAATTATAGTGTTTATGACTGGTTTTAGGAATTTTAATTATTATATTAACGTGTTTTAAATGTTTTCATCTTTGCATTGTTTTAATTAGTTTTTATTTGTTTATTGCATCGGGTGCTCTTGTTTGCTGGGAAGCAGTACAGAACTACTTTGAATAAACAAATAAGTAAATATAGTCTGATAGATTGCATGAAGTGTTTTCTGTCTGACAATCCATGAAGGAAGTAGCTCAGATATTATCCGTTCCACAACTTGTATATATCTACTTTTAATAGCATTGGTAATTCCATTAAAATTATCACAAAAGCTGGGTGTGAGATCTGGGGCTCTTTCACACTATACAATAATAGTGCCATGACTCCACGTTAACCAGCATAGCAACATCTTATGCAATCCTGGGGTTTCCAGGGTTGAATTCATTCAGAATGATCATCCAGAGAACTCTAGCATTTAGACAGAAAAAGAGGAATCATGACCACTGTGGCCTCTGTTTCAATCACTCCTGTAATTCTCCAAATTCCTGTTCTGCAAAGTCAGGTTTAATTTTATTTATTTATTTGTTCAGTCTTATATTCCACCCTTCCCGGCCAGCTCGGGGCGGTTCACATACATATTAAAAATACAATAAAACAGTAATACATCATAATAACAGCAGGATAAAAGTTGCAAATAGTGCAACGACAGTAGTAGCAGACAGTTTCAGTGTCCAGGGGCTTGCACAAGACATTTTAGAACAGTGCTTTACTTAGGCAAACTTTGCGTGTTCCCTAAGGAAGATGGTGCATGAGAAAGGAATATATGTTTTCGTTTCATGACCACTGTCTTTGCCATTAGCATCTTATTGTTAGACATGAAAAAATGGCAACTATCAGAGCAGAACAGAAGAGCATGCCAGGTTTGCTGCTTTTGCTTTGGTAAAATCTAAAACCCCAATTCATGTCTGGGACCCTCTCATCCCTTAGTGCTGCATGAATATGGAGTGAAAGCTTATCTCCAGTTTCTAGGGAGCTAAAAATCTAAAATGACAAGATAAAATCTGTCTAAATGTTACAATCACCATGGGAATTGGCATCCCCACTGTGAGCTTTATACATATAACTGCACCCACATCATCTACAAACTCAGTACAACATGCCAAGTTGAATTGATGCCGTCACATCATGCGTTACCCTGCCCTCTCACAGTAAATACCATTGATATTCTCTTTGAGCAGGAAATTTACCATGAGATGGCCACAAAGTCACATAATATATTATATTACTCAATATGGATGGGAGTGACTGATAGGAAATGCATAAAAGGGATGCCAGTCTCAATGGTGAGTAGAAAAATATTTAAAGCAACACAGACAGTGCATCTATACTGCATAAGGTAACCAGACCATATAAAATTAACTACCCATCCTGAGGTGGTGTTCCAAAAGATAAGGAGTTGAAAATTGCCTCCTATAAGAGAGACAGGATACATCTACATGGTAATATTCATGCAGTTTGACACCACTTTCATTGCCATGGCCATGTGAAGCATCTGGAGTCTTTGTCAAATAAGATGGTTTCAATGGTTTTTAACTGTGATTTTTTAAAATACTGTTTATATTTAATTATGTTTTGATGTTTGTATAGTTTAAATTTTATGCTATTTTTATGTTAACCTGCTTTGAGTCTCCTTCAGGAGAGATAAGGTTTTCCCTTTACATTAAGTCCAGTTGTGTCTGACTCTGGGAGGTGCTGCTCATCTCTATTTCTAAGATGAGGAGCCATGCCTCCAAGGTCATGTGGCCGGCATGATTGTATGGAGCACCATTACCTTCCCGCCAGAGCAGTACCTATTGATATACTACATCTGCATGTTTTTGAATTGCTAGGTTGGCAAAAGCTGTGGCTAACTGTGGGAGCTCCCTGGATTCGAACCCCTGACCTTTCTGTCAGCAAATTCAGCATCTCAGCAGTTTAACTTGTTGCGCCACCGGGGAAGATATAAAGCGGGGTATAAATATAATAAAAATAATAACAACAATAATAAAAGGCTAAATACCTTGTAAAAACTACAACTCTGAGGATACAATAACATTGAACCATGGCAATTAAAGTAGAACATTCACTACATGAACAGTAGAAAGTAATTAGTTTACTGTCTTAATTGGTCAGTCTACACTCTCAGCCTTCACTCTAATCTGTCTTTTGCCTTTGGTTCAATAACAGTCTCGCTATATTGAGTGGCTATACAAATTTTCAGTTGCAACACTGCAGAATCAAAAGACAACTTGAAAATGATGCTTTGGACTGACCTTACTGGGATTCAAGTGGCTAGTAAGGTTGTGCGTAATACTTGCTTTGTCAGGATTTTTTTCCTAACAGCTAAAACTCTCAAGCAGGAAAAACAGAAGCTGCTTCTTCTTATCTTGGCTGTTCTTTCCTTTCTCTCTGCATGCGCTTTTGTTTGGTGTTTAAAAAACTTCAACAACAGCTATTACCTCAAAGTGACTCTTTGTTCTAAATAAGGGATTTTAACACCCTCTAAAGAACTGTTGATTAACATTAAATGGGAATGGAAAGTGGCAAATTTCTGAACTGATAAAAGAAAATACATCTTCACACAACATATAATTAGTTTGCAGAACTGATTGCTTCATCACTGAAACCAAAGATTAACAGGATTAAATAAAGAGATTAGACATTCTCTTGGACAAGTCGATATAGCTAGAATAGTAAATTGTTTTCCCTCCCTCCCAAAAAAGCCACCATCAGAGTGGGAATAACCATGGCTGATTTACACAAAGTAATTACTCTTGGTGACTTTTAACCATAAGTAATTCTCATCTGGGTAAGTAATAACCAGGACTCCCCCCCCCCCATTTTTAATATTTACAGGTATAAGGCTGACCTAGATCCATTACTCTTAGACTTGGGATTTATTCCTTACTGAAATGTTCTCCGGATTGTTGAATTTTGTATATATTTCAAACTGCCCAACGTTAAACATTAAATGAACTCTTGTGAAGAACACTATGCAGCAATGAGAAATCACTTCAGGGAAATTGCCTTATGTGAGTCCCTTTTTCAATAAGGTTTCAGAGAAAACTTTTACCTGGGGACTAATTATCCCCTAATAGACTGAAAGATTTTGTTTGTGTGTGTTTTCCTCCAACAGCTTCTGAGAGTATAACTACCATTTGGGCTGGGCATAAAAGGCAGCCTTGCAAGTAGTAAGCAGAAAGAGGTGGGATACATTACAGGATAACTGAGGGAATGGTGGAGTTAAGAGCATATAAACAAAAGGAGATGTGGAATCAGGAGACAAAAAGCTTACTGCTGAAAGCATAAAGGGAATGTAGTTCATGGACAATCTGTCAGAACCACATGGCTTTGCCTGCTTTGTGAAAAGAGAAACATGATTGTATAATGGCATTGTTGCTTTCTCTCCTTGGGCACACATTGAGTCCATCCACTCTCCATTTTCAAGGCCACACTGAGCCTGCTTCCCAGACCATATGTAGTTGGATTGTTCTTAGAAAATAACATTTGTAAAAAGCAGGCAATAAAGATGCAATACAATGGATAGAGAATCAGCAATGAATTCTACGGACACAATCCTGCTAGAGGCCAAAAGGTGTAATTACATTGATTCTAAGGCCCTTTCCATACAGCTGAATAAAATCCCATATAATCTGCTCTGAGTTGGGATATATGGCAGTGTGGATTTAGATATTCCAGTTCAAAGCTGATGTTGTGGGTTATTCCGCCTTGATATTCTGGGTTATATGGCTGTGTGGAAGGGCCCTGACATCATCCCAAGGCATCATGGAAAAGTTATTTCAGTTCTCTAATACTGCTTGCTAAATCTCTTTAAACCTGTAGCCCAGTTCAACAGGAAGACATTGTTGCAAGCCAACTCGCCATTCCTTTCTAATGCCCTACATTTAGAGTACATCCTTGGCTCTTCTGCCCCAGAATAACTAGTAACTCTTGTAGATAGGTACACAATGCTGATGATGCTCCCTTTCTGCAATGTTGTCAGTTTTGACCACTTTTGGATCTGATTCTAAATCACTTTGGTTATTCTCCAAATGACTTTTCCTATGGGAAATTCCATGGGGGGAAATCACTATTTTCAGTCTAAAGATATGAAGGACAATGATCACTCTGTACTTTTTATCTCTCCTATACATACTCACATGCATACTTTTACTATTTTTCATCTACATGGAGCAACTGAGACAAGAACACTCTCACACAGAAACTCTCCAATTTTTTTTTGCTGCAGTTGTTGTTTCTACGTCTGCATGCCTTCAGGATGCAATGGCCTGAATCTTATAAGTGTCTTACATATGTATGAGGTCTCCCATATAAGTGATTGGATATTTCTGTTCGATGCTCAATAGCAGATCCGTGTTACAGGAGCCAATTTGTGTTTGTAGCATCGTGGTGCGTGCAGATGTACATTCTCAGACAATGCATATCCATTTCCGCTGCAGAAATGGATAGTAATCATTTTTTTGTTGTCATTTTGTTGTATAATGCTGTCATTCAACATAAAGGTCCCACAGTACAATCAATACATAACCCCACATACAGAGACTTACACTGTGTTGTTGTTAACAGTCTTTGACTTATGGTGACCTTGTGAGTGAGAGACCTCCATGTCACCCAACATCAACAGCTCTGCTCAGATCTTGCAGAACGAGGATTGGGATTTTCTCAAATTAGTCTATTCATCTGGAATGTGGTTTGTCTCCTTTCCTACTGATTTCTACCTTACCAAGTATTATTGTCTTTCCCAGAGAGTCCTGTCTTTCCATGATATGGCCAAAGCACAACAGTCTCAGTCCAGTCTTCTTAGCTTTTAAATAATGTACATGCTTTATGTGCTGTAAGGCCCATTTGTCTTTTTAGCAGTACACAGTATCTGCAGATGTCTTCTCCAGAACCACATTTCAAATGAATTTATTATCTTCCTATCAGATCTCTCCATGTCCAGTTTTTACACCCATGTATAAAAATAGGAAATATGATGGCCATCCTAACTTTAATATTCAATTATATACAGTATCTTTACACTTCAGGATCTTGTCTGGTTCCTTCATAGCTATCTTTTCAAGTCCTACCCTTCTTCTGATTTATTGACTGCAGTCTCCATTCTGACGTGCCTTTGGGGTTATTCCTTGACTTTCAGAAATTGTTCCAGGTTTTTGCTGTTTGGTGGATCTTTCCAGGCAAGTCTGCTTCCCAGTAGCAATAACTGATCATGAGTCACCTCTAATAAAGTAGCTAAAGAAATGTGAATATAATTTGCCTATATGAAAAGTAGGGGTAAGATATTTGTTTAATGATATGCAAATGTGCATTAATTTGTTATGCCTTTCTGCTTAAATCCTCTAATGCTATGCTGTTTAATTAAAACTGCCCACTTTTCAAATCTAAAGATTTAGAATGAAATTATTCTGGATTAGTATGCTACTCACACTAGCTTGCTACCTGTCAGTAAAATGTTAGCAAAACCTCATATTTCTATTCTGACAGTGAAATAAACAGTAAGTGCAGGAAAAGCTGTATTCCACTTTTAGAAACTAAGATTCAGTCACCAGCATGATGAACCATAGGGTGAGTGGCTTGGCATTTCTGTTTCTTGCACAAGGACCTCATTGCAGGAGTAGGAGACATACCTTCCAAAAAGGTATAGCCACCTTCTAAATGAGTATTGGCGGATGTGCAATGACAAGCAATGTTGGAAGGACTTTCTTCTTCCATTTAATAGAATCTTGGTCTCAAGTTTTTTAAACCTTAATTTTTGGCCTTTATTTATTTATTTATTTATTCAGGCAATTTATTTATCTATCACCTTTTAGTAAGATACTCTAGTGGATGTGAGGGAGAGGACTTTCTGATGACAGCAGAAGCTTACTTGTCAAATGCCCACTGCACAAGTTTGCGATTCATTGATTTAATATTCTTTTTTTTCAGCCCCAGGTTAAGATGTTTTTTCTTGTTGTTCCCTCTGATTTTGGAGGGGTTCTGTAGTGGCTTTAAGCATCTTCAAGGATTTGTTGAATTTTTGTTGAATTGGTCCATGTTTCATTTTGCAGACTTTTCTCTGCTATGGTATATATTTATATCATAACTCTATGTTCATTATTCTTAACTGTATTTTAATTATTTGGAATACATGCCACTCAGAAAACTTTGGTGAATGTTTATGGTATTATGTTTCACCAAAGTTTTCTGCAAAAGGCTGTCTCTTGGTTTCAGTCTGAGGGGAGAGAAAATTCCACAGGAGATGCCTGGCTCTGTGACAGCAATACACCCGAGTGAATACTCACAATCACGAACACAAATTGACTTCCCCACTCATTTAATTAACATGCAGAGCAATGGCAAAATCCAATCTGACTTTGAATATGGCAAGATGATTAATGTGAACTAATGGGGAGCCAATCTACACTAAATAATCAGTCATCCTCCATTCGACATACATGCACAAAAGTTGTAGACAGGATAAGGATTCAGATAGGTAATGCTGTATGCTCCATGTACTTGTGTTTCATAATAGATTTCTGAGTTTGACACAATGTCAATAGAACATTCACATGCATTCAAAGACTTACTAAATGTAAATGTTTACCTGAATAAAAGAAAAGAGTTTAGACATCACACCCAGTCCTGTGAAGCTAAGAGTATCTGTATATATCCTACCCACCTGCTCCATATGGAGCCAGTTTGGGGGGCCCTGATAACTGTGTCGCATAATTCCAAAATCTGTTGCAGTGCTGTAGAAAAAGATGTTACTAGTGAAAGTACAATTTAAAATTTAAAAATAAGTTCTTGCCTTCTTAAGCTATATGCCAGATCTTAAAGGCTACTAGCATTTAACTTGCAAAAATGGCTGCAATTTTAATTGTGTTCAACAAAGCTCCTTTGTATATCTCATTGGTAAAAAAAAAAGTTTGAATGCAAGCCCAGTAATCCCTCTTATAGTCTAAATTCAGGAATTGAATTGTGTCTGTCCCCTTCCCCAAATGGTGCTCATGGTTGATGTGCAATTTGTTGATCCAGGTTTTGTACCTCTGAGTGCAAACTTTGTCCTGGATTCAGCTCCTAAAATGCTGCAACTGCTTGGGTTACATATACAGAATTTGGCAGCCTTGGCCGCCACACACAAACCTTTCCCAAGTGATGGCCACGAGTTTAAATAATAAATCTTAATATTATCATACAAATCATTTCTTGGCTTCTCTGTTTATTTAATCATATCTGTAGCCATCTTTCTCCCTCCAGCAGTCCTCTCTCCTCTCTCTCTCCTTCGCCATCTGCAAAGTTTCTCTATTAGAGAAGTGCCAAGGTTTAAATCTGGTTGCAACATCTACTGTGCTCAAATAGCATCAAAATGGAAAGTGGGGTGGGGGGTGGGGGCGGCTTCTACACTGCCATATATTTCAGGATCTGATCCCAGATTATCTGCTTTAAACTGGGTTGCATGAGTTTCCACTGTCAGATAATAGGACAAGAAGATAATCTGGGATCCTGGGATATAGGGGCAGTGTGGAAAGGGCAAGAGAGACAGAGAGACAGAGAGACAGAGACAGAGAGAAAGCCTTTCTACACAGCTGAATAAAATCCCATATTTTCTACTTTGAACTGGAATATATGGCAGTGTGGACTTAGATAACCCAGTTTGGGGATATCTAAGTGTGGGATTTTCTGCCTGTGTGTGAAAGGCCCAGAGAAGTAACTTTCACACCAGAGATTGACATATAATCTACTCTTATGAGTAATGTTTATGTTTCATTTCTCAGCCTCCATGCACTGAGCAAGATACTTTTTTATCCTGGCCAATGTACATTACATTGGAGAAGCAACCAACACCCACTAAACATATTCTGCATAGATCAACAGAAAAGTTATAGCAGAATACTACCATGTGGGTAGCAGATGTTGGGAAAGATTTGAAGAACATACCAGTTAGGAAACACAGCCATATATCCCAGAATGTCAAGGCAGAAAATCCCATGATATCTGCTTCGAACTGGGTTATCTGAGTCCACACTGCCATATATTCCAGTTCAAAGCAGAAATGTGGGATTTTATTCAGCTGTGCAGAAGGGACACAAGTAACAAAACTATATAATGACACTGTCCATACAGAATTACTGAATTGCCTTTTTTCACCTTACTGAAAGAGATTAAATGTATGCAATTTAATCCAACACTTGCAGGTTCTGGATCCTTAACGAGATGTGCACCAATAATGAAATATGTGAGTGCTTCAACTTAAAGGGGTTGTAAGGAAATAATTTGTCTTGACACAGCATTCAGTATATCATTTCTACTTTAAGGACTTCATGTATGCATAGCATTTTCAAAACCAATTACAAAACAGAAAATGGGGAATCAAAACAACATTCTTAGGGCCAGAATATCAAGGCAGAAAAATCTCACAATATCTGCTTTGACCTGGGTCATCTGAATCCATGCTCAGATAATGTGGGATTTTCTGCCTTGATATTCTGGAATATAGGGCTGTGTGGAAAGGCCCCTAGAAGTGAAAAAAGCTACAGCAGCAATAACTGACATGACCTTGGGGCCAAAAGTTAACCAGGACAATGATACAGAAGAAAAACCATCTGACTGGCTATTTAGAGCAACAGTTACATCACATATCGCTCACCCTATGGTGTCCACTCACCAACACAAGAAACATGTCAGGCAAGACATTGTGGGGAGACAATGGAGTGCTAAGTTGTATATAAGGATCCCTGCTGATTCCGGAGAACCAAAATGTCATACAACTGAGGCATACTGAACTAGATTCAGAGAGGGTCAGTTTCAAATTCCCACTTGGCATGGACCTTACTGGCTTAGTCATTCTATCTTAGCATAACTTACCACATTAAGTTGCTTTATTTTTTCAGAAATGAAGATGGTACTACCTTACCCATATAAATATAATTTAATTAATTTGCATTCATATCAGTCTCCCTCTCTGGCTGGGTGTGGATTATGTTGTGTCAGAGCGGGACAAGCAATTTACAGCAACAGGCGGTAGAGAGCTTGACTCAGGACCCCCCATCATTCCTGCTTCCTGATGTGTTCATTCCCATGAGGGAGAGACTTCTGGTGATACAGAGTTTCACAGAGTGAGCTCTGTGTAAACCCAGTGACCCATGAGGAGAGAACTGTTCTTCTGACTGTGGTTCCTCCAGCTTTGCTCAGTCAGGCTCTCATTAAACATTTAGCACTTCTCCCTAGACCTCCATATGGCAGAGGGAGGGGGTACTAACACTAAGCCTCCTCAGCTGCTTCTTACACTAGTGGCAGTAGCATCATCAGGCCCTTCGGGCATTGCTTTTGAGTGAAATCCCCCTCCACAACAACAGCTCTTTGAAAAGTTTCTGTGTTTGAGGATGTGAGATAGGAAGTACCAGGGACTGCCAGCTGTTTTGGACCAGCTTTCATACCTCAGCAGCATTTGAAATCACTTTCCTATTCTGCCTCTGAGGGCTTCAATTATTTATATGCCTTTATGGCCACCGGAGAAGGCATGGGGAACCTGGAGAAGAAGAGGAATCAGGAGGCAAGATGCCTCCTGATTCCTAAGCAAGGAAAGCCAAACTCTAGAGAGGGCTTATATTTGGAATCAAGACTCCATTCCCAAGCCTGTTTCGAATGCCAGAACCATCCTTAGAACACGCATACCAATAATAGCAATAGAAATACTTCTAACCATATGCCAAATGCATTTTCCTCATCTTTCATCAGCTATAGTCAGCTCCTATACATCTGGGATTAGAAAGCAAGGCTTCTAAGTAAAGGACTTGGCTTTCAGACAGAACCTGAAGCCTGCCATCTCTCTTTTTAGAAATTAACTATTGTCCGGGGTATTACAGGGAACTTGAATGAGGAGATGCTTTTTTTGTCTCTGCCGCTTTAGCCTATTATAATTGACATTGCTATGTGGAATGGCAGGACAGCTTTATTTTTAAGGCAACAATTATGAGAATTATCTGGTCAGCAAGAACACTGGATCTGTAATCCTCACCCCACCACCCACAACTTTTTGAAGATATGTAACAGAGTGGTTTGATAAGAGGGAAAAGAAATGGAGTACAACTGGGAATAGAAAGTAGAAAAGCACAGCTCCTCTTCTTCTAAAGCCAGCACCATAGAAAACTAAGTTGGCACATACAAACATAACAGTTAAATTTCCTTTCTAACTTGATTGTGCTCCTTTATCATCCCCCCCCCCCTCCCTCCACTGTTATGCTAAGGATCTTTAACCCATCAATATGCTGGGATTCTGCTCAAATGGTGACATGCTCTGACAACAGTAACATTCACAGAGAACTGTCTAGCAAACTCTGTACTACATTTGACATGCATGGACTGCATGGCCATTGTACAGTAACACACCAATTCAGTAATTTTACTGTGCATATAATACTGCAGTCTCCTATCTAAAGGCTCAATTCAGCCCAATATTTAAACTCTCTTCTTCTGATGTGAGAAAATTTGCCATCTGTAAGGACGTTGCCCAGGGAATGCCTGGATGTTTTGATGTTTTACAATCCTTGTGGGAGGCTTCTCTCATGTCCCCGCATAGGGAGTTGGAGCTGGCAGAGGGAGCTCAACTTGCTCTCCCTGGATTCAAACTGCTGACCTATTGGTCAGCAGTCCTGCAGACACAAGGGTTTAACCCACTGTGCCACCAGGAAAAAAAATTAAACTCAGAGGGCACAAGACTAACTTCATGCCCTAACACACAGATCTGACTAAATTTATATTTTGTTTGCCAAGCCCCACCTCAACTTCAAGTAAACACTACAGACTGACTCAGAATTCCTTAGAACCAGGTTAATTTTACAAGGATAATGTTTTACATTAGAAATACATTTGCCCTCCTGAATTGAGATGTCAAATAGCATACCTAGCAGATACTATGATGCCATAACACTAAGGGAGATGAGGCTGTTAACTTTATTCAGGTCCTTAACCAGTAGAGTATTAAACATCAAGTGCAATTGGTTCACTTCCTGTTCAGTTGGTGTCAAAAACTGTGAGTGGATTTTATATGTTCATAATAGCTCAGACTGGCTGAGTATAGAAGGGTGGAAGTTTTTCACAAACTATATGAATCGCTGTTGAGAGTGTATTGGAACAGGTATCTGAAACAATTGGGGACATGAAATTCTGAATCAAGAGCATCACAGAACAAGAAAAGGTGTACACTCATTGACTCCGAATGCTTCCCCAATCACCATATGGTCAGGATTTTGATGTGTGCATGCTTCTTAATTTATTTTAGATTTGTAACTTGGTTCAGTGAGATATAACTAATCTAATTACAGATTAAATCACGGACCTAAAAAAAAGCCGGTGCTTTCTGAAGTTTAGGCAGAATTACTCAACTGTGTGGTGAAAAATATTTAATCTAAAAACACATGAACCCTTTTATTATTTCCTTTTAACCACTATTGCACAATCATACAAATAATCTTGGAGCAGGTGTTCAGCCTAAACTAGATGATATGTTATCCTCTCCAAAGCAAAAAGGATTGCAGCTTGAGAGCACGCCTGGATCTATTTCTCTTCATGTAGGATAGTGCTAGCCACTAGCCAGCAGTGTCTTCAGCTAACTTTGGTTCGCCAACTGCATCCTTTCTTCTTTTGAAAAAATCAGCTGTACTCTTAGTCATTTCTGGAATAGTCATCAAATGTATTTTAACTACTGTAAAATACTTGATGCAGGGCTACCCTTGGAGACAGTCTCAATACTGAATTAGTTTGTTGAGACTACAGCTACCAGATTGTTGTTTGTAGACAGAGGGATACATTCAGGGCACTTTACATCCCTTTAAAGCCAACACGTGAGTGGCTGAGATGGTTTCCAGGGTCCTCTTCATTGTTCCTTTTTCAATGTTCCTTTTCATTGTTCCTTTTTCATTGTGTTCTTATCCCAGCATTTTAGCTGGGATAAGAACACAATGTAACATGATCTTTCAGCAATTGATACACAGAGATGCACAGCCTGCGGTACTGGAGGGACTGACTGTACTGACTAATAACACTGATCATTTAAAATGCAATGAATTTATTTAATTCCCATTTAAAGCTGTGGCAGTGAATTCCAGAATGTGGCATTTAAAGAATACTTTTATTAAGCTGTCCCAAATTAAGAGATTATAGCCTTCCATAGGAGGTACATCCATCATCCAGCAATCTCTTTCCGTATTCTTAAATTGATCATCATCAAATTTTGTCTATGTTCTTAAAACATTTTATTCAGAGGGCAGGATTATAATTGGAACCTAAGACAACATATGTGTTGGTGTATCTTGATAGGCCAATGGAGCATGGGAAGCTTACCATAAATCAGGGATTATTTCTCTATCTTATTAGGGAAAAGTTAAGCCTTAGAGTGGGCTACTACCAGCTTCAGATACGACACTAAACAAACCACAGACAAAAAGGCTGTAGAAAGATTGACATTTTTCTCCCTGTAGTTAGGTATTTTAATTGATATGGTTGTATTTAATTTGTGTTGTGGTTTGTGTTTACATTTTGCAAGCCATCTTGACTGTGCTTGTCATAGAAAGGTAGGATGTAAATGTTGAATGAATATATGAAAGAAGTTTGCAAGCAGATCTGTTTACTACTTCACATAATAACCTGATCATAACCTAGTGGTACCTGCCCTCTTCTCTCCACATGCAGCATGTAAGCATACCATGGCAACATAATAACAACAAATCAAGGACCTATTACAGCTTCCCTTAACTTGGAATACTCTGTTTTCTAGGGATATGGGAAATGTTGGGCTATGATACCTGAAAAACTCCAAGCTGAGATAATATTGCTCTATGCTTCTCAGCCATGAGACATCAAAAACAGCATTTCATGGTAATAGACAATGCCTTATGACTCTGCTTCTCACCTGGGTGGTAGCATCTAAATTGTAGGTGTCCAAGCAACTAGGTAACTGGGATTTTTTTCACAGTGCATGCATATAATTTCAATCTGCACAAACCATGTCTATTAAAAGGGAGGGGGACAGTTAGGCACTCTCTCTTATGTGCTGTGAGGAGAAAGGTGAAATCTTCCTAGCAACCTTCCTCTGAACCTTTGGTCCTGACTTTCAGCTCTAAGCAGTGATGTCCATGCTCTGCCAAGTAGTGATTGCTCCAACTGGGCTATGAAAAATAACACGCGAGCTGTGAGTATATTTTCTCGCTGTCTTTCTGGCTCAAGGTCCCTGGTGATATGGAAAAAGGCCTTTTGAAATATTACTCCTACTCCCAAAGCAAACTCTTCATCTACACTCCTTTGATTATTTGTTAAATCCCACCAGCTTAAAATAAGACTTGCACATTGGCAACTGGGAGCAGTACTGTGACCTTCTAGGGGTCACCAAAGACCATAAGAAAGCACAGCATTTTCTGTTGGTAAGGGGGATTCTAAGTGGGAAGCCTGGCCCAATTCTATTGTTGGTGGGGTTCAGAATGCTCTTTGATTGTAGGTGAACTATAAATCCCAGCAACTACAATTCCCAAATGACAAAATCAATCCCCTCCCAATCCCACCAGTATTCAAATTTGGATGTATTGGGTATTTGTGCCAAGTGAATGTAAATACATCCTGCATATCAGATATTTACCTTACGATTCATAACAGTAGTAAAATTACAGTTATGAAGTAGCAACTAAAATAATTTTATGGTTGGGGGTCGCCACAACATGAGGAACTGTATTAAGGGGTCACAACATTAGGAAGGTTGAAAACCACTGTTCTAGGGTAAACATTTTTCATTTCCACACATAGATTGAAATAAGTATCCACAAACTATAGCAGTTTAATTTAAACCAAGATACAAAAAAATCAAACAAATAAGGAACAACTGTATAGCTAGTCTACTCACTAGATTCTAGTGGAATGACATTTTGGGTAAATATCCATTCCTGTTGGTTAAGTGAGTACCTTCCAATTTTAGAAACACTTTCCTTGCAATATAATTATTGTTATTATCTACTGCATTGCTTGACCACATAAATATTGCTAATATGCAGTCATAAAACCAAGAATATAGTCACTGTCAAAAAAATAACATGAATAATGAACAGGTTCCAGTGATGCCTTCAAGACGATGAACATTTCCCATGTCTATCCCATCATCTCTGCAGACGCTACAGTAGCCCTGCTGTTATCTGCCTTTCTGTGATTGGACACTTTCCCCTCAGACTTGATTAACTTAACACAAGGTCACCTCTCCCTTCCTGCCTCACATTCTTCTTATTCTGCATCATCATGGCAATCTCACCTGGGTGCCCGTCTGTCTTGCTTCCTGCAGGCCTAAACAAGCTGATCACAGATAGGACTCTCAGGAAGGCATGAAGAGGAAGAAAGGAGCTAAATCAAAATGAAGAGAAAACAGCTGGGATGGGATGGGATGGAGAGGTGCTTAGAAGCCACCCTGATATGTGCTGGCATAAGATTGGGGAGGTGGAATTAGCAAGAGAAAGAGTATATTTTCTTATAGGAAACTAGCTGTACCCGGCATGTGTTGCTGTGCCCTATTTAGGAGATGCGAGAAAGTCTGAGTATGTAAGGGTTGGAAATGATGTTACTTACGGTCTTGGTGGGGTCATGGCTGTGTCGTTGTGGGTTGTTCTGGTGGGTGGGATGTTGAAGTCCTGTGGAGTTGTCGGTGTGTGGTGTTGCTGGTGTTTTGCAGAGCTTGTGGATATACAATGTTTTTTGTCTTTCCGTCTGCTGTGTTGATGTAGAGGTTGATGCTTGCGTGGGTGGGGTACTTTGGAAGTGAGTGGAGGTACTTGAAATCCCATCATCCATGGTGTGCCCTCCTCTAAACTGCAGTTGGATGGAGTGTGAGTCATGGGGGCACTGTGTGTCAAGTTTGGTCTTTATCGGTCTTGGTTCTGGGCCACAGTGGTCTGTGGGGAATGAAGGGTTTGAAAGTACTACAAATCCCATAATCCATGGTCCACCCTCCTCCAAACTGTAGTAGAATGTAGCGTGGGTCATAAGGGCTCTGTGTGCCAAGGTAGGTTACTGTAAATTCAGGCCATACACAATGTCCCATGAGCTGAGGCCTAGTCAGGAAAATCAAGTTAATGAAGCCTTACTGTCAATTCAGAGCTTAAACTGCATCCCATTAAGTGAGGCCTAGTCAGGAAAATCATGTTAATGAAGCCTTACTGTCAATTTAAGGCGTGGTCTGTGATTTGTAGGGGTTTAAATTTTCTTTTCTTTTTTTTTTTTAAAAAAAAGTTTTATTTGCACAAAAGAAGTACATAACAAGGGGTAAACACACAGACATATAAGGGCATGGGGATAGGGGGACATTAAAAACAAACTACCACTGAGATACATACACAACGAAGATGTTGACTTCACATCTCTGGTTACATAAAATAAGTCTAGTTTTGTTCTGTTTCCCTTATCCCTTTTGGGTGAGGTTTTTTTTTTTGTTAGCCTTTCCTGCCTATCGGCTCTTGTTCTTTTTCTTTTTCATATATTCAATGAGGGGTTGCCACACCTGTAGAAACTTCTTTGTAGAGCTGTCTCGGAGGAGCTGGGTGAGTTTATCCATTTCCATAACTTCATAGACCTTACTTAGCCATTCCTCCTCGTCAGGGACTTCTGGTGACCTCCAATGTCTTGCCAGAGTGATACGTGCCGCCGCAGTCAGATACGTCAGTAGTTTTTCCGCATCTTTCTTCACATCCTGGCCTGCAATATTTAATAGATACAGTTCTGGTTTTTTTCCCTCCCTTTAGGTTCAATATTTCTGCGACCACTTTATGGATCCTATTCCAATAGCTTCCTACCACTTTACAGGTCCACATTTGGTGATAAAAGGTCCCTCTTTCGTTGTTACATTTCCAGCAGCGGTTATTACCACTTTTACTTATTTTTTCTAGCTGGCTGGGGGTCAGGTACCATCTGTATATTGTTTTATATGTATTTTCCTTAATGCAATAAGCATATGAGTAATTCTGTTTTACTTTCCAAATTTTGTCCCACTCCTCTTGGGGGATTTTGTGGCCAACATTAGTTTCCCATTTTACTTTATATTCTTCTTCCGGTTTATTTTCTCTCTCCCCTTCCAGCAGAAGTTTATATACTACCCTCACTGTTTTCTTATCCGATTGTAGCCATAGCTTTTCCCCTCTTGTTGGTGTCCAGTCCCAACCTGTTTTTTCGTCTACTTTGAACCTTTGTTCCAGTTGATTATATTGAAACCAGTTTAAATTTAAATTAATGGCGTGTAGTTCTTCTCGATTTTTAGGGTTATATTTCCTCCGACTTTTTTTAGCAAGTCCTTATACTTCAGCCAATTACCATTTTCTAAGTTTTTCACCTGGAAGGCCTCCAGGGGGGAAACCCAAAGCGGTATTTTTTTGCACAGGTGTTTTCTTGTCTTATTCCAGATTCTGAGTAGCGTAGTTCTTATGATGTGATTGTTAAAGCCACTGTCCTGTTTAATCTTACTATACATTAAGTAGCTGTGCCAGCCGAATTTTTTTAGTTTGATCCAGTCTTTTAGGCTTTCTAGACAATTGGCTTCATAATATCTAATTAGATTGGGGACTCCTAAGCCACCGTTGCCGGATCTCTCTTGCATATAAGCCTTCTTGATTCTGGCCTTACGGCCTTGCCATATAAATTTTGAAATCTCAATTTGCCATTTTTTTTTAATATATATTCATTTTTTAGATCGGAAGGGTTTGAAACAAAAATTAATTTTAGGGAAGGTCATCATTTTTATCGTAGAAATCCTACCAAGAAGGGAAAGTTTTAAGTTTTTCCATTTATCGAGATCCGTCTTTATTCCCTTCCATGTGTTCTCATAATTATTTTTTGTTAGTTGGCCATTGTTGGATGTCAGGTTTACTCCAAGATACTTTATTTTTTTTACTACTTCCATTCCTGATATCTCTGCTAACACCTTTTTTTCCTTATCCGTGATATTTTCCGTGAGGATTTTTGATTTAGCCCTATTTAATTTGAAGCCCGACACCTCCCCAAATTCTTCAATTTTTTGCAGCCAGGGTTTCAGATTTTCTATTGGGTTCTCTATAATTCCCACCAAGTCATCAGCGAAGGCCATGATTTTATAGGATTCCTTCCCCACCTTCAAACCTTTAATATTCTCGTCTTGCAGGATGTTTTTTAAAAGGATTTCAAGCACAAAATTAAAAATGAGGGGTGAGAGAGGGCAGCCCTGCCTGGTTCCTCTCTGAATTTCTATATTTTCCGATTTTAGTCCGTTGACAATGATGGCAGCCCTTTGATTTTTGTATATGCCCATAACGGCGTTACTGAAGTGAAAGCCCATGTCAAGTTCCCTAAATAAAATCTCAATTGTATCCCAGCTAATCTGGTCAAAGGCCTTTTCTGCGTCTATGAACGTCAGAGCCACCTTTCTCCCAATCTGTTTGTCTAGATGTTCCAGAACATTTATTATGATCCTGATATTTTTTTCATTTGTCTCCGGGAAGAAATCCCGTTTGATTTTTACATATCCATTTATTAAGAAATATCTTGAATCTATTGGCCAGAATATTAGAGAAGATCTTATAATCAAGATTTAGCAGAGAAATTGGCCTATAATTCTCCAAGAGTTCTAAGTTCTTTCCTTCCTTTGGGAATATTGTTATATTTGCCATTTTCCAACTGTCCGGCATATTTCCCGTCTGGAGTATATTATTTATAACTTTCACTAAGTAGGGAGCAATTTCCTCCTTCATTTTTTTATAGTAGCTTTCTGTTAGGCCATCTGGGCCTGGCGCTTTCCCAGTTTTTAGATTCCCTGTTGCTGTCAAAATTTCTTTTTCAGTAATTAGACCATTAAGGAGTTCCCTATCTTCCTCTGAGATTTTTTCCTTTATTTGGCTACTAACATATTTTTGGATATTTTCTTTATTTAAATTTCTAGATTTATATAATTCTTGGTAGAAATTTTTGAACTCTTTCCTGATTTCCTTATCCTTTGTGATCTCCCTTCCTTCCTTTCTTATTTTATTGACCAGGTTGCTTTGTTTTCTTTTCCTAAACTGATATGCCAGCCATTTGCCTGGCTTATTGGCATTTTCAAAGTTTTTTTGTTTTAGGAATTTCATCTTTTTCTCTATTTGTTCCAGCATTAACATATTTATTTGTTTTCTTATCAAATGTGTTTTGGATTCATGCACTTTATCTCTGGGATATTTTTTTGAATCCGTTTCTGCCTTTTCTAGCTCTTTTTGGAGGGATTTCATTTCTTTATCCCTTTCTCTTTTCATCTGGCCGTATTTAAATTTTCTGTGGGAAGTGAATTGGGTGTTCGTGTTGGCGACTGCCTCAGACCTTTGCCTTATCCTCCTCTGCCATTTTAGACGGTTGGAATGTTCATGTTGGCTGGCCAATAGAGGCATTATGCAAATACTCCCTCACTGACAACCAATCATGTTGTCAGAATGTGGAGGCTGGGAGATTCACTGGCGGCCGCGGAGGATGCTGGGAAATGTAGTTTTTTGTATCATTGTTTTGGGGGCCTTCTAGGTTGGGGGAGTTTCTTTGCTAAAAACCTACCTTGCCTGAGGCCTATTTTTGTTGCCAAGTTTGGTGTGTCTGCCTTGTAAGGTTTCTCTGTCTATGGCAGTCGTTCCATGACGGGACCTCCTTTATATAATAGAATATGAGGTAGACTAGGGTAACTGATACTTGGTTCTTCAATCATCCCTTATCAAGTTCATTTGCTGTCCTTGTTGAGTTGTTATCATCTCTTACATTATATTTGAGGAGGGGTGGGGCATAGATATAATAAATCAATATCATACATAATAAATACATTGCAATATTATCATTGCAGTGCCTAGCTGTCCCAACCATACAGCAAAACCGGCTGGTCCAAGTCTGTCCCAAGCACCTGTCCACCTAGTGTTCATAGGATAACGTAGCTCTTGCCATTTCAAATGCAAAGCCTTGAGATTCTCAGATCCTGGTAATGAAAGGAAGGTATTTTAAAAAGGAAATCCTCTAGCCTTCATAGCTACAAAGAGAACATGCCTGCAGTATGTGCAATGCTCACAAACCAAGGAAATGAAAGAATGTAATTTAAATATAACTTCTGGGGAATGTGACTTAAATCTGAATCTCATGGTCTGAAAGGTTCTGACTCATGCTTTTTCAAGTAGGCAGGTCTGGAGCTGAGTTTAGCAAGAGAGTCTCTGCAGCTTAGGTTAGAGCTGTGTCAAAGATAAGGACACCAAAAGCAGAGGTTGCTTGTACTTGCCCTAGCTCCTATGGGGCTTTCTGAGTTAGCAAGGCAGTCATCTGCTAAACTAAACTCTGAGAGAGTAGCCAATTTTTTTCCATTTTAGCTTTAACGTTCACAAGGTATATCAGCTTGTTTAAACATTCAATGTCCTTTGGCTGTGAGAAACATTCCACATGTGATTTTGTTTTTCATTCAGAAAGACTTGCAAGAAAATACTATCTACTATAAAATATGAAGGGCAATGTGAGTGTTTTTGTCCTCACTGGTAGATGCATTGGCTGGCTACTCTGTTTACTCATACCAGAGAAAATACTATTCTTCATCAAGCTGCAATAACCAAAATGGCAACCTATGGCTCTACCTTCAAGTTTCCAACTGTTTTAGAAGGTTCTATGGCAGTGTTTCTCAACCTTCCTAATGCTAAGACACCTTAATACAGTTCCTCATGTTGGGGTGATCCCCCGCCATAGCATTCTTTTCATTGCTACTTCATAACTGTAACTTTGCTACTGTTATGAATCATAGTGTAAATATTTGATATGCAGGATGTATTTTTATTCACTGGACCAAATTTGGCACAAATACCCGACACATTAAATTTGAATAGTGGTGAAGTTGGAGAGAGGTTGATTTTCTCATTTGGGAGTTGTAGTTGCTGGGATGTATAGTTGTCCTACAATCAAAGAACATTCTAAACTCCACCAACGATGGAATTGAACCAATCTTGGCATACAGAACTCCCATCACCAGCACAAAATACTGGAAGGGTTTGGTGGGCATTGACCTTGGGTTTTGGAGTTGTAGTTCACCTAATTCCTGAGAGCTGTGGACTCAATGATGATTTGGACCAAACTTGGCATGAATACTCAATATGCTCAAATGTGAACACTGGTGGAGTTTGGGGGAAAATAGACCTTGACATTTGGAAGTTGTAGTTGCTGGGATTTATAGTTCATCTACAATCAAAGCTCATTCTGAATCCCACCAACAATAGAATTGGGATAAACTTCCCAAACAGAACCTCCATGACAGACAGAAAATACTATGTTTTCTGATGGTCTTTGGTGACCCGTCTGATACCCCTTTGCCCCCCCCAGGAGACCCAACACCAGGTTGAGAAAGGCTGCTCTATGGAGATACACAATTCAGTTCCAGCTAAAGGGAGGACTCTAGGAATAGCACATGCAGATTTCATTGAAGATTTATACTGGATCTCCCTGACTTGAGAGCCAGAATGATGCAATGGCTTGCTTCCTGGAGTAAGGCTCTAGGAAATGAAGAGTTTAAATCCCTGCTAGAGCAAGTCGTACTCTCTCGGCCTCAGAGGAAGGCAATGGCAAACATCATCTGAATAAATCATGTCAATGACAATCCCATGAGAGGGTCACGATAAAGTCAGATTTGATTTGAAGGCACAAAACAAGCATTCCCCATCTTTCTCTCTAAAAGTCAAGCACTGGGAAACAGCCCAGCATCTGGCCCCATGAGTGCCATCCACCCCTCCATGTAAGAGAAATGTATCTGTTTGGTATCTGCTTGGGCTTGGTCCCAGGACTCCTGTGGATACAAATCCACAGATGATCAAGTATAAGGTTAAGGTTTCCACTGAGTCGCGTCTGACTCTGGTGGGTGGTGCTGAGCTCCATTTCTAAGCCAAAGAGCCTGTGTTGTCTGTAGATGTCTCCAAGGTCATGTGGCTGGAATGAATGCATGGGGGACCATTACCTTCCCACAGAAGCAGTACCTACTGATCTACTCACATTTGCATGTTTTCAAACTGCTAGGTTGCCAGAAGCTGGGCCTAGCAGTGGGAGCTCACCTAGCTCTCCAGATTCAAACCGCCAACCTTTTGGTCAGCAAGTTCAGCAGCTCACCAGTTTTACCCGCTGCGCCACCAGGGGGAGCCACTCAAGTATACAATGGTGGAATAAAATGGTTCTCCTAGTTTAAAACGGCAAAATCCAAATTTGCTTTTGGATTGGAAAAAATAATTTCAGGGCATGGGCTGTATCAGGGAGACACCTGAGCCCCTGAGTTAGGAGGAAGTGAGGGAGAGAGCAGCAGGTCTCCCTAGCAGTGGTTCTCAACCTGAGGTTCCCCAGGAGGTGGTTTGGCCTACAACTCCCAGAAATCCCAGCCATCTTACGAGCTATTAGGATTTCTGGGAGTTGAGGGCCAAAACATCTGGGGACCCACAGGTTGAGAATCACTGCGAGAAAAAGCCCCAGTGTTTCTTGGGTGTGGGGCCTGCGTGCCTTCTCCCTCCACTTCCACTTGCTCTCTGCTCATTGAATACTCCCCTTCCTTAATTGCAGCCTCGCTGACTGACCTTATAAAACTGGGTCCCTGTTAAATTCATTACAGATATTGTATAGTGGATCGCTTAGGGCTTCGGGGGTGGCAGCTAGGATATTATCTGAATCTGTCTTCATTTCCCTGTCTCTTTGCCTCTTGTAGGGAGGGAGGGAGGAACGAAGGAAGGAAGGAACGAGAGGCGGGGACACAGCTTCCAGCGCCTCTCTTTTTCGGAAGGTTTCTCTCCCGTCACCGACACTCCCTCCCTCTCTTCACCTTTTTCTTTTTGGGTGGGAGGAGGGCTCTCTTCCTTCGGAGCACCATGGGGCGAGAGAGGAGGGGGGCAGTATCGTTCTAGCCCCAAAACGGGCTTCATGTTATGCGCCTGACCTCGCCTGCCGCTCGGCTGGGAAGGGAACACGACGCGGCAGCTATTCCGGGCTGGTTGGGCACCTGACCGCCACGGAGGAGATTTTGGCCGCGAGTGGGCGGGATCGAGGCCAAGGAGGAGGAGGAGAAAGAGAGGCGGTCGGAAGGGCTTCGGGCGCGAGATCGGGGCTTCGAGCAGGGACATCTCCATCCTCCAGCCCAGCTTTGGTGGCCAAAGCGGTCCATTGCTTAGAAAAGACAAAGGGCTGGGGAAAGGGGAAAGGATGGCGCCTGAAAACCAAGAGCCAACCAGCATCGAAAAGAGCGGGCCCAGAGACACGGCGGGGGGGGGGGGGAGAAATGTAGGAAGAACTAGACTGGAAAAGGGGGTGCCGGGGATGCAACAGAAAAGGGAAGCTGCTTCTGCAAAAGGATCGCGGTTCACCTTTCCTTGCCCCAGATAACCTTCTGAAAGAGATCTAGATCTGGTTGCAGAAGATGGGGGACGGGGGGAATGATGAATAGATTGGGCAAGAACTGGGATGGAAACAGCAGGAAGGGGGAGGCACACAATAGCAAGAGGACGCGGCTTTGAAAAGGGATGGAGGCGCGCCCTCCCTAGCCTCAGGTAACCTCAGGAAAGGGATCCGAGTTTGGATACACACGGGGCGGGGCAGCGGAGGGAAAAGAGGGCCTTGATGGCTCCCCCCCCCCCTTCCTTCCAATGTAGAGGCATCGAAAGGGCTGCCTCTCCTTCCCGTGGCTCCTCCGGGAGACGGGGAAGAAGAGCTCCCTTCCTTTCGCCGCGATTGCAGCGCCGGATCCCCCTTGTGTATCCATCCAAACACAAGGGCCGGAGGGGAAGCTTCGCCCCAGGAGCCCCGGCGCAAGGAGAGGGGCGTGGAGGCAGGCAGCCCCGCAAGAGCGCCTCTCCCTTCCTTCTTCTCGCCTTCCCTCTGGTCTGGGCGAGAGAGCCATGGCAGCTGAAGCCGTGCCGGACTGGGGAGCTCGCTCCTCCCAGGGTGCAACCTTTTTAAAGACAAACATGGTTGTTCCATCTTATTTTTAACAGGCTTTGCTCCCCAAGGGGCCTTCCGGCGTCACCTTCCTTCCCACTCTTTCCTCACTCTGGGTCCCCTGGCACAGGTGCTTCCAAAACTCGCCACCCCTCCACAACTGGGGGCCACTGTGTGATACAGAATGCTGGACTAGATGGGCTGAGGTCCGATTCAGCATGGCTCTTCTTATCCCCAATCCGGGAGGATCGGATTCAGAGGTGCATTCTCGGGGCATTTAAGGAGTCTTGTTCCGACCGTGGTCTTTCTCATCTTTCGTGAAGAAACCATTTTAATGTGCCCCCCACCAAAAAAAAAAAGCAGACCTCTCGCATCCTAATGGAGAGGTAGCCAAGACGGAGTCCAGCAGGCATGGGCTGAGCAACCTGCTCATTTCAGGACCTCAGATGTTAGGGCATGTATGGGCAAACTTCAACCACCCTCCAGGTCAGGCATGTAGCCCCCTAAGCCCCACCCCCCCCGAAATTCTCAGGGTGGTCCGCGAGAAGGCCTTACTGGTACATTATTTAAACTGTTATGTGTATTCATATCATGATCTGATCACCATGTTCATTATATCCCACATTCATGGGGTTATTGGGATAACAATACAAAAGGTTTGGTAGGGTAGTCCCTCTCTTACTCAGACTCAGCGCCTCTCCCGAATCAAACTCAGCCCTCCCTGAATCAAAATCCTGGCTACGGCCCTGCTCCAGGTGTTGTGGACTTCAACCCCCATAATTCTTGACAGCCGACAGGCTGTTAGGAATGGTGGGAGTTGAAGTCCAAAACACCTGGAGAGGCCAAATTTTGCTCATGCCTGGAGTAGAGGGACCCATGAGAGTCCCCAAGGCAACGTTTTCAGGAAACGATCTTTTGCTGCACAGGAAAGAACTGAGCGAGAGGCTCCTACTTTTGGATTGAAGAGCAGTGGTTGCCCAGAAATCCGAGGGAGACTGGGTGAGGTGTAGTGGTCACAGCATGGGTCAGAGGGCCTGGAAATGCAGGTTCAAGTCTACTGGAGGACCTCGAACCCTCCCATCTGTCTCAGCCTACCTACCTTTGCTTGGAAGAGTGAGCCATCTATATGCCCTCTGTTCACAAAAGGAAAGGCCAACCATAAATGTAGCATTGTTATTGCCAGTTTCTACTATCCAGTCATCCTTATTCATAGCAACTCTAAAGTCAACCTATCCTAAGGTTTTCTTGTTAACATTTCCTTAGTAGGAGTTCACTATTGCCGCGCTCTGAGATTTATTTATTGATTGATTTATTCACATTTATGTGTTGCCACTCCCAAGTGGCTCGGGGCGACTCACAAAATGGATCACACAATAAAAGATTGAGAAAAGTCACCCAGCAGGTTTTCTGGTTGAGTTGGGAATCAAAGCCTGGAGTCTTTGTCCAACACACAAAATGCAAATATGAGTTATTTGCACTTCAGGAAATGGACAGAGTCAACAAAACCTTGTGTATGATGGTTCTTCTTCCTAGTTAGTCTCAAAGATGCTATTGGATTGCTATATGACTTTTTATGCCAGTGGTTCTCAACCTGTGGGTCCCCAGATGTTCTGGCCTTCAACTCCCAGAAATCCTAACAGCTGGCTAGGATTTTTGGGAGTTGTAGGCCAAAACATCTGGGGACCCACAGGTTGAGAACCACTGTTTTATGCTAAAGCAGACTAAGAGGACTACCAAATGTTACCACAATGAAAAGAAAATGATGTGGATGCCACTCTCAGAGCAGGTCTGCTGCTTTCAGACCTTCATGTTCCTGGTCTTATTGCCCCCTTTAACTCTTTTAGTTTTCTCTGGAAGGCCAGCAGGCCAGCAAGCCATCACACAATAATAAGCACCCTCCAATTCTGTATGCAAATAATACTTGACCTGTGCTCAATCGCCCATGCCCCTCACCATCACACTCCTAAAAAAGTAAGCATCTGATGTGGTGGAACAGAGCCTGGAAAAGCCATGGTAGCAAATGTGGAGCTCTGGAAGCTGTATTCCTGTCATTACTTGGTCACAAAAAGCATCCAAGGGTGCTTGGCCCTGCTCTTTAACATTCACAAACAGAAAGGATGTCATAACTTGATTGAATATTACTACATGATAAATTAGTCAACAACCTTAACTTGGAGGTGGCAAATGATAAAAGACTCTAAGGAAGCAAGGAAGTGTTTTCCTCATCTCTTTGCAGAGTGATATAAAATATGCTAACCAGATAATTAAAAGCCCTGTGTAGTAAACTATTTTTTGATAGCTAATCATTTACATATACCTTAGGACAACTGTTTGCCCCAAGCCTTTTTAATTAAAGGTTTTCCCTGTCATTAAGTCCAGTCATGTCTGACTCGGGGCGAGGGGGAGTTGGTGCTCATCTCCATTTCTAAGCCGAAGAGCCGGCGTTGTCCATAGACACCTCCAAGGTCACGTGGCCGGCATGACTGCATGGAGTGCTATTACCTTCATGCCGGAGTGATACCTATTGATCTACTAACATTTGCATGTTTCCGCACTGCTAGGTTGACAGAAGCTGGGGCTGACAGCAGAAGCTCATGTCACTCCCCGGATTTGAACCTGTGACCTTTCGGTCAACAAGTTTAGCAGCTCAGTGGTTTAACCCAGTGTTTACCAACCAGTGTGCCGGGGCACACTAGTGTGTTGTGAGTGATCATCAGGTGTGACGTGGGAAACTGGAACCTCCAATACCTTTTCTTCCCCCTCCTGCCGAACACTTTTTCTTCACCACTCGGGCTCCCTTTTTCCCAGCCTCGCTCTGCTTGCTTTGCCTCGCTTTGCTCAAGAGGGGAGGGGGGAGGGAGGAAGACATGATCCGTGCAGGCGCTACTGCACAGACTAACAAATTATGGTGGGGTGTGTTTCTGTTCCAAGCAATAAAAGATCAATGTGGGAGATCACTTTCACAATATTATTTCATCTTCATTCTTTTCCAATTATACGTGGATTGTGGATTGAAGATCCATATGGCATCAAAACATTGGTGTTTTCCTTCACAAAATTATAATCCATAAGGTAACATGTCATCAAATATAATCCGGATTACACTCAATGTCGGGTCGACGGTATCAAGCAATCCGTTTCGCCGTTTCCGGCTTCTTCGGGACCTGCCACATACTATCTACTGTCCAATCCACTGGTCCAATATCTATTAGATTAAACATAAATGGTTTTCAATATATAATCTCATATTACTGTTATATATACATTTTTGTAACCTATACATATAGGTGTGATCCCACATAAGAAAACACATTCCCCAAAGCAGTAGGCAAGAGGCAATCAATACATCAATACATTTCAAGAGGCATTACATACATATAGCACAATCAATACATACCCAGAATATTCAGTCATAGCATATATGTATGTGGACGCAACCACTTTCCCATTCGGTTGGACAATGCTACTGAGAAAAGCCGCGGCTTAAGAGGACTCCCTCCGCACCTGGCGCCAGGTGCAAATTATATCAGAATTTCTCCTATGGATAAATGGTCGTTTAACCCCCTGGGGGCTTCGCATTTTAGGGAGGTTATCCAGAAGCATTCCCTTCTCCTTAAGGCTAATTTTATGTCCTGATGTATCTTGACTTTAACCTGTTCGAGAACCACAACTTTAAAGTCATCATATTTATGATTTTCTTTAAAGTGTGTATACAGAACCATCCAAATGTGATTATTAAACCAGCTGACAAAGATAGAGCGTTGGTGATTATGAATAGGAGTGATTACATGGAAGAGGCTATGAGACAATTATCCAATACCACCTTCTATCAACCCTTGCCTATGGACCCAACAGCCAGATATCTGAGTGTCATCAAAGATACAATACAAACCGGAGTGGACAAGGGTTACATCTCATCAAAATTGGCAAGTACATTAATTAATTTTCACCCTTCTATAGCGAAATTTTATTTATTGCCAAAAACACACAAAAAAATAACCCCGGTCCCTGGAAGACCAATCGTGGCGGCTACCGACTCCTTGTTACAACCCCTGGCGATATTTGTCGACACCTTTCTGCAACCTTTTGTGATACAAGCTCCCGCCTTCATTAAAGACACAGGGGATTTCATCTCTAAAATTGATGGGACTTCCATAAAAGATACAGATGTACTAATAACTGCGGATATTGTATCCCTATATACAAATATTGATTTGAGACTAGCCAGGACTGTGATACAGGGTTTGTTGGAGTTGCGTCCACCCCCTAGAGACCCCCCTACATCCTTTTTGATGGAAATAATTGATATAGTTTTTGATTACAATTATTTTATGTTTGATGGGGTATTCTATGAGCAACGGGGCGGCATTTCCATGGGACTCTCATTCGCCCCCTCCGTAGCAAATATCTATATGAACGATCTAGAAATGCAATTTTTGTACCCTGATATCGATGTTGTGCAGCCAATTAGGCAATACTACCGTTTCATAGATGATGTATTTTTTATCCTATCAGAGGGAGGGAATTTAGAACTTATTATACAACATTTCAACTCATGGAGCCCCTCCATTAACTTTACGTTTGAAAAAAATGATCAAAGTATTACATTTTTAGATGTTACGGTATACAAACATCAAAATACCCTTAGGGTAAAAAACTTTGTCAAACCCACAAGCAGGAATTCGTACCTTCATTATCACTCCTATCACCCCCACTCTCTTAAAGATAACCTACCTTTTCCCCAGTTAACCCGTCTCAAACGAAACTCTTCCCTTACATCTGATTTCGAGGATTCGGCCTCTCTACTAAACAAACAACTTAGACAAAGGGGATACCCCAAACAGGTCTTAAATAAAGCTCTAGATAAAACTAGAAATACTTCAAGAACAGAACTTTTCACCAAAAAGGAAAAACCTCCTATAGACCGCATTATTTGGCCACTGACCCATACCCCCCACTCTAAAAGGATTCAAGGGATCGTACGCAAATATTGGCCTCTAGTGAATTCGATACCTGGGCTAGAACAAACCCCAATGATTTCCAATAAGAGGACTATTAATATTAAACAACTACTAGTCCATGCTGACCATACCATTCGCACCAAACCCCCACATTCCAGTAGAAATACAATGGCATGTTGCCATTGCTCTATTTGTAAACATATATCTACTATCAACACGATACAAGACCTTGAGGGGAAAAAAACATACAAACTTCGCTGCCAGGCCACATGCGGATCCAAAAATGTAATATATTGTATTTTATGCAAATGCTCAAAATATTACGTAGGGGAAACTAAGCGTGACCTGAGGGTGAGGATCCAAGAACATCGTTCGAGATTTAGAACAAAAAATGAATCTTCTGTACTGTATACACACTTTAAAGAAAATCATAAATATGATGACTTTAAAGTTGTGGTTCTCGAACAGGTTAAAGTCAAGATACATCAGGACATAAAATTAGCCTTAAGGAGAAGGGAATGCTTCTGGATAACCTCCTAAAATCACGAAGCCCCAGGGGTTAAACGACCGTTTATCCATAGGAGAAATTCTGATATAATTTGCACCTGGCGCCAGGTACGGAGGGAGTCCTCTTAAGCCGTGGCTTTTCTCAGTAGCATTGTCCAACCGAATGGGAAAGTGGTTGCGTCCACATACATATATGCCATGACTGAATATTTTGGGTATGTATTGATTGTGCTATATGTATGTAATGCCTCTTGAAATGTATTGATGTATTGATTGCCTCTTGCCTACTGCTTTGGGGAATGTGTTTTCTTATGTGGGATCACACCTATATGTATAGGTTACAAAAATGTATATATAACAGTAATATGAGATTATATATTGAAAACCATTTATGTTTAATCTAATAGATATTGGACCAGTGGATTGGACAGTAGATAGTATGTGGCAGGTCCCGAAGAAGCTGGAAACGGCGAAACGGATGGCTTGATACTGTCGACCCGACATTGAGTGTAATCCGGATTATATTTGATGACATGTTACCTTATGGATTATAATTTTGTGAAGGAAAACACCAATGTTTTGATGCCATATGGATCTTCAATCCACCATCCACGTATAATTGAAAAAGAATGAAGATGAAATAAATTGAAATATTGTGAAAGTGATCTCCCACATTGATCTTTTATTGCTACTGCACAGACTCTCACCACATCTTCCTCCCGCCCCCTCACCTCCTGAAGACGCTCACGCTGCCTCCCCGGATCAAAATGGCAGCAGAAGTGGCAGCGTGAGCAAAGTGAGGCAAAGCGAGCAAAGCGAGGCTGGGAAGAAGGGAGCCTGAGTGGAGAAGAAAAAGTAAGTGTTGGCAGGAGGGGGAAGAAAGGGCATGAAGGGGAAGGGGGAGGAAGAGGTCTCTGTCAAAAGCTGGCATGGGCAAACTTGGCCCTTTCGGGTGTTTTGGACCTCAACTCCCACCATTCCTAGCAGCATCAGGCCCTTTTCCTCCCCCCCCCCTCAGCCACTTAAGCAAAAAAGGGCCTCAGGCTGTTAGGAATGGTGGGAGTTGGAGTCCAAAGCACCCAGAGGGCCAAAGTTTTCCCATGACTGTTTTAGGGACCTTAAAGTGGTGAGCCATTTTAATCAGGACTATCCTGCCCATCATTGAAAGTTGCAACTTGCTCTACTTTTCCAACTTTAGTCTTATTTCCCTCCATTTTCTTTCATAATTGTTTTGGAGTAGGTGGGCATTACTTCCTGTCAAGAAGACTCCCAAATACCGGACCATTTTTTCTATCTTAATTCCTGTGGCTCTTTTTAAAGTCTCTTTTTTCTTTTCCGTAATATTCTTTACGATAAATTTGGTTTTATCTTTGTTTATTTTTAGCCCGGCGACTTCCCCATACTTCGTTAGTTCGTTCCACCATTCCTCCCATTGTTGCAAGGGGTCTTCTATTACGCAGGCCATATCGTCTGCGTACGCCGACACCTTATATGTGTTATTGGGAATTCTCAACCCTTTAATTTCTTTATTTTGCCTTATGCTTTCTAAAAGAACTTCTAACGTCATTACAAAAATCAAGGGTGACAGCGGGCAGCCCTGTCTTGTGCCTTTTCTTAGTTTAATTTCTTCTGTCAATTGACCGTTTATGATAATTTTAGCCATTTGTTTATCATAGATTGACCTGATAGCATTCTCAAAATAAAATCCCATATCCATCTCTCTTATCAACTCAAATATAAAATTCCAATTAACTTTATCAAAAGCTTTTTCGGCGTCCAAAAAGAGGATGCCGACTTCTCTTTGAATATGCTTGTTGTAATATTCTATTATGTTCAAAATCAACCTGGTGTTATCTTTAATTTGTCGGCCTGGAAGGAAACCGGTTTGGTCCTTGTGTACTCTTTCTTTCAAGACCACTTTTAGTCTTGCTGCCAGTATTCCGGCAAATACCTTGTAGTCAGTGTTTAAAAGTGCTATTGGACGAAAGCTTTTAGGTGTCATCGTGTCAGAGACATCTTTTGGTATCAGGGTGATATTTGATTGAGTCCAGGAGGGTGGGAATTTTTGTTCGCTCAGAACTTTATTCATCACTTTCAACATTGATGGTATCAGTACCTCTACATGCACCTTATAGAAATGTGATGAAAAGCCGTCCGGGCCTGGGCTCTTGTTTGGCGCCAAGGTTTTAATTATTGCCCTGATCTCTACTTCGTTTATTTGTTTGTTCAGAATCTCTCGCTGGTATTCTGAAATCTTCCTTATTTTTTTACCCCCAAGGTAGTCTGTAATCTTTTCTCTGGGAATATTGTCCTCTGAGTAAAGTGTTTTATAGAATTTCACAAATTGCTCTTCTATTTCTTTTTGCTGGATGTACTCTTTCCCATTTTCGCTAATTTTATTTATGTATTGCTTTTGTCTCCTACTTTTAATCTTCCAGGCCAACCATCGTCCCACTTTATTTGCATTTTCAAAATGCTTCTGTTTCAATGATGGGCAGGATAGCCCTGATTAAAATGTCTGTGCTACCAGAAATACTATTTTTGTTCCAAACAATCCCAATTTTAAGGTCAAAAGTAATGTTGGATGGGTGGAGAAAGGACATAATAAAATTTGTCTGGCTGAACAAGAGGCCTAGGATAGGTTATCAACAACTGAAAGACAATATCACAAGAGGAGGAATGGCATTGCCGGATCTTCAAATCTATTACGAATCAGCGGTACTGGTGTGGGTGAGAGAATGGGTAACACTGACAAAAAAGAAACTTTTGGCTCTGGAAGGAGAAGACCTTTTCCGGGGATGGCACAGCTATCTCTGGAGGGATAAGGCCAAAATAGAAAAAGGTTTTAGAAACCACTTTATAAGGGCGGCCCTTATTAATGTGTGGGATAAATATAAAGAAAGGTCATGTAATAAAACTCCCCTGTGGTTCTCTCCGAATGAGGCAGACCATAAGAGGGAAATCCCAAGGGAAAGATGGTTAACGTATAAAAATATATTAAAGATCAAAGGGCGGGAAGTGGACCTGCTGTCGCTGGAAGAGATGCAGAGAGTGGAACCTAGTTTAACGTGGTTCCACTACTGGCAAATTAAAGAGAACTATAAACAAGATGGGAAGAAGGGGTTTGAAAGAACAGATTCCAGCTGGTCCAAAATTGTAAAAAGTGATACCAAAATCATACAGAAATCCTATCAACTATTACTTGGTTGGGACACGGAGGAAAACCTGATCAAGGAGGTAATGATAAAGTGGGCCAGACTGGTGGGACACACCATAGATTTGTGTAAATGGGAAGAAGTGTGGGGCAAAAAAATAAAATATACCTACGCTGTCAAGATAAAAGAAAACTGGTATAAGGTATTCTACATGTGGTATTTAACACCAGAAAAGCTCGCGAAGTTTAGTAAAGGAAAACTGAATGCGAAATGTTGGAAATGTGGAGTAAATGTAGGTACCTACTCCCATGTGTGGTGGGAGTGTAAGGTGGTAAAGAAATATTGGTGGGAGATATTCAAGAGGACAAAAGATATCCTAGGAAAAAAAATTGAGTTCAAACCAGAGTGCTTTTTACTGGGGATATTTGATTTTGAGTTAGACAAAAATGATGACAAAATTTTCTTTTACCTGGCCGCCGCAGCAAGGATAAGTCTGGCCAGATTTTGGAAACTCAAAGAAGTGCCAACATACCAGGATTGGTTAAAGAAAGTATATGACATAATGAACATGGATCTGCTAACACAGAAAGTAGCGCAAAACAGGGTTTTTGAAAACAGAACGGACTGGAATAAATATATCGATTACCTTAAATCGAAGAAATATAAATTAATATGATTTAAATTAACACAGAAGTGAAGGGACGACAGTACAGGACAACTAAGTTTTGACCACAGGAAGGGGAAGCAAGGCCGACCCCCCTGTGCAATGGTGTAAAGAAGTACTGAGCCTCTGCAAAACGGACTAGGAGGACAACAGGGGAAATGTTTATGTGTAGGTGAGAGGTGGTGGTTGCGGGGGGGGGGGGGGAGGAAGGGGGGTTATGATTTTATGTTTAAGTGTATGCCTAGGTCTATGTCGGTATGTTTTTGATGTTCTGTCTTTCTGTTGTTTGAATGAATAAAAAAATAATCAAAAAAAATACAGTGGTGAGCCTCCTTCCAACATTGTGATGCTGGATAGAAAACAAACGACATAACACAACACTGTTTGAGTCCACAGTGCTCTCTGGGTGTAGGTGAACTACAACTTCCAAACTCAAGGTCAATTCCCAAGCAAACCCTTTCAGTACTTTCTGTTGGTAATGAGAGTTCAATATGCCAAGTTTGGTGCAATTCCATTGTTGCAAGAGTTCAGGATGCTCTTTGATTGTGCGTTAACTATAAATTGAACTGAAACAAGATCGTAGTTTAAAGCTAAAATTTGCTGATCTTTCATTGGACAGTTTTTGGTTATCTGTTGCCAGGGAGTTCCCCATTCTGGCCAACAAAGCTATTTTGACATTGCTCCCATTTTCAACCACATATCTGTGTGAGATGAGCTTTTCTAGCTTGACTGCGATAAAAACTAAAAACAGAGACTGACAGCTGTTGAGCAAGTCCTTCGTGTGTGTCTTTCTGTGATTCCTGCCAGGATATCTATGTTGTGTTCATCGAAACAGGCCCAGGTTTCACACTGAGTGTATAAATACATTTAAAAACATAGTAACTATATGTATTACTGTGTTAGAGTGTCATTTTGTGTCATTTTGGTTGGTGGTGTGCCCCAGGATTTTGTAAATGTAAAAAATGTGCCGCGGCTCAAAAAAGGTTGAAAAACACTGGTTTAACCCACTGCGCCACCGGAGACTCCTTTTTAATTATCACCCATTTTAATTGAATGGAAAAATACTTATTTAACTGAGCATCTTATTCTGGATTAGTTAATTCATAATAAAGAATAGATTTTTGAATGATAAACTGCTTTCTGGAAGCATGCATAGCAAATCCATGACCTTCCAAACTGATAGTCTGTGTCTTTCATATTCTGCTTTTCTCACAGCATGAGACTCATGGCAGCTCCAGTTCACAAATTCATCTGTGATTATACAAGCCCCTTCTTGAGGGCACGGGTGGGAATCATGGGGTGCTTCAGATGTTGTTGGATCACAAATCCAAAAAAAAAAATCCAACAGGGTCATTGGTGGAGAGTGCTGGCTATTGCAGTTCAACAACATCCAGAAGGCAGAAAGTTTGCAGGCCTGTTTTAACGCTCTTCGTTTTTACACACTTTAATCTTTGTCTCTCCTCTTGCTGCTGGGCATCTGGATTCTAGTTTATCTATTGAATCATAATTAATAATATATCACACAGTAAAGTGGCTTTTATTCTGAGGGTCCTGATCAGTTTATGAGACACAGGCACCAAAATGACACTGTCAAGCAGAAGTATAGTGAACAGGCTTCAGTAACGCTGCATCCATCTTCTCTTTGTATTTATTCTTCACAAAAGCACTTAACTCTCTGTCTTCTCAGACTCTAAATAGAAGTATGAACTAAGAGATTGCTGCTTTGACTACCCTATTTTCCACCTTCAAAGCTTTTCACTGCTAGATCTAAACTATCTTCCTGTGCCGGTTCTTTCCCTTGTTCTCCATGTATGTTGAATATGCTGTCAGCTTCCAATGAGTTTCTCTAAATTTCTTCTATTATATGTATCCATTGAATAAAATGTCTCCTTCTCATCTTTCAAAATCCTTCCTAAATCCCCAAGTGCTTTTGTGAACTTTCCACTGGTATACTCTCTACACGACAGTGAGTCTTCCCACAATGCTTTAGCACAGCAGGTTAATCACCAAGCTGCAATAAATCTTGCCAACTAGGAGGTTGACAGTTTAAAGCTCAGGTCAGATTGAGCACCTGACCTTTAGCCCAGCTTCTGTCAACCTAGCAGTTTGAAAACAAATGTTAGGAGATAAATAGGACCTGCATTAAAGTGGGGAGGTATTTTAGTTTAGGCAAGGTGTTTTGATCAGAAAAAAGGAGTAAGTTTACGAACAAAGAAGGCTCTTTGGTAAGAAGATTGAGCAACAGCACCCCTGTGGCTGGAAACAAGCACAGCCTCCAAAGATACCGAAAGATAGGAAATAGCCTATATATGCCTCTATGAACAGTGAAGGCATTGGTTTTATATCTTTATATGTTTAAAATGATTTTATTGTATGGTTTTATAAATTTGTTTTAATTGTTTAAATTATACATTGTATGTTGTTACGACATCGAAAGGCTGCTGGTTGTAAGCTGCCTTGAGTCACCACCAGGTTTGAGAAAGGCGGGATAAAAATAGTGTAAATAAATAAATAAACAAATAAATCTGTTGTCTGTCTTGTCCTTGTATAATCGGCATATGTTTGGCATATATGTGTTCTGTGATCTGCCTGGAGTCCCCTGTGGGGTGAAAATGGCAGAATATAAATAGTGTAATATAATAAAATTAATGCTTCAGCCAAACCATATCCACCTGGTGTCTTCATTTTGTTTGTACCACACTTAGTACACAGACAGCAATCCAGCTGTACATCTTAAAAAGTAGCAGTCCTAGATGGCAGCTTGAGTTTCCTAAGCGGACATGTATCTTACCCTCAAATACCAAGATATGGTGCCTCCCTCCTATAGACAGGAACAGTTATGCTAACCAGAGACAATGAAATAATATGCATTCTCCTCCTCAAAATCTGCCAAAATTTGAAGAGCAACACTTTCTGGCATATGCATTTGACTGTACTAGTTCCAGCCATAGCTACAGAACTGTGTGCTTAACATGACCTAGAATTTTTTCAGTGAACAAGTTAAGAATCCACAAGGAGGTCTGCTTTCAAGTGTGAGGTTATGATTAACGTATTATCACTAAAGAAGAGAATAGACCCATCTGCCATGTCAGATCACAGCTAATACAAAATGGAGAGATTTGCAAAAAGATTGGTGGGCGGGAGAGGAGAAAACTTTTGAGTTACAGGTTCTAGTTCTTCTTAATCATTAGAAAAGAGTAATGTCTAATGAAGAATTTGTCTCAATTTGTCACAGT
Source organism: Anolis apletophallus (assembly GCA_030556195.1). NCBI lineage: Eukaryota > Metazoa > Chordata > Lepidosauria > Squamata > Anolidae > Anolis > Anolis apletophallus. The sequence goes on along the minus strand of JARBWK010000002.1, from coordinate 103,685,369 downwards.
GCATGTCACACTGACCATACGGTAGGCTGCGTGTGACTTCATACCATATGGTGCATGAATCTTGCTCAGAGTCTTTTGCGTTACACCCCCCTCAAGCCCCTCTGATGTGGGTGGAATTGGAAGGGGAGAAAGGAAGACACTTTATCACCTAGTTAGTGCTACCATTGCCTGCTTATAATTCGCTGTAGCTTTGGCCAGTCCCTCCCTTATCAGTAATCAGTTCCCAGCCTTTATTCTTGGGCAGAGAGGGGCAAAGAGTGGCCATTTGCAGACCACCTGTCACCTTCAATTCTGCCAAAAATGCTTCCATGCCACCCAGGGGTGAAGGGGCAATTATGCTGCACTTCCCCACACACACTTAACTGTCGCAGACCCAGGAAACATATTGTTTGATGATTACAATCAGAACATGGATTAGGCCACCTAATCCAGCAATAATATGGACAAGGTGTGTCAGAATATTACTTTGGTTTCAATTAGCTCAATTCAAAACATGGCTTGTTCTTCGTTCTCCAGTGGGATTTCTAGGCTCTCAAAAAGTAATGTGCAATTTAGTGTCAATAACTCCACTCTTTGAATCACTGTGTAATTGCAGGGAGCGGAAGAAGAGTAAATACAATGCCTGCTGCTCTTTTCTTCAGCTACTTTCTCTTGAGTTTTTTTAATAAAAAAATACATAACAAACTGATTGCTGAAACAGCTTCCTGGAAGGAAGTCCCATTAAAATCAATGATCATCAATAAGAAAATATCTCTGAGATGTTTTCCACAGAGTGAGCTCCAGTACATAACAGTGCAGCCCTCCTGAGAAAGGTTCAAAACTCTGGAAAGAGCTTTTTGGAATTAGCAGTGTCCGAAAAGCATAGGAAATCACTATACTGTTTAATGCAGAATACCCAGTACCCTAAAGGCACCAGATCCTTTGGAAGAAGCAACTCAGGATCAGCCCAGTTAAGTATGGAGGACCACCAAGGGATACCAGGTGTTATAGGCTATATTTTATAGTAGGGATAGGCAAACTTTGGCCCTCCAGGTGTTTTGGACTTCAGCTCCCTCAATTCCTATCAGCTGGTAAGCTAGCTAGAATTTCTGGGAGCTGAAATCCAAAACATCTGGAGGACTGAAGTTTGTCCATGCCTGTTTTAGATGAAGGAACTGGCAAAACTGCCTCTGGGTATTCCTTGCCTAAGACAATTATGGGATCAGCTAAGTCAGTAGTTCTCAACCTGTGGGTCCCCAGGTGTTTTGGCCTACAACTCCCAGAAATCCCAGGTGGCTTTAAGGCATATGCAGAGGCAGGACAATCAATAATGCAATTATTTCTGGGGAAAACACTGACCTGAAGGGCATATGCCTCTTTGATGTTACTGAGCTCCTTAAGTGCAAAAACACTTAAGTATACTGGTACTTTGGCCATTATGAAGGGCAAAATACCTCCTGTAACTGTAGAAGGTGGAGACTGCATACATAAGCATCTGCCCTTTTAAAATAGAATCTGAAGAAGAAAGAAAATATAATAGTTGATTGGTTAGTGAGATGTGGGCAAATTATGTAGGTTGCCAACATAAGGATATTGTAAAGACAAATTCAGAGAGCTGTACGGTAGGTAGGCTGTGGAAGTAACCTGATTTCAAAAGCAGCATGCAGAGGATGAACAGTGGAGGACTAACAGATACATTACGATACTGTACTCATGAACCTGCAACTTGCTACTATGAGTTGTATTGTAAGGACTGCATTTTGGGTTTGCCCTGGTCTGGTAATGTCTTTGTCTTGTAATTATCTGGCACAGGGCCTTCATATACAGCCTTGCAGTCATAAGGCTGATAGCAGAACTCATGTTGCTTTCTATCACACTTTTCCTTCAAGGAGCTCAAGGCAATATATGTAGAGCCCTCTTCTCACTGTTCCCTCACTTCAAAAATAGTACGCAGTCTTTCTAGCAATAAATACTCACAAAGGAAGCTGACTGAAAATGAAGTAATTACTGATAGACTAAGGTGTTATTGTTTTCAGTCATGGGAGTTACTCAGAAAATCTTGGAGTAGCATTTGGCAGCTTAATATATCATGGTGGACTTTTCTGTGTCGTGTAGTGCAGCTGAAAAAATAACTGGAGAAAATACACAGAAAATGTGGAAACCCCTGCAATGCTATTCTGTTCTTCACTGGACTTGCTCTTTCTGTTTCCTGGAGCATTATGAACAGTTCTTTCTGCTCCTCTATTTTACAATACACAGGAACAGATTTAGAGGCTGACAAAAGCTGAGATGAGACTAGAAAGAAAAGTACAGATGTTCTGAACAGGAAATTATATACATAATAATCAACCATGGATCGTGAACACTACAGAGGGTAGATGCTGTCTGCTCCTTCTACCTGTACTTGAAGAAAAGTGGGGTAAAGGATGACAAGTTTTACAGTGTTGAGAAAGGGAACACTCCATATACAATGTGATTTATCAGTACTGCTTGCCCTAGAATATTGCTAAGGCTGATTGGTTTCATGTGTACAGGAGCATAAGTGGGTCTGAGCGTGGGGTTAGGTAAAGATAAAGGTTTCCCTTTGCCATTAAGTCCAGTTGTGTCCAACTCTGGGGAGTGGTGCTCATGTCCATTTCTAAGCCGAAGAGTTGGCATTGTCCATAGAAACCTCCAAGGTCATGTGGCTGTCATGACTGCATGGAGCGCTGTTACCTTCCTGCTGGGGCGGTACCTATTAATCTACTCACATTTGCGTGTTTTCAAACTGCTAGGTTGGCAGAAGCTGGGGCTAAAAGCAGAAGCTCACACCGCTCCCAGAATTCGAACCTGCGACCTTTCAGTCAACAAGTTCAGCAAAGTGGGGTTAGAAACATCTTAATTAAATAAATAATAACTCTGGGTGTACCATAAATACTTCATAGAAACAGACCCGAAGTATCTGATGAACAAGCAGAAAGAGACAAGCCCTCTGCTTGGAATATCATCCAGCAGCTCCGAAACTTCACCTGGTCCAGCACTCTTTCCAGACAAGGATCAGTGAAATTATGAGAAGTGTATAAGCAGGGCATGAGACAAACATCATTTCCCATTTGTCCTAAGCCTACCATGGAGGGTCTATCTTGTCATTATGGCTAGAAGTCACCTCTTTGCCTTTGCAGCCATCTTCTCTCCAAGGACAAGGACATGCAATTTTAAAAAAAATGTTGAGAACCACATTTCAGGAGTAATGTTGTAGTGGGGGAATCCTACAAGTGGGTGATCCCGAAGCTAGTCATAGTTGAGGACAGAGCCAAGGGCAGCACCCTCTCTTCTCCCTGCAGTTTCTCTCTTTCATGTCTCTGGCATTTCTATGTGTCTTTCAACACCTAGGAGGCCATTGTGGAAGGGACAGCTCACTCTTCATCAGAGGCCCAGGGCTTCTGAACTTAGCTTGAAGGGCCTCAGGTGGACAATCTTCACCCAAGGAGCTAATGGAGCTGCACATGGCTTTTCCCCTACACACAGTGTCATGATTGTGACAATGGTTGTGAGGTCTGTTAAATGAAGAGGGAAAGGCTGGCTAAAAACATACTTTGTGAGCTTTAGACTGATGAGAGAGATGAAGCTGGGACCCTCTGGTGTTAGTCTGACACTATCATATTCTGTGGAGCTCCTGGCAGTGCAGTGGATTAAACTGCTGAGCTGCTGAACTTGCTGACCAAAAGGTTGACAATTCAAATCTGGGAAGTGGGGTGAGCTCCCATTGTTAGGCCCAACTTCTGCAAACCTCACAGTTTGAAAACATGCAAATGTGATTAGATCAATAGGTACTGCTTCAGTGGGGAGGTAACAGTGCTCCGTGCAGTCATGCTGGCCACATGGTCTCCGAGGCATCTATGGACAATGCAATCTCTCCGGCTTAGAAATGGAGATGAGCACCCAGTCAGACACGACTAGATTTAATGTCAGGGGAAACCTTTACCTTTACCTTTATCCCATTCTAGCCAATGAATGAAATGCTCATGCCGTACTACATTACAATGCAAGCAAAGAAGAAAGGTTGCAATCCCCAGGGATTACGAATTCTGGCCCATGTGGGGGATTTTACCCTGGACTATTCCTGAAGCCTGTATCTAAAAGGCATTTTCTTGAGTCAAGTGGGCTTTCTTGCTTGCTGCAATAAACCACAGGCGTCACATTTTGACAACTGATTCAGCAACTGGCGACTTGACCCACTTCAATGAGGCCAGTGCACCCCCAAGAACATGGAGGCTGAAGAGGAGAAGTTCTAGGCTGAGCATGTCTTCCTCCTCAATCATCTCTGCTTTGCCAGCTGGGCTCTGAAAATAACTCCTCTTCTCCAAGGCACCCACTCAAAGGCAAAACACGCGGCTCCTTTCCCTGCTTCTGTTTGAGAAAGAGGCCAGCCAAAGAAGGGTCACCTTTCCACAGGTTCTGGGCCACACTTGTGGGAAGAAGGGCTGGAAATCCACGATGATGATCGCGAAGCAGGCCCAGAGGGTTGGCTTGGTGGTGAGTTCGTGCAGGTGCCGCCACCCTTGACACACCGATTCCAGCCTCGTCAGCAAAAGCACCGGGGCCACGTTCTCCCCGAGGAAAAAACACACAACCCAAACGCTCGCGGGCAAGGAATGGATGGCTGGCTGGCTGCGAGAGGGAAGCCGCGGGGAAGGATGCCCGGCAGGTCGGCGCGCTCTGCCTTCCGAGGAGCGCGGGGTTGGGGTTGGGGCTGGGCAAGGGGAAGGCAGGGGCGGGGAAAGAGCGCCCCAACTTCGGGAGGGAGGGAAACTCCGCGGTCCGGGCGTGGGGAGAGGGAGGGGTCTGGGGGCCCAGGGGAGGGAGGGAGGGGCAGGAGGGAGCACAACACGGGGGGGGGGGCGCCTGATCCCCCTCCTCTCGCCCCAAGCTCAATCCACGACCCTTTCGCCTCGAAACCTCCACCTTGAGAGCCGAGAAACCGAGACTCTAGCAGCCTCCCGCCCCTTCAGGCGACCCACCCTCAGGACGCGCTTCTCCCCCCTTCCTTCCTTCCCTCCCTCCCGCCCAATCAGGCCCCGGCCTCCCCCTCCACCACCGCCCCGACCCCCGCCTTCCCCCTCCCTTCGCCTCGCGCCCTAAACCTAAGGCGGTGGTTTTTGGAGCCCGCTCGCCGCCCGACAGGTGTGCAACAGGGGACGGTGCAGATGCCCGGCTTACCTTTGGTGGCCTCTGGGTCGAGGTACATCTTCCCCTCGGCTCCTGCTGCACCCCAAGTAAATCCCTCCGGGGCTCTGCCTGGGGGCGTGTGTGGCGGTGGGGCTCCGGCTCCTCCTCGTCGTCGTCCTCTTCTCCTCCCCGCGGGCGAGCCCCTCAGACGCTGCTACGCGGAGGAGGCGAGGCGGGGAAGCCACAGGCTGCCAGCGGCCCAAGAGTGACCTCCACGAACAGGTTGGAGCCCCGGCTGGCGGCGGGAAAGAGCGGCATGAGGCGGAGGCAGCCCAGGAGCAGCGGCGGCGACGGCAGGGGCTCGCTAAGTGACTGGTCCACGTCCACCCGGGAACATGCCAAGCCTCCGGAGCCCTCCCCTCGCTGGATGGAGGGGCGTGTGTGTGTGTGCGCGCGCGCGTTTCTGTGAGCAGGCGCGCCCCCGCTCGCGCTCTCTCTCTCTCTCGCGCTCTCTGTCGTGCGCGCGCCTCTTCTCGCGGCTCCTTTTTCGCGTCTGGTGGCTGCTCGCTGCTGGAGGGAGAGGAAACTGCAAGTCGAAGTAGGCTCAGCCAGGAAGGGGAGTGACGCCTCCCGCTGTCGCTGCCCCTCTTTGGAAGGGAGGGCAGGAGGAGCGCGGAGCCTGGTGGCATCCGAGCCAAGGCGCTTGGAAGATTCCCAGCCGGAGGAGGAGGAGGAGGAGGGTGCTTCCCTAGGCGCTTCCTCGGGTTCACACGATCAAGGGCTGGGTTGGGAAGAGGGCGGGGCGCGGGCAGAGCACTCCGCGCCCCAAGCAAGCAAGCAAGCAGGTGCCCAGGTCTAGGCCACGCCCCAAAGCGGACGCGGGAGGGACCCGCCTGCCTGCCTGCTTGCGGAGGAGTGGGGACTGGGGGACTCCTTCCCCCCAGACACAACAAGCCTTCAAGCCTTCTCCTTTCCCCTTTACAGTCCGTTTCTGGAGACCACACTCTTCCAGCCCAGAAAAGACTGCCTATATAGTTTTAAAGAACGACCCAGAAGGTGCTGTGTAGTGTTTTTTATTATTAAAAAAAACTTTAATAGTTATATGTTTTGTATTTCCTCGATACACACACACTCGTAGAATGATAGTATCCTAGAGTTATAAGAGACCCCACGTGACATCCAGTCCAACCCCCTGCCAAGAAGCAGGAAAATCGCATTCAAAGCACCCCCGACAGATGGCCATCCAGCCTCTGTTCAAAAGCCTCCAAAGAAGGAGCCTCCACCACACTCTGGGGAAGAGAGTTCCACTGCTGAACAGCTCGCCTCTCACAGTTAGCAAATTCTGCCTCATGTTCAGATGGAATCTCCTTTCCTGTAGTTTGAAGCCATTGTTCGCGACCTAATCTCCAGGGCGGCAGAAAATAAGCCTGCTCCCTCCTCCCTATGACTTCCCCTCACATATTTATCCAGGGCCCTCAGCTTTCTCTTCTGCAGGCGAAATATGGCCCTTTAAGACGCTCCTCATAGGGCTTGTTCTCCAGACCCTTGATCATTTGAGTCGCCCTCCTCTGGACACATTCCAGCTTGTCAACATCTCCCTTCAATTGTGGTGCCCAGAACTGGACCACAGTGTGATTCCAGGTGTGGTCTGGCCAAGGCAGAATAGGGGGATAACAGACACCACCAGGCTCCTATTGATGCAGGCCAAAATCTCATTGGCTTTTTAAGATGCCCCATGACAGTGTTAGCGCATGTTTAACTTGTCCACGAGGACTCCAAGATCTTTTTCACATATACTGCTCTCCCCTATATAAACATAAACACCTCTAGTAACAAGGTGTGTCTCTGGCCTCTTCTACACTGTCTTTCTATTCCAGGATCGTATCCCAGATTATTTGCTTTGAACTGGACTATATGAGTCTCTACTGCCATATAATCTGGGGTGTTAATGTGTTACATAGATAATGGCAGTGTCGAAGGGGCTTTAGTATTGCCTTGAGGTGTATAGATATTGCTCGCCCTCTCCAAGAAAAAGAAAAAGCTATAAGATATATTCTACACTGCCATATAAAATCCGGATTATCTGCTTTGAAGTGGGCAGTGAAGACTCAGATAATCCAGTTCAAATGTGGATTATCTGCTTGGATAATTTGAATGATCTGGCAATGCAGAAGGGCCTGTCTCTATTTTTTCCTGTTGCTGGCTCTGAAGGGAGTGTGTGTCTCAGAATCCATGAAATGGAGATATTCATTTTTAACAATGCTGCCTTCAATTCTATCCGAATGTTTCCACCTTGTGGTTATTACTTTGTGAATTGTATTATCCATCGTGTTGTGAGTCGCTGTGAATCTCGTCTAAGAGAGGGCAGCGAGATACATAATATATACGGCATAATAATAACAATAACAATAAGCCAACAGGGGCGAAAACCCGTCGACACGTGACCGGGTTTTTTTGAACTCCTTTTATTCTTGTCTTTCCTCAGCTGCTGAAGAGGAGAGGGAACATTTTTTTCCCTTTCTTCCAGACCGGTTTGGTTTTGGATGCTAAGCAGGGTCAGCCCTGGTCGGAACTTGGGTGGGAGACCAGCAGGGAATAATACCAAGTGCTGAAGGCTCTCTTTCTTGCCTAGGGGGAGTATTCCTATAAATCGACGCGTGACTGGGTCTTTGAGACCCTTGCTCCTGCCTGATCCTTAAACCTTCTCCTTTCCCCTCCTTTCCACCTATTTCCAGGGCTCTGCTTGAGTGCGTACAGCCATCCACGCCAGGGATTGGTTTCCTTCTAGTAAATTAAGAGTAAATTAAGAGAGAGCGCCGACTGCCGGACTTCGCAGGCCCTTCCGCACAGCCATCTAACGCAGAATATCAAGGCAGATCATCCACAATATCTGCTTTGAACGGGATTATCTGACTCCACATTGAGATATAATCCATTTCACTGCCATGTGGAAGGGGGCTTGGGCTGCCAGGGTCTCCATCAAGACCAGGACTGGATTCCAGCCTGGTTTTGATGAACGAGTTCTCTCTGTCTGCCTTACTCTCTCGCCCTGCCGAAGAAGCCTTTGGTCGACCGTTTCTATCCAGTTCCTGGAGCAACTGAGCTCCCTCCTCCTTTCATCCCTCCCTTCCTCCCTTTTGCTGCTAGTTTCACATTTGCTAAATGGGTCTGAGGGGGAGGGCTAACCACCAGCCAAGGAAAGGAAGCCCAGCCCGCAGGCCATCATTGCCTCCCAAGGATGCTGGCGATAAGAACCCAGCCACTGTCAGAGCAGGCAAAAAAAGAAAAGACCTCTGGCCTTACCATTGTTTGCCTTTATGCTTTCATTTCAGTCGAGTCCTATATCTTTTTAATGAAATAGGTTGCATAGGTAGGTTAGAGTTGCAGTCTTTAGGTGCATGTGCAGCTGCTTGACGCCACTATACTCAATGCTATGAACTAGTGGAGCTGTAGTTTGGAGGGGGATCAAGACTTTTTGGCAAAAAAAGCTTAAAGACCATGTGAAACAACAAGTCCCAGGACTCCATAGCATTGAGCCTTGGCAGTGAAACAAGGTGTCAAACTGCATTCATTCTACAATGTTGATGTGCCCTTTATCACTCCCTATGGCATTCAGAAGATGTTTACTTCTTGGGAGGAGAGCAATGACCAATCTCGAGAAAATAGTGAAGAGTAGAGTCATCACATTGGCAAAGATCCACATAGTTAAAGCAATGGTATTCCCTGTAGTAACCTATGGATGTGAGAACTGAACCTTAGGGAAGACTGAGCAAAGGAAGATAGATGCTTTTGAACTGTGGTGTTGGGGGGAAATTCTGAGAGTGCCTTGGGCCGCCAGAAGATTCAACTAGTCCATACTTCAGGAAATAAAGCCCGACTGCTCATTGGAGGGAAGGAGAGTAGAAGCAAAGATGAAGTACTTTGGCCATATAATGAGAATACAGGAAAGCTTGGAGACGGTAATGATGCTGGGGAAAATGGAAGGAAAAAGGAAGAGGAGCCGACCAAGGGCAAGATGGATGGGTGGTATCCTTGAAGTGACTGGCTTGACCTTGAAAGAGCTGGAGGTGGCCACAGCCAACAGGGAGCTCTGGCATGGGCTGCTCCATGTGGTCACGAAGAGTTGGAAGCAACTGAACGAATAAACATCAACATTATTGGTTATATCATTGAATATTTTAGTCCTTGGTTCACTTTTCAGATAATCCCTGGGGAACACGCTGCCATTTGTCCCTCTTTCCACCTTACCTCTCTCTGCTGATTTTTACAAAGTGCTTAAGTGATGTGACTGAAGACATTTAAACACTTCTAGAACTCACTGATTACAAATGATGGCTGATTTAGGATGTGTCTACAGCCAGTGGTTCTCAACCTGTGAGTCCCCAGATGTTTTGGCCTTCAACTCCCTGAAATCCTAATAGTTGGTAAACACATGGGAACCCACAGGTTGAGGACCACTAGTCTACACTATAGGATGAATGCAGTTTGACAGCACTAACTGCCATGGCTCAATGCTATGGGATCAGATGATTTGTAGTTCAGAACAGCACCAGTGCTCTTTACCAGAGAATGGATTTGTGCACATCATTCGAAAATACATCATGCTTGGGAAGTGATTTTGTGATATGAAATCCAGCATATATATCTCATTTGCTGTGACACACTGTGTTTTTGTATCAGAATAATAACAACAACAACAACAATAATAATGCTTTATTTGTAATCTGACCTATATTCCCAAGGGGACTCAGGGCAGATTCCAGTATACACAGACACAAAGTCAAACATTAAATGCCTAGAAACAACAAAACACAGATACACAGATAAAGGTAAAAGCTTCCCTTTCTGGCTCTAGGCGTGGTGCTCATCTCCATTTCTAAGCCGAAGAACCTGCAGTGTGTCTGTAGACAACTCCTAGATCATGTGGCTGGCATTATTGCATAGAGCATCATTTACCTTCCCACCAATGTGGTACCTATTGATCTACTCGCATTTGAATGTTTTTGAACTGCTAGGTTGGAGGAAGCTGGGGATAGCAACGGGAGCTCACCCCGTCCCACAGTTTTGAACTGCCAGCCTTCTGGTCAGCAAGTTCAGCAGCTCAGTGGTTTAACCAGCTGCGCCAAAGGCTAAAGGTCTAGCAAAACTACAAATCCAAGGATTCTGTAGCAGTGAGCTGCTGCAGTTAAAGTGGTGTCAAACTGCATTGATTCTACAGTGCAGATGCATGCTTGGAAAATCGCCAGATGCTTATAGACTGGCACCAATTCAGGGGCCACCATTTTGAGTAGTACTATTCTAGACCGGTTCTTTTGTTGCTTTATGATGAGGAGATGGCATCATTTTTATTCCTTGATGTGCCAGGATTTGTGCCATATTTATACCCATGGGCTACAACTGTTTCTTGCTTTTCTGGAGGCTCTTCACAGACCAGCAGCCAATGATCAAAAGTGATCTCATACCTTCCAACAGACCTCACAAACTCTGAGAATGCCTGCCATATATGTGGGCAAAATGTCAGGAGATAATGCTTCTGGAACATGGCCATATAGCTTGGAAAACTCACAGCAACCCAGATTTCACACCTGCCTATTCAGCACAGATATTAATGCTAATTTATTTTTTCTTTAACATATATCTATTCTTTGTTTTGCAGAACTCTGATTCATTTATTCTCCCAGATCAAAATTGATCCACCCATCCTGCTTATCTTTTCCGCTTATGACATGAGTTTAGATTTATGATGGCATGTATGAATGCATGGATGCAATTGTAAATAATTAGTAGGGAAATCTTGTGTCTTGTGGTTCCAGAAGCAGGAAGTCACATATACAAGACATTATACTGAAGACAGCAAAGGACATCACTAAAATGAAAACTGACAAGAGTGCTAGTTTGAATGCACCCTTGGGCCACAATTCTGCACACTGTTTTGTTTAAATTTTACGGAAGTCAATGTGAGTTAAGCAGCCTGTACCAAGATAATCCAACCCTGCGTACATGTACAGTACTCAGAAGTAAGTCTCACTCATCTCAGATGGAATTGCCCCAAGGAATTGTTCAGAGAACAAGAACCTTACAGCCCAATGCTGTGAATGTAAATCATGCACACAATTCAAAGTGCTGGTGATCAGCCAGAAACCCTGGATAGTCCAAGCTGACTGACTCTGTCTCTGCATCAGACCCTTTCCAAACCCTGGGATCCTTCCCTCAGCTTCATCAACTCCATAGGCCCCTTCCACACTGCCATATAATCCAGATTATCAAAGCAGACAATCCACATTATCTGCTTTGAACTGGATTATATGAGTCTACGCTGCCATATAATCCAGTTCAAAGCAGATAATCTGGATTTTATATGGCAGTTTAGAAGGGCCATAGATACAGTTGGTGGAGAGCCATGCAGGGCCTATTCAGTGACTGCCCCTATGTTCTCAAACTCCTTCTCTATGAATGCTAGAATGGCTCTAGAATCAGTGCAGTCTGACACCACTTTAACTGTCATGGCTCAGTGCTATGGAGTTGTCATACTAAGTCTTTAGCCTCCTCTGTCAAACAACTTCATCACACTTTAAATCCAGTTTCTGCCTCTTGCAGAATTCTGGGGTTTGTAGTTTAGTGAGGCTTTTAAAGGCTATCCCCTAAACTACAAACCCCAGAATTTTGCAGGAGGCTTCAACTGAATTTAAAGTGGATTCATTCTCTAGTGTGATGCGGTAGGAGTGCTGGTCTTCACCAATCTGCAATCTGTTGATATTGTCTGAGCCAAACATTTACAGTATATCATTTCCTTTTAGGCCCCTTCTATACCATCCTATATCCCAAGATCTGATATCAGATTATCTGCTTATCCCAAGTTATCTGGCATTGTAGACTCAGAGCCCCTTTGGTGGAGGGCGACTCAAAAGAAATAAAGTTAGTTAATATATATATATGGATATAATCCAGTTAAAAACACATCGTCTGGGAACAGATCCTGAGATATAGGGCAGTGTATATCCAGCTATAGTTGCCTACTGCATGTTCTCTTCTCGTTCTCTCTTAACTGATTGTTTCTGACACAGTTTCTCTATCTGATTTATTTCAGCGGCAGAAAACATATTTGGTTTTTTCCTATTTCCATAAAACATTTATTCCCTGCCTTATACCACAGGATTAGTGTAGCATACCAATGAAATAAGTTAAAATAATTTATATTGTGTGGTGAGGGCCTGGGTGGCCATCTGTTGAAAGAGCTTTGATTGTTTTCCTGCAAGTCATAATGGCAGTGGCTCATGTGGCATCTTCCAGCTCTATGAATTTAAAATAATGTAAAACTTAAAACAAAAGCATTTTGCAGGATATAAAATATTGAACAAATAAATTTAAAGCCATTTAAAACAATGCACATGTATAGATATAAGTGAAATGTTCTTGTACATGAGTTATATCAATAATGGATATTGGCACTTCTCATATATCAGTCTAAAAGGTGTATGAAATTTCAGAGGAAAGTGGCCACTGTTGACTAGCATTTAGCACACTAGTTTTCCTTGTTCACTACACTGCCATATAATCTGGTTTCTGAATCTATACTACCATATACTCTTGATTATCTGTTCTAAACTGGATTATATGGAAGTGTAGACTCATATAATCCAGTTTAAAGCACATACTCTAGATTCAGAAACTTGATTATATGGCAGTGTAGATCCAGCCTGGGTATACAAGTGGAGTGCTCTTCTTCAGACATCTAGCCATGCCCTCAGTCACAGAGGTGAAGGATTATCACAAGGAAACAATGTTCTAAATACACTAAGCACTCATAGATGTGCATGGCCCAGCCTGTAAAGGTCCTTAAAGGGTTATCTTAAAATAGCCAGCCCACATAAATTAAACTACTCATCTTGGTGCCGTGTTCCAAAAGATAAGAAGAGCTGAACATTAATCTGTTTCATACACTTGCAGCAGAATCTAGAATGTGTTGACTCTCCCATGAGAGAGCCAGAAAAGACGAAAGAAGAGAAAGAACATTGCTGTAGCTGCTTTTCTTTAGTAGTTTGCGCAAGTATATAAAAGCCCCTGTTTTACAGCCACAGCTTTGACTTTCCTACAAGGCTTAGAAATTCCCAAGTGCTTTCGGGAATATAGTGATTTCCAGGGGCATGGTCTCTGAGGGTTAAATTCTTCTCAATCAATAGAACAGGGTTTTTTTTTCTGCTGAAACACCTGCTGCACTCATTGTCCATCAATAATCCTACTTTTACACAAGTGGATTGGTCTTCTGCTGAATCTGATTTGATTTAGTGCCCCTGATGATACCCCAATTTAATATATCCTCTTCTGGGTATATACATTCATTTTCCTGTCCCTGGTTCTCCATCCCACCCTGTGTTCTTGACACTCAGTCATCTTTCTAATCCTAGTTCTTGCTAAAGGATGTTATGGTCTCCACTTTATTAGTGAGTTTTCCAATCCTGTTAATGCTTTCCTTTTGTATGTGCTTGGTGCTGTTTTGGTTATGTAAAAGACCACTTTCGGAAACTCGCTTATTATTGTTATTTAGTACTTTCACACACAAATATGTGAAAGATGTTGCTTTTCCCCTCTCAGATCCTAAAAGATATCCATTGCATATTTGGATCTTCTGGAATCAATTTCCATTTTAAAGAATAATTTTGTTTTTGACACTTGCAAACTTATCCAACTGTTTTTACCAAACTGGTTCTCTGGATCACTCACAATATGACTGAAACACAAGCACGGCTAAAAATACAACAGGGTACAATATTAAATGTATTTATTTATTTACCATAATGGGAGCTGGTTACAGGGAGAGGTCAACCCTCCTGCACTGGCTGCCAATAATTTTCCAGTCCCAATTCAAGGTGCAAGTGATCCCCTACAAAGCTCTAAAAATGGTTTAGGACCTGCCTGTCTTCGAGATCGCATCTTTCCCTATGAACCAGCATGTACTTTTAAGATCATCTGGTGAGGCTCTGCTCTCGCTTCCACCACCGTCTCAAGTGCGGCTGGTGGGAGCAAGAGAGAGGGCCTTCTCAGTGGTCGCCTCTCAGCTACCCAAAGAGATCAGATTGGTGCCTACCCTTTCCTTTTTCCATAAGGAGTTAAAGACCTGATTGTTCTGCTGTGCTTTTGATTAGGCAGTTCACCAGAGAATTGGGTCAATCTACCCATAGTCCTTGCACTTTCATTGGCCCTCTCACTTGTAATCCTGTTACTGTAAATGCCTAAGGACATTACCCTCCCAGCTGTGACCCAAACTGAAATACATCATATTTTGCACTTTCCCTGGACTCTATCTAGGAACAACTGCACACTTCCTGATCCCTCCGCACTCAGTACCTAATCTTTCAGCCATTATATTGTTTTTGAAATGTGCACTGTGATTGTGATTGTTCTTCTGATGTTGTTGTTGATTTTATTTTGTTTCATTTTATTTTATTGTGTATGTTTAATCTGTATTTTCGGGCTTGTCTTCTTGTAAGCTGCCCTGAGTCCCTTTGGGGAGATGGTAGGGGGTATAAAAATAACGTTATTATTATTATTATTATTAGACAGACAGACAGACAGACAGACACAAAAACACAGCATGTCACAGCAAACAAGATATATATGCTGGATTTTGTATCGCAAAATCACAAGTCGAACACTTCCCAAGCGTCTAGGACTGTGTGATGCATTATTGTTGTTGTTGTTGTATCCCACCTTTCTCAACTCCAAAGGAGACTCAAAGGTAAGAATTTAATGTTGCATGTATACATACATCAACAAATAAACAAAAACATTAAAACCATCCAATTAAAACATAACATTAAAACAACAATTAAAATCACATTGTCCAGGTTATATTCCAGGGCCAGTCCAAGTTGTCATTAAAATTAATGACCAGCCTGGCAGTTTCGCAGATAGAGCAGCCAGGAAAAGGGGGAGTGGTTGGGAGCCTTCCCTGGGAGGAGTTAGGGAGAGAGCTGCCTGGGAGGAGCTCTGAGTTAAGGGGAGGAGCCGAACTACTGGAGGGAGAGAGAAAGGGCTTATTTGCCAGTTCTTGACAAGCTCTCAGGGAGAGAGGAGTGTTCGTGATACGCTCTCACACAGAGAATGGAGAGTTGCTGACAGCTCCTTGTCAGAACTCATTAGAGTAATGAGCCTCTGTATCAAAGCTCTGTTTAGAGTATTGAGCCTCTGTATCAAAGCTCTGAAGAGAACTATCTAGGATAGTTGTTTTATAGATAGCTCACCACTAGTCTAGTTATTAGTGGGAGTGAGTTCTAGTTTAGGCAAGTTTCGCACTGTCTGTGTAACATTGAACATCTAAGATTAAGTAAGCACTTTGCTGTAACCATCATGCTGTTGAACCATCTGTTAATTAACCATTACGCTCTCGTGCCTCAGTTGAAGAACCGATACGATCTGTGCCTGTTAAGTTAATAAACATTTAACTTATTAACTTTAAAAGAAAAGCCTGTGTTGTGCTCTTTGCAGCAGCTGTGTGATCCAGCACCAGTGTATTCCGCTCCCCATTCTAAAGAAGCTTATTTACCTCAGCATTCCTCTTAGTTTAATTTGGCGAAGATAATTAGAGCCTAACTGAAGGGTGGTTTTATATAAGAAAATCCTAGAATTAATATTTTAGGTTGGAGAAGAGTTTTAAAATCCTCCAGACTTTATTTTAAGAACCAAGTCATCACACTCCCATTATGGACCAAGAGTCTTAAAACAATTAGGTCATCAGTCTCTTAAAAACAAATAAAAAATAAAAAATAAAAATAATTGTTAAAACCTTGTCAGATGGGGAAAAGGAAAGCATCCTCAATTTAATACTATTTCCCCATTGGCATTAGCCATGCAGTTTGCTAATGTCTGTCTAAATAGAAGCATTCCTAGTATCTAGTAGTAGGAGAAAAGTGAGAAGGCTGGCTGAGCCTCCCTTAGAAGTGAGTTTGGGAGCAGATACCAAGGCGGCCTTCTCTTGTGACCTCCTCAAATGTGCTAGAGAAATAGTTGGGTGACTAAAGGCATCCTCTGAAGATCTTACAATCTAAGGTTCACAGGTTTCCAAAAGATTGTCATAATTTCTCAGTTCTCTCTCCTCTTACCTCAAATGGATGGATGGATAGATAAATAGAAGTTTATAATCTGTGCATATACAATATATTTGCCAGATGACAATAAAACTTCGTGCATCTGATAAAACGGACTCATGCTAACAAAAGCTTTTGATATAAGAAATGTGTTTTGCCTTTAAGGTGCTACAAGACTTTATACCAAACACCTTTATCACAATAAAGATGTTTGGTATAAAGTCACAATATCACAATAAATCTCACTGATTTTCTGATTCACAAAATTCGTAGGGACTGCTGGAAGCCTAAAATGGGTTTATAAATTTAAAAATCCTGCCTCTTGTGCTAGTGTTTTAGATGTGACGGATAATAATAATAATAATAATAATAATAAAACTTCACAATCTGTCAACTGCAAAAGGCCACCTTACTTGGATTTGCATGCATCATTCAAAAATAGATCACACAGTCCTAGACGCTTGGGAAGTGTTCGACTTGTGATTTTGTGATACAAAATCCAGCATATATATCTTATTTGCTGTGTCATAATAATAATAATAACTTTATTCTTCTATCCTGCCATCGTCTCCCTGAAGGTACTTGGAACGGCTTACACACGGCACAAAGTGCCTAAAAAAAGAACATAAAATAAAACATCTTATAATATACAATGGAATAAAGCATATAGGGATACAAAACAACAACTTAAGACCCAATCAAAACGGCGCTCATCTACCAATGGCAGTAAGCTACTGTGAACATGGCCACACTGTAAACAACAGGACAAGGGAATGGGAAAAGTACAAAGCTGTTAATCATACAATGGTTATCTTTAAGGTAGGATCTGCTAGGGAAGTCTTTCATTTCTCCATCTTGTGTTTCCAGTCAGGGATTGGAACAAGCATTTGGTGGCCTTTCAATGGATATTTTATTTTTGTGCTGGCTCAAAACCAGGCGAGCTGGCTCCTTTCCCCCAAAAGATTTGCCATATGCTGATAAAGTGCTGGTAGGAAGGAAGGACTGTAGCATGGTGAGGTTCTGCTACACACAGCAGGTGCCCCCAAGCACACACATACGGCATTTAATATAACACGAGTTGTTAAACACTGGGCTGGAGTTTCAGCAAACTCAGTATTTTTCAGGAACAACGAATAAACATTTCCAGCAAGTGCGCTTAATAGAAGTTTGTTTGCCAATTGATCTTGTTTGCTTCCCCTGGGGCTATGAGAAAATAGTTTTGTTTAAATGGGGAAGACAAATGAATAGTTCACTAGTTTTTACCCTCCATGTGGTACATAGTCATACTCCTGGCACATGGGAGTTTTTGCAGGGCAATGGGGAAGCTCTTTGTAAGAACCTGTCATTAAACTATTGACAAGAAAATCACTGCTCTATTCTTTCCCACTATATGTTGTCATACCCACTTTACTCCCACATGTTACAGTTATGTTTTGCTTAGAATTTGGAATTGCTACTTTTGGGGACTATGATTTTCTCAATCTCACAGACAGCAGCCATGCTTGGGATTTTAAGAACTGTAGTCCAAAAAGTAATGTTACCAAACTTGAGTTCTGTTTGATATGCTCAAGACTGTCTCCTAAACCAGCAACTGAGGCCCCTTCTGATATCAAGATGACCCCACCCTTTCCCAGGGTTCTGTGAAAGATAGTAAAAAATGCCCTTATGATCTATACATCCCAAAGTCCTGCATCCGGGGGGGGGGGTGCCTTGTGCTAATCCCAAGGAACCCCACAAAGGCAAGATGGCCTTGCCTGGCCCAGGACGGCTCGGGATCTGTAGTTCACTTCTACATCTAAGGACTCATTTTCACGAACTTTTCCCAAATCCAGTGCAACAAAGCCCCCCCCCCCCACTTTTCTGAACTCAGTTTTGCTCCATGATCATCCTATGGATCTATAGTTCACTAAGTACCAAAGATCTTCCATATGCTAGAACCAAGGACTCTCTCCCACTGTTTTGCTGCCCAATAAAAGGAAAGAACCTATGAACTTTCATACTTATGGACTTTCTCTCACTTTTATGGATTCTCATGAACTACTCTGCTCCATGGACTCAATGGCTTACCTCATGGCTTCCCAAAGTGAATTCCCAAATACTTTCTTTCCCCTTTTAAAAGCCTCATAAACTCTTTCATGATTTCAATAAACTTTATAAATCTTTGGTGGGTGAAGGGGGGTTGGTATGTTTCCTCTTATGCTTAAATGTATCTCCCATTCCCTGATTTCCTATGTTTTTACCTATGTATTTTTCCTTTGTCTGTAATTTTAAAATGTTGAAATGCCATGTGTATGTAACCCCAGCTTTTGTCAGAGCTGCCCAGCTACATTCCTGATAAACCTGTGTTTCAATTATTCATCCACTAGCCTCATTTGCATGACAATAGCAGGAGCCAGCTCTTTCGAAGGGTCTTTCCCCTTTGGGCCAAAACTGGTTTTTGTTAATCAATAGACCAAAGCCTCTGAGATTCACCTACTTTGGGCTACTGATTGAATAGGCAAAACAATTTTAAATATTTCATAATGGTCATACCTACCAGCATAGAAACTGGTACCTGACTACAGCTTTTCCATTTGTTTACCATCCAAATAACTGAGATTTCAAATCAGACATTAGTTTGTGTTCCCAGCACACAGGAAGAAACAGATTAAAGGACCCTGGCTAGCAGGCTAGGGAATGTTTGTTGGCTGGCGTGAAGCCCCTTAGGGGAATCGCTGGCCCTATGGGCAAACATATGAGTCATTAATCCATTCACCTTTCCTTCCTGGCTCAATGTCCCCTGCTTGGACCACCTCCATTGCTCCCACTGGGAGGCACTGGCTTTCTGATTGGCTGAGGCAGGGCCAAGCCGGCAGTGCCTCCTCCCCCAACTGATGACTCCATCAAATCAGCTCGAAGCCAGCAAGGGAGGCGAGGAGCAGAATATTTGAATCTGTATGTTATAAGAAGGCATGTTACCTTTGTTGTGTGTGCTAACATGGACAAAGGATCACGGTTAGTACCTCATTCCACCTGGATGAATAAAACTCAGTGGCATTTTCTTCAACCTGGTGAGATCTTTATTGGGAAGTTTAGGGAAAAGGGGATTGGTTTACTTCTTTTCTCACCAGGCCATTTAGACCCTCTTTGGTGGATCTAACTGGTCTGCCTTCATGGCAAGACCCCCAAATTCCTGTTCGCTATCAATTCCACACAGGTGAAAAAAATCCCTCATTATCTGCTTTGAATTGGAATATATGGCAGTGTGGACTCACATAACTCAGTTCAAAGCAGATATTGTGGGATTTTCTGCCTTGATATTCTGAGTTATATAGCTGTGACCCTTCCAGACAGGCCCTATATCATAGAATCTGATCCCAGGTTTTCTGCTTTAAACTGGATTATATGAGTCTGCACTGCCAGATATTCTCGGATAAACAGAAAACCTGGATCAGATCCGGGGATATAGGGCCTGTCTGGAAGGGCCCATAGAAACCCACGTAGTCCCCTACACAATCTGTAGTCCATGGTAAATGGAGGATCCAACCATATCAGCCTCCCAATGAGAGGAGGGAACATGCTGTGACTTGCATTGGGTCCTTAAGTCTTTTTAGCACCTTGTATGCGCAAAGCAGATAAAATAAATCCATGCTGCTCTAGAAATGCTGCCTGGATGAGAAACTCATCTTAGACTGTGGAATGACATGTCAAAAGAGATTCTACAGCTAAATCAACCGACAGAATTTAAGACATAACTTAACGACCTATCTTCCGGCAGCCCTATCTAGTAATTTGCATTTTACCTGTGTGTATTTGTTATATGTATTTTAATAGTGTTTTATTTCACCTTGATGTTTTAGTCTTGTTGTACTCCATTGAAGGTCATGGATGTAGGAAAAGATAAACATTTTTTCTCTATCAGCCAGGAACAGAACAGAAAGAGGACTTGGATCACAAGATAACTGGGAGCCATTAATAGGATGCAGTTGCAGAGAAGAATGAATCCTCAGCAATATGTAGAAATCTAAGATACATCAGGAGGGTCAATCTTTTGAGTATGAGTCATTCGTTTTCTGTTGCTCATCTACTCTGTTTCTAAATCTTAGAAACAGGCATGAAAACGTTTCTTCCTTCTGTTAATTAACAATGCAGAACAGGGTTGAGTTCTTGTGAGGAGAAAGCTCAGATTCGATCAAGGTGTTTGCAGACTGTCTCATATGCTCTGATATCAGCCGTAATGCTTTGCCATGAGGAGGAAAGCAACAATGCTCAAAAATGAACGAAAGAAACATGTAAAATTGGTAGGTAATTTGAAGGAAAATCAGTCAGGGTGGTGTGGACTAGAGACTCCTACCTGAGAAGCCTGTTAATAAACTTTTCAACCATATCATTTGCAAGCAAGTAATTAAGTGTACAATAATTTCTACAGTTGAGCTTGCAGTCATAATAAAGTTAGAGCGCTGTTGAATGCTTATTCCACACTCTGACTCAGAATTACATGTGGCCATTAGAGTCAGAAAACAAATGTAGCAAAGGATACTCCCCTTTTTTTTAGCACAGTCTTTTATCATCTGTTGGGAACAGCCTGGAAAGCTGGTACTGGCAAGGGAAAGATAGGGCCCTTCCAGACAGGCTTTATATCCCAGGGTCTGAGCCCAAGGGCACGTCCAGACAGTACCTTTATTGCGGTATCTACCGCAATAAAGGAGGGGCTGTCCAGACAACGTTCTGCACAGTCCTAAATTAATTCTCCTCAAACCAGGAAAACCCTGGTTTGTAGTGAATTAATGCTGCAGTCCAGACAGTATCCTCAAAGTTTTCTGGGATAAATTAGCTCAGTAAACTGTGGGAATACCCCCCTCCCCTGAAGCCCCCAGACTTCTTAGAAAAGTAATGAAAACTTACCCGGCCTCCATTACAGGTTTTGAGCAGCTCTCCCAGCATGTAGAAATGATGCACCAGGAGAGTAGGGGACGATGACTGGGGGTGGGGTGGGATGAGGGAGGAAAGTCCCTTCCCCCCTCTCCTGGTGTGTCTTTTCTACGTGCAGGGAGAGATGCTCGAAATCTTGAATGGAGGCCGGGTAAGTTTTCATCACTTTTCAAAGGGGTGTGGGGCTTTGGGGGGTATTTAGCCTGGAAAACTATGGAAATACTGTCTGGACTGGGGGATATGGGGGAGGGGGGGAGGACCTCCAGACGTTCTCCCAGCCTAGTCCTGGGAGAACATCTGGACACCTACCCCAGAAAGTGCATGCTTTCTGTGGTGGGTGTGGACAGGCCCCCAGGAAAATCCGTGTTTCTAAAATGCGGATTCTCCTGTCTGGATTAACCCCAGATTTTCTGCTTTAAACTGGATTATATGTGTCTGCACTGCCAGGTAATCTAGGATAAACAGAAAGCCTGGGATCAGATCCTGGGATATAGGGCCTGTCCGGTAGGGCCCATAGACAGAAGCCTGTTGACTGGGGAAGCTATCTGTGTATATGTAAACTGTGTTTCAGGTTTTCCCGATTTAGCAGTCCGAATGAATCCTCTGTCAGCTCACTTTCCGCTGCTTTTAAAATGCCCTAGTTTCTCTCTCCTCCCCACGCTTTCCCCTTTTGTCCTCAGCTTACTTCAACTGTTGCAAAGTGAGTTCAAAGTGCTTAAAAAAGGATCTGCCCTCAATTAACTCAACAGAGGAGAGGGGAGAGGAAAGGGCAGAATCATGTCTTTCCTAGTAAACCCAGGGGAAAAACAAAGTATTGCTACCTCTCTTCATTTGTGTCTTCTTCATTAATGGCTTCTGACTTCTTAACTACACTCTCATCTTGCTTAGCCACATTGTGAAATGTTGAGAGGTGAGACCTCCATGCAGGGCCGTAGCCAGGATTTTGATTTGGGGGCTGAGTTTGGTTCGGGGCTGAGACTGGGTGGAAGAGGGTCTACCCTAGCAAACCTTTTGTATTGTTATCCCAATAACCCCATTAATATGGGATATAATGAGCATGGTGATCAGATCATGATATGAATAAACATAACAGTTTAAATAATGTACCAGTAAGGCCTTTTCGCGCACCACCCTGAGAATTTCGGGGGGGGGGGGGCTGAAGCCCCCTTAGCCCCCCCCCCCTGGCTACATGCCTGCCTCCATGTCAACCCAGCAAAGTGGGCAAGATCTTGAAAGTATGGTGGATGAATACTAAGCCTCAAACCAGTAACCTGCCCCTTTAAAGTACTTTCCATTCCTCAAGGAACGGGGTGGCTTTCAGAGATCTAATTCAGTCCTGGATGTTTTCAGTTCACCTTCAGGCTGGATCTACACTGCCCTGTATCCCAGATCTGAGCTCAGATTATCTTCTTATCCTAGATTATCTGGCAGTATTGACTCATATAATCCAATTCAAAACAGATAATCTGGGATCGGATCCTGATCCAGCCTCTTACTTTGCTAGAGCAGATTGCTCATTTAAAGCCCTCTTTAATGCGGAGAGTGCTGGGTCATCTTGTCCCATCATGCTCTGTGGACTCCTTGTCAAGGCTTGGATGTCCCAGTACAAACCTCAGCCTCTTAAAGTGTTACAGTAACAAAGAGTAAAAAAGAAATCAAATCTCTCCAGACTTGATTTTTAAAAATAAAAAATAGAGGAAAATCCCTAATTTTCAACTATACTATACTCTCTTTAAGAAAGTGCAAGATTACAGTATTTCTCTGTGTTTTATGTGAACTCTTTTTTGAATAAATCTGTTCAGGAATAATATGAAAACTCATAGATGTTCCCAGGACAGTCCTCTAGTAATATCACAGTAATGGCTGTCTAACCAGTACTTTGTTCTTTTGAGGGGCGGGGTGGTGGTGGTATGTGTATGTGTGTTGTATTCAAAAAGGACTTTCTCTGCCAAATCTGGACAGTCAGTATCCTGTATTTTCTTTCTTTCTGCATGCTTCTTTGGGAATAAAATCTACTTCTGTGTGCACTGGATTTTGATGGAAGATGATAATCACTAGCCCCATGTCATGGTAGCAGAATCCCTGGCATTCAGGCAAGACCTTTTGACATGTTCGCATAGAGCTGTGAAGGTGTACATATGCTGAAGTGAAATAAATGGGGATGCGTGGCTCGAGAGCAGTACGAGTAAAAAAGATCTTGGAGTCCTCGTGGACAACAAGTTAAGCAATACATGAGCCAACAATGTGATGCGGTAGCAAAAAAAGCCAATGGGATTTTGGCCTGCATCAATAGGAATCGAGTGTCGAGATCCAGGGAAGTCATGCTCCCCCTCTATTCTGCCTTGATTAGACCACACTTGGAATATTGTATCCATTTCTGGGCATCACAATTGAAGAGAGATACAACAAGCTGGAACATGTCCAGAGGAGGGCGACTAAAATGATCAAGGGTCTGGAGAACAAGCCTTATGAAGAGTGGCTTAAAGAGCTGGGCATGTTTAGCCTTCAGAAAAGAATATGCAGTTCTCAGTTGCATTGCTTTATGTAAAAAAGGGCCGTTTGGTGTGTTATCTTAGCATTCTGGCCAGCCATTAAGAATTTAGTTTTAATACTAGCTGTACCCGGCACGCGTTGCTGTGCCCTATTTAGGAGATGCAAGAAAGTCTGAGTATGTGAGGGTTGGAAATGATGTTACTTACGGTCTTGGTGGGGTCATGGCTGTGCCGTTGTGGGTTGTTCTGGTGGGTGGGATGTTGAAGTCCTGTGGAGTTGTCGGTGTGTGGTGTTGCTGGCGTTTTGCAGAGCTTGTGGATATACAATGTTTTTTCTCTTTCCGTCTGCTGTGTTGATGTAGAGGTTCTGTGGTTTCCCAACTTTGAAGCTTGCTACATAGAGTTGTCCGTGGGAGAAGCATTCTGTGTCAAGGTCTATGCCCCAGATTTGTAGTGGTATGTATGCGTTGTGTGTGTTGTGTGTGAGTTGTGTAGTGGGTCTGTAGAGGTAGGCATCGTGAGTTGTGTGGCTGTCATGTTGTGGGGGTGGTGTTTGTAAAGTGGAGGATTGGTGGTGTGTGT
This sequence comes from Anolis apletophallus, assembly GCA_030556195.1. Taxonomy (NCBI): domain Eukaryota; kingdom Metazoa; phylum Chordata; class Lepidosauria; order Squamata; family Anolidae; genus Anolis; species Anolis apletophallus. Next base: position 103,661,173 of record JARBWK010000002.1, on the reverse strand, counting down.
TTGGGATGGTGCTTGGAGAAGAGTGTGTGGTGTTGAGTGTGTAGTTTGTTGTTGTGAGTGTGCAGTGGTAGTGTGTTGTGGATATACGGTGTGTATGTGGGGTGTGTTAGTTGGTTGTAATGTGCTGGTTTCTTTTTAGCAGTGGTATGTATGCGTTGTGTGTCTGTTGTGTTGTGGGTCTCTAGAGGTAAGTATCGCGAGTTGTGTGGCTGTCATGTTGTGGCTGTGGTGTTTGTTAAGTGAGTGTCTTTTATTGTGGATGTCTTTTGTCCTGTGAGTGGTATGTTCTTTGCTAAAAGAAGTTTCTTTGCTAAAAACCTTCCTTGCCTGAGGCCTATTTTTGTTGCAAGTTTGGTGTCTCTGCCTTGGAAGGTTTCTCTGCCTATGGCAGTCTTTCGATGATGGGTCCTCCTTTATATATATAGATGGGGGACCCAGTGAGTCTTCTGTGAAATGAGTGGTCCGAGGTATTGATTTCTCTCTTTCTTGTACAAAATACAACTAAACAGTACATGTGTAATATCCTCTACCTCTGTCGCCCCACAGATACAAAAACGTTCATTATATGGAACCTGGTTGAATCTTCCATGTTTAACCATTGTATCTGTCTGTTCAAATCTGGTTCTAGTGAATACCCTCCTGAGATGTTTAGGCATTTATGTCTTTAGGTATTCTGCTGTTTGAAAAGTGTGTTTGAAGTGACTTAGCCATTTCAGTGAGCCGGCTTTACTGAGGGTAGCAATATCTTTCTGAGCCTCAATATCCTGTATTCGTTGTGCCACTATTTTAGGTGATAGCCATATATAAATATGTGAGAGGAAGTCATAGGGAGGAGAAAGCAAGCTTGTTTTCTGTTGCCCTGTTGACCAGGATGCAGAACAATGGCTTTAAACTACACAAAAGGAGATTCCACCTGAACATTAGGAAGAACGTCCTGACCGTGAGAGCCGTTCAGCAGTGGAACTCTTTGCCCCGGAGTGTGGTGGAGCCTCCTTCTTTGGAGGCTTTTAAGCAGAGGCTGGATGGCCATCTGTCGGGGGTGCTTTGAATGAGATTTTCCTGCTTCTTGGCAGGGGGTTCGACTGGATGGCCCACAAGGTCTCTTCCAATTCTCTGATTCTATGATTTGATATTAATATTTATATTAGGATATTTTTAATGCTTTGTCTTAGTGCTTACATGTTGTATTTTTCTTGGCTTTTCTTTGCGAACGAAGATTCAGGAAGGACTCATCATCATGTAACATGTTGTATATGCCTATGTTTAATGGTTTTAATTATTTTAATGTATATTTATACACCAGTGTTTAGTTATTGTGATTTGATTTTATTATATATATGTTGGCATTGAAGTCTTGCCATCAATATGTTTTAAAATGCCTTGGGTCCCCCCAGGGGTGAGAAAGGTGGTATATAAATATACTAAAGAAAATAAATAAATTAAGGTATTGGTGCAGATGAATACAAACTCTTTTATAGAACCAAAAGGCCAGTCTCAAAGGTTTGATGACTAGCTTTCTCCCTCCTTCCCTCATTAGCATAGCACCTCAAGACCATATCATGGCAGCACACACAGGAACTATTGCAAGAATAAAATTCAGTTATGCACAGAACAATAAGATAAAAGCCTGACTTCAGTCAACTGAAGCATCAACCGACTCCCAAGACTAAGTGACCACTGAAGTACAGCACCTACGTCTGTGTTCTATTTACAGTTCTTCTGGGATGCTGCTGCTATAAAATATCCTATGCACCCTGCTTCTGGCAGGATACAGTCTGTCTAGCAGGCATCTGTCTGTGCTTTGCTGCTCAGAAATGGTCTGATGCCTGGGGGGAATCAGGCACCTCCGCCACACAGCAAACCCAGGAATAGTGATGAGAAAATGCAGTTCATAGTAGAATGACAATTTCTTACTCAAGAATTCTGTTAACATGGCAGCATAACAAACTATTCCCAGCAGCTCCTTTTTAAATATAGGAAAGAACCTGCAAAGACATGTCACACAACAGTGTGTGACATGTCAGAGTCAGTCCACAGTCCTTCCATAATTTTGTCTCTTCAAGCAGAAAAAAATACCTTTAATCAACAATGTAAAGCTTAAAAATATAATAAGGACATAATTACAGCCTGGCCTTTTTCATATGTTATGATTGTAGCCAAGCTCATACAATTTTTGAATGGCGTGATTTTAATATTGAATGCAATTTAAAATTTTTAAATATGTATTAATTTTAATTAACTGGATTTTAAGCTTAATGTTGTATGTGTGTAAGGCATTGAATAATTGCCATATGTAAGCCATCTTGAGTCTCTTTTGGGGTAGAGAAAGGTGAGGTATAAATAGGATAAATAAATATTGCCAGTGATATTTGAAGTTAGAACATCTGGTGCCACTATTTATGTGTTTATGTATTTGATTTATATCCTGCATTTCAGGTGTCAATGCAACATACAAGAAGAAGATAAAACAATAATGGAAATGTATTTTTAAAAGGAAAATGAACATGAAAACATCACAATATAAAAATTGCTAGTGGGATTACAAACAAAACCAACAATCTAACACGACGTAGGGAAAAGGCACAGAGAAAATTAAGAATCTGTAATGGGCACTCAAATGACAATCGGCCCATTGCCAGATCACCAGGAATGTATTCTGCAACTGGGTGCCACCAAAACTAGGCCCTTCCCCTGGAGTCACTTACTGCATCACAGATGACATACACATCCAAAATAAGGGGCTTTTCTTGATGAACTTGAAAATGTGAGTAAGCATATGAGGAGAAAAGTTATCCTTTGGGCATCCCAAGTGATGGAGAGCAAAACCAGCACTTTGAATTCTGACAGGAAATAAACTGGGAACCAATAGAGATAGAGTGTATAGGTTATGTCTATGTCCCAGATCCAGTTAAGTCAATGTGGCTTCTGTTTTCCACCACTGTGGTACTATATATTTGAGACTCATCCCCATATTCAAAGATTTATATATCATATTTCTATAATTGTAATACACCATTGATTATAAGATGCACCCTAACTTCAGTACCACCACCACCAATACAAATACATAAGGTACACATGTGATCCTACTTTTAGAGATGACTAGCTGTGCCCTGTCAAGCGTTGTTGTGGCCTATAGTAAGAATTTTTGAAGTAGAGGTAGATATCTGGACTATTTTGAAAGAGAGGTACCTACCTATTCCTTCCCTCCTTTTTATTCTCCTTCCCCTTTCTCTCCTTTTTTTCTTCCCTACCTCTTTCTTTTATTCCTTCTTTCACTTTTTGGTTTAATCCTTCCTTCTCTCTTTCCTTCCTCCCCCCCTCTACTTTTTCATCTTTTTTCTTCCCTCCCCGTTTCCTTCTTTCTTTCACTTTTTATTACCTTTTCTCCTCCCTTCCTTTTTACCTCTTTCTTGCCTTTCCTTTCCTTTTCCTTTCCTTTCTACTTTCTCTTCTTCCTTCCTTTGGTACCTCCTTCTTTCCCTCCCTTTTTCTCTCTTTCCTTCCTTCCCCTTTTCCCTCCTTCATTTCTTCCCTTTTTCCCTCCCATGGTAGAGTCCCTTCTAACTCTATTCTATGAGTGTATGTAATATAGTAATATATAGTAGTAACATATTATGTATGTGTGCGGAGGGCAGTTATGTGGCAGCTTTCTGATTGGTTTCCACTGTGGTATTATTTGCGTATGGCTTCTGATTGGCCAGCATCAAAATTCTAAGACTCTGAAGTGGCTGAGAGGGGAAAGACAAGAACATAAGAACATGAGAACATAAGAAGAGCCATGCTGAATCTGGCCTCAGCCCATCTAGTCCAGCATTCTGTGTCACACGGTGGCCCACTAGTTGTACACAGGGATCTCTAGCAGAAAGGAGGGCAAAACCCTCACCTGCTCCCGACCCCCCACAACCAGTACCCAGGGAAAATCCTGCCTGCCTCAATCAACACAGAGGTGGCACTTGGATGTCCATTTCAGTAACTACTGATTCCCTTGGTATCCATGAATCTGTCTAATCCTGCCTTGAAGCTGTCCAGGCTGACAGCTGTCACAACCTCCTCTGGAAGTGAATTCCATAACGCAATGACCCTCTGGGTGAAGAAATATTTCCCTTTATTAGTCCTAACTTTCCTACCTTGGAGCTTTAGGGAGTGCCCCCTAGTCCTAGTGTTGTGTGACAGAGAAAATATTTTTTCTTTATTCACTTTTCTATCCCATGCATGATTTTATACACTTTGATCAAGTCACCTCTTAAACGCCGTCTTTCAAGACTGAAAAGACCAAGACGTTGCAACCTGATTTCATAAGGGAGCCGCTCCATCCCTTGGATCATTTTTGTTGCCCTTCTTTGTACCTTTTCCAGTTCCGTTATATCCTTCTTGAGGCGCGGTGACCAGAATTGTACACAGTACTCCAGATGTGGCCTCACCATAGATTTGTAGAGAGGCAATACAACATTTGCCGACCTATTTTCGATTCCCTTCCTGATCATGCCAAGCATAGAATTTGCTTTTTTCACTGCTGCAGAGCACTGGGTTGACATCTTCATTGAGCTGTCCACCAAAACCCCAAGATCCCTTTTCTGGTTTGTCTCAGAAAGCTTTGATCCCATCAGTTGATAAGTGTATTTGGGGTTCTTTGCCCCGATGTGCATGACTTTACACTTGTTTAGGTTAAAATGCATTTGCCACTTTGTTGCCCATTCACTCAATTTCGAGAGATCTTTCTGGAGCTCTTTACAATCAGTTTCATTTTTAACTACCCTGAACAGTTTAGTGTCATCTGCAAACTTTGCTACCTCACAATTTACTTCTACATCCAGATCATTTATGAATAAATTAAAAAGTAACGGTCCTAAAACGGAACCTTGGGGTACGCCACTTCTCACCTCTTTCCATCCAGAGAAGTGTCCATTTATTACCACCCTTTGTTTCCTACAGTTTAGCCAGGTTCCAATCCAGGACAAGACCTGTCCCCTGATTCCATGGCTGAAGAGCTTATTTAGGAGCCTTTGGTGTGGGACTTTGTCAAAAGCCTTTTGAAAGTCAAGGTAAACAATATCGACTGGGTCCCCTTTATGTGTTTATTTACACCCTCAAAGAATTCTATCAAGTTAGTAAGACATGATTTGCCTTTGCAGAAACCATGTTGATTTTCCTTCAGCAATGCCTGTTCTTCTATGTGCTTAGTAATTTTTTCTTTAATAATGGTTTCCATCACTTTGCCTGGAACTGAGGTTAGACTAACTGGCCTATAATTTCCTGGATCACCCCTGGATCCTTTCTTGAAGATCGGAGTTACATTTGCCTCCCTCCAGTCCTCGGGTACAGTGCCTGATCTTAGAGAAAGGTTATATATTTTGGCTAGAATTTCAGCAATTTCACACTTGAGTTCCTTAAGAACTCTGGGGTGGATGCCATCTGGCCCTGGTGATTTGTTGACATTTAGTTTAGTAAGGCATGTGAGAACATCTCCTTGTTTATCTCTATCTGGTTTAATTCATTTAATTCCCTCCCTGAAAAAACTGACTCAGCTGCAGGCATATGTTGTCTGTCCTCCTGTGTGAAAACAGAGGCAAAGAAGTCGTTTAGCCGCTCAGCAATCTCCTTGTCTTCACTTATTGTCCCTTTCTTACCATTTTTAGTCAAGTGGCCCAACTGCTTTTCTAGTTGGGTTTCTGCTTCTGATGTACTTAAAGAAGTTTTTGCTATTTTTTAAAATATTCTTAGCTATATGTGCCTCAAAATCTCTCTTGGCTTTCCTGACGGTTGCTTTGCATTTAGTTTGCCAGAGCTTGTGTTCCTTTCTGTTCTCCTCAGTAGGAAGAGCCTTCCATTTCTTAAATGAGTTTTCTTCTTTCCAATCACATCTTTTACTTCATTTGTAAGCCATACCGATGTCCTCTTGGACTTTCCCGTCCTCTTTCTTATTTTAGGAATGCATTTTAGTTCGGCTTGTTTTAAAGTATTTTTAAACAGTTTCCAAGCATTCTGGAGGGATTTGATTTTTTTTACTGTTCCTTTTAGTTTGTTCTTTACTATTTTTCTGTCAGAAATAGTGATTGGTTGCCACTGTGACGTTATTTGATTGGTCCACCTCAACATTCTAACATTCTGAAGTGGCTGAGAATAGAAAAGCAAGGGCCTTAGTGGCATCTTCTCCTTTTTTAGGATTCAGGATTTGTAAGTTATGTTTAATTCTTTTTTAGTTTTTAATTTTTGTTGGTCACACCTTGCGTTGTGAGGGGTTTTGTTGCCAAATTTGGTGTCTTTTTGTCCAGTTTTTTTGTTTACTTCAGCCTCATTACAGACAGAGCATACACACACACACACACACACACACACACACACACACACACACAGAGAGAGAGAGAGAGAGAGATTATTTGCAGGGAAAGTGAGTCTTAGAATTGAAGACATATGGTAGGTGTGTAAAAAGGCAGATAGTGGCTGAACACCTTCACACTTCCTCATCTGACTGAGTGGAAAGCTTGCTGTCAGTCTAAGAGCTATTTTTTCTCATTGATTGACACCTGTCGATCTGAAATGCTTTCCAGCCCTCCTGTAGAAGCAAAGCTACCAAGCAGACTCTCATTCCAAACCTCTCCTTTCTGCCTCCAGCACAAATGTTGAGGAAAGCAGTGTCATTGGCTGTGCAAATAAAATAAAATGCTAGTGGAAATGCAGTGACCCAAAGCTCTGCTAACAAGACAGAGCAGGGAAACACAAGCGTTCCTCTGCTGCAGTGTTACAGTTGAATCCTATGCATATTTACTACAAAGTGAGTCCTCGCCCTACAGCTCATTCCCAAGCAAGTGTACCGAAGACTGTAGCTTCAATATTCCCTTGCAACATGAAATGTGGAATTAATTAAGTAAATGTAGTAAATTACGATGAATCACAAGCCTAATATCCAGAGGGGCGATCCAATAAGCTCCACTGTTTTACAATTTCCATTCATTATGGTAAAGCACATACAGAATTATTTCACAACTCTACTGAAATAAAGGCAACCTTTGGTGCAATATGTCTGAACAGCTGAAGTTTTTTGACCTGTCAGGCTGTCCAATCCTATGCATTTTCGCTCAAATGTAAGTCTTACTATGTGCATGACATTTCATAGAATCATAGAATCATAGAATTGGAAGAGACCTCATGGGCCATCCAGTGCAAACCCCTGCCAAGAAGCAGGAAAATTGCATTCAAAGCACCCCCGACAGATAGCCACCCAACCTCTGTTTAAAAGCTTACAAAGAAGGAGCCTCCACCACACTCCAGGGCACAGAGTTCCACTGCTGAACGGCTCTCGCGGTCAGGAAGTTCTACCTAATGTTCAGGTGGAATCTCCTTTTGTGTCGTTTGAAGCCATTGCTCCGTGTCTTAGTCTCCAGGGCAAAGTGACAACAAAGCGGGGTGGTTGCAGAGTAACGTGTTCAAAAAGAGGATACACATGTAATATGATAATGCAAAAATGTTTATGAGCAAGAAAATAATGTTCAAAAGCCGCACCGGGCTGAAATATATGTATATATAGTCACCAAATAAACAATGTGCACAAATGTGCTAGTAGCAATGAAGTGTCCTAGAGGGTGAATACCCCAGGGTTAGTCCATGTCCAAATTATATATTTCCAAATGGAATACCAAAGACAGAGGTAAGCCAGCTGAGTGGAGAAATGGAAATCCAAAGTAAAACGTCCAAAACGGGTGTATTTGTAATCCACGGAGTAGGCTGATGTGCAGGGCCGACGAGGAAACCGTTGTAAGGATCCAGCACTCGTTTCGACCTAATACCGGTCTTTCTCAAGGCCAAAATAATTCCATCAAGGGGTAATAATGGTCATGGCTGGACTTGCCTGTGGCAGAAACATATACGTACAAACATATACGTTCAAACCATCAAGGATCGCCTTGTTTGGCCTTTAACGCTGACTACTAACTCTTCACGCCTCAGGAAGGTCATGTGCAGACATTGGCCCATGCTTAAGGATATTCCAGGATTATCCAAACCACCCATAATCGCACACAAGCGCACCCAAAAATATACGAGATCTTGTGGTACATTCGGACATACGAGTCCCTCATCTCAAAAGCAATTTTACTCCTAAGACCCACTGGTGTGGTAATTGTGCACCGTGCGACCGTTTTCCCGGAAAGAGATTTATATTCCGGTACGGGTCGAAATTTCACCTTTAGGGACTTTTTCACGTGCAAATCTGAATCCTGTGTCTATGGACTCCAGTACCCATGTGGCTTAGTTTACGTGGGCATGACTCGGCGGATGATGGGAACCCGAGTTTCGGAGCATCGTTCTAGGATCCGGAATTTATCCGAAGATTCTCCTCTTTACTGTCATTTTCAGACCGCACAGCATGGCCCCAACAGCCTCCGCTTTTTTGGGATAGAAAAGGTTAAAGTTCCACCACATGCTGATATTGATTACCATCTGCACCGCCGTGAAACCCGCTGGATTCTCCTTCTAAATTGCGAATTTCCCTCCGGGTTAAACGAGAAAGTCCGTATCAACGATCTGTTACGCTAATTAGCCCTCACACCTGTTGCGCTCTTCCCCTCCGCTCTACTTAAACTTCTTTCACTTTGTGCTGTTTGCTACACGCCCTGGACTCAGCCTTAGAGTGATTTGCTCTTGCTTGGTGAACGTCCTCCCACCCGCTTTATTTGTTTATGACTGCTGTTGCCATTACGCTCTACTTTGGAATTAGCATTGTAGCTATTGTATGCTTTATCCTACGTTTTCCATAGATGTTTAACTGATCGTTAATTTGTTTGGATACTTATTGGTTGCATATTGGATACTTTGTGTCCTTTACTGTTGTATATACTGCTATGATTATCGTTATGTATACTGAGATGTACGTATATGTTTCTGCCACAGGCAAGTCCAGCCATGACCATTATTACCCCTTGATGGAATTATTTTGGCCTTGAGAAAGACCGGTATTAGGTCGAAACGAGTGCTGGATCCTTACAACGGTTTCCTCGTCGGCCCTGCACATCAGCCTACTCCGTGGATTACAAATACACCCGTTTTGGGCGTTTTACTTTGGATTTCCATTTCTCCACTCAGCTGGCTTACCTCCGTCTTTGGTATTCCATTTGGAAATATATAATTTGGACATGGACTAACCATGGGGTATTCACCCTCTAGGACACTTCATTGCTACTAGCACATTTGTGCACATTGTTTATTTGGTGACTATATATACATATATTTCAGCCCGGTGCAGCTTTTGAACATTATTTTCTTGCTCATAAACATTTTTGCATTATCATATTACGTGTGTATCCTCTTTTTGAACACGTTAGTCTCCAGGGCATCAGAAAACAAGCTTGTTCCATGCTCCCTATGACTTCCACTCACATATTTATACATGGATATCATGTCTCCTCTCAGCCTTCTCTTCTTTAGGCTAAACATGCTCAGCTCTTTAAGCCTGTAAGGATCTAATCAAGGCAGAATAGAGGGGAATCATGACTTCCCTGGATCTAGACACTATATTATTGATGCAGGCCAAAATCCCATTGGCTTTTTTTGCCGCCGCATCATATTGTTGGCTCATGTTTAACTTGTTGTCCATGAGGACCCCAAGATCATTTTCACATGTACTGCTCTCAAGCCATGCGTCCCTAGCAGTTGACTGACTGCCTTGCCGCCCTGGGAAGCTGCGGGAGTCTGGCCCCATTGTTCTCGATTCCCCACCATCTTGGGATCCTTCCTCTCCTGAGGACAACGGCCTCCATCTTGGTTCTTGCTGCACCTCGTCATCTTGAGTTTTATTGAGTTTTATTTTACTTTAATTTTTTTGTGGTTTTGATGGTTTTGGAATATGATTGAAGGTCTGTGTAGGTTTTTGAAATGTAATTGATGGTTTGTGTATGTTATCTTTCTTTGCTTAATTGTGTTAATTTTATATTTTAAAAAATCATTTTATTTAAATAAATAATTTTATTTATTATTTTATAATATAATGTAGTATATTATAGTATGATATAGTATGATATATTGTAGTATAATATAGTATAATACGAAGGGGACCACTCTGAGTCCCCTTTGGGGTTGAGAAGGGCAGCATATAAATATCGTGAAATAAATAAATAAATAAATTCTGTATCTTTGCATTTCATTTTTCCTGCCTAAGTGGAGTATCTTGCATTTGTCACTGTTGAACTTCATTTTGTTAGTTTTGGCCCATCTCTCTAATCTGTTAAGATTGTTTTGAATTCTTCTCCTGTCTTCTGGAGTATTGGCCATTCCTCCAAATTTGGTGTCGTCTGCAAACTTGATGATCATGCCTTCTAACCCTTCATCTAGGACGTCATTAATAAAGATGTTGAACAGGACCGGGCCCAGGACGGAACCCTGTGGCACTCCGCTCCTCACCTCTTTCCAGGATGAAGAAGAAGCATTGGTGAGCACCCTCTGGGTTTGTCCGCTTAATCAATTACAGATCCATCTAACCATAGTTTTCCTTCCCCACATTGTACTAGTTTGTTTGCCAGAAGGCCATGGGGGACCTTGTCGAAGGCCTTACTGAAATCCAGATACGATACATCCACATCATTCCACGCATCTATCCAGCTTATAACTCTATCGAATAAAGAGATCATATTAGTCCGGCATGACTTGTTTCTGATAAATCCGGGTTGACTATTAGCGATGACCACATTTGTTTCTAAGTGTTTGCAGACTACTTTCTTAACAATCTTTTCCAGAATCTTGCCTGGTATCGACGTGAGGCTGATCGGAAGATTATTGTTTGGGTCATCCTTTTTTTTCTTTTCTTGAAGATAGGGACCACATTGGCCCTCCTCCAATCTGATGGAACCTCTCCCGTTCTCCAAGATCTATCAAAGATGATTGCCAATGGTTCCGAGATGACCTCCGGTACTTCCTTCAATACTCTTGGTTGTAGTTGATCTGGCCCCGGGGACTTGAACTCGTTTAGAGCAGCCAGGTATTCCTGGATGACTTGTTTCCCAATTTGTACCCATTTTCATGGGCATGTCTCCTATATATGTAACCTACTCTTAAATTTAATAAATACAAGTGGACTTCCACATTTGACATTTGAAGATTTAGCTTTTTTGGATTTTATTGGTATGTTTTCTCTAGGGAGGTTCAGCTCCTCCCAGTCAACTGCCACCAAAAGATGACCATAAAGTCACACTGGGGATTAGATATTCCTAGAGACTCCACCTAGGTCCTCCAGAGTGATCTGATGGAAGTCATCCTGGAGGACCCAGAGATTCCTAGAGAGGTGATCTTTTAAAACTGAATGTACAAGTTTTCAACTTTTGCAAGGATCCTACAACCATATCCCCCAGAATGTACAAGTTTTCAACTTTTGCAAGGATCCTACAACCATATCACCCAGAAAAAAATGTAGCCTTTCTGCAAGCAACTTTCCAAAACACAATGCATTTTACATTTTGGTACTGTTCTATTATCTGTGTGGAGGCCACTAGAGGGCGCTAGAGGGAGAATGATACTTCATTTTATGGGGGTGGAGGGTGGGTTGATGGAGGAAAATCATTTCGCACTGTCTTCATGTTATTCCCCCCACCCGTGTCCCTATCATAGAAACAACCCTCATTTATGATATGGGAAGTGGGCATGGGAAATAACCAGTGAAAATGGGGAAAATGGTTTTCCTCATTCAGTTCCCCTCTGTAAAATGGAGCATCCTTCTCTCTCTAGTGCCCCTAGTGGCCTCCACCCAGATAATGGAACAGTACCGAAATTTCTTTTTCCATACTATAGGCATTTTATCTGCATTTCTCATTAGTATTTGCATTTCACATTTCTTTTAACTGAAGAACTGCATAATTCTTAATTTTAAGAAATGCAAATATTGAAACAGAGCTGCATTTGGATTTGTGTAATGGCTCTGAAGGAATGCATTAAAATGCAAACTCCATCAATTTCTCTGTGATCTCTAATTTTAGTTAAATGCACATAGGATTGCAATCACGAAACTTCTCAGTCTTGCAATAGATGCTACTCTAGCCTGGGTTAGATTATTTGTTCACCTAACCTGGCATTGTCACCTCCATTCACATCTCTGTAACGTTTGGGGTGGGGAAGTATTTTTCTTGCTTGCATCCCAATCCAGAATATGTTGGAGACTGAACCTGGGGCCCCCATCATGCAAAGCACGAGCCCTCCTGCTGAGCCAGTCCATCCCTCCCATTAGACGGAGTATACATAATGAAGAACACAAATAAGAGGCTTGGGGAATGAACAGCTTACTCACTACAATTTGTGTCGTTGTCATATTTAATGTCACAGAGTGGGGTTAAACTGATGGTTGTCAAGGGTGGTATTATCTGAATTATACATTTCCTGACTTTGTGTTTAGTGTGAGCACATTCATTTCAAAGTTTTATGCCACTGAATTATAAACCACCTACTCCAAAAACATTATGTACAAATCAATTTCATTGACATCAGTAGGAATAATTTACATTTAGCAGCCACACAGCAGCAAGCCAGTCTTGGGTGTGCAAACAGGAGATTCCAGTTGGTGGAAGGAGGGGGGGGGGGGGGAGTGACAGCAAGAGATGTCATTCTGGCTCACTGAGTTTTGTGCCAAAGCTATGTACTGACAAGTTTAAGTAAGCTGGGACTTTGCCCTTGGGGTGTGTGGACTGGATATGAACGAAGAAAATGTTTAAATGTACAATTGGAATTTTTAAAAATGCATTCTACAAGCCATTTTTAAAACTTTTTTTAAGCGAATAGTATCCCTTTTTTCCTAATGAGAAATGATAGTATCCATAGAGAAGAAGTAAAGTCCTCAATTCTTTCTGTAACAGCCAATTGCTTTCCAAGTGGTACACCATGACTCCTGAATCCACAGGGGATGTGTTGCTGGACTCCATGTGGGTATGCAAAACCACAAATAACAGGCTGAAACTTTCTTATTTCAGCCTGTTATCTGTGGTTTTACATACCCACATGAAGGTGTTTAAGATCTAGTCAGGAGGTGCAGTGGTTTTAACTTTGAATATATTTTGATGGATTTTAACTGCGATTTTTAAATTCTATTTTAAAGTTTGTATATTTGTATATTTTAAATTGTATACTAATGCTTTTATGTCAAGCCACTTTGAGTCCCCTTTGGGGAGATAAAGCGAGATATAAATAAATATAATAATAATAATTTCAAATGTTTGCTGCTACCCATGGTGAACATTGGTGAATATCCAGTGTCCTTCTCCTTTTTTGTACATCACAGTTGACTGGAAGCTTTCACCAGTAAATGTAAACAAACCATAATTCATTGTAACATCCAAATTCAGGGAAGAGTGATTTAATGACGTTCTAATTAGCCAAGATCACACTGGTTTCTGAACCAGAATACTCTGACATTGGATATCATGGGAAACTGGTTTGACCAGCATTGGAAAAAGAAGTTTCTATTATCTTCCCAGCTGCGCAGGAAGGAACTCAAATGGATGCCCATTAAATGTGAGTTGTGGTTTACTGTCTTCTCTGAAGTCCTGTGTTTTACTCTAACTCTTCTGTTTCTTCCTCTTCTGTATTTGTACTCTGCTTTTTCTCTGCAAAAGAAGACTCAAAGTGGCTAACAATAAAAACCAATAACAATGTGTGGATTGAAACCTAACACATACAAACATAAAAATAGGATTAAACATAGAAAGTATGAAAAATCAACTATTAAAACCAATAAAACAATTTAAAATACATAAAAATACAACATAATACCACCCAACTTGATCCAAAAAGCTTTCTTCTTTCATTCAATTTGGTGTCTGGTAAGTTTACTCCCTTCTGTGCAATCTTGCACAAGAATTATTGGAGTTGGAAAGAGTTTAGCTATAGAGATATGACTCATTCTATTCATACACCTCAGCCTTTCCTTCCTTCCTCCTCAAGACTTGCTGATCAGGTACATAGCACTCCTCACCTAAAGCCTGTAGAGAAGAGTTGAATATGAACATACTGTACCAAAAATGCCACCACTCTTCCCCTTAAACTGATATTTTACAGGGAAACTTATAGCACCATATCCATATTCAGAAAATTCTAGGCCCTAGAAAAGGTAAAAATGTAAAGGTTTTCCCCTGGCATTAAGTCCAGTTGTGTCCGACTCTGGAGGTTGGTGCTTATCTCCATTTCTAAGCTGAAGAGCCAGCATTGTCCATAGACACCTCCAAGGTCATCTGGCCAGCATGACTTCATGGAGCACTGTTACCTTCCTGATGGAGCAGTACCTATTGATCTACTCACATTTGCATGTTTTTGAACTGCTAGGTTGGCAGAAGCTGGGGCTAACAGCAGGAGCTCACGCCACTCCCTGTATTTCCACAAGATAGGTTCTGGAGGTTTTAGTCTTCAGTTGAATGTGTAACTTGGAACAGGTATATTTTTAAAGTTTAACTAAACTTTGGATCGCATAGGGATGGGTTAACACCTCTGTGGTGTTTGTTTTGCTGTTTGTGCCCCTGTTCAGAAGATTTCACCTCACTTTCTGTCCCTGTGACAATTGGATTTTGAAAAACTTGGCTTGTTATGAAACAAGGATTGGTGATAAAGCTTCAGTGGGGACACCTTTCCCACAGGATAACTCTTTCAGGAATAAATTCCCCTTCTGAGGGGCAGATATCTCTCACTTCCTGTTGTTTCAGCCTCACTCTTAACTAGGAGTCGTTTGTAAGTCGGATGTTGGTAACTCAGGAACTGCCTGCACTGATATTTTTACAGGAAAAAAAATAGAGCACCATATCCATATTCAGAAAACTATAGACCCCAGACATAGATCTTGCAAACCTTTTTGATAATCTGACATATAAAAATGATCTATACCGATATTTTTACAGGAAAAATTAGAACACCACATGCATATTCAGAAAAAATTACTTACTTATTTATTTATTTACTCTATTTGTATTCTGCCTTTCTCTACCCCAAAGGGGACTCAACACAGCTTTACATATGGCAACTATTCAATGCGTTTGAACAACAAACAGTTAAAATACATTAAGTTAAATGTTTAAAATTAAATGCACATTAAAAACATATAAAACATTACAATCACTATTAAGAATCTTGCCATCTACAATTGTAATCCGGGGCCGTTTCAAAAGTCAATGAACATAATTCCGTGGCTATTATTGCACTGTTGTTAATCTCCAAAGGCTTGACCCCAGAGCCAGGTTTTCACTTTCCTTCTGAAGGCCAGGAGGGAGGGAGCTGCTCTGATATCACTGGGGAGGGAGTTCCACAGTCGAGGGCCACCATTGAGAAGGTCCCGCCTCTTGTTCTCACCAGGCACACCTGCGAAGGAGGCGGGACCGAGAGCAGAGCCTCCCCAGACAATCTTAATTTCTGAGGTGGTTCATAGGAAGAGATATGTTTGGACAGGTAAGCTGGGCCGGAACCATTTAGGGCTTTATAGGCTAAAGCCAGCGCTTTGAATTGTGCTTGGTAGCAGACTGGCAGCCAGTAGGGTTGACGTAACAGTGGGGTTGTAGGCTCCCTGTATGCCGCTCTGGTGATCAACCTGGCTGCAGTCCGTTGGACCATTTGAAGCTTCCAAACAGTCTTCAAAGGCAACCCCACATAGACATGTTGCAGTAATCTTTTCGGGATGTGACCAAAGCGTGAACTACCATGCCAAGTCTGACTTTCCAAGGCACGGGCATCCTAGACAAGGGTCTTGTAAACCTTTTTGATAATCTGACCTGCAGAAATGACCTATATTTCCATGGACTAAAAATAAATAAGTAGAATGGGCCCTTGTTATCCACTGGGGTGTGGTTCCAGGACTTCTCATGTATACTAATATCCAAGAGTGCAAAGTCCCATTATCTAGAGCAGTGTTTCCCAACCTTTTTTGAGCCACGGCACACTTTTTACATTTACAAAATCCTGGAGCACACCACCAACCAAAATGACACAAAATGACACTCTAACACAGTAATACATATAGTTAATATGTTTTTAAATGTATTTATAAACTCGGTGTGAAACCTGGGCCTTTTTCAATGAACACAACATAGATATCCTGGCAGGAATGGGAGAAAGACACAAACTTCCCACACAGAACTCCCATAATCAAGAGAAAATGCTATAAGAGTTTGGTGGGCATTGACCTTGAGTTTTGGAGTTGTAGTTCACCTATATCCAGAGAGCACTGTGGACTCAAACAATGTTGGATCAGGACCAAACTTGGCATGAATACTCAATATGCCAAAATGTGAACACAGATGGAGTTTGGGGAAAATAGACCTTGACATTTGGGAGTTACAGTTTCTGGGATTTATAGTTAACACACAATCAAAGAGCATCCTGAACTCTTGCAACAATGGAATTGAACCAAACTTGGCATATTGAACTCTCATTACCAACAGAAAGTACTGAAAGGGTTTGCTTGGGAATTGACCTTGAGTTTGGAAGTTGTAGTTCACCTACACCCAGAGAGCACTGGGGACTCAAACAATGTTATGTTATGCTGTTTTCTATCCAGAATCACAATGTTGGAAGGAGGCTCACCACTTTAAGGTCCCTAAAACAGGCATGGGAAAACTTTGGCCCTCTGGGTGCTTTGGACTTCAATTCCCACCACTCCTAACAGCCTGAGGCCATTTCCTGCTTAAGTGGCTGAGGAGGGAAAAGGGAAAGGGCTGAGGCTGCTAGGAATGGTGGGAGTTGGAGTCCAAAACACCTGGAAGGTCCAAGTTTGCCCATGCCAGCTTTCGACAGAGACCTCTTCCTCCCCCTTCGCGCCCTTTCTTCCCCCTCCTGCCCAACACTTACTTTTTCTTCTACACTGCCGCTTCTGCCGCCACTTTGATCCGAGGGGGCAGCATGAACATGTTCAGGGGGGGAGGGGGGAGGGAAGAAGACGTGACCCATGTGGGCACTACTACACAGACTTGCCCCAGAGCAAAGCGAGGCAAAGCGAGGCTCGGAAGAAGGAAGCCCGAGTGGAGAAGAAAAGTGTTCAGCAGGAGGGGGAAGAAAGGGTATTGGAGGTTCCAATTTCCCACAGCACACCTGATGATTGCTCACAGCACACTAGTGTGCCACGGCACACTGGTTGGGAAACATTGATCTAGAGTAAAATGGTGTCTCTTATATAAAGTGGCAAAATTAAAGATTGCTTTTGGGGGAAAATGTTAACAAACACAAGGGGAATATACTGTATAGTATCCACAATTGTTGGAGTTATATCATACAACACATTCAGTAAGACTTTCCCCTTATAGCTTTAGGCTGGTTGGCCAGTGATTCACTTTCCACACATTATTCATTGGGATTACTTTGAGTAAATTTACCTTGCAGTTGGCTTTTATGCCTTCTTTGGATATATCAACAAAACACAAAGATGCTGCTAGTTCCCAACTAACAACAAATACAAGGGGAAATATATAGTATCCACAATTGTTGGAATTATATCTATATCTGTATCAAAGCTTCTCTGTGTTTTGTTATTGTGTATTTTCATGCCATGAATGGTGGAATAAAGAAGTAATGTCCAAACACAGCTCTACTTTGTTAATTGAGGTATCAGGTGTATTCCTGACAGTTCCACAACTTTTCTACAGACACCCTGAATGAAGCTTGGGCTGGAACTTGAAAACTTCTGATATAAATTATAAGCCTTCAACATTACTAAAATATAAAAATTGGCTTCCAAGGAGATCTGATTTAATTCTACAGAATTTTCCTGTCAAAAACGCCGCTGAATTTTTCCAGTAATTGCAGTGCCCAGCTGCAGAACAATGCAAACTGTCTACTAAGAAGTAAGCCTCCTTGGACTCAAGCCCAGTTTCAATTTATAGCTTCAACACTTTGGGCTTTGGGTGAGTACCCTGTGTTCAAAACAACAGCAAAAAATCCTGCAAATGGAAAACTAGAAGAGAGGACAACTATTTTTGTGTGTTTGCTTTTATTCTACATAAAAGAATATTGAAATTTGGATTTTTTTTCTCTCACCTGTTCATCCAAATTGGTACAGTCCATCCCCCCTCTGGCATTACTTCCCTGCTTGTGCTCTGCCACCTGCTGACTGAGCATCAATTAGATATTCATATGGGTAAATATGTTTAAGATCTAGATTATCGCTATAATGAAAGTACCTTTGTAAAAGCTGGGGATGATGTGCAAGCAGAGAGCTGTCTATTTGCATGCGAAGTGAGTGCAAATACAGAAGAAGAAGAAAGGAAGGACGTATCTGACAATTTTTAATGAGTGATAATTACTAAGGGGAGATAGGGTCACTCAGTCAGATGACTCAGAAAATCAATTATCTGGCCAAGTTTCCTTCTAACCTCATATCAGACAAACTCAACTTCCTTCTGGGTTGAGAACAAGTAGTAGATATTTCAGAGCAAACAGCAAATAAAAGAGGGAGGGAAAGTTGCCTGTACACCAATAGAGGAAAATTATGAAACTTGTAAGCTTTTATTCCCTGTCCAGAGCATGTGATTAAGCTTTCATTTTAAGACATACAGTCTCCACCTTCATGGATATGTGTGGGTGTTTGGAGCCTCTTAGCAGGCATAAATGTCAAGTCACCAAACTAATTTTTAGTTTTTTGGGTTCATGAATGTCTTGTTCTAAGGGGAGGAAAAAGACATTCTGTATTTGCAACTTGGAAACTCATTCTTTAAGTAGTTTTCCACTCGTTCAAGGAAAAAATTACAGCCACATTAACTGTTCAAGAAATTGCATCTAGCGGGCTGAACATTGGTCCCATTATAACCGACAGGGCTGCATTGGGAAATGAAAAAAGAACAATATATCTGATATTATACATTAACAGAAAGACGCCAGAGAGGAGCCAGCCGCTGTGTGGTTTATCTCTTGTTCCAAAATACTGCTCATTTTTGTAGAACATCAGTCTCAGCATTATGCTTCATTGTACACCAGCCCATGAAATATTGCATATGCTACTTTTTGACTCAGACCTGCCGAGAAACTCGTGTTTTCAAAAACTCTTTGCTTTGGCAGCATTAGCCCTGACAAAATGAAGAAATTTATTTTAGGAACAAGTTTACTATCTTTTGCATATGTCTTAAGATGGCTAACAAAATTATATAATAACAAATAATAATTATTAATAGAGAAACATAAATCCAAAAAACATTGGCAGCAATACGAGGGATCTCCTGAAAGTAAGATTACAAGATTTTTTTTAAAAAAAATACAAAGAATGAATATATTTTAATAAAACTTACATGGATTATAGCATAGGTATTACATTATTTTCCATATAATCACCATTCAGTTTAATACATTTTGTCATCCATGTGACAAGTTTTTGATGCCTGTGTCATAGAAGTCTCCCTCTGCCTTTTTCAGCCAGTTCGTCACTTCGATTTTCGCCTCATCATTGTTGGAAAAGTGTTTTCCACCCAGGAGTTCCTTCAATTTAGTGAACAGATAAGAGTCACTAGAGGTAAAATTGGGGGCTGTGAGAGGGGTGGGTTAAAATATCCCAACCAAATGACGTCAACAACTCTTGTGTTGCATGAGCGGGGTGCATTATCATGAAGGAGATAGACAGAAGGAAAATGGAATGAGGGCACTCATCCCTAACTTTCACCACAACGCCAGTCAATGAGCTACTGACAACTGGCACTGCTCATTCATTTCCACTGGCTTCCCACTACAATGCAGTGATACCAACTTCCCCCATGAAAATTCCTCATGAGAGCTACGTGTCTTGTAACCTTACTTTCTGGATAACCCTTGTATATAAAGAGCTTAGTATTGGTTTAAAACAATACTGCCACCACTGCTATCTTGGGAGTATACCAGCATTCGGTTTTGTAGAGTGTGTGGGAGCTATACCTTTCTTAGCATCTCTGGGGGCATCGCCCAAAACTGTCTGCAGAGCTTGGCAATGCTACTTTTTATTAGATGCTGAAGGATGTTCAGATTTTGGGGAGTCACAACATCCCATCATGAATTTGCCTCCAAACTCATCCCAAATTAGCAGAGATAGAAGAAGCCCACTTCACACAACCAGCATCTAATGTTGCTGCTACTTGTGTATTCATATAGTTTTTTGCCCAACAATGGCAATGATTTTATACAATATTAACTTTTTAAAGGGTTATGCCCATGCTAATTAGGGTACATCTACACTCTAGAAATGAATGCAGTTTGACACCACTTTAACTTACATGGCTCAATGCTATGGAATTCTGCGAGGTATAGTTTGGTTGGACCCCAGCGCTCTTTAGCAGAGAAAGCTAAAGACCTTGTAAAACTACACCTCCCACAGTTATTACACCCATCTAAGTCTAGCAAATCTACAACTACTTTTCACAAATAGATGTCTTTGCAACTTTATAATTTCCCATGTGCATTTGCCTGTTTGCTATCCTTTGCAATATATCAGTGGTTCCCAAACTTTGGGCCTCTAAGGTGTTTTGGACTTCAACTCCCAGAAATCCCAACCAGTTTACTAGCTGATAAGATCTGTGGGAGCTGAAGTCCAAAACACCAGGAGGCCCAAAGGTTGAGAACCATTGCTATATGTGAAGGCTTTCACATGAGAAGTCCCCCTCTCCATAAACAAAGTGCTTGGAATTTAAGAATTTTTCCATCCAGTTGGATTTTTCTCGAGTTTTTAAGACTTGTAACAATCCATCATCAAATTGCCTCAAATTCCTTAAGAGTTAGTACAAATATAATAGTGTATTAAAGAAGTGATTGATTGACAATGTATGAAATTTGGTTTTGGTATATATAAGGAATGCTATTTAATTATGCCATTGTGTATAATGGGACTTGAGCCAGACCCCTAGAAGATACCAAGGGCCAACTTTATTTAACATTCCTCTTTTTTTCTGCTTCAAGAAACAGATAAACATCTTCTCTCCCTACTCCTCTCCATGATGCTCAGGATAAGAGCCGTGTTCAAGGACAACCTATTGAGAACTGTACTGAACAGGTTGGTCCTTGTAGGCCAACCTTCATGCTCCCGGTTATCCCCAGAATTCACATACTCTTCTCCTCTAGCCTTAATATATTCCTATACACAAAATGTAGAGGATGTTCTGCAAAGGAATCCCAAGAATAGATCTGAAGGAAGTTGGGCAGGTAAAATTCTTCCACAATTTGAGATTTCTTTCTCTGCCCAAGCAGATTTGCCCTGAAGCCAAGGGGCAGCTCTCTGAAAGTGTTACTAAGCAAACCAATCTTCCTCAGTACAGCCAGTGTGGGCTGAATCTTCCTGAGGCAGGTATTAATACAACAGCTACCTGCTACTTATGGATTGGACATATTAACATTTGAACAGTTATTTCGAGATGGAAAATGTTGTTATTTTACAATTATTCTAAGCCTTTGAGAGGACGAGAAGTGCCAACATTAAGCCCAAAGAAAAAGGGGGAAATGAAGTGTTGCCTCTGATTACTAAACAGGCTGAACAGAATAAGAAATGTGTTTTTGTTCTGCACTGTGCAGAATCTAAAGTAGTCTCTTCCTCTTCACTCTCTTCACAACCCTGTAATGCACAAGGTAATGCTTACCTTAATTAATTGGTGTCTCCAAAGCACTTTTGGCATCCTCAAATCGTGGCCTCAGTTGATTTTCAGTACATTGAATATTAATTCATAGATATTAATTTTGTCCTCTTTCTCTTCGTCCTCTTCTCCTCATCCTTTTCTCCCCCCCCCCTCCAATTCCAAATAATAAATAGGAATCAGGAGAAGATATAGATTTTAATAGGATTATTATTTTTAAAAAGAAATGGAAAAACATCAAAAGAAACAAAAAGAGGGAAAAGAAAATGCACAGAATATGGAAAATAGCTAGCCACATACGTGAATATAGGATGACTATATTTTCCAAAGCACAATTTCTTTTTGTAAAATCAGAACTGTACCATCAGATACGTTTTTTTCCAATAAATTTTGGTTCCAGACCAAGCACAATCTTTTGTACTTTTGCTATAATGATCCTGCTTATAGCTATAACAGTAAACCATTTAGTCAATCAGTTGTATCATTATCAACACCAACACAATCCTTCTCCCCTTCCTATTCCTCCTCTTCTTCCTTTGTATCATCATTTCCATAGTCTATCACAATGTGTCTCAGGCTGTCTGATATGGTGGGAATGAGTGAGGTAGAAATTATTTTTCCATTATGTCCCAGGAACGGGTTCAATATTTCTCTAATATTGCAGGGATTGTTACTATGTTTCTAACCATTCACTAGAACTGTTTCTTTATTCATGGAACTTTGTGATGAACTAGCAGCAGATTGGTAGTAGATGACCACTAAAGATTATTACTACCACATCAGCTCCAGATTATTAAATATGGTTTTCTGTGGACAAGCAGATGATGACTACTGAATGGCATATGTTCTGTATCAGAAACTAGAGCTGATGAGGTCCATTCCATGCAATTTTCTGGATCAGCACCCCAAATAACTAAACCAAATCTAAAGTTAACCAAAAACTGATTCGTGACCCATTTGGAAATAATGTTGGAGAGTGGTCTCTGGTCAAAGCGGTCCCTGATCAAGTGGTCCCAAGCCAAAAAAGGTTGGGAATCACTGGTTTAGACAAATTTGCAGGCTCCCCAGTGCAGTGTTTTTCCTTCAAGCCTACGAAAAAGGCAGAGACAGTCACATTTCTGAAATATCTATAGAGTCTAAAGAGATATGAGCAGAGAAAAACTGTTGGCTGATTTCAGTTTTGATAGCAACTCTGAGGGAGAGAGAAAGTTGAAGAGCTAGTTTGCTGCTTGTACTATATTTTTAGACATTTATCCTGGCATAGACTTGCCATATGCAGATTATGCTGTATTTGAATCTGAGAAACATTTCTAATATGATGTATTATTTATTATTATATTTAGTTTATTTTTATCCCACCTTTCTCCTGATATAGGGACTCAAGGCAGCTAACAATAAATCTAAAACAGTGCTAATTAAAACAATATAAATCCATTAAAATATGACTATAAAAAGTAAACAAAACCCCAAATCATTTATGCCATTAAAACAATGAAACATGAGTAGAGGATTCCAAACTGGGGGAATATGGGATTGATTAATTTGAGTTTGTTGGTAATCCCAGTTAGATTGTATCACTTGTTTAATGGTGAGTCAACACTTACATAAATCTAATTCCTTCAATGGTAGAGACTACCAATATTGTTCAGGCCTAACAGCACAGGTAGTATAAATTATTATTGCAGAAGACACAACAGCAGATAGTGAGCTGCTTTGGATCTTATTACAAGGATAATGTAGGGACATAAATGAATAAAACAATGCTGATAGTGATGGTGATACCAGTGGCATGGATTGAACACAAGGATAAATGAAGGCAGAAATGTCCCTCCTACACAGGTTGCTTCTTACATATCTTTAGTGGATTGTCGCTGTCCATGCTTAAAGCTAAGGTGGTTGTGGCTATCTAAAGCAACTTCCTACCAGGTGCTTCCTAGAGGATTTAGACTTCAATTTCCACAAATCCATCCAGCATGGACAATATGGCTGCAGAGTGAAAGTACTTATCATGTAATGCCTTTGGAGGTCACCCAAGTATGCCATCCTGATCGAAAGATATTCAGATACCACTTCAGAGACCAACAACATTGCATACACAAACTCTTTATGGTCAGATAGAATAGACTGTACAAGAATTTGGAGTTACTGCGTTTTGTGCTGATGAGTGAGGGCTATTCAATGAGTGAGGGCTAGATTGCAAATTTGTGGAGATTTGTCACCTGTGCTGTATCTTGTCTGTCCCGTTCTTTTTTCTTATGGAAACATACCCATGTCAGCAAAACACATCTAGCATGGAGTCATGTAACATCATTTTCATTTTACTTAACTCTAATGACCCCTCTAGTTTGCCTGTAGATTGTTCTCCTCTGTTGGTGGTAATGGAATTGTACCTTGGCAACAAATAATCTTGTTTGTCTTTCTGTGTTGTTGTTGTTGTTATGATGTTTATTTATACCTCACTTTTTCTCTCCACAAGGAGACTCATTATGGTTGAGGTAAAACCAGTCTGGTGTCTATCTATAATTAGAATTATGTAACTCGTATCGTGTTGTCAGCCCAAGCTTCAGCTAGCCTAGCAGTTTGAAAACATGCAGATGTGAGTAGAACTATAGGTACCAGGAAGGTAACGGTGCTCCATGCAATCATGCTGGCCACATGACCTTGGAGGTGTCTACGGAAAACGTCGGCTCTTTGGTTTAGAAATGGAAATGAGCACCAACCCCCAGAGTCAGACATGACTGGACTTAATATTGGGGGAAACCTTTATCTTTTTAAAACACGTTTCCTCTCTCTCTCTCTCTCTCTCTCTCTCTCTCTCTCTCTCTCTGTGTGTGTGTGTGTGTGTGTGTAAGAGTGGGTAGAAGGTAAGTGAAAACTCTCTGGAAGACTTCTGATTGTATGTTCTTGCATGACAGGGAGTTGGGCTGGATGACCCTTGTGGTTTCTTTTTACTCTATAGTTGCTTTTGCATAGCCATTTTATGACATTGTACAAGGAAGTATCCAATAACTTCTTGTCCAGTGGTTTCCCCCATGGAGTGCAACATTAGTCAGATGCCAGCCAGTCAGCAGCTCTGCCCCACACATCAGCTCATTGGGCCTCTGATGGAGAACACTTGGACAGTGCTTTCTGCATCATTATCTAGATTGTAGCCATGATTTCCTAAAAGTACTCTGGCAGATCTTTGTGCTGGTTTCAGTCAGAGAAGCTTGAGGTTATAGGTTGTTGCTTTATTTTTAAGAAAGCCAAAATAGACCTGACAAGCCTGATATCCGATCTGACAAGCCTGATATCTCTCATGCAGGTCAACAGCACAATGGCCAAGAGTTGAGGACCTCAGATTCATTAGGCTGAGTATCTGTAGTCAGATGTTTTTGTTTGTGGCTGAGAAATGAAATACATGCTTGATAGGATACTACACCTGGAAACACACTAGTCTGTTTGGCTGGTTATTTTGGTTTGCAACCAAAATGACTGAAGTTAAATAACTTGCATGTATTGCTACAAGTAAATTAGCAAATGATGGCTCTTATAGCAAAAGCAAGTGAGCTGAAAGTACCACCACAAGCTGAGTTCTCATCTTTATGAGAGTTCTTGATACCTCAAGAGCACTGGATTCTGGTTGTGAGGAACATAGGGAGATAGAAAGGTCCCCCAAATATGAGTCTTGTGCCTTTTGCTATTTATATTCAAGAACACTGTCAGATAAATAAATTAGTCTCAGATGTAACGGCATATCATGTAAGAAAGAAGGACAGCCTGTAAAGTAAAGCCTTGAGCATTCCTTGCATTATGCATTTTCACTGTGCAGAAGTACACAGCTTCTCAAACTGCCACTGCATCCACATGGTGAAAGAGCCCTTTTATAGGAAATGCGATTGTGACCCAAAGCTGACCGAAGTTAATGGGAAAGATTAATATAGACCCTGAAAATGAATTATCTAGGCTTCTCTGCTCATTAGATGCAGTTATTCTAAAAGTAAATAAACAAGATACCAAGTGTCCCCTGGTGTGGGTATTATACCGGGATATTGACCTACATGCAAACAGCGCATGCTAAGGGTTTGGGAATAAGTAGTTGCCAACAACTGGTTACTAGTAATTAGTTCCTTTCTCCAGTCATGATGCTATAACTGCATAGTGTCATAACTGTAATTTGATTAAGGTTAACTGTATTACTGTAATTGTTTCATTACAAACTTAGTTGCATTTATAGTTACAGAGATGTGGCTTGACTGAACTGTGATAGAGGAATAGCACATGGTTCAAAGGCTGGCTTGGGCTGCTTCATTATGAGTATTGAGATGACGATGAGGTGGATGAAAGGAGAGTATGTTTTACACCAAAAGGTTGTAACATTAAGATTGAGATGGGTGTTGAGATGACAATGAGGTGGATGAGAGGAGAGTATGTTTTACACCAAAAGATTGTAACATTAAGATTTTTATAAGATTTGCTTTAAAAAAAGATTTTAAAAGTTACTTTTGAGGAAATGATAGCAAGAAGTTACTTGTAATTAGCCATTATTATTATAACTAGATATTTATTTGGGTGTAATAATAATACAGTGTTCCCTCGCTACTTCGTGGTTCACTTATTGCGAACTCACTGTTTCATGGATTAAAAAAATAATTTAAATTATGTATCATGGTATTTTTGCGGTTTTGTGGGGTTTTGCCACTGCCACTCTCCAAGGCACTTCCCCTCCTCAGTCCTCCCTCCCTCCAGCCTTGAAGGGCCTTTCCTTCCTTTCCTTCACTTTATTTTAAGTTTATAAAGACTTAAAATACTGTATAATTACTAAAAAATGTATAAACATTTTTTTAAATACAGCGCCCCTACGTTGCGGTTTTTCACTTATTGCGGGAGGTCCTGGAACTTAACCCCAGCAATAAATGAGGGAACACTGTATACCATTTTTTTATTGTGTCAGAAGCGGTTTGAACTGTAAATCATTTCTGGCATGAGAGAATTCACTATCTGCAGAAGCATTGCCCAGATATTTTACTATCCTGTGGGAGGCTTCTCTCATGTTCCTGCATGGGAAGCTGGAGCTGGCAGACGGGAGCTCACCCCATCTTGCAGGTTCAAATTGTTCAGCTGGCACAAGGGTTTTTTTAACCATTGTTCCACCACACACTACCATAATTATAATAATAGAAAAAACAAGGAGGATGAGGAATTGTAGTTTTCCCAGTCAAGGAGCCAAGATGGCTTAAAACTGATTCAGCTAAAAATTCAACCATACAAAAGTTGAAATTACAATTAAATTAATATCATCTAAAGTTGCGAGGAGTTGCGAGCGATGAAACGGAGGAAGAGACAGTTAGAGGACGTGTGGCGAGACCTCCGTGACGGAGCATCGAGATCGGCTTATAAACAATTCAAGGATGTTTATGAGCATGCTATCAAGGAGGCCAAAAAGATTTACTATTCCTCCTTGATAGAGTCGGCTAATTCACGCCCAGCTGAACTCTTTAGAATAATTCGGTCATTGACAACAATTTCGACTGTCCCAAATGATAGGGGTTTGGCGCCCACAGCTGAGGCATTTCAGAATTACTTTGCCGACAAGATCTCGACTCTCCGCCGGGATATCCCAGCCACTCTTGATACAGTATGTGAGCTCGAGACCCCGCCGCCACTTGGCGGGCCCACCTTCACCCGATTCCAACTGCTGGACACAGCAGCTGTCGATAAGTTACTTGCTGCAGCTAGACCAACTACCTGCTCCCTTGATCCGTGCCCCTCCTGGCTTGTTAGATCTTGTCGGGAGGGGCTACGAGACCCCCTGGGAAAGATTATCAACAGCTCCCTTGAGCAAGGAGTGTTCCCAGGGGGTTTGAAAGAGGCGATGGTAAGACCGCTGCTGAAGAAGCCGAATTTAGACCTTTCGGCTCCCTCCAATTACCGACCTGTGTCTAATTTGCCTTTTTTAGGCAAGGTAATTGAGAGGGCAGCAGCGGATCAGCTGCAGCGGTTCTTAGAAGACACAGCTGGACTCGATCCCTTCCAGTCCAGCTTCCGTATTGGGCATGGGACGGAGACCGTGCTTGTCGCCATTACAGACCAACTTCGCCGCCAGCAGGACCAGGGCGGATCAGCCCTGCTTGTCTTGTTAGATCTGACAGCAGCGTTTGATACCGTAGATCATGCATTGTTAGCCCACCGCCTAGCCGTGACTGGAGTCAGGGGGACTGCCCTTAAATGGGTGGCCTCCTTTCTTCAGGATCGGGGACAGCGTGTGGAGAGGGGAGAGGAGGTCTCCGGGAGGCTCCCATGAAGTTGTGGGGTCCCCCAGGGGGCCATCCTCTCGCCCTTATTATTCAACATCTACATGCGCCCCCTGGCCCAGCTGGCCCGCGACTTTGGTCTGGAGTGCTATCAGTACGCGGATGACACCCAGCTTCTGCTGAGAATGGACGGCAGGCCGGATACCGTACCCGATTGTTTTCATCAATGCCTTGAAGCCGTGACTGGTTGGCTGCATGCCAGCCGGCTGAAGGTGAATCCGTCAAAGATGGAGATCTTGTGGCCTGGTCGCCCTGGGCTGGATGAGTGCTGGTTGCCTACCCTGGATGGCGAGCAACTTAGCCCGTCACCCTTGGTTAAGAGCTTAGGTGTTAAGCTGGATTCCCTGCTGACCATGGAGGCCCAGGTCTCCATGGTCAGCAGGGTGTCGTTTTTCCACCTACGACAGGCTAGGCGACTGGCCCCCTACCTGTCCAGGGATGACCTGGCCACGGTGATCCAAGCGACGGTCATCTCGAGACTGGAGTACTGTAACGCCCTCTACGTTGGCCTTCCCTTGTCGACAATCCGGAAACTCAAGCTGGTGCAGAATGCCGCGGCTCGCTTGCTGGTGGGAGCACCAGTGAGGGAGCACATCACTCCCATCCTCCGGCAACTGCACTGGCTTCCCATCGAGTACCGGATTGCCTTCAAGGTGCTGGTTTTAACCTTTAAGGCCTTGCACGGTTTGGGGCCTGTGTACCTGAGGGACCGCCTTACCCCGTATGTTCCCCCGAGATCACTGCGCTCAGAAGAGCAAAATTTGTTGGTTGTGCCATCGTCCCGCTCCTGCCATCTGTCCAGCACTAGACAGAGAGCTTTCTCTGCTGCGGCCCCAGTACTCTGGAATTCGCTCCCGGAGCACATTCGAGCGATCCCTGAACTCCTTCCCTTTCGAAGGGAATGTAAGACGGCTTTTTTCAGGCTAGCGTTTGGCTAAACCCAAATGTGATTGGCTCGTCCTGCCTCAGTTATAGAATTGTAGACCTGTTCCACCTGGTCACGTACCGTGTTTTTACTATGTGTTTTTACTGTATGTTTTATTATATGCTTGCAACTGTGACCCGCCCCGAGCCTGCAGGGAGGAGCGGAATATAAAATTGAAGAAATAAATAAATAAATAAAGAGGTTAAGAGAAAGACAATAAAAAAGAACACAACTGCATTCTGAAAGGCTGTTTCCCTCACACAGTCAGCCCTCAGTATAAACATTAAAATGATATAATCCAGAATCATTATCCAAAGCCATTCCAATTGTCAATTGCACATATTCCTTATTCATGTCTTGCACTGCTCACTAACCAAAAGCTTGGTCCCACAGCCATGTCTTTCTTTCTGGAGGCCAAGAGGGAGAGTGCTTCTTTATATATAGATCTCATGCGTACATATCAAAAGGGAAATAACAGGCAGTAAATGATACTGAAAAGCAACTTCATTGTCAGGAGCAATCAAATATTCAGATATTCACCAAGTCAGAAGATTACTTTGATTGGAGAATAGGTGGCATTGGCTATGGTTCAGTAGCCCTCTGTCAAAGGGGTTTGGGTTTTTGTCCCATCTGTTTCATTCCTTGACTTGGTGGCAAGTGGTGTGGAGAACTCACATTACTCAGAGACCAATTTTATTTGTCTGTCAACCAGGGCTATGCATTGCTGTGTTATTTTTAATCTAAAGCACAGGTGAGCAACTGTGTAAATCCCCAACTGTCTCCATTGGGAACAGATCAATCTTCTGACATCCTACTTCTTCAGCTTTTTAAAATTCCCAATGCCCCCCCTCTTTTCTCTCTGATTTTGGCTTACTTCAGTTATTGCAAACTAAATTCAAAGCACAGGGCAGGGATGTTGACAAAAGGTGAGCAAGGATGTGGATTAAAGGCAACTCTTATATCTTTCATTCATAAGGTCATAATATGGTGAAGGTGACTTGATGGAAGGCAACAACGACAAAATTAAAGGTAGTTAAATGCAAGACCATTAATAAGAAAACAACAAACAGTACCACACATTCCAAAAGCTGCCCTCCCCGCACCGCTTGGCCTTCCAAGGCCTGCCAAACAAGGCCTTGACCTGCCAGTGGAAGGACAGCAGAGGGTGCTGATCTAGCGTCTCTAACAGGGAGTTGCTCAGCCTGGGAGCAGCCATTGAGAAGGCTCTTGATTCAGAGAGAAATTGACGGAAAGAGGACCTTCCCCCTTGGAGTCCTTCCCTTCCATTTTATGCAGGACAGTTTCTCTGCTCAGACATAAGAGATTACTTCTGAGAAGGGACCCTGGAGGATAAACGGTTAACAAGGCAAGAAGTCCAAGGCTCTCTTACTCATTCCAGGGGGTGCTCCTAGCCAAATGTTCCAGGCTGCCAAAAATAAATACATATCTGTCAGTCATTTATCTGTTCTTCAGTCCTTATGGAAGCTGGCAGCCTTCCCAAACTGCATTGTTCATCTCCTCCTATATTTTTCTCCTCTCCTCCCATTTTCCTGTTTTCATTTCCCACTATCCTTTTAAATATATATATAAAAGTAAAACAGTTTTGAATTATTATCCTCAAGCAAAAACTTGATGTGATGTGGGAGACCTACTCTCAGATCTTCTGGAGGATGGGAATGATGATTTCAAAGCTATTGTATTTGGCTGTCCATTTGTCTGGCAGAATGGCTTTGGAGAAGCAAGATCTTCAACCCTTTCCTCCCACACTGTTTTCTGATTCAGTGGCCATCATGACATTATCATTATCTGTCTGCCTTTGACCCAAAAAAGTCAGTGACAGCTTCACAGATGATTGGAGATATTTTATGGAAGGAAGGAGTCAAACTCCAGATCTGCATATCCCCAATCAAATTAGCTTTCCCCAGCAGTATGCATGTGTGGGTGGTGTGCATGTGTATGTGTGTGGATGGGGTGTGTGTGTGTGTGTGTCTTAAACACAGGTAGAGAAGTGCTTTAGAGCAATTCAGTCATTGCAGTGGGGCCGAGGATCCATTTTCTGTTCCTGGAACCTCCTGGGATAGCTGTCTGGACTGCCAAAAATGCAAATTAGAATTACAGAAGATGGAAATGACCACAAATTGACATTTTAAAAAGCAAACTGTCCAATTCTCCTCAAGTCTATTTGAAAAAAATACTTGTTTTCTTGAAGACTTCCAGGGCATTTTTACACTACACAGTTGCAGCACTATGATTTCACTTTAAGTGCTATGGCAACATCCTCTGAAGTTCTGGGACTGGCAGATTAAGGGAGACATTTAGAATCCTCTGGTCTCTCTCTTTTGTGTATGCTTGTGTTTGTCCATCAACTGATGGCAACCATGAATTTCCTAGGGTTTTGTTCAAACTACAGACCCAAGATTCCATATATCTAAACTACATTTCACAACCTTGCAGTGATTCCCAACCTTTGGGCCTCCAGGTGTTTTGGACTTCAATTCCCAGAAATCCCAGCCAGGTTACTATCTGTTAGGAACTGTGGGAGCTGAAGTCCAAAACACCTGGAGGCCCAAAGGTTGGGAACCACTGTGTGAGTCGCTCTCCCTCCCTTTTTGTTTAAGGGACAGCTCCCTCTATCATTTTCTGTGCTTGCTGAAACCTTAATCTTCCCATAATTCCCACAGAATCTCCTACTCTCACCAAACTGACATCCACATGCAACTTCACCCAACTAACATGCTACACTTGTTCCTCAATCTTAATACACAACCCTAAACATTATTGGCATATAATAACACAACACAAAAACAAGGACCATTTTTACATAATGTCCCATCCATCTACTCTAGTGTTGACTGGCAATGGTCCTTCAGGACATGAGGTTGAGGTCTCTCCCATTTTTACTAACTTCATCTTTCATGGGAGACTGAGCCTTGTACATGCAAAGGATGTGCTCTGTTCAGTGACCAATATCCCTCCCTTAAGTTATGGTCCAATCCAGAAGATTGGCCTCAACAACCATCTAGAACTTTCTCCTAGAGCAGGCCTGTCCAACAGGTGGCCCGGGGGCCGTACACGGCCCCCTAGCCCATTGGCTATGGCCTCTTACCCTCCTGCAATAAATAATATATTTTCAAAAATATTTTTAAAATATTTTATCAATTAAAAAAATATTATTATTATTATTTTTTGGTCCTGCCCCTTGGCTTTCTATTGGCCGCCTCCTCTTCTCCTGAGGGAGGGGGCCAATGTGAGGGAGTGACGTCTCTCGGGCCCCGCCCCCTTGGCAGCAAACAGGAAGAGCGACCCGGCCGCATGGCTTTCCCCCTCGGCAGCGCCGCTTCCTCCTCCTCAGGATTGCTGCTGCTCCATCTGGGAGGCGCTCAGGCCCTCAGCGCCAGGGAAGCAAAAGGGGTTTGGGAGGGAGGGAGTGTGTCTGAGAGCATTAGTGAGTGAGTGACAGAGAGAGAGGGAGAGAGAGAGAGAGAGAGAGGAGGGGGACCTGCCCTGGGCACACCTCTCCCCAGCGCACACACACACACACACACGCCCCTTCCTTTCTGACCCCTTCATTTGCGTTTCATGAACTGTCTCTTTAATGAGAAGGAGAGAACCAGCCAGCCATAGGAGAGGGGAGGAGGAGAAAAGGAGGGAGGGGGGAATTGAATGAGAGGGAGCTCAAGGAAAGGGCTCCCACCCGCTTTCCCCCTCCTTTTCCTCCCCCCAGAATTATTTACATTCTTTGCAATTACCTAAGTTTACTTTGATGACTTGCACTGAATGGAATCAGCCAGGGGTAAACTGGCAGAATGAAAGCACACAGACCTTTCAACTGCAAGGCCATTCAATGCTGATCAATGTGGCCAGTGGAACAGTCATATATTCCAGTTCAAAGCAGAGATTGTGGGATTTTCTGCCTTGATATTCTGTATATTTATGCCCCTCATGTGTTCCATCCCTCCCTCCCTCCCCCTTATTTAAATAATACAATATGTAATTGTATATTAATGCCCCTCATGTGTTCCATCCCTCCCTCCCTCCCCCCCTTATTTAAATAATATAACATGTAATTGTATATTTATGCAATGCTGGGGGCGGGGAGGGGGCGGAGCCGGGGGAGGGGGTGGAGCTGGGGAGGGGAGGGGCGGAGCCAGGGCTTGCCCCCCCCAGGTGATCAGTGACCGGAATTCCGGCCCAAGGTCCAGTAGAAGTTGGACAGCCCTGTCCTAGAGTTTTCTTGTGCTGGGACTGACATCAGACTTGTGTGGTCTTCATTCTCATCTGCTTCCTCAAATCCTCATGATCTGCTGCAGCTCTATTTGGGGACACACACACACACACAAAGAGTTAGGGCTGATCAGCATCATTTTGTTGCCTGAGGCAAAGGACTAGATAGCACCTCCCTTTATTAATTATACAGAACCTTACTGCCATTTAATGGCAGTGGAGCATAATTTTGATAGTGCTAATGAACCAGCACCTCTCTGTTAGTCCATAACTCTGTAGCCTGAGGCAGTTGCCTCACTTTGCCAACTGGACAGACCAGCCCCCGAAAAAGGGTGCAGTTAGCCAAGATCTCTCACTAGCAGATACATAGCTAAATGTGTTAAATGATCCTGGGTATGTTCTGTATATACAAATACAATAAGTCTCTTATTGGGTCACACTAGAAACCAGGCTTGTTTTTAAATACCTTTAAATTGCTTTAATTCAGTGTGTTTAGTTTAATATACTGTTTTATTTATTTTTTATTGTACTGCCATATTACAAAGGATTGGGTTTTAGTTTTATTCTGTTTTCATTTATGCTGTAAATTACCATAAATGGTCCTTACGGTAATAAATACAACATAAATACAACAAAATAAAGTATTTTTTAAATCTCTGTAGCCAATAGCATAAACTCTTTGGTGTCAGCAACCTGCCAGCAGAGTGTGGCTGCCTTCTCCCACCCACGATGTGGAATGCAGTAATGCATTTTCAAGAGGTGGATTATTGAGAACATGAATACGCATACAGCTGTACTGCTATAATATTGTCTTATGTGCATTCAGCATCTGAAACTGAGATGTGTGTTTTTACCCTCAAGAGGATATTGTCAGTAGTTAAGGCCATGGCTTTGGAGACCTGAATCTCTGCTGGTCAAGATGATTTAGATTTCTAAATCCCCTTCACTACCTATAAGTCTCTTTCCTCTTGAGGATGCTATACATGACCAAATACAGAAATCACACAGGAAGATGACTACACCACCCAATGATGAGGCTCCCTTTTCCTGGACACAGTTATACTCAAATTCACATTTGGTATTATAATGCATTTTGAAGCAGGGGAACACTTGCCAGCTCAAGTTAAGCCTGCAGACAGGAGAGTCAGATCTATCACTTGTGAGTTATAGGTATTGATTTGTTCTTCATATGATGTACACAAAATATGAGATTAAGAATAGATTTTTAACCTGTTGTTATCTACTCTGGGCCACTGGAAGAGAATAAGCCAGAAATATATCAATGATTCATTTCAAAAATGAATGAGATGAAGCCTAGCTTGTGATATCAAGTGCTGGCCAAATACTTTCTAAAAGGGACTCAAGCTTTCATAAGAAAAAACAAGTTTTGCATAAATATGTAGAGCATTGTCTCAGCAATGTCATGCTTGCTGAGCCAATGAAAAACCTGAACATTCAATGGGATTCAGTTTATACCATAAAATACAAGTCTATGTGGTCAGGCAATGAGAGCACTGGACTGGGGCTTGAATAATGCAAAAAATTTTAAGCTATGATACACATTGCTTGGGACCAGTCATTTTGTCTCAGACAGTCTATGCCAAAGGTTTATAGGAATTATTGTGGCTCAAAGAAGATAAAACATCTAAAACATCTGGACATCTCCTGGGCAACGCCCTTGCAGACAGCCATTTCTCTCACACCAGAAGTGATTTGCAGTTTCTCAAGTTACTCTGGTCATTGGGGGAGGGGGGAGAGGAATTATTCAACATTTGGGGGAAATGGGATAATCTTGAAAAATGCCAGTGAAAAATTCTAATAGAAGTGTGCTTTTAGAAGTAACTCAGATCTGTTACTCATTAACCAGTGAAGTAACTCTGCTCTTACTCAGTACATTGTTTTTAAAATGTGCCATTGTCATCTATACATCCCCCTAAAGTAAGTAGTAACAGGTAACTGAGTTACTTGGAACTGAGAAACCGTATTATATTATAGTTTATCTCTGTGCTGTACCTGTACTGGATGAGCAGTTATTCCTGGTTCTTGCTGCCCCAATTTCTGAGCCTTGTAGGTCATCTGTTTCTATCTTCTAATAACCAAGTGTATCTTGGCTACATTATTCAGCATTTGAGAAATTATGTTGGAGATGAATGAATGCTCAGCATGTATTTTAATTACAGCAGGAACATCAATCACTCTTGCCATTGTGCTCTGTTCCTGTAACACAGTTGGTCTGTCACTGTGTTTGCCTGAACGTGTTTGCATATTTATAAATCTAATAATTCCAGAAACACCTAATAGAACAGGGGTGGATAACTTTATTAGAGTTATGCTTCTTTGGTTTTCATCTGGATGGAAAGTTTTTCTTTGATAAACACTTGCTTTTCTCTGTCCCCCTCCCCTCCCCCAATAATGAAGAAGCAGAACATACTTTTGGATTGCAATGGTCAGACTTGTCATTCACTTCACAGAATAATGTAATTGACTTTCTGCCTGTTAGCCATTTCTGTGTATGTTCTGACTCAGTCTGAACAGTGGAAAGTGGAAAGGCTGGCCACTTTGTGCTGCCTTTTTGTGGACTGCAGCACTAGTGAAGAGCAAAATAGCCGAGAACAAGGAGGAAGGGAGAGTGAGAAGTGAAAGAACAGATATAGTAGAGTCTCACTTATCCAACAAATGGGCCGGCAGAACATTGGATAAGTGAAAATGAAGAATAATGAGGGATTAAGAAAAAGCCTATTAAACGTCAAATTACGTTATGATTTTACAAATTAAGCACCAAACATCATGTTTTACAACAAATCGACAGAAAAAGCAGATCAGTACATGATAACATTATGTAGTAATTACTGTATTTATGAATTTAGCACCAAAACATCACAATGTATTGAAACAGCTGTGGATCCGGGCAGGAGGCAGACTGCATTGGATAATACAGAACGTTGGATGAGTGAAAGTTGGATAAGCAAGACTCTACTGTACAAGGAAAATAGGACTACCCTTTGTGATTTATTTATTTATTGTGTCAGAAGTAAATTAAGAATACAGTTATAATGTATAAAAGACCACAAAGTTAAAAACTTGGCATTATACTAAATTTCCACATGGAGAAAATTTCCACTGGCATCGCTGTAAGAAAGTCCTCCATTGTGCATGTGGCAGGGCTCAGACTGCATTGTAGTAAGTGGTCTGTGGTTTGTTCTCCACACTCACATGCCCTGGACTCCACTTTGTAGCCCCATTTCTTAAGACTGACTACATTTCGTGGTGCCAGAGCGCAGTCTGTTCAGTGTCTTCCAAGTCGGGCAGTCTTCTGTGCACCCAGGGGGACTTTCTCATCTGGTATCAGCTACTGATTGAAGTTCCAGGGTTTACCCCCTTTAAAAAATAAAATCAATTAACCCAAGTCTCTAGTGTAACCCTTTGTGATGAGGTTACACTAGAGACTCGGGTTAATTGATTTTATTTTGAAAAGTTCAAAATGTATTTACTTGATTCTTCCATTCTGCTCAAATAAAACTGCTACTGCTGCCAGAAGAGAAAGGGGGAATTGCCGTGAGTGCACAAAAAATGAGGAAGGGGAGAGGTCTGCTCTGCCAGACTAGCTACTCAAGGAACACACTTGTGAGGTTGATGTGAGCTATTATGATGTGAGCTGTAATAACATAAAGTTTGGAGGAGGACTTTCTCTATACATCTTAGGATTTCTCAGGCTGAATCTATACTGCCAAATAATGCAGTTTCAGAATGCAGTTTAATGGCATTGAACTGGATTTATGAATTTACAATGCCATATAATCCAGTTCAATGCAGGTAAACTGCATTCTGAAACTGCATTATTTGGCAGTGTCGATCCAGCCACCAACATGAGAAGAAAGAGGAATTGTGTGACTATTTCTGTTCCTTATCCCACATGTGGTGTCTGTGTGGTCTTGTACTCTGTATTTGTATAGGTGAGTGAAGTGGGCATCAAGGCAGGATGAGCCACTGGGAAGTATAATAAGTTGGGGCAGGGCCGTAGCCAGGATTTTGATTCGGGGGAGGGGGGCTGAGTTTGGTTCGGGGGGCTGAGACTGGGTGGAAGAGGGTCTACCCTAGCAAACCTTTTGTATTGTTATCCCAATAACCCCATTAATGTGGGATATAATGAGCATGGTGATCAGATCATGATATGAATAAACATAACAGTTTAAATAATGTACCAGTAAGGCCTTTTCGCGGACCACCCTGAGATTTTCGGGGGGGGGCTGAAGCCCCCTTAGCCCCCCCTGGCTACATGCCTGAGTTGGGGTAAACCAAAGAGCATTTCCCTGCAATTTGCAGTTCTGCTATAACATAACATATTTTAAATAGTAATCCTGGGAGCCTGTATGATGTAAGAGGATTGAGCCTTGGAATATGATTCTTGAGACCAGCCTTCAAATCTTCACTCAGCTATGGAAACCCACTGGGTCACCTTAGAGACGTCTCACTGTTGGCCCAAAGGGTTTGGTGCCCACTCCACAGTTTGTCATCTAGCTGTAGCAACATGTAGCTAAGATTATTTTATCAGTTCAAGCACTGCAAACTTTCTTCCATCTTCTCCAAAGGCATGAAATCCTGCTGTTCAAACAGGACAATTTTACTTTCTGTTCTTTTTGAGGTTCTTCTTCAACGACAATGTCAGAAAGCTAAAACAGCCCATTTCAGTCACAGCTCTTCTTAGATAAGGACCTCATACTATTAGAGCATGGATCCACTTTAAATCCAGTTTGACGATTGGATTGTGACTCTGGAGACCAGGGTTCAGATCTCCACTCCGTATGAAAAGCCACTGGGTGACTTTAGGCAAGTCAAACTTTCTCAGCTTCAGAGCAAGGCAAAGCCAAATCTCATTTGAACAAATCTTGCTAAGAAAACTATATGATAAGTTTGCCTTATGGTAACCATATGTTAAAATGTACTTTAAGACACTGAATTAATGCCTTAAAGTAAATTAGTAGTGCATTTAATTAATTATTTTCTGGACTACAGTAGTAGGAACAAGTCATGATCTACTGGATGATCAAGGTAATGAGTGACATAACTAGGTGCCTTTTAAAACATTTCAAGATCTGTTTAAGATTGATCCCCAGATACTCAAATGTTTTTTAAAAAGATAGTCCTCTTTCACCTTTGGTTGTTTACATTGGTTTCAAATCATCTATTTGCCTATCATGCATGACATAAGTTAGAGGAGTGGGCTTTTACAATGACCTAATAATCTATGTTATACATGAGTTGCATAAAGATATGTCAGGCAAATGGCCACACCTTCTAATTAACTCACCTTGAGTAACAAAGGCTTTATTTACAGGATTGTCTCCTACTTTTCTGTTCTGGGTCACACAGGACAGTTCATACATAGTACTGTGAATCAGTGTTGCTAAGTCTCAAGGTGCTGGTTAAAGTTCTAGAAACTATGCTTTTCCACATCTCCAGGCAGTATGGCAAATCTTGGGGCAGATGGCACTCGAGAACAATATTAGATCTCTCTTGAAAATCGGGCTGCTCCTCTCCACCCATTCTGAGTAGCTGAGCTTGATGGCATTTGTATATTCAAACATCAGCATACCAAAAAGCCAAGTGTGAGGTAAAAGGACTAATGTGAACACACCTTCTTGGGCCCATCATATCATTTGGAGCAAGCCAGGCATGCCAATGTGTCTCTTGTGGCAGCAGCATCATAACACCTGGGGAGGCAAATCATCCATGGACTGATGACAAATCTTCCATGAGCCCCAGTACCATAGAACCTGAAGAAGTTCTCAAGACCAGATATCATGTGCGGAGTAGGTAAAACTAAACAGGATGTAAGTAGTGGGAATGTTGGCAACCATTGCAACTGCTGGGTGCATTTTGCTACCGATCAAGCTGTAAAAAAATATGATCTCCT
This sequence comes from Anolis apletophallus, assembly GCA_030556195.1. NCBI lineage: Eukaryota > Metazoa > Chordata > Lepidosauria > Squamata > Anolidae > Anolis > Anolis apletophallus. The sequence goes on along the minus strand of JARBWK010000002.1, from coordinate 103,622,296 downwards.
CACTTCCCATTCTAGGTTTTCTCTGTCACACAACACTAGGACTAGGGGGCACTCCCTAAAGCTCCAAGGTAGGAAAGTTAGGACTAATAAAGGGAAATATTTCTTCACCCAGAGGGTCATTGGGTTATGGAACTCACTTCCAGAGGAGGTTGTGACAGCTGTCAGCCTGGAGAGCTTCAAGGCAGGATTAGACAGATTCATGGATACCAAGGGAATCAGTAGTTACTGAAATGGACATCCAAGTGCCACCTCTGTGTTGATGGAGGCAGGCAGGATTTTCCCCGGGTACTGGTTGTGGGGGGTCGGGAGCAGGTGAGGGTTTTGCCCTCCTTTCTGCTAGAGATCCCTGTGTACAACTAGTGGGCCACTGTGTGACACAGAATGCTGGACTAGATGGGCTGAGGCCCGATTCAGCATGGCTCTTCTTATGTTCTTATGTTCTTCTTAGGTTGTCATATTAGCTGCTGACTCTTGCCTGCCACACTTATGTGACATCACAAAGACCCATCCCTTGGTCTCAAATTCAGTTGTGAAATCTCAGGGTCTGGAATGCTACTAACCTATTAATCCTAGTTATGAAACTACTTGCAAGAACAGAACCAATGCCTTCATAAGAAAAAGGTCGAACCATATTTAAGAGGGACTGAAGAACTTAGGATCAGTGAGATGCAGTGTATAATTCTGCCGGGTGGAATATGCTACATCTCATCTCCCATCAAACCCAAAACCCACCTTTTACTTTTTGCAGCACTTTCAACTGAGCCATCACTGACGTGAAGGGAGTGTGGAGTAGGAAGTGGTAGAGAAACATCCCACCTCCAGGAATTCTGAACATTGTGTATCAGCTAGATAAACATAACTGGACACTTCTCTGGCACTAACCCACCTCTACACCAGTCAGTAAATGGCCATGTTGGGAGCATTGTACTAGATAAAAGGAAGAATGTGGGCGTTAGGTGAAGTCATTCAGTGAAGTTGATAGAGAATTGCAACCACCACAATGAACCAAAATATGACTTACACATGCATAAGATGGACCTTGGTAAAGATGCCAGTCACTGAGGGACCTTCCAGACAGGACCTATATCCCAGGATCTGATCCCAGATTTTCTGTTTATCCCAAATTATCTACCAGTGCGGACTCATATAATCCAGTTTAAAGCAGAAAACCTGGGATCAGATTCTGGGATAGAGAACCTGTCTGGAAGGGCCCTGAGTTGCTATATTTTAAATGACTCTGGAATGATGTCAAAATCTGTAAGTAGGGCACCATCATCCTATGTGGGAACATTTATCAGCAACACCTAAGAAATGTCCTATGAGAAAGGCTGAGGGCCATGATAATTTCAACTGAAATAGTGGTCTTTAAAGGGGAGAGCGTGCTGTATCCTGAATCTGAAGGACAGACAAAAGACAGAATTATTGCAGGAAATGAGAGGTTTTTCTAAAATGATAGACAACAAAATGTAAGGCAACATTTAAAAAGAGAGGACAAGTGTGTCCTTGAGAACGGAAGACAACATTTAGAACAAGACAGGAAGGATGCAGTTACTGGGGCAAGAGGATGAAATAGATGAGCTCTTTGTAAGATATCTATATATTGATATTTTCTCCTTTTATTTTTCTGTTCCCTTAACTTTTTCAATCGACTACTTTTCTTTTCCTAACATTTATGCATGTGTCAGTGTCTTTCTATAGTTCAGAAAAGAGGAAAATCCCCCAAAGATGGAAAAACTGTTTTCTTTTAAAAGAACTCTGTAGTTGGACTTTACCCCCATCCCTCGCGCAAAAGGAAATTGGGGTCACAGATCAATCTCACAGTGCTAACTAAAACATGGGCATATTGACGTCTGCTTTTTCCTAAAGGAAAAGCAAGAGGTCCATTACAGCAGTGTTTCCCAACCTTTTTTGAGCCGCGGCACACTTTTTACATTTACAAAATCCTGGGGCACACCATCAACCAAAAGGACACAAAATGACACTCTAACACAATAATGCATATAGTTAATATGTTTTTAAATGTATTTATACACTCAGTGTGAAACCTGGGCCTGTTTCGACGAACACAACATAGATATCCTGGCAGGAATGGCAGAAAGACACACACGAAGGTCTTGCTCAACAGCTGGGAGTCTCTCTCTGTGTTTAGAAAAATGTGTCCATATAGCTTCAAAGCAGTCCACTAGTACTGTTCTTATGCATCAATACACCTCATGGAACAATAATGAGGCTTCCACCTTCAATATATATGCTCCTGTATCATTCCAGGTGGGCATTAGACGAGTCCCTCGTGTATAACTGGTGAACAGGAGTGTTGTTACACAGTCACTAGAAAGGCTATCACATCCAGCCAATGCCAAATATAGTAATAGTTGGTACACATAAACACGAAAACGACCGAAGGAGGCGGCGCCCCAGCACCTTCTGCTTCGCCGCTGCCCAGGCCTTCCTCCTCCTCCTCCCCCCTGCAAGCAGCACCAGCAGGAGTTCGGCAGGAGGGGGAAGAAAGGGGGGGGGGAATAGAGGTTTTCCCGCGGCACACCAGGTGATCGCTCACGGCACACTAGTGTGCCATGGCACAGTGGTTGAGAAACACTGCATTACAGTATTTTTTTTCCTTAAAGAGAAAAGTCATAGTTTAAAGCCAGCATCAAGGTTCTGGGGCTTTAAAGCAAGGAAATTCAAAACACATATCACCCACCAAGCAAATTCTAAAACTGAACACATTGAGGATGACTGTTTCAGGATGAATATCAAGCAGATGGAAGATATATACCTCAGTCTCTGATACTATGCACCATGACAACTTGATGTCAAACAACTCTTCTTGTTTCAGAATTGAAAGAGGTATGGTTCCTTCAGTAATGGGATGTTTCTGAATGATGTATGGTGTGGTGGCTATTATGTTATTGTTGTTGTTATTTGTTTTGATTTAGTTTTAACTGACTTTTAAATTGTATCTATGTTTTTCAGGGGTGTTGCCATGGCCGGGTAAGTTGCAATTCTGACCAGCTCATGTGCTTTTAGCAAGATTTATGGATAAATAAAGAGTTTGGGGGGTCCGAGCATACCCTTTAAAGAACAAATTAAGAAAAGGCAAGGAAAATTCCTCCTGGAGACGAGAAGAAATTAAAAGCTCCAACAAAGATTAGAATGCAAGTAAAAGTCAGCTTGAAAGCTCCTGGGTGAAGGAGAAGAGGCAGCCATTAAACGTTGGGTGTAGCAGTGAGACAACACAACAATTAAAAGTCTCAAGAAACAAGTAAGTTGGGATCCAAGTTGTCTAAAAAGTTAACAAGCCTTCTGCTTCTTCCCCTGCCAACTATTAGCAAAGGTAGCAGCACTCACTGGGCTAAGTCCATTTGGTTAAGCCCAATTCAAAGAAAATTTACCAAATCCATGGTTCTCAACCTGTGGGTCACCAGGTATTTTGGCCTTCAACTCCCAGAAATCCTTACATAAATTTTTGTACTGTTGGAAAAGGATGAAATGAAGTTAGTTAAATATATTATTGTTTTTCCTTACTCAGTATTAATTTACTAACAGAGTAAATTAAAATTTTAGATTTACTATGGAATTAGATAAAATATTTAAAATAAAAAGTGGAAAGCATATACAATCTAATTATTAGATATACATGTAATGGATAGTTATTGAGTTCTACTTAAAATATGAAGTTGTGTTTTATAATAATGATGGATATAAACTCTTAATAAAGAAGTTTAGAAGATTGTGAGATAATACTGGAAGAAGACAAGGTATTGGACTTAATGTTTAGTGACAATATCACTCTTCCCTTTACTATAGTGCAGTGGTTCTCAATCTGTGGGTTCCCAGGGGTTTTGGCCTTCAACTCCCAGAAGAAATGAGCCTGCCCATGCTTCACCATCACTGAGTACTGCAACCCAAACCTAAGGTCCTTTTTCAAAGTCTGATATTTCAGTTATTAAACTTCAGTATTATCAGCTACAGCCAATTTTATTTTCTACTTCTCCAGCTTTCTCCAGCTTGTAAGAATTTATCTGTTTATGTGAGCCAGCTGTCATGCGTCTCAGCAGTCCTTCCCTGTAGGTCCAATATTCCCGTTTCTGTCAGGGGACTTATTCTCTCAGCATCCTTTATGACTTTTTGAATTGTCCTTTGATCATTCTCTGGATTTTCTCGTCTAAGAATTACGGTGCTAAAAAACCCAGAAGGCTCCAACTGTGGCTTTGCTTCAAGTGAAACACTCTGGCTGCCCACGTGACTTTCCTGTGAATACAGCTCAATGGGGTGCTGCCCATTTTTGCTGATATTTCACACTGGAGCCGCTTTCATTTGTCATCTAGCCCTTCCTCTGCAGACCGACTACCTTACTAGTATAGCCAGTTTTATACAGGTGCTTATAGTTATTTCATCTCACATAAATCATGAAGCATAGATTCCCACTGAACTGGATCTAATTGATCTCAGTTCTTGTTTCTCATCTAGTAAAACTATGAGCACACGAGTCTCATCTTAGCTCTTTCCCCCATTGTGCTTCTTTGTCCTTTGGGCTTTGCTCTCATTGTACCTTGACCATTCTTTCTTCGCTGGGGCCATATTAATCAATGATATTCTCACTTTTAACTTTCCTTTTACCAGTGGTGGCCTGCTTTCATTGAACTATCTGTTTTATAAGCTGAAAAGGCATTATGAGTAAGCAAGATGGACCGTCACAACCCCAGTCTTCACCGAAAGCTGATGTTCTACCAAAAGAATGAATGGCTGTCCCTGACAGCAGGGGGCTTAGAAGAGACAAGATCTAACCTTTGAATTGCCAGGGTTTTCTAAAATTATCTCCTTTTCGTACCCCTGTATTTTTATTTATCAAGACATAGAAAATTACTTTTTTGGACTACAGCTTCCCAAAGAACTCAGCCAGTTTTAGCCAGTAGGGACCACAGCCCTCCAAAAATAAAATCATGAGCTTTGGGTTTTACGTATAATCTAAAAACTTGTATGACCAGCAATGTGAAATGAATATAGTTTGATGCAACTTTAACAGTCATGGCGTAAAGCTATGGACTCATGGGAGTTGGAGTCTCGCAATATCTTTAGCTTTCTCTGCCAAAGAGGACTGGTTCCTCAATAAACTACAAATCCCAGGATTCCATAGCATTGAGCCATAGTAGTTACACTGGGGTTAAAGTGCATTCTACAATGTAGATGTACCCCTGGTTTGCAATATTCTGCCTTGGTTGGCAGTTTACCTCTGCACAGAATTCGAACTGTAGTTGAAAATTATTTCTTCCAGAATAGTTCCTTCTGTATTGACTTGCCTATACCCTAAAATTAGAAGGAGAGGCCTTCCAATTTTTGAAGAGTGAATATAGTGTTTTCTGACTTAAGTACCTTTGCACTATTCACAACAGTTGCCCACAAAATATATACAACTCTGTGTGAGGCTATCTTTTAAAAGAATTGGAAAACTTTGGCTGGTAGAAAGAGCTGCATCCATAGTGTCACCTGGGGCAGGTAACAGGGGCCATACAACTCACCTGCAATAACCAAAAATAAGTGTATCCATTTTGCCCCCTGAAAATGCAGCCAGTGCAGAAGATTTGCCACCTCTCTTCTTTTGAAACTTGGCAGGTTTCATTTTCTCAGAAGTTTGCCCATGCCTGCTCTACCCACTCAGACAATTTGGATGGAGAAGAAGATGCAGACTGCCAGGAATCTGCATTTCCTGATTTTAAAAAAATTATTTCTGAGTCTGATGAACCCGGGGTTGGGGCGGTGAAGGATACGACTCCTTGGCAGGGGGTTGCAGATGCTGAAGATGCATTTCCATCATTCATGGGGCAACAAAGAGACAAAAAAAGATTGTGGCTTGCTGACCCAATTAGGCATCTGGTGTCTAATTACCTGCCTATAAATCTCCCAGCCATTCCCCGGTAGCTTTGTTACTTCCAACTTTCTTAACAACTAGCACTACTTTTGCGGTGTACTCATTTTCAGAAGCTTGGACTGGATATAGTTTACGACTATATTTTACTTTGACAGCAGAATTGCTAAATGACTTCTGCATGGACTGGTGACCATTCCAGTGTTTCTGCCTTCATCATACTGGATACCTTGTGCCTGACTGGAATTAAATTGACTCCTTCACCTAATTTCTAGTTGACTTGCTGAATCTCAACTAGAATACATCCAATGAATAAGCTATGTTATCATGAATCCCACTGATTTAATGGATCTAGTATAATTAGGGCTGCTAATAGGATTCATGCGTGTGCCTGCATATGTTTGCTGGTTTCGATAAACACAAGTTATGGATGTTTGTTGATTTCTAAAGATAGCCTGTGGGAGCCAGAAAAATCCAAACCAAGATTTGGACCTGAGTCAAACTGGGCAATTTCCCAATCATTCAGAACAGACTCTCTGTTTTTCAAGTTGTGAACCAAGATTGGAAACAAATCTTATCATTGGTATGCATAAACTATTTTAAAAACATATTATCATTTTGAATTTATTTTAACTTTTTCTTTGTGTTCAGTGGGCACTAGAAGGGCAGGATCTAAAAGTAAATGAACCATTCATTCAGTCAATCAATATCCATTATTTTGTGAGCCACCTAAAGACATTCATATTACATGTCATGTTGACCAGAATGTTATAAATTGTTCTCAACCCACAGGGAAATGTTGGTAGCGCTATAGGAAATACAGACCAATGCAGGGAACTGCTAAGGTCTCTTGAAGTGTGAAAATCACTAAAATGGTGGCAGTGTGGTGTAGCGATTTGCACATTCAACTAGGACTTGAGAGACTATGGTTCAAAGCCCTCAGATCCATGCAACCCCACTGGATAACCTTGAACAATCACACTTTCCCAGCCTTAGAGGACAGCAAAGACAAACAGTTTCTGAACAAATTTTGCCAATAAACCACAATGAAAGCTTCAGTTACAGTTGTTTTGTGCCTTCAAGTTCTTCCTAACTCATGGAGACCCTAAAGTGAATTTATCACAGGAGTTTCTTGGCAATATTTGCTCACGGACAGTTTGCCCTTCTCTGAGGCTGGGCGTGTGAGGCTTTCTCAAGGTCACCCCAGTCTATTTCCATGGCTAAGCAGGGACTTGAACCCTGATTTCCCAGAGTTACCATCGAGAGTTGCTGTGAGTTTTCCAGGTTGTATGGCCATGTTTCAGAAGCATTCTCTCTTGACGTTTTGCCCACATCTATGGCAGGCAACCTCTGAGGAGCAAAATGTCAGGAGATAATGTTTCTGGCCATGCATCCTAGAAAACTCACAGCAACCCACTGATTCTAGCCTTTGACAACACATTTACCAGCCAAAGTTCAAATCACTATACAATGCTGATTCTTTCAACTTGAGTAGACTTATTGAATACACTTTTTAATGGTGAAACAACACTTGCGTAATTCCTATTGTAATTTTTATTAACAGGTCCACTCTAAGTGAGGCTGTCAACAGTTGGAACCAACTTGAAGGTACACACAAACAATACTGAACAAGAGTATCATAAAAGAGAAAGCAGGCACGACTAGTGGCTGTTTCTCAGTTACTCAAAGTGGGACAATGAATGGCTCTCACTGTTCTTTGAAGCAACTATGTAGTGACTACATTACAAATTCATCTTCCCCGATGCCTTGAACACATTTTCTTGGAACTTGGTTGAATCAATTGGCATCTACCATGCAGCTGAGAAGAACTGCAACTGAATTGGGCTGCTTTAGTTTTCTGAAGTTGTCCTTCAAGAAGGGCCAGTAACAGGGCATGTCTGCCACATTTTTGCAAATTTGCCCTGTTTGAACAAGCAGGATGGTTCTATGTCTTTGGGAGAGATTGATGTGGGTTTGGAGTGCTTACATTGATAAAATAATCTCAACGTCTGCTTTAGCTAAGTGGCAAGGCCTAGGGTGGATACCAAACACTTATGGTCCAGCTATCAAGTTTACCAAGGTTGAAATGAACAGCTGTGATTATGGAGAAAGTACTGCTCAGTTCCGAGAGCCAGTAGGAAAGGACCTTTTCATTGTGGGAGAAAGAGAGGGATAGCCATGGTAGTCTTATGACATCTCTTAGCAACCATCCAGATGGAAAACATCAGCTGGCCAAATTTTAAAGCAAGATTTCATGGTGGTTTAGTGACATGTGGGGCAATGCTGACTAGATTTCCTCTTCATTGCCAACTTTTCACTGGCTCTACCTGACATGTTCACAAATTAAGCAGATGTCTGTTAACTGACATTCATGTCAGGCAAGGTTTCACTTGTTTAATTTCTGTATCTCAAGCTGTTGTTATTAAAAGTGCTGAAACAAGGTCAATAAAAACAAAACAAAAAGGTAGCAAACCAACTTGAAAAGTAGTGGGATTTATAGTTCCATTTTATGGGTTTTGTAAAAGCTCATAACACAGTCCATTAAACAGTACATTAGTTGAATTTGAATTATTAATTAGCTTTTTAATTACTTGGATAGATATTGATGAAAAGATACAGAGAAGTTCATTCAAAGAACCTCTCCACATGAAGTAGTGTTTCAAGGAGAAAAATGTGGCTTTGTTTTGCTTTGTGTATGAGAAAAAAATTAACAGAGTGTCATAAGATTTGTCCACGCCTCAAGGATGTCTTAATGCTCGTAACAGATCTGTGAGCTTTTCCAGAAATGCTATTCTCCATCCAAACATGTAGTTTTGGCTACTGATTACTTTTGTATTGTTTTGCTATTTCTCAGGCCTACTGTTGTTGTGTGCCTACAAGTTGTTTCCAACTAATGGTGACCCTAATGGGTTTGCTTGACAAGGTTTGTCCAGAGGGGTTTTGCCATTGCCTTTCTCTGAGACTGAGAGAATGTGACTTGCCCAAGGTCATCCAGTACATCAACATGGCTGATTGTGGATTTGCACCCTGGTCTCCAGAGTGATAATCCATTGCCTAAACCATTACATACTGGCTCTCAGAACTGAGCTGTACTTTCCCCATAATCACAGCAACTCATTTCAACCTTAGTAAATGAATAAACACATTATTCCCGGTAGTCTTTTGGTGACTTGGCCAGTGAGTTTCTTTCCTTCCCAAAATTATCTCTTCCCAGATTTTTTTTCTGGGAGAGCATTTTTTAAAAATATTTTTATTGTTTTATCATTATCAACACAATATTATACAATGTCTATTTACAGCAGATTCATGTTATTCATTTCTAGGTACAATACTTCAATCATTAGCATCTGCCATTATGTTTTTCTTATACATTTTTGTATCCCTCACCGCTGTGCTCCCCTCCCCCCTCCCCAAGCCATTGCTTTCATTTCTTCTTGTGGAGGTAACCTTCCTTCTTCCTTTCCTAATCCTTTTTCAATAATTTTTCTCCATACCTTATAAAAATCACTTTGTTTCCATATACCTCTTTTTACTTTTAATATACATGTTAACTTGTCATTTATTGCCAGTTTCCATACTTCCTCGTACCATTCCTCTATTTGTATATTTATTTCTTTTTCCAATTCCTTGCTATAAGCAGTCTTGCTATTGTTAATAGGTTTGTTATCGCATCTTTATCCTTTTTTTCCAATTGTATACTATTATATAATGATAATAAAGCTATACTAGGACTTCTTTCTATTTTAATATTCATTATATCTTCTGTTTCTTTAAATACTTTCGCCCAAAATTTGCTTACATATTTACATTGCCACCACATATGTATGTATGTTCCTGTTTCTTGACATCCTCTCCAACAGTTTTTCGAGTAGTTTTTATTTATATTTGCCATTCTTACTGGTGTAAGGTACCATTTCCATATTAATTTATAATAATTTTCTTTAATCCTTATTGATAAATTTTTAAGATGTCTTTGTCTCCACAATTGTTGCCACTCTGTTTCCTTTATTTTTATCCCTAAGTCTTCTTCCCAGACCTCCTTAAGGGTGTTATTTTTTGTTTTTCCTTCCTTTATTTCAATTATTATCTTATATATTTTACTAGTTATTCCTTTCAAGTTTTCGTGCTCTTCTACATCCCTCCCATTTTGTATTATTTGTTCAAATTGGTTAACCTTACTTTCTTTTTTATTGTTTTTTAGCCAATTTTTAAACCATTGTTCTAATTGTATACAATGGAACCATGTCAATTTTATTTCTCTAAATTCTTCCATAATCATTTCCTTCTTCGTTTCTACTTTTATCCAATCCCCCACTTTATCTAAATTTTTTCCCTTAACTTTTTATCCATTATGGGAGAGCATTTTGACTGAACATTAATAAAACCACAGATCATGCTCAGGAGCTGTGAGGACCTTTATACAATACAATACAATCTAAATTTTTATTACAATCACTGACCAGCACAGCTGTGGGGACCTGTCATCCCACATCCTGCACCATCCTGGCTCCCCCCCCCCCCACCTCATCACATGGGGGAAGCGCCAGGCAGGCAGCTTGACCAGTAGATTTTTATGAAAATATGGGGTGCCTCATGTCTTTCACCACTGTCTATTTGGGGGGGGGGGCAGTTTTGCCATAGAGCCATCCTGGATGTAATTCTCTGGGGTGTGATGACAGCTGGCGGGCTCCATGGCAAAACTGCTTTTTTAAAAACTCACTGCCGCCAAAAAATAGCCTATGTGAAGAGGTCCTAAGTGTGTTTCAGAAAGAGCACTTAAGTATCTGAACTTCTATCACACTGATGAAATGACTTAAAACACGTTTTATTTTGAGGAAGATAATTTTTCATTGCAGAATTATTTCACAATGTCCACCAATTCCATATCAGGTGGTCCAAATCCTTTCCCCAAACAATCTGAAAGTTCCTATTAAGTCCACATTTTGCCTTTATTAATATTTCTTATATTTGTGATAAATCCCTTTGGAGGGCCCATTTATCTGAATAACTAGTTGCTATATAGCTGGAAGTGATCTGATGAGACCTGATTCCAGGGAAGTGTATGATTTTTAAAAATAGCAATGTATTGCTTGATTTTAATTTCTCTATAATTTTACTTCTTGTTATAGATAATAACCCTATAGATTTTTTTTAACTCATGTTCTTATTTTCACACAAGATAATCACATGGGAACCATTGAGGCTATGTAAGACGACTACCTCAACCTCGATGCCACAAACTACCTTGCTTGGATGGTGAATGGATTTGTATCACTCCGAAGGGAAATGGCTCTTTGATTATCTGTAATTTCTTGTTCCCATGCAGCTCCTCCTACTCCCTTTCTCATGTTAATTGTCACTTTCTGTTTCTGCTTGGGCTTCTTTTGTTCTTTTAATAACATTTGCTGCCTGGATAGAAGAAATATTGATATTTTTTACGAAATAGAGAGCAAGGACTGAGCAGAATCCTGCACAAAAGCCCTCAGAGCTCTTCTGCTACTTTAATGCTCGACTCAAACCTGACTGAACAAAGCATCCAACTAGCAGAGTAGCTCTGGGGCCTCTTTGCTGGGCTGCCTGGAAAACACAGGAGACACGTGAAGCATGACAGGAGAACACTGAAACCACCCTTTTCCATTCTAATCATGTTTGATTTCACAGATGTGCTCCAATATTGCTTTGCCTGGGGGCGGGGGAGAGGACCTGATGAAATATTGGAAAACTCAATAAACGTGGAGCGTGCTATATTTTTTCGCTGGCAGAAACCAAACTGGTATCATTTTGAAGCCTCGAGGAACATGAAGACTTCAGTGTTGTGGGATTGCAAGTCAAAATATGAACAAGAAACATATTACTGGTATCATTTATTTGATTTGATTTATAGCTGGCCTTTCTCTAGGACTGGGAAGAAAGGCAGCTTCTAACGTAATTAAAAAGGTGTCCAGTAAAATCACAATATGCTATACATATTCAAATGCAAATCAAATCAATGTATACCATTAAAACACAAAGTCAGTTTTAAAATCTGCACTAATAATAAATAATATTGAAAATATTGGAAATTTTAGTACATATGTTGAAAACCCCTCACAACAACAGGCAGATAGTTTCTGAAAGGCTGTCCAATGGAAGATGGCTTGTCTGCCAGCTTAAGAACAACTTTCTCATCAAATGGTTCTTTATCTTGAAATTGTGTTTGTAGTTGACACTGTTTCAAGTACAGAGCGTCTTCAAATAGCAGTTAGTCCTCTGAAAGCCCTTCAAACTGAGGATGATTCTCTGTGAAAATAAGACACTAGCATCTGGAATCCTATTGGTAACACACAGAGGTAACATACATAGATGTGTCAGGTAGTTATGCTTCCATTTAGCCCCACTGTGTTTTATAGGTACACTGTGTTTTATAGGTACCACTTTTATTATGAAGCCACAAACCCTTAACAAACAAAATATCTATCATATAAGATATAATAGGAAAGATACCATAAAACAGACAGAACATGATCCAAACTACAAGAAAAGAGATTGCACCTAAACATTACGAAGAACTTCCTGACCATAAGAGCTGTTCAGCAGTGGAATATGCTGCTTCAGATCATGACGGGGTCCCCTTCTCTGGAGGTTTTTAGACAGAGGCTGGATGGCCATCTGCTGGAGTGCTTTGCTCCTGTATGGCAAAATGGGGTTTGACTAGATGGCCTTTGGGGTCTCATCCAGCACTGTGATTCTACAGATTCAGCAGTTATTTAAGCTCTTAAAACATATAAACATAAAACAATCAAAGCGGGAGGGGAGGTATACATACATGCACAGACAGATACTACATATGTGTCTGAATAATAACACAAAACTTGCTGACTGGAATGTCAGCAGTTTGAATCTGCGGGACGGGGTGAGCCCCAGCTTCTGCCAATCTCTCTCTCTCGGCATTACTTCACGAACGAAGATTCTTAGGAAGGACTCATCCCACGCTTTTTACAAGCGTGTTGATGACTAAAATGACCAATCTGAGATAGGCAAGTTTGGTTGCAGAAAGCACAGCAGAAAGTCTTCTTGGGTGATGTTGTTTCCAAGTTGCGGTTCTTTCTGCATTGTCATTTCTCTTCGAGACCCATTCGGTGTGTCTTCTCGAAAGAGGCCGCAGCATTGTGGATAGTGCATCTCCATGCCTCCTGATGTGAGGCCAGGGTGGACCATTGTTGGTGATCAATCTGGCCGAGCTTGAGATGTTATTTCAGGGAGTCCTTATATCTCTTTTTGGGGGTGCCTCTCTTACGCTGGCCCATGGTGAGTTCACCATAGAGTAGTATCTTTGGGAGCCCGTGGTCCTCCATCCTAGAGACCTGCCAATCTAGTAGTTTGAAAACATGCAAATGTGAGTAGATCAATAGGTACCACTATTGGGAAGGCAACGGTGCTCCATGCAGTCATGCCGGTCACATGACCTTGGAGGCGACTATGGACGATGCCGGCTCTTCGGCTTAGAAATGGAGATGAGCACCAACCTCCAGACTTGGACTCAAGTAGACTTAATGTCAAGTGGAAACCTTTAGCATGTCTGTTGCAAGGGTATTATCACCTGTTTCAAAAAAGCAAATCAAATGCAAATAAGAATATCTTTCATTAAGTTTATTTCAAAGTGGTATAATATGCTATATTCACTCATCTCTATAAAAAGTACAAAATAAAATTATATGGGATAGATACTGTACTAACCCATCTCCACACAGGCAGATACAATTTTTCTATGGAATTCCTTGAAAGTGCTCCTCCAGCAGAGCAAAAGGAATAACTCTGAGCCAAGTTTTAATGAACATCATATTCAGAAGTGGTCCATCAGTGAGGCAGTGAGTGACTTTTGACTCTGGGCTTAATGGTCTTATGATTATTAGATTCTTTCAACCAAAGATGGGCATAATGTAGCTTATGGGCTGCATGGACCTCCCAGGGCATATTCTTGCAACCCCATCCTACCTGCATAAGCACCCAGAACCTTGCATTAGCCTCCATTTTCCTCTGAGTTCTTCTCAATATGACAAAATGTGATATCACTTCCAGTCACCATTTTGACTAGTATTTGCAGGGGGAAACCAAGGAACAGGTGGTCCCCAAAGTTACAAACAAGATAGGTTCTGCAAGTTTATTCTTAAGTTGAATTTGTATGTATGTCAGAACAGGTGTAACTGCAGATACACACACACACAATATTTATATCCCACCCTTCTCACCCCGAAGAGGACTAAGAGTGGCCTTACAATCAGCAGCAATTCAATGACATATCAACAGACAATAAAAATAAACATATACATTAAGACGAAATATTAAAAGTAATATAAACTTTAAAACACATTATTAAAATCATGTGATTTGTTCACTTTGGATAGAATAGGAAAGGGTTAACACTCCTGTGATGTTTGTTTTGCTGTCTGTTCAAAAGATTTCACCTCAATTTCTCTTCCTGTGATAATTGGATTTTGAACATTTTGGCTTGTTGTGGAAACAAGGATTGATGAGAAAGCTTCAGTGGAGGAGCCTTTTCCCATGATAACTCTCTCAGAAGTTAACTGTCATCCGAAGGAAAGATTCCTTTCACTTCCTGTTGTTTCTTCCCGGTTCGTAACTATAAATAATTTGTAAGTCATATGTTTGCCATTCAGGAACTGCCTGTACTTAGGCTTTCTGTGGAAGGGTTGTTCACAGTGTGTTGTTCATGCAAACTGGCCCCTAGTCTCCATAGAGTTATCCACTGCTGTTTTGATTTTGATGCCCAAAATTGGGAATCAATGCGGCCTACAAGTTAAAATGGCTACAATACAGCTAAGCATATACAAAAGGAAAACATTAAAATGGCATTAAACTTTCACTTTTGTAACTAAGCACTTGAACTTCTTCCACGAAGTCTTGTCTGAATGGTGGCTCAATCTATGGATCCTCCCACACCTCACCTCTAATTCACTTTCACATCTGCTTTCTCCCTTCAGGAACTATTTAGCCTTACTCCACAAGAAGAAAAAAATGTGACAGGTCATGTTTCAAATATGAAAAAAAACAACACACCCTGAGCCACAGGGCAGTCTACACAAACATTTTATGCCCCTAGTAAGGCTATGACTTTAAAAAGACCTGGCATCTAGAGATGGTGGGTGTCAAAACAGGCACTGCCTGAAGAAAGGAAACATCCAGTCACATGAAATTAGTTGGCCAAAATATCGGTTAGTGTGCCTGTGAGCCAATGTAGTTCACATGGAACAAGGTTCCCATCCTTGACTGAGTGTGGTGGAAAAAACATTAATTTTTACCATTTTAAAACTTATGCTATTGCTATGTATATAAATAAATTTGTCCTGAGTCCTGGCCAGGTGGGAGAAAAGCCCTCTGTGCAAATGAGTGGCATTTATCTTTTGGGGGGGTTGCGGGTGGGGTGGGAGATGGGATAGTGTTGCTTCAATCTCATTTTTATTATGAACGTAGGTCTTCTTGGGTAATAATGGCCTGAAACACTTTTTTTCATTTTTAAACATTAGAACACAACTATAAATATACCTCAATATAAACTGGACCACTTTCTTGAAGTGAATTTTATTTTAATTTAGCACAGTGATTCCCAGCCTGTAGTCTATGGACCACAAGTGGTCCGCAAAAACGAAAATATCGTCCATGGCCTCACCATTACTACACTGTTGCAACGAGAGCACTGATCTTGCAAAACCCACTTATAGTGCTGAGGATTATTAAATATAGTTTTCTTTGGGTGAACAGATGGCAACTACTGGGTGGCATATGTTCTGTATCAGAAATTTGAGCTTTTTTGATTTTTGTTTTGTTGTGGGGTTTTTTTCTTCCCTCTTCTCCCCCCTTCTTTCCCCTTCTTTATTTTTTCTCTCCTTATTGGTCTCACTCCAACAATATCCCCCCCTCTCCCCGACCCTCCTCGGCCCATTCCCAAGTTCAAACCTCTTCCCTTCCCCGCTCTAGATACCAAGCCTTTCTTCTCCCCACTCTTTTTAACCTGATCCCCCTTTTTAAAACTTCAAATAGAAATTATTACAAAAGAAACGAGAGCTGATGTGGTCTATCCAATGCATTTTTTTTAATCAGCACTCCCAAATAACCAAACCAAATCGAAAGTTGACCAAAAACCGATTTGTAACCCTTTTGGTAGTAATGTTGGAGAGTGGTCCCTGGTCAAAGTGGTCCCTGGTTAAAAATGTTTGGGAACCACTGACAAAGCAGAAGCAACATGCTAGGTACTAAGCATGGGTAGGTTCGTTCAGAGTCTTCATTATTCGGATTGAAATCAGATTAAATCCATGTTTGAAGTGATTTCGAAGCAATTTGTGAACCCGGAAGTATTCTTGCCCTTTCAAAGCCACTGTCTCCATCTTTTTTCCAATTCAGGAAGTGAATCGGAAATGAATCAGCTTTGGAGGCAAGCGGCTCCTTCCATGCTGGGATGCTTGCCTCCAGCCAATGAGGGGAAACCACCTTGTGAGGGGCGGGGTTTCGGTACTGCAACCATTGCTTTTTTAAAAGGGCCATGCATGCCTTGTGGGCTCATTGCGAGCTGGGGACATGAAGGAAGAGGGACTAGGGCAGGCTGCTTGGGTGGGAAAGGTGCCATGCCACCACTTTGCAAGAGAAGGACTGGGTTGGGAAGAAATTCTCCTTTGCTGGTAATTCCCTTCCTGAAGCAGGGAATACAATTTCTAAGGGTTTCTTCTCTCCTGGAGTTTGACTTCTGTGCTTTGGAAAACCAGAATTCCCCTTTGCTTTTAATAATTCCCATCCTAAACCAGGGAATCCAACTTCTAAGGGTTTTTTCTCTCCTGGGGTTTGATTTATGTGCTTAAAAAAACCAGAATTCCCCTTTGCTGATAATAATTCCCTTCCTAAAGCAGAGAAAACAACTTTAAAGGGCTTTTTTCTCATGGGGTTTGACTTCGGTGCTTTAGAAAACCAGAATTCCCCTTTGCTGCTAATAATTTCCATGGGAAAACACACAAACGTTTGGAGGCCCCTTAGTCTGCCTGGGGTTACACGTTGTACTTTAGGAAACTAGAAATCTAGCAATCCAATCCTTTTCTTGGGAATAAACACAATAAAACTGTGGAAGACCCCATTCCTCTCCTTGGGGTTACATGTGGCACTTTGGGAAACTAGGAATTTACTAATCCTACCTTATCCTTGGGAATCAACACAATAAAGCTTTGGAAGGCCCCTTTCCTCTCCTTGGGCTTACACGTGGTACTTTTGGGAAACTAGAAATCAACTAATCCAATCTAATCAACACAATAAAGCTTTGGAAGGCCCCTTTCCTCTCCTTGGGGTGGTCAGGGAGGACCGCTGGCATCCACAGGGCAGGCAAATGGTCCCTCCTGGTCTTTGAGGGGTTGGGGCGGTGGGGTGGATCGCTGGCCAACTGTAGCAAGCCAAAACTTGGAGGGCTGGGGTGGGATTCTGCCGTCCTCTGGGGATTCCTCCCTCCTGATCTGGGAAGGACAATGTTGAACAGTGGCTTACTTTAAAAATTGTCAAGAACCCAGGAGTCTTATAAACAAGTTGAAAGTTAGTATGCTGACAGAGGAGAATCTTTTCTACCACTGTGGCAAGTTTTGTCAGTAGCGGTCTAAAACTGAGGGAAAGGGAATCTTCCAAGTTTCGCCTGTCCTGTTTGCAGGTTTTTGCGTATTGTGCAATCGCACTCACCATTAACAAAGCAATTTGGAAAATTCAGAAAATTTGGAAAATTCTGACTCTTTTCCAGAAAATTTCAGAAATCATTTCAGATTTGAATCGCCAGCGCCCCCTACATCCGAAACGAGTTTTGAACCATTTCTTTCCTTGATCAAACAAGCCTACTAGGTACTGTATAAAGCATAATGGAATGTTATCCATTAGGAAGAGTCTAAGAAAGACAGGATAGCAAAACAGTGTTTGATAAATGCAGAATGTGAGTGTGGCGATAGGAAGATAGCACTGGCCAACACACATTTTATTACCTCAAATGTTAGACTTATTTCTGAGTATACTTGACTAGCTAGTGCAAAAAATAGAACAAGTTTTCTCCTAACTGCTCTAGTTTTTGAGATACAGAAAATATGCTATATACTACTCTTCACTCTGCTTGCCCATAAAAAATAATGATAACCATATCTAAGAGCTGATGAAGTCTATCCTGTTTTCTAAATCCCAAATAACCTCAGGAACAGGCCTTAAAAACCAGCAAGATTTTTTTGTTTGGCTGAGTAATTCTAGAAGATTGGATCTCAACCTTGGCCCCTCAAAAGGTATAGATTTCAGCTCCCTGGCCATTGGCCTTGCTAGTTGATGCTTTTAGGAGCTGTAGTCCAAAGCATTTGGATAAATAGGGGCTATCTGAGAGAGAACCCTTCTAGCTATTCCCCCTCTACTGCTCTTGAAACATCTCATTATTTTGTGTTGTTGTTCCTTGCAGAAACATTTTCAGTTTTTCTAAGGAGCATCTGACAAATTATTGGAAAGACACTCTGTTTTTCCCTCCAGCCCAGGAGAGGAACCAGAAGATTGGAATGAGTCTGTAAGATTACATGAGAAAGAAATCTAATTAGGGTAAGGTATTTTTATTCTTCTGGAGTATAGTAGGTCCAAACATATCCCTAGAGGAATACAAATTAATAAAAAGCAAGAGCTGTTTACACCCAATGAGAAATTCATGAACAGATGGCATGCCATACTCAGTAAGTGTTCCTTAGATTTAATTATTTTAATTATTGATACTTCTCATAGTCTAAAAAGTGACAACTGGCAGAAAAATACTGTCAATTGACTGAAAAACACTGGGAACATTGGAGCCCAGCAAGATTATTGGAAATGGAAAAAGAATCAAACAAGCTGTGCACCAGAATAAAAGATCAGAATCTGT
This sequence comes from Anolis apletophallus, assembly GCA_030556195.1. Lineage (NCBI taxonomy): Eukaryota > Metazoa > Chordata > Lepidosauria > Squamata > Anolidae > Anolis > Anolis apletophallus. The sequence goes on along the minus strand of JARBWK010000002.1, from coordinate 103,603,529 downwards.
AAAGATTACCAAGAAAAAGAATAAGCCATAGCAACAATGAAGAATGCATCTGGCACATACTAAGGGTGCATCTAGACTGTAGGAATAATGCAGTTTGACACCACTGGAACTGCCCTGGCTATGGCATCCTTTGGATTTGTAATTTGGTGCGTCATCAGCACTGTTATGCAGAGAAAGCAAAAGGCGTTGTAGAACTTCAACTCCCAGGCAGTTAAAGTGATGTCAAACTGCATTAATTCCACAGTGTAGATGCTCCCTCAAACAAATTTCTCAGTTAGAAAGATGTTATTAGATGAATAATATTGAGTTGGACTAATTAAAAGATTTGAGGAAGTAAATGCAATGAAATAGTTACACTGCCTGTTACTTTGGGGATTTTTCCAACATCCGTTAGCCCAGCAGCCATTGGAAATGGTAGCAAAGGTGATTAGAAATCAGGAAATACTAAAACTATAATTTATCCATTCAATGAATTACAAATGTGGAGGAGTACATTTTAGAAGAGGACTGTTAGTTGTGTTTTAGAGAGGGACAAACAAGCTCAAACCAAGGATCAACTTTCCCTCCACTTTTCATAACACTGAAACACATTTTTAGAGTTATCGAGAAAAGCTTTGATCCTAGAGACACACTTTTTCGATCAAAGTCATATTTTCCCCATCAGACCATTAACCCTGCCATCAATTATTTCTGGAATTAATTTTGAAAGATCTTCAGGAACTGGAATAAAATCATCTTCTGACATGAAACAATATGAGCAAGTTTGAAAGAGACGTCTTCAATGAGCTTGCTAATTACAAGTATATAATTTTAATGAATGCTGATGAGGGTGGAACTGAAATAATCAAGTTCAGAGAAAGCACAATGTAGGTATGAAATGGCAATTGTGTATTCTCACAGCCTATAATCATAGCTATTCCCAACCTACCATATTTGCTTGAATATAATGCACAATCAAATGTAATGTACACTTCAATTTTGAAAGTGTGCATTACAAAAAAAATGCTGTTGACCATAATGTGAGGTGGAAAGCTGTGCCCCTCCGTCTGCCCTTCCCAACAGCCTTTTATTTCCACCGCTGCCGCTCCCTTCTCTGTCTCCAGCTGGGATCTCTTGCCTAACAGCATAGATAGGTTTAGGTGTGTGATTCTAGTGTGCCACCAAATGTGCACCTCAATGCACATTAGGCTTGGGTAAATATGGTATATTTTTCCTCTTATAACTAATTTTCAGTACTTCTGAACAAGATAAAACAATGCATTGTGCCAGAATTAAATTGGTTAGTATTAAATAAATATTAATATTTTTTAAACTCCTATCTAATTTCTTTCCTTCTAAAGCCTTTACTGATGCATAACCTTAATTTGCAATATACGGTAGTATTGCAATCCTATGAATTATGCTTTTATAGGATAGCATAATAAACAATACAATTACTTCTTGAGGAAACACACAATGAAAATAGTAAACCATAATCCCATGATGATCAGGTATGTGAGTCATTCTCTAGGAATGAGAAACCATAGGATATAATGTATGATGTATCGTTTATTGGAATAATAACTGGGTCAGATACTCTAGTTCAATGTGCTAATTCCTTATACATCAGGGAGATATATTATTTAGAGCAGAATTTGAATCGGTATTTTTCAAAACTAATACTTTAGTGTTACTCCCTTCCTCCCACATCAAGTTCTTAGCACTTTGGTGTCTAATCCTCAGTAATCTTACAGTATTACTTAGTGATGCATTCCTAAAATGCTATATTCAAGTGAAAAACAACTGGCAAAAATAAACTTCATAAAAGTTGCAAGTGAGCAATTCTCACTTGTAGCTTAAAAAGAGATCACACATCAGAGTTAAGATTAATATATGAAAAATTAATCCTTTTATTCTTGCTCCATTTCCCCCCAAAGTAGTTACAGACAACATGGTTAGTAATGTCAGTAGCTGCAACATGTTACTTTCAGGCTCTCTCTCCCTTCGACTGTTTATTCAATGAATAAACTACTCCCAACTATGGCATTCCTTCCCAGGGGGGGTTGTTGTCTCCTTCTTTGCACTCTTTCCACTAGCAAAGACTCCCTTTTAAAAAACGGAGGTAGGTCTTCAGTTCTTAAATTAGGTGACAGAAGGATGTTTCCAACGTGGTGCACTGCGCTTTTATCTTTTTAAATATGTTTGAGATATGCTTCACATTATTTTAATTTATTTCCCTTTAAAATAGAATTGTGTGTTTAATTTTTCATTATATATAAAACAATTTTAGCTGAACTTTGTTTTAAATTGTTGTAAGATGCCTGGGGCCCTGTAGCAGGAGAAAGTCCAGATATAAATAACATGCAAATCACTCACTTACTCAAGCCTTTATTACACTCAACAAATCTTAGGCAACAAAATAGTTATATACTGCACATCTTCAATACATGTAGGCAGAAGTGTGCACACATCATGTTGGGAAATATAAACAAGCCAAATTGGAATGGAACAGAAGGATATAATTAAATATACAGAAAGACATTTTAAAAACAGCTTAATAAAATATATTTAAAATGTAATACAAAACAAATAAAAATGTAATTTAAGATAAGATAATTAAACTCTACTTAGGCCATTATTCTAACCTTAAATAAACAAAATATAATCGGAGACTGTGTATACTAAACACTGGTACTTTATTCAGTTTGTACCAGTATTATTCTAACCTTCCTGCTACAGGGTGCCAGGCATCAATGTAAATGTGCTTATGTATCCTCCCAATAATAATAAAGAGAGTAAAATAATAAATGTAACAACAATAACAACAACAATAATAGAATAAAATAATAAATGTAATAAAAATAGAGTAAAATAACGTAAATGTAATAACAATATTAATAATAGAGTAAAATGAATGTAATAAAATAATACTAATAACAGAGTAAAATAATAAATAACCTTAACTCAAGTATAAACCAAGGGGAGCTTTTTCAGCCTAAAAGGGGGGGGGGGGGCTGAAAAACTAGGCTTATACTCGAGTATCTATAGTATATGAATTAAATATATATCAAAACCACATAGCCATATTACTAGTAAGCCAGATTTTGATATCCCTTCTACTCCTGGAACTATGATCCCTATATAGCACCTGTCATGTTTGATCCACAAAGGAATCTTTAAATTAATATTTGTTAAATAGCTCTTTGAGTTTGGGTAACAGAAAAAAACCCCTTTGTCATAAACAAGTGTAGTCCCAAAACAAATAGCAGAAAAGAGTAAACCAGCCAAAGTCAACAGTCCAGAATCAAAGCACAAAGTCTAAACAACAACCAGTAAGGATAAGTTAATGCCATAGTCCAAAGTTCAATTATTGAATTTAAGCTGGAGAATTAGAATCAGGTAAGGAACAAACAACAACCAAGGTTACAGTCCAAGGTGTCGCCGTCTAGGGCTAGGCCTCACTTGATCTCCCTGAACAAACCACACAGCTTTAAGGTACAACTCAGTTTTATTGTGCAGGAAAGAAGAAAGTGTGAAGGCCAATACAATGCCTTAAAGAAGCAATCAGGAACAGCAGGTAATATAGCCCTGCGGCGGGGATTCCAAGCCAGATGCACTGGAAGAGTCTCTGGGTAGATTCCCTCCGCTTCAGCAACCGGGCGGCTTGGGAAAGCAAGGGATATTTAGCAACAAAGTCTTTAGCAGCAAGAGGCTTGAGCAGGACGCACAGAGTTCAATAGACCAAGGCAGCCCGGTGGAAGGGGCGGAGGTAACTTGAATCAGGCCGTTGGCGGCCGGCTCTTCAGAGTAACATTCTGTGATGGCAGGAGTTGATCCGGGATGCCCTCCTGCAATACGGGGCCTCTCATATAGGATTCCCTTAGCCCGTCCCAGTGCGTCGAACATCAAGCCCGATGATTGATGAGAAACTATATGTTTATGGTTACCTCAGGTTCTTTAGAATGTTCCCCAATTAACGGGCACAGATGTTTTGGGGAGGATTGGTTTATGGATCCTCTGTAGCGCCAGGCCGAAAGGGAGTCTCACTTTGGTAACCTTGAGTGCAGTTATCTATGCATTCCATGCCACTTTCACACGAGAATGCAGAGAAGCTTCAAAGGGACCTGGGAAGCATCAAACTGACGGTTTAACCACTTCCTAGGCCGGATGGGCCTATACAGGGCCGGGCAAATGGGCAGCCTGGAGGCTCTGCGGTGTGACACAAGGTCTGAAATGCCAAGCATCTGAAGAGTAGCAGAGTCAGAGTTCAGTCAGAAAACAACATTGACTGCCAGAACAAACCTTCACACTAAGCCTCTTTATCCTAAGATCGCATAGTTTACTGCTCATTTTGCAAACTTTCAAAATTCTGCACACTTTCTTCTGTGCTCCAGTGGGGAGATGTTTAACTCCTTGCTAGCTGTTCCAATCTATCTGATCAGCTTGCTCAGACTGCTGGGGAGTGATTGTTACTGGTGAAGGTTCATTTTCAGCAGTAGCTGAGTTAGCCTGGGGAAACTGCTGGGAGCTGCTGGCCTTCATCTCCTTCACTGGTCCTTCCAGCCACTCCTCATCCTCACTATCAGGGCTGGCCATGACATTTTGCAAATTCCTTTATTACCTTGGTTTTTTTATCCCCTAATAAACATATCCGATATAATTCCAAAGATCTTTCTGAGCATTTACTTAACAGAGGTGTACCTAGTCTTAGGGTTCAACTACATGGGCCTAAGCACCTATACTCATATAATGTTCCATCTTGGCTGCCTTCACAATAGTCCTCCACTTCTGGTAGGTTTCACAGGGCAAACCAGGTTAATTCATCTTAGCCTTGTATTAAGAAAAGTCAGTGGAAGCTCTGGGAATTGCCTGAAACTCCAGATTAACCTTATGGCTTTGGTGCAGAGGGGACCAATCTGTTGTCTACATGGGGTACCACTGCCACCCCTTTTTCCCTGCACTCATCAGCTTAGAGAAAAAGAAACAGACCATTCTTCTTTGTGGTCTTGTGAGAGCCCTTGTTGTTGTCTGTATGGGATGCTCCAATGATTAGAGGCTCTTGTAGAAATCTGGGAGCAGCAACAATAAGATGGAACAGGTAGGGTGATGTGGTGCTGATGTGGTCAGCCCAGCTGAACCATCTGGACTATGACATGCTGCCACTGTCAGGGCCAAACTAGAGCACTTGTGCTTCAAATTTGCCTCAGATTAACTGGCCAGCATAGATGAGGTTTTGGCCTATCATTCCTGTATGGTTAATATATAGTTTAAAACCGCATTAGGTAGATTCTACAAATCACTCCTCACATGGACATACATGATCCTTATATAGTAGACTGTCAGCTAACTTGAACTCTCAAGCAACCAACAAAACTGAAGAAATAATAGTTTAAATAAAAAATAAAATGTTACATTAAGTTAAGTTTGTCTTTATTTACTTTTAATTACTGTATTCAATACTAATGTCATGTCAATACAGAGTTTATGCTATGGTATAGCATGTGATATAGTGCTAGTTAGGCCTATTGTACTAGAAACTCCCAAGTAACCAGAAACTACATTTGTTCAGGATCTACCAGTCCCGAAGGATTTCTGTTAACTGAGAATAGCCGCCCTGACTCCCCTCAGGGAGATAGGGCAATAAATAAATAAATAAAGACTTACTCTTCTGCTAACTGCAGGAAAAGCTGCTGACTGGAAAGTCAGCAGTTCAAAGCCATGAGTTGGGGTGAGTCCCAACTGTCAGCCTTCCAACTTAGCAGTTCGAAAGGTCAATAGGTACTGACTTGGTGGGAAAGTAAAAGGCCAACCCATGCAGACATGCCAGCAACAAAATCGGATGTGTCTATGGGTAACAGGCTCCTCAGCATTCAAAAATAGAACAAGAGCACCTTCCCATGGCCGGAGTTGAGCATCGCCTCCAGACGCCAGAGAGGGAAAAAAAGGAGAGAGGCCTTTACCTTTGTCTGTGTTCTATGTTGTTGTTTACTGTGTGTAAAAGGCATTGAATATTTGCCTCATATGTGTATTGTAATCTGCTCTGAGGCCCTCTGGTGAGATAAAGCAGAATATAAATAAAATTATTATTATTATTACTCATTTATTGAAAATATCCCTCTAGTACAGCAGATGCGATTATATTTAATTGAGTTTGATTTTTAGATAATTTGTGTGGAATATTTGCATTTAATGTTGTAAGATGTTTTGGGTGCTTTATCAGGAGAAAAGCTGGGTATAAATAAAGTAAAATAAAATTTAAATTTCTTGTTCTTTAAAGTGCTCACACCTCAAACAAAATTACATTGCAGATTCTGGTGACTACATCCAATAACAAGAATGCAGTTAGCTATTCTTGATCATTTTCATCGAGGTGCATCCCACAGCAGGATGCACTTAAAGTTACAAAAAGAGCCTACAAATCAGAGAGCTAAGCTGACAAAGCCAACCGGCGATTTCTCAATAATGCTGCTGAGGTAGCTATAACCAAGAATTGTTTCATTTTTAATAACAACTTAATCTAGCAGGTAAAGGGCCATGGGATGTTCAGTACCCACAGGAAGAGACCTTTCTATCGTGGAGTTTAAATCTATCAGCTCTATTTCTATAAGCTTATGGCGTGACTGCAATATATTAATAATATCTTTATAACATTGTGTTAGGAAGCTGGAACAACTGGATTTTTTTTAAACCCAATATCAAAGCTAGAGATGTCAATATTGCATTTGAAATTACACTTAGCACCAGGAGCATTCCTGATTTTTTCTTCTCCTACAGGAGACTGGATGTTTTAATAATCAAAATCAGAGCATAGACTAATAATATCTGTGTGCAGAAAGCCCAGCGATAAGAATAGGTCCTCTGTTATGATCTTTATCATCCTGAAGAAATAATTTTTACACGAACAATTTATACATATCAAGAAGAACTGTTCCAATGTATCACATTTGAATTTGGAGGCAGAGATAATGACTAACCGCTTGCACAGCGGGGGCCAGCTGGCAAATCTTGTGAGGCCAACACAAAGGAAAGCAATAGGCCTCAGCAGGGAGGATTTACTGCCAGTGAAAGAAAAAAACACAAGATCTAATAGGTTCATGTGTAGCCTGCTTTTGAAAATTTTAATGTAGCTTTGGCAGTGGCAGCAGCCGCAAAGAGGAGGAATATATAAATAGACACTGTTATATTTTAAGAAACATTCCCTTCTGTGATAAGAGATTCATGCTCACCTCCAAGAGAATGAAAATCTGAAGGATGGGTAGTGCATCGCTGATGCGTCATTTAATGAATCAAGTGAAATTTTTGACTGGAATATTCCACTTAGGTTTGCCAGGCTGAAAACTGGAGAGAGATCCAATTCTTTTAGTAGCTCTATAAAAAGGGAATTACAGCACACAGCTGTAATTGACACAGCCTGGTAGCAAGCAACACCGTCAGAAAATCCCTTTTCTATACCACCTTGAAAGGTATAGGAACCACTCCAGTTTTTAGTATGGCAACATTACCATGTTCCCTACAAGGTATGTGAATCTACTGCCAATCGATAAACAACAACAATAATCTGCTGCCAATCAGCCTGAAGACTGAACTCTTTCCCTTATCTTACAGGCACTAAGACACATTGTCTTCTTCAGCGCTGACCTACTTTTACATTACTAAGCTGTGGTAATTTATGCCATTACGTGCCCATGTGATGAACTGCATTTGGAAAGAAAAAGAAAATGTCCCAAGAACAAGTTTGGTCAACACCCAGTACCATAACAAGTAAGAATGACAGTGCCATTCATTACATAGTTTCAGACCACCATAAACCCACTGAATTTATTTTGGGTCCAGCAGAACATTTTAAAACTGAGAAGATGCAAAGGTTGCCCACAGGTTACCTGCATATTCCCAAGAGCTCTAATGTGGTCTGATATTGCCCCATCCCTCTCTCTGTGCAAAATATTCTAACAGAATAGGACCCCATAATTTTAATGGTGTTTGGGGAAGGAGGGCAGAAAGGATTTTAAAAACTGAAAATGACTTCTACTCATTTCTGGGTTTGAAAAAAGGAGCCATCCTGGCATAAATTTGCCAGAGTTGTAAAGCCGTCTTGAGTCTCCCTATGGGGTGAGAAAGGCAAGGTATAAATTAAGCAAATAAATAAATAAGTCATATAATTGGTGGCAAAAAACCTGGCAAATTTGATCCTTCAAGAGTTATAGAGGTCTTATTCAGTTGATTTTTCTTCTTTATTGGGGGACCTTGACTGAACCTCCATCCAACACGATTTGGCAATGTGAATATGTACGTCCGAAACCATATTTAGGTTAAATCCAGTATGAGGAGAGTTTGACCTGTACGCTATATGTTGCCTCCAACCTCCAACCTGCTGACCAACTCCTAACTGTATAAAGACTACAAGACTTTCTTTCCATATTTTTTGTGAAAAAATGTTCTCATATGGTCAATAGCCACACCTAAAACAGCAGAATACCCACAAAACCTGCAGCTTTCTTCCACTTACTGGAAGTAAATTTCTAATAATTTTTGAGATGTATGTTTGGCAGAAAATCCAACATTACCACCTGCCGTGTGCATAAAATGGTGAAAAAATATCTCCTGTGGCAGTTCCTATGAAAACCTAGGTCCCTTGCTTTCTAACTTTGATTGGGAGTCTACCAGATTGCAAATGTAGATGGCTTTATTTTTCCAAGTTTCTTTATTTAACCCATTTGAAAATGAACAGCACCCTTCTTTATCTATCCTTTCCTTGGCCCATCTCTAAAAAGTGATACATTTTCCTGTGAGTCCTTCTCTGGTCAGCATCTTTTTTCATATTCAAGTCAGGCTGGGCTCACCACATTTCCAAGTTCTGATAGTGAATCTCAGTAGTCAATGGAACTGATTCTCAATGGTGCACCAAGGATTGCAACTTCCATGAATTCCGTGAGTCTCACTCTCAAGCAAACCTGCACACAAAAAACCTGCAATGTATACTATCTGAAGAGCTAGCCCTCTCTTCCTCTTGATCTGTAGCTATCAATAATTTTTAAGTCACATTTACAATTACGGGATTTAATGGATCTACCATTTCTTTTCTGGATAGCTTAGTTTGAAATTGATGTAAATGTTAGTACGATAGAACATTCAAAGTTGCTGTTTGATGAATATCTCTGTTTCTGTCTTGGAGGATGTAGTAGAGAAGAAAGATGGAGGAAACACAAAGACCAAGGTCTTTTTAGGCTGTGTAGTAAAATAGACAGATTGCTTCAAAGTAAGTGTTTTGTCATCTGTTTGAATAATATAGCTAAACACCAGGGATAAATGTGTTTTGAGAGCATAGTTTTTGTGATAGATTATACTATAGCCTCTTCAAGCATTCAATAAACACGTGCATGTTAACCATGAGTGGTTTTATCAGATATGCAAGAATTGGAAAAGTTACTTTGCTGTGCCATGACTCTCTCTCTCTGTATCTCTCTCTCTATTTCTCTCTCTCTCTCTTTCTCTATTTCTCTCTCTCTCTCACTCTCTCTCTCACACACACTCTCTCTCACTCACTCACTCTCTCTCTCTCTCTCTCTCTCACTCTCTCTCTCTCTCTCTCTCTCTCTCTCTACTCTCTCTCTCTCTCACTCACTCTCACTCACTCTCTCACTCTCTCACTATCTCACTCTCTCTCTCTCTTACTCTCTCTCTCTCTCACACACTCTCTCTCACACACTCTCTCTCTCTCACTCACTCACTCTCTCTCACTCTCTCTCTCTCTTACTCTCTCTCTCTCACTTACTGTCATTTGGCTGGACTTTAGAAGTGATATCCCACTGTGTTCATCACCTTAGGTTAGATTCAAGAGTAGGGTAGAGCATTCTTTACGTGTCTACAGTGTTGGGAGCGGCTGTCATTTCCTATGTTTCAGGAGCTGCTTGGGTAATGGATTTTTGGTAATGATCCGGATGTAAATGTGCAAAATGTTCAATTCTGTAATGTGATGGCATTTGTTGCTCTCAGGTTTAGAAATGTTTCCCTAATTTGTGGGAGGGGAAATTGTGGGAGGGGCCAACATACCCTTGTTAGGAAAAGTTCTGCCATTACCTTTTGCTCAAAGAGCTTTTACTTTGCCAAAACAATTTCTTTTTAAAAAATAGTCTTTCTGGGTCCTTTTTTAACCTTCCCTTCCCTTCCTTCCATTATATGTCTGTGCCTTGTGTTGCATGGGAAAGCCAAGCGAGAGGGAGAGAAGGATGGTTGCATCGCCACCTTCATTCCCTCCCTCTTTTTTTGCTTCCTTTCCCAGTGGGACAGCCAAGAGAGAGAGAGAGAGAGAGAGAGAGAGAGAGAGAGAGAGAGAGAGAGGAGAGAGAGAGAGAGAGAGAGAGAGAGAGAGAGAAGCTAGACTGAAAGCTCAAGGAATGTATTTGTTTATTTACTGCATTTCTATCATGTCCTTCTCACCCCAAGGGGGACTCAGAGCGACTTTTAGCCTGGCACAATTGGATGCCACATCGAAACATAAACATATAAATGATAAATACATTAAATATCCACTCATTAAACATAAGCAATAGCATATAAAAACAAAACAGGATTTAAACAGCAATTTCAAAAACCACATATAATCAGAGTCCATGAGCCATTCCAGTCACAGTCATATTAATTCTCAGCTGTCCATTGCATTGTATCTAGTCTCTGAATGCCTGGTCCCAAAACCAAGATTTTACTTGTTTATTGAATGCTGGGAGGGAGGAGGCTGATCTCACATCACTAGGAAGGGAGTTCTGTAGTCAAGGGGCCACCACTGAGAAGGCCCTGAGAAGACACGTAACAGCTGACATTTCAAAGAAAGGATTTTTTTCAACAAAGAATACAGGGGAGGGATGGTGGGCCAGTGCCTAGAGATTACAGTGTGATAGCAAAGCAACTGAAGAATCCTGAGTACAACTGAGTCACATTGATAGATTTAACAGTGTGATGAAGGTAGAAAAACCATCCATTTCATTTCTAAATGGAGTATGACTGAGCACTACTATAACAAATACTTCCCTGCTTCAGTTTCATGAAGTGATAAGTCCAATGGTTTGTCCCAGAAAAAGTAGACCCATTGAATCAAAAAGCGGTAGACAAACTAACACTTCTATTAACCAGTGGCCCTGCTCTACTTTGACCTAATGTGGGATTGAGGTCTTAGACAAAAAAGAAACCCAGCCCATCCTGGCTGTGAGATTCTGGTAGCTGAAGTCCAAAAATTAAGGTTTCCAAATATGTTAGAGGTATATTGTGTGTAAATAAATTGGGTATGTGCTTTCCATACAAAACTAAAGTTATGTATAGAGAATTCACTATACTACTCTCAAAGTTGTCAATTGAGCTTCAATGAAGCTAGCCAAGCTTGTTGAAAAGGCCGAACATTTGTGAGAAGCAGGAAGGCATTTGAAGTAGTCAGGCTTGCAGATACACATTCTAAAGCACATCACCACCTGGGTGCTGCTTTCAGGACTTGGACCATGTGCTTTGCAATGTGCTGTCTGAAAAATTTCAGAACATGTTCAGAATCGAGGAGAGCAAATTAAGGGAGGGCAAAACAGTCATGTTCAATTGTCTCAGTGCTGCTGCAAAGAAAGAATTGTTTATCTGAGCCACTTGTTAGTGTTTCTTTTTCCTCTACTACTCTTGATTGTTCTGAAGTACAAACATACCTTAGTAAATAAAGCTTTTGGCAGTGAAGCTCCTTTTGAGCAAAGCCCTTTTATGTCCACCCAAATGCCACATTTCCTCCTAATCCTATATTTAGATGAAAGGTTTTTTAGCAGGATAAAGTAAAACAGTCTTCCAATGTTGGGTTGCAGTCTGAAGTAAACAATGCAATAAACAAAGCTTTTGCTGTGGAGAGTGGGATTTTGTTTTTGCTGATTCAACTGTACCTGTGTGTGCCTGCTTACAAAAGGCAAGGTAAACAGCACCTGTGTCCAGAAGCCCTTGCAATGCATTTGTGCATAGGAAAAGGGAAGAGGAAATAAGCCTGCCTCACTAGCTACTAGGCATGAGAAAAAAGTTATGAAAATTAAAAGAAATTGGAAGGGATTCGTATGTATGGGACTTTCAAGTTTATACGCATCGCAATGGCAATCCCGGAAGTGGACTTTCTTTTCCGCACTCCCTGGGCCCAAATTTTTGTTAGATTAGTAAATATTTCGGATGCCCACCCAACAGGAAAATTTCCCCCTCCAAAATAGCTTTGCAGACATAACTCACAGTCAAATCGGGGCCTTTCCATGCTTGGAGCCTAATTAGAGTGAAAGGCCTACCTCCAGGAAGTGAAAAAGGAGCCGGAAACGATAGAGAGATCCAGATCGGGACTCCTAGAGAGGCTGGAGGACTGAGGAAAAAGCGGTTTAACCACCCAGGAAGGGGGTTTAGATAGAAGGACAGAGCAGAAGGACATAAGAACTGCTGAGAGAAGGGCAGCAGGAGTGAAAAGAGCACAGAGAGGAGAAGGAAGAGTTCAGAATCAAGAAAAGCCATAGAGTTCAAACGGAGATCCTAGAGTGCTATGGTGAAACTGAATGGGGAAAAGCTGGAGTGAGGAGAACTCTACAGATTAGCAAGGCCTGCACCAGAGGTGGGCAACTATTTTATTTAATAATATTAATAATAATATATTAATGCATTATATGTCCCTGCAAAGAAACCCTGTCCTTTTATAATATTAATAATAATATATTAATGCATTATATGTCCCTGCAAAGAAACCCTGTCCTTTTATAATATTAATAATAATATTAATAATAATATATTAATGCATTATATCTCCCTGCAAGGAAACCAAGGGAAATGTTGCCCCTTGATTTGCCTGTGCTTAAAACAGTGTCAGTCCTGTTTCCCTGCTTTGCCTACTTTAGAACTACTAACAAATTTCGTTAGTAATTACGTTACATTTTAGAAATTTTTGGAATTTTTTTTGTAAGTCTTTCTATTACTAATCAAAAAAAATCCCCCCCCCATTAGATTTTCGATTCCCTATTTTTGGGTTCTAAACCATGCTTACTAGCTACCATCAGCATGTTAAAAAAGCAACAACTGAACAAGAGATCTATCAATCACCAAACTTGAAATCATAAGAAAAGTAAAGGCTGGTGAAGGAAAATTAATAGGTGGTTACATTCTGGGGAAAAAACCTTAAAGTCATCTCAAGAATGTTCGAAATGTTTTTTGTTTAAATATGTAAGACTTACCTGACCTGTTTGTCTCATTTCACCTGTGAATTTTGAATAAAACGTTTGTGAAAAATGCTGAGATATTTTTTGCATGGTATTGTAACTTATTATCTTCTTTCCATGTTAATACTGTCTCTAGGAACAAATTACCTGTTAATGAAGTAATGCCCATGAGCAGATCTACTTCATCAATGCAGGTATATCTGTGTGCTACCATTTATATTTTTACATATCCTCAGAACAAATGTAGAAAGGAAACTGTGCTTTGCGAAAGGTCACACACAACATTTCTGGTTGAACCATAAGTCTCTCATAAAGCTGATTCTTTATCCAATGTACTAGTTGTTATGTGCACCCTTTTTTACTTATGGCAACCCGAAAGCAGAACTATCATGGAGTTTTCTCATTTCTTATTCCTATATAAAATCTGGGCTGAACTGGCCATTAACAAGGCCCTCTAGAATAAGATGAAGCTCATGAGGAGTATATTTAGCCAGCTGAGCTTAAGAAATAATAGTGGGTCAAGAAGGCAGTAGATTTGGTTGTAAAAGGCTTCAGGATTGATATCCAAGGTTGACAACCTGCTCCAAAGCAATCCAGACACTGACTGAGTCCTTATATCTCTACATACTGATTTTTCTCAGGCTCCTGCACAGACACCATTAGCGGGGAATGAGGATTATTAAAGGGTATTTCATCAATGTTTTTTGTAAATAGTTGAGCACTTTTGGTGGAGGACACAATCATCCTGGGGGTGTGGGAGGGAGGGAGCTGAGGGAGTTCCCCAAGTTACAGCATCACAACGTTCTTTGGTGTGTTCCATTCTGAGCCCATTTTGGGGAAGTAGCACCACAATGTAGATAGCGAAAGACATCTTCGTGTGGTGAGCCCTCCTTACACAAGAGTTACTTGACCCCCAAATGTCTGCAATCAAAAGGAAAAAAGTTGTGCCATGATTGGGGCCCTTAGGAATATATTAAGTAGGTATAGTAAAGGTAAAGGTTTCCCTGATATTACATCTACTTGTGTCTGACTCTGAGGGATGGTGATTATCTCCATTTCTAAACCAAAGAGCCGGCATTGTCCATAGACAACTCCAAGGTCATGTGGCCAACATGACTGCATGGAGTGCCGTTATCTTCTCGCAGAAGCAGTACCTATTGATTTCCTCACACTTGCATGTTTTCGAACTGCTATATTGGCAGAAGCTGGAGCTAACAACAGGGGCTCACTCCGCTCCCTGGATTCGAACCGCCAACCTTTCGGTCAGCAAGTTCAGCAGCTCGGTGGTTGAACCTCCTGTACCATCGGGGGTGCACCTAAGTAGATATATGAGTGCAGTTTTATTCTGAGAAGTGGACAAGAAGAAAAAAAACGGTCTTCTTAGTTTTTTAAAATCTAAAAAAGAAGACAGTACCTACTAGGGTTCCCATATGTCCCTTATTCTAAGGGACGTCCCTTATTTTGGCCCTAAAATTTGTGTCCCTTATTTTCAGGCCCTGTCCCTTATTTTTTACTAGCAGGACAGGACTGGGCGGGGTTGACCAGAGGAAGGTGCGCGCTGTGGTTTCTACGGCAATGCCTGCCTGGGGATTCCAACTCGCAGGGCAGCCTGCGTCCCCATTGGAAGGAAGAGGCGATACAGGACTTTTTCAAAGTACAGTAGACTAATTAACCATTACCCAAGGGGAATTTTGGATCATGTTGGATAAAGAAAGTTTCTGGTTGCTTGAGAGTTATTCTTAAAATGGGCCTAGCTGTGCATCCCAATACTATACAATGCTGTGTATCCCATACTATACTATAAACTATTGACATAATAATCATGAAAATGTACTGTCTTATAAAATTTATTTTATTTTAATTTTTAGACAGTGCACTTTTAAAGTCAGCAAAGTCAAGTACTAAATACAGATGGAGAAAATTAGGTAGTTCTAATAATGTTTTTTCTGCATGACAAAGCATGCAGAAACATACCATGTCCTGTTTAGAGGGTGTAAGTCCGTTTCTTTTGTGAGTTTCAATCATTATCTTATTTTGTTAATAAAATTATTTCTACCTAATGTTTGAGTTTCAAGTTTTTAATGAAGTGTCCCTTATTTTTGTGAAAAATCCCCTAAATGTCCCTTATTTCTTATATCAAATAATGGCAACCCTAGTATCAGCTTTACCTGGAGAAAGGGTAGATGCTGTCATCTTAGTTTTTGACAAAGAACAAGAGGAGCATCTATTAAGTACCATTCAGGTTTCATGTATCTTGACTTTGTTCGCCATTAGATGCAGCTGCCACCAAAATTGCAACAATGCGCAATGAAGCAACGGGGAATCAGAAAAGGTACCATAAGATAAGTTTACATGTGTTTATGGGAAACTTATGGACAACTACTCTTTTTGGAATAAGAAAGAAATCCAGACTCTTTGAATGAGTGTTTCCCTGGGATAATTGTGCTTGAAATCCTTTTTAAAAAATTCTATTTCCAAGTACACCAGTTTATATCTTTTTGGCTTTATCAGAGATTACCTGTAGCCATTTGTACTTTATACATATTCCCATTGAAAGAAGATTGGTACCATTGAAAAATAAACAAATATTTAAAAGCATATGGAAATATATAACTGTATGTATGTATGAATTTATTTTATTTACTATATTTTATCCCGCTCTCTCTCATCCCAAAGGGGACTCAAAAGATACATTCTCATTTTCCATTCCTTGTTTCCCCAAACTATAATTCATGTCAAAATGAAGTCTTATGGGATCAAACTTTTGCATTGTACATTGTGTTATATTTGGGTCAAGAGCTGGCCTTAAGAGATTTAAATCTGCGGTTGCTACAGCTGGAGACATTAAAAGTTTAGAAAAGTCAGTGCACGGACCTACTGACTGGACTTGCCGGACTTAGTTTTCTTTGGGTCAGATCCAACATTTTGTTAAAGCCTATGGGAGAGATTCCAGTTATTTTGAGCAGATTTGACTCTCATCCTAAACCATGTCTCTCTTCAATCAAAGCATTGATGCTTTTTCAGGGAAGGGGCTTGCTGCTGATACATGCTCCGTGTTTTCTTGTGTCATGTTTCCTTTTCTCATCATTGCAAGTACTGAGAGGGTTCCAGTGGGGACAAAATTGCAATATCAGTTATTTGAGGCTTATTCAGAGAGGAAAGAAGCATTGCTTTTTTAAAAACCTAAACTCCTACAATCTTCTCCACTAACATGTCCATATTGAATTATAGCCCAATAAATAACTCTCTTCAGTATATTTCCATTCACTGGATCAAATTTGGCACAAATACCTGATATGCCAAAAATTGAATACTGGTGGGGTTGGGGAAAATGGATTTGGTCCAGTGAGTAAAAGCACATCCTGCATAACAGATATTTATATTATGATTCATAACAGTAGCAAAATTACAGGTATGAAGTAGCAATGAAAATAATTTTATGGCTGGGGGTCACCACAACATGAGGAACAGTATTAAGGGGTCGCGACATTAAGAAGGTTGAGAACCACTGCCTTAAAGGCTATTAACCTGCCTGAAGTTGCAAGCTAAGCTGAGTCAGCCCTGATTAGTACTTCGATGGGAGACCATTAATGGATGCTAGATGCTGTCGGTGTCGGCTATTTGTCAGAGAAAGAAACTAGAAAAACCACCACTGGGTATTTTTTTTCTTTAAAAGTATGAAATTCACAGGGTCACCAAAGGTTGTGACTTAAAGACATGTACACACACTAGAGAGAGAAATTCTGGTTCTAAGAGTGAAAGAAACATTATTTAAAACTTCTGTGTTTGTGTTACTATACTGACTTTTTGCTTCTAACATTTTCCCAAGATGGCTTACACACAAAATCAAATCTTACAATACTGTCATAAATTCAACTAATGTAATATTACGGAATGAAAAGAGTGATCTCAAATACTTTCTGATCTTGCTCTACCAAAACAATTTAAATTGGGAGACAGCAGCAATATAAACAACTAAAAATCTAGTCTAGCATTTTTCACAACAAACAGGCACTTTGAAGTGTGACACTGTTTCAAGCACTGCCAAGCTCACTGCTTTCTACCAAAATAAAAGCTCTGACCTACCATAAACAGTTTAGTTTAAACCGATGCAATGTAGGTTTGGGGGTCATTCTTTTAACTGTGACATTATCCACACACCCACACCCATTGGATATAATTGTGAATTAAAATATCTCACAGTGAAAGCATATGTAAAAATCTTGATTTGACTCAAATGTCACAGACATGATAGCCATGTTTAAACATTTGACAGGATGTCACACTGAGGAGGAGTCAAGTTTGTTTTATGCTGCTCTAGAGATTAGGACACAGAGCAATAGATTCAAATTTGAGGATATAAGATTCCACCTAAATATTAAGAACTTCATGATGGTAAGTGTTGTCCAGCAGTGGAATATGCTGCCGCCACAGAGTGTGGTGGAGTCTCCTTCTCTGGATAATTTTAAGCAGATGCTGGATGGCTGTTGGACAGGGTTGTTTTGATTGTGTTTTCTGCATGGTCAAAGGGGGTTGGACTGGATGGCCCCTGTGGTGTCTTCCAACTCTATGATTCTATGCCCACCCGACATGGCTGTCTTCTGCAATATTTCCAAATGTATATTTAGATGAGAGACAAACAATTATGGATAAGCAAGAAGGAGATAAATTGGTAAGTCATAAAGCTAGTCCTACTATTAGGTAGTTCCTTTGAGAAGCAGACATTGGCGGAGACACCTGCTTGCCACTTTATTTTTTATTGGATTTATATCCTGCCTTTAGCTTCTGGAAAGTAGATATATGTCCACCCCACAAAGCATATAAGAATGGCTAGGATTTTGTGTTCTACTATGTTTAGTAAACTTGGAGTAGAAATGCCATGGCATGAGCAGGAACAAGACTTGATAATAATAGTAATAATAATAATAACAACAACAACTTTATTTTTATATCCCACCACCATCTCGCCAAGGGGACTCGGGGCGGCTTACAAAGGGACAAGCCTCAGGTAAGCCGCCCGAGTCCCCTTGGGGAGATGGGTGCGGGGTATAAGTAAAGTTAATAAATAAATAAATAAAAATCCCAAGATTACAGATAAAAACAAAACACATTAAAATCAACCAAGTATGTAAAGTTTATTGATTAGTCCACTGACCATATCAACAGTAAAAGACAAAAACAAGAAAATACACAAATAGACACTAATCACTGTCCTAAAACTACTATAATAGTGAACATACATTAAAACACAATTAAAAGTTAATTAAGTTAAAAGTTAAAGATCATTAAAATGTCATCATTAAAGTGCCAAGGTAAAACTTCATACCACAGAACTTAAGGACATAACACAGTCACAAAGCAACTACACACACACACACAAAATCATGGCTGAGACAAAAGTCGAAGCTGGGTTTGGGCTCAAGTAAGTGCAATAATTCCTAAATCTTCTTGGACTTTCTTTGCAAATGAAGATTCAGGAAGGACTCGTCCCAAGCTTTCTACAAGCGCGTTGATGATTCGGAGGTTTGGATGTGTCCTTCGAGTCTGTGCAATTGACCTTTCTGGTGAAGCGCAGAACTGGCCTCACCCTTTAAACCAAAGGTTCGTCTGCTAGGGCTATTATGCCACTGCCAGCATAGCTCACAACTTCATTAGGGTACGCAAGCCTCTCCCCCGCAACAATGGGGCGCCAACGGAGAGGGATTCCTAAATAGAGTCGAGGGAAAGTGCAAAAAATTCAAATGGGCAGGGCTAAAGGGGATACCTTTAGCCATAAAGTGTCGAGGTTACTGGAAGGAGGGCTGAACTAAAGTGCAGGACTTTAGATATGGTCGAGCTAATTGATTCCCTTGTCGCCATCAGGCTTGGAACATTCGGATGGACTCTGGACAGTTCTGCAGAAGGTCTCCTCCATCTACCGCACAGGAGGTGAAGAAGGAACTATATGTGGAGTTCTATCCCGATTCCTCAGTAATTCTAACAGAGCTGACTGTGATGATCTACATTGCTTCTTTGTCCCCGTCCCTGTCCCCACCTTCACTCTCACACACAATTTTGAGTTTGTAAATCCTTTGTTGTTTTCAAGTTGACAAAAGGCAGAGTGATTACTGCTTTGTCTGAGACAGAATGATCTTCAAGAAAGGTCAAGAGCAAAGTTCAAATGCACAGAATGAAGTGCAAATGCCATTAAACACCATTTCCTCCAAACAATTTCACTGTACTTAACGTTCCCTGCAAAGCAGAGCAAGCAATGCTCTATACTATCGCCACATGAAAGAACTACTAGTAATCGGTTTTTGTTTACTATACTGAAACAGAAATACAAGGTTTCATGAATGTTTCAACGAACAAGAAACGTGGTATTGACCAGAAGGTCCTTTGTTTGACCTTGGTGAGTTCACTACTCCACAACCGTTATTGGCATTTCTCCCTATGTAACAGTATGTACATAGGGCATTTCTCCCTATGTAACAGCATAACTTTGTAACCATTATTGGTGTTTCTCCCTATGTAACGGTGGCACATTGGGTTAAAGCGCTGAGCTGCTGAGCTTGTTGACCGAAAGGTCGCAGTTTCAATTCCAGGGAGTGGCGTGAGCTTCTGCTGTCAGCCCCAGCTTCTGCCAACCTAACAGTTTGAATCATGCAAATGTGAGTAGATCAATAAGTTCCGCTCCAATGGGAAGGTAACATGAGCTTGGAGGTGTCTATGGACAATGCCGAATCTTCGGCTTAGAAATGGAGATGAGCACCACACCCCCAGAGTCGGGCATGACTGGACTTCATTTCAGGGGAAAGCCTTTACCCTTACATTTACTAACAGTATTTCAGCTGGTTATTTCCTTCAACTGTTGCAAGGTGCAAAGGAGCTACTAATGACTTTTCTCTCACACTTAAAAAAAGCCTGATTAAAATATATTTTAAAATCCAAACAATGTTCATAGCCAATAATATAGAAAAGTATTTGTAATTTTAAAAACCCTATTATAAATATTGATATTTGCATTGTGTTTAGTTTTTACAAAGTCAATAAAAGGGGGAACAATCAGTCCAAAAAGCCCTCTAAACATAGGATCCAAACTCTGAGAGAAAAGGCGATAAAAATAAATATGGTCTCTTAGTTGTATGTTATGTAAGCTGTGACATTTACACTATTTTCACCAGCCATTCCTTCACACCACTTTTTCGCAATTGACATTTTTAGCTGCTTAATAGATTTCTGCAAGCATTTCTGTATGAATATATCTTCCAAGTGTTTTCCAAAATATTGACACTTAAAACCTACATAGGACTCTGAATCTGACCTCTATGTTGTCGTTGTTTTGCTAGTGTGAACCCAGTCATGCAGGGCCTCTTCATCCCAGGTTGCATTACAAGAGATAAAGTGAGCCTTCTGCACTTACTGATGACTCATTCAATCAGCAGTCTCTCACTCTCTCACTTGGGACTGAGTTTAATGGCAGAGTTTATGGATCCAACACCAAACTCTAAATTTGAATTTTCCTACTTCTTCTCTCATCTCCTACTTTTTTGTCTTGTCTGCACTTCAGAGTTTTGGAAGACTCGCCCTGCGCCTTCTTAAAGTTTATTTTTCCATTTTCTTTAGGAAAGGACTTGAAACTTTTCCCACTCACTGTTTTAACACTGTAATCTCTCATTCCTGTCTGCTTTACTTCCAGATGAATGTATAAACTGGGAATTGTTATGCGTGGCCACCATACCAAGCCTTTATCAGTAGTTGCTAGTACGGCTCACTAAGAATCAAGTATAGCTTGTACCCAAGTTAGGCCCCCTGATGGCACAGTGGGTTAAACCGCTGAGCTACTGAACTTGCTGATCAAAAGGTTGGGGGTTCAAATCCAGGGAGCAGACTGAGCTCCTGCTGTTAGCCCCAGCTTCTGCCAAATTAGCAGTTTGAAATCATGCAAGTGTGAGTAGATCAATAGGTACCACTTCTGCAGGAAGGTATATGACCTTGGAGGCATCTACGGACAACGCCAGCTCTTCGGCTTAGAAGTGGAGATGAGCACCACCCCTCAGAGTCAGACACGACTAGACTTAATGTCAGGGGAAACTTTTACCTGTACTCAAATCTTTCTCTCTCTCTCGCTAATCTGAAAGCCTGTGTTAGAAAACATCTCACCATGAGATGTTACAAAATCATTATCATTGGTAAGTAAATTATGTGTTAAAGGGTCATGGGGGAAGGAATAGAAATTTAAGCGTTGTTGTTGTTTGAGTCTCAAAACAGTGAAGAGACATCAAAGAGTATATGTTGAGGAGATTAATGCTCATTGCTGGAACCCTATTGGTCAATCTAGAGTAGGTACAGTCAAGCAGTTATTTAATGTTTAGTCAACTCAGAGGTTGATTCAATAGGTCTACTTAGTTATCACTAGCAACAGAATTCAGGTCTTTATATTTATTAGTTACTGTTAAATAAAATAAGCAGAAGTAAACTATTTGTGGGACACAAAGTAGAAGAAAAATACTAAATTATATGGAAATTGAAAAAGGTAGCAAGAAATTCACTTTTAAAATCAATTTATGTATATATGTTTAGACTTGCACTATATGTAATTAGAGATGAGGCATATGTTGTTTAGTTGATATTTAATTGTGTTTATATCTGTGTTTATGTACAAGTATTGGTTTTTATTTGTGTTTTATTCTGTAATTTTTTAAATTAAAATATTGAGGAGAAATAATTTAGCTCATTAGCATTATTCTTCAAAGAAATTATTTGCATTGGAACTGTCAATTTGGGTTTGTACGTACCACAGCCCCGAGTCGCCTTCAGGCTGATATGGGCGGGATAGAAATAGCGTAAATAAATAAATAAAAATAAGAATTAATATCAGTTGGGACTAGCAGGTGCCATTGTTATTCTGTCTAATTAGCTGTTTGCTCAAAATGTCTTGTATCATATCTATGCATAGAATCAACCTGAAACCTTATAAACCAGGGGGTCCTCAAATGTTTTAAGCAAAGGGCCAGTTCATGATCCCTCAGACTATTAGAGGAGTGGACTATAGTTTGAAAAAAACCACAAACAAATCCCTATGCATACTGCACATATCTTATTTGTAGTGCAAAAGGAATATGAAAGAACAAAATAATATTTGAAATGAAAAACAATTTTTACCAGTATTTGAATGGGAAGTGTGGGCTTGCTTTTCGCTGATGTGATAGTCAACTTAATTAGAATTGTTGTTGTGTGCCTTCAAGTCACTTCACACTTAGGGTGAATATAATATAAAGTTTAATCTGGGGGGCCAAATAAATGAGCTTTGGAGGGCCACGTCTGCCCCGTGGCCCTTAGTTGGGGGATGCTTGATATAAAGTAATGCATAAATCCTTGCTAATTCAAATTCACCTGAGGAAGAAGACTTTCCATATCCAGGGGTCCAATGATCACTTCCAAGGGGGTTAGGTGAATCTGTGCCACCTGCTGTCATATGCATACGAAGTCCCATATCTGTTCCGGCTCAATATGTCCTGTTGTGTGTGCTGCATTTTTGCATATTATCAATCACACAGACAGGGTTTGCATGCCTATAACTTCACTCTATGTGAGAGCAAGTTCTGTGCAATCAGTCACAAGGATGCATGGAGGTCAGGATGAGATCCTTGTCTACCTCAAGACAGAGAACATGGAAGTGCACTTATTGGATCACACCTTCGGTTGAGAAGTCCAGCATCAATTTTCCAACAGAAGCCACCAAAATGCCTTTACATCGCTCACAGCAGGATAAGAATGTCGTTGTTGTAATTAGCTCAATTTCATTTCTCTTTAATATGGAGCTCCAAGTGTGTTGCAAATTAGAATGAATCTATATATATAATTTTGGTCAGTCCGTTTAATGTCGTATATAGACAAAGAAACTATGGCTCGCAGAAGCACCAAACTTGACAACAGACTGGACCATTACACTCGCTACAGACAACAGCAAAAAAACGGACCTACATCCCTCCCAACACCCCAAAAAACGAACCCCCAAAAATTGCCAACTGAACTCCCACCCGGCCCTTTCGCTGCCAGCGCGAACGCTAGAACGTTCGCACATGGCAGCCAGAGCGCCCCTCCGCCTCCTCCTTTGATCAGGAAGAGCGGCGTGGGGGGGACCTGGAAGGAGGAGGGAAACCCCTCCCCTCCTCCCCCAGCCCCTCCCCTCCCCCGCCACCCCCGCCGCCCGGTTTAAAAGAGTGGCGAGGGGCGTGGCCAGGGGCGGGGACACGCCTCCCCCTCCCCAGCCCCTCCCACCTCCTCCCGCCACCCCCTCGCCGCCCGGTTTAAAAGTGGCGGGGGCGTGGCCAGGGGCGGGGACACGCCTCCCCCTCCCAGCCCCTCCCACCTCCCCCCCGCACCCCCTTCGCCGCCCGGTTTAAAGAGTGGCGAGGGGGGCGGGCCAGGGGCGGGCACACGCCTCCCTCCCCAGCCCCTCCCACCTCCCCCGCCACCCCTTCGCCACCCGGTTTAAAAAAAGAGTGGCGAGGGGCGGGCCAGGGGTGGGGACACGCCCCCCAGCCCCCTCCCACCTCCCCCGCCACCCCCCCTTGCCGCCCGGTTTAAAAGAGTGGCGAGGGGGCGTGGCCAGGGGGCGGGGACACGCCTCCCTCCCCAGCCCCTCGCACCTCCCCCGCCACCCCCTTCACCGCCCGGTTTAAAAGAGTGGCGAGGGGGCGTGGCCAGGGGCGGGGACGCGCCCCCTCCCCAGCCCCTCCCCCCTCCCCCCGCCACCCCCCTTCGCCGCCCGGTTTAAAATAGTGGCGAGGGGGCGTGGCCAGGGGCGGGGACACGCCTCCCCTCCCAGCCCCTCCCACCTCGTCCCGCCACCCCCCCGCCTCCTCAGCTTACCTTCTCGGCCCCTTTTCCTCCGGCAGACTCCCCTCCTTCCCTAGCGCCCAAAAGGCTGCCCTGGGAAGCGCCTGGAAAAAGTAAAGAGGCAGCCAAATCCTTACTTTTCCCAGGCGCATCCCAGGCCAGCCGAGGCCTTTGGGTCCTAGGGAAGGAAGAAGGAGTCCGCAGGAGGAGGACGGGCCGAGGAGGTAAGCAGCCTCCAGGAGAGAGAGAGAGAGAGAGAGAGAGAGAGAGGAAAAATTAAAAATGTTCAAAAGATCAACATAAAATATAATTAAGCTATTAATAATACTGAAACAATTTTAAACATACAAAAATAGTAAGAAGTAATAACAGTGCAATA
This sequence comes from Anolis apletophallus, assembly GCA_030556195.1. Lineage (NCBI taxonomy): Eukaryota > Metazoa > Chordata > Lepidosauria > Squamata > Anolidae > Anolis > Anolis apletophallus. The sequence continues at coordinate 103,579,148 of JARBWK010000002.1, read as the reverse complement.
AAACATTAGAGTCCCACCCATTTTAAAAACATCTTAAGTTTTAAAAAGCTTGTTGGCATTTTTTAAAAAAAGATATTTGCCCATGACACCATCCTGCCAATATTTCTCCATCAACTGGGTTTCAGAGATATAATGTATCTGATTTGTTGTTATTGTGTGCCTTGAAGTCGATACTGACTTAAGGCAACACTATCACGGGATTTTCTTGGCAACATTTATTCAGAGGAGGTTTACCATTGATTTCCTGTAAAGGTAAGAGAGCATGACTTGCCCAAAGCAACCCAGGAGTTTGCATGGCTGAGAGAATATTCAAACTCCAGTCTCTAAAGCCATAGTCCAACATGCAAGCTGTTAAGCCAGTGGCTCTCAACCTGTGGGTCCCCAGGTGTTTTGGCCTATAACTCCCAGAAATCCCAGCCTGTTTACCAGCAGTTAGGATTTCTGGGAGTTAAAGGCCAAAACATCTGGGGACCCACAGGCTAAGAACCACTGTGTTAAGCCATGCTGCCTCAATGTCTCTGATTTTGGAAGGGATTATATAGTTATCATAGCTATTAGCTGCTGAGCCCATTGTGACATTTGGGTCATGGGTCGCAAAGTGTTTATTAAATCCATGAGATTTAGGATAATGGAGGGTGTCTTGTGGAGTGGAAGTGTTGCTTTAGGATTGCCTCCTGTTTGGTTCTATGCTTCCTGGGTCCTCATTGATACAATGTAGGGAGGCAGGGGTTTAAAGAGATAACAACAGATCAGATACAATCTGGAAAACCTGCTGAATTAAGATTGCCTTGAAACTTCTTTTCCTCCAATCAGCATCTCATCTGTAATGGATGACAGGAATAAGAGGAAATTTCCATGCTAGAAATAAGTAAGTCTACTGGATCTGTCTGGTACAAATGAGGGAGGATTTCATTTCAATGTATTTTTGAAGAAAATTTGTTAATTTTTACTCGCTGGGAGAAAACAAAAGTCTTTATAGAATTGAAAAAGGAAAGTTCCCCCCTCTAGCTGCAAATGCCTTGGTGATTATTCAGTGTACTGTATAATGAAATGAGTGGGAAAACATTACTCATCCCATTGTTCACTGAACAGCAATCTGAATACAGGTCAGAGTAATCAAATAACACAATGATCAAATGCAGTAAGTAAGAGCTGGGGAAACCCCCTGTCTCACCTCCTCAATCTCAAAACTCTCTAGGGAGTCATTTTTTACCCAGTCACCTTAGAATAAAATCCATTGGACTAAATGGGCACTATTTTGGAATATATCTGCACAAGACGGTGCGTTAATTTTTTAAAACTGAAATTGCCTTGCTTACTACTAACACTCAGCCGTGCACCTGCAATGTGGGGATAAAAATACAAGGGATCATTACAATTAGATCAAGTTCATGACACCCTTATCCAAAACTATACTATGAGCATTATTATAGTGACCACTTCACCAAACAGTATACTTTTGGATTTCTCTACACACTGAGGGAAATGTTTGGTGATGTGAGTTGCCTTCGAGCCATAAACTAAAATATTAAAATGTCATGTGGTTGCTGTGCTAGTTAAATGAGCCACATTCCTGAGAGGAGCTTTAGAAGAAGGGAGGTGCAGAGACAGAGACAAAAACAAAAACTGGAGCAGCTCCAATTCAGAAGAGAACATATGTGCTGAATATTGAAGAGGTGGGTGATGGGCAAAGGCTGCTGATGTCCAGATGTCATTAAATTCCAAACCGAACTACAAATATTGTATGGCTGGCAATTCCTGCCAGCCATAGCCTTAATAGCCTGTAGTAAAGGGATATGTTAAGCTGTAGTGCAACATCAACTGAATGCTAGCCTTTGCCTAATCCAGGCATAGGGAAAGGAACAGAGGGTCATTAGACAGAAGACAACCAAAAATGTTATATGAGATGATCAGAAGCACTCCAACTGTTGCCACTTGGTGGGGGCCACCTTCTACCATTTCCATCTGCTAGACGCAGAGGCTGTCAACAGGATCATAGCTGCAGCTCGCCCCACCACATGCTCCCTCAATCCGTGCCCCTCTTGGCTAGTTAGACCTTGCCTAGAGAGGTTACGTTACCCTCTGTTGAAAATAATAAACAGCTCCCTTGAGCAAGGAGTCTTTCCAGAGGGGTTAAAGGAGGCCATGGTGAGCCCGCTGCTGAAAAAGCCGAATTTAGATCATTTTGTTCCTTCCAGTTATCGGCCAGTATCGAATTTATCGTTTCTGAGCAAGGTAATTGAGAGGGCAGCAGCGGGTCAGCTGCAGCAGTTCCTGGATGACACTACCAGACTTGATCCCTTCCAGTCCGGCTTCCATAGTGGACATGGGACAGAGACTGTGCTGCTCTCCATCACAGACCAACTACATTGCCAGTTGGACCAAGGTGGCTCAGCGCTGCTCATGTTATTGGATCTCACGGCAGCCTTTGATACAGTCGATCAAGCATTATTGCTCCATCGTTTAGCTGTGACTGGAGTGAGGGGGACTGCCCTTAACTGGGTGTCCTCCTTCCTCCGGGATCGGGGTCAGCGGGTGGTGAGGGGAGAGGTCGTCTCTGAGAGACTCCCAGACTGTGGAGTCCCTCAGGGGGCTATTCTCTCTCTTCTATTATTATCTTCCCTTGGTAAAGAGTCTGGGGGTCCAGTTAGAACCGCTACTGACTATGGAGGCCCAGGTCACCATAGTCAGCAGATCTGCATTTTTCCATCTGCAACAGGCTAGTCGGCTGGCACCCTACCTGTCTAGTGGCGACCTGGTCACAGTGATCCAGGTGACTGTCATCTTGAGAATAGACTACTGTAACACCCTCTACATTGGCCTTCCTTTGTCCGTGATCCGGAAACTCAAGCTTGTGCAGAATGCTGCAGCTCGTCTGCTTGCCAGTGCTCCAACGAGATGCCATAAAAAACCTATCCTGCAGCTACTGACTGGCTTCCAATAGAGTACCGGATTATGTTCAAACGGTTGGTATTAACCTTTAAGGCCAGACATGGCCTGGGGCCTGTGTACTTGAGGGACCATCTTTCCCTATATACTCCCCAGAGATCACTACGGTCTGGAGAGCAAAACCTTTTAGAGGTTCCTTCGGTCAAAACTTACGACCTGTCCTCTACAAGGCAAAGAGTGTTCTCTATTGTAGCTCCAACACTGTGGAACACCCTGCCAGATAGCACCCGGGCTCTTACAGAAATATCTGCATTTAGAAGAGCCTGTAAAACAATGTTGTTCCGGCAGGCATTTAACATCAATGGTCCTACTTGACTGTGTTGTGATAAATTGGGACAGTTGTTAGTAGCTTATAGTGTTTTAATGTATAGTGTTAAAGCTGTTTTTTTTTATTGCCCTTTTATCTAAGTAAACCACCCCGAGCCTAAGGGAATGAAGTGGTATATAAATATGAATAATAAATAAATAAATAATAAAAATATCTACTGCAGACATTATGCCAATTAGCAGACTATATTTGAAAACAGACAGTGGTTCAGTAGAGAGTGAAATGTGGTGTAGTAGGAACAGATTTTTCTTAATGTCCACACTCTTCTCATGCACGGTGCACCTATCTTTGCTTCTGGACAAACTGGCTTTTTTGAAAACTGGGGAACATAGACAACAATGGGATAACAGTGTATAATGTACAGTACAACTCCCAAATTCACTGAGAATACATTTCAAGACCCATGCACTCCTGTGAATTCCTGAAACCATGGATAATAGTGAACTCCAAATTCTGACTATACAAAGCATATTTTTGACACATGTGTAAGTGAAACTGTGGGTATTGACTTTGCAGATAACGGGTTTGTGCAGTATGCAGTATGGTATGAGCAACAATGCTTCCAGCAGTCCGTCTTCAAGTCTCCAAGTCCAATAATTTCTCTGTAAAGAGCAGTACAAAAAAATTAAAAGAGAAACACTTTCTAGATTTGTAGATCATGAATGCACACATGGATAAGTGCACTTCCTTTCCTTTGACAATGAAGAAGTTCACTCTAGTCCACAAAAGTTTATGCTGATATAAAGGTTCAAGAAGTCTATTTTTCTACTGAAACAAAGTTAGGGGCTAGTTTTGCAAACCTTTTTGTTTCAGGGACCTTGCACAACATGCACTCACATACCTGTGCAATCTAGCCCTAGTCACTGAGCCAAAAAGCAGCCTTCTGGGATATACATTTTCTGACTTCATAACAGTGCATCTCCTTGGTTAGAAAAGAAAATTATCCAAACCTTGAGGCAAAACAGAGGCAGACGGCTCAGTTGGAGGCGCTTAGCAGCTTGTTTATGCTGCAGCACAAATTTACCCTGGAAGGCTTATAGGTCTTGAACTGCCAGCCCCACTAACCATTTATTCCTTACACTATAAGAAGGAAAAGCAGCTCTTACACACCAGCGGACTGCTTCGTGTAGAGAAAGAAAAGCCATCCCCAGATTTGGTTGCAATTATTCTTTTTACCCTCTCCATTAGCACACTATTGTTTTTGCTTTGACAGACACTGTCCCACCTCCTGGAATCCATTCACACGGAGTCTTTGTTCTTGCTTTGCCTGTCACCTTCCTCAGCGTTTCTTTTAGAATACACTTTCCAGCATTCTAAAAATGTCATACAGAAAAGCCCAATTACAGAAATAATGCCTGTCTCACTAGTTGAATGGGGAAGAATTGAACAAGCACAAAAGGCTTATGCTTTCTCTTCACTGACAACACTGCAGATCGTCAACCTGTCCCACAGGGTGCAGCAACACAAGTGGAAGCTGTGGTATGTTATGTTCTGACAGGAAACTGGCAACTGTTTGCTGACCGTTGACTACAGGGCTACGGCGCATGAGGAGCAATCTTTTCCTGGGGCTTAGAGGTGTTACATTTTGCACTACAGTACTAGATATCAGCACAGCAAGGCCTCTATCAGCAAGGCCAGTGATCATTCTGGCTTTAGTTTGAGAATGGAGATCATGTGATCCTCTAAATCAGGGGCAGGGAACCTTTTTTATGCCAAGGGCCATTTCAATATGTATAACATCATGGGCAAAACTTGTATTTGTTTATTTTATTATAAATAAATAATTAATTATATATAATAAATTATATAATTATAAATTATTATACATTATAATTATATCAAAAGTTCCAATGGTTGCATGGCACAGGTGCCTGTAGGTGCACATGCTTGCTGCCTTTGGTTCAGATAGCAAAAACAAGAGCAGAAGAAGTAGACTGCACCTGCATGAAGAGAGGAACCCAAAAGCAGATTGGATCTAAATATAAGCAACACTAGCCCACAGAAGAGTTAGCATGATGCTTAGAGGCACAACAGGAACTGGGTAAAGTGTTCTAACTGGGACAGGCATCCTTTCCCATACCAGGCCAGACCAAATGATTTCACTGAATTTATATGGCTCATGGTATAGGTGTTCCCCCAGGGCTGTAGCCAGAAAAAAAATAGGGGGAGAGGGGTTTGAAACTGATATCGGAGGTGACCCCCCCTTCTCTTGGGCTCTGTAGAAGACAGTTTAAAACCAAGAGATTAAAACTAAGAACACCAGGCTGGCCTGGAAGTGATCCCATGATCCCCTATCTGTCTCCCACATGGGAACCTAAGGCTCTTCCCATGGCCCCATGGTCCCACATGACAATGCCTCTGTAACCCACACTTTATGAATACACCCAATTAATTTTCTTTTGCATTACTCTTATGGACTTTTGCTCATTCCCAAAGCCTCCCCCCCCCTTTCTGTCTAGGACCCCTTTCTCTTGGACTATCTTTTATGAATCTAATAAACGGTGTATCTTTCTGGTGGATAGGCAGGGGTGATCAGGATGGTATATTTTCCCCATAAACCCCAATGTATCTCCCCTCATGTTTTCCCCATGTATGCAATTTTAAAAATATGAAAGTGCCACTTTTTACCTTTAGCCAGCTGCCTGGGGCGAGCCTTGCCAGCTGATTCAATCACCTCTCCACTAGCCTCATCTGCATGAAAATAGCAGGAGCCAGCTCTTTCCAAAAAGGGTCTTTCCCCCTTGGGCCAAAACTGATTTCTGCTAATCAATAGACAAAGCCTTCTGAGATTCGTCTACCTTTGGGCTATTGATTAATAGGCATAAATATTTCTATATTTCATAAACGGCCACCTCTGCTAGCCTCGGAAACTGGCACATGGCTACAGTTTTTTCTTCTTCACTTGTTTACCATCCAAAAGACTGAAACACACATGAAAAGATCTTTAGGGACCTCTTGTCAACAGGAAGAGGTCATTAAGAACAGTTCCCATTTCCCACAGAAGAGCAAAAGACTTTTCTCTGACCCGAAAGGTCAGGGGCTTGGATTTATTAACATATGGACAAATCTACTCAAGGAAACTCCAGCTGCTTTGTTTTGAACACATTCCTGCTCCTCGCTCCCCATTCGCCAGAACAGAAGTGGCACTTTTTCACTATTGGACCAAACTCCAGCTGCCCCAGCAATTCCATCCAATCAACACAAAGCTGGTCTGTGGGCAGGAAGTGGGAAATTTGAATCTGTAACCTTATAAAATGGCAATGTATTTTCAATGTAACTTTATGACTGTTTTGCGACAAAGATACTGCAGTGGTCATCCTTCTCAGCTGACAAGAATAAAAACTTCAGTGGCATCTTCTTCCGGACTTCTTTGGTGAGATCATTTGGAAAAGGGATTTTTAGGTTGCTTTTTAAAACTCGCCAGAGGTTTTTGCTGAAATCCTCGCTTTAGGGGTACTTCTGGGCCTCTGCCCCCTATGGGCCAGGCTATCCTAAATTGTTCAGCAACAAAACGTTTTTAAAGCGAATCATGAAGAGTAGGTTCATAACACAAAACAATTCAAATTGTATGATTCATTCTATATTTTTTAATTCTTGACCTCCTAAGGTCAAGAATTATTTTGCAGCCACAACACTTCACCTTCAGCTTGTTGTGAGCTGACTGCTCAATTAAGTATCCTGTTTGTATTTTTGGATGCTCTGCTATTTTGGGAGATATCCCTAACAGTTACACGTCTTTAAAAAACTGAAAATGACAATGTTATACATAGTTACAAAATAATACCACAATATCTGTTGGACACACTTGAAAACTGTGTCAATATACAGAAATTGGGCTCCATCGATAAACTTTGGTGGACACTCAAGAGTGCAAGTCCACTCAGTCTCTCTTGCCCCATTGTGCTTCTTATGCATGCTAAGAGTTGGAAATGACCTTTAATTTGTAGCTGTTGACACTGGCAATGTTGCAGAAATCTGAACAAGTTTCTTCACATTTGGAAAATTTATCCACCACACACAAGATATGCTTCTAGTGCATTTGATGGTTTTTCTGCAAGTGCAATATTTTTCCATTTTCTATGCCACATGTCAAATCCTTCCACAAATGTGTGTCAGTGTCTTAAAGGAATTCATTATACAGTTCTGTGCACTTGTTCAAGTTGGATTTTAAATGGCCACAATTAATAGGGAGGAATACTTGCAGTTCCTAAACTACTTCCCTGTGCCTTGTAAACCTTTCTTGAAGCTGACTGCAGGAAAAAGTTCAGAAATGGGATGTACACATTTAGCCTGCAATATTCCATTGGATGTTGCTTTTACAAATATGCTTTTAACAGACACGGGGGATCCTCACTTCTCCACCCATAGACTCCGCCACCCTAACCATTGCCTTTCTTTGAATTGTTGGGGTAAGATCAGCTAGGAAACGGGGAACAACCAGAATCTCTTACTACTTCATCACACTAGGGAATGACTCCACCTTAAATCCAGTTTCTCCCTCCTGCAGAATTCTGGGGTTTGTAGTTTCGTGAGGCTGTTAGAGGTGGCTCCGTAAACTACAAACCCCAGAATTCTGCAGGAGGCAGCAACCAGAGTTAAAGTGGATTCATTCTCTAATGCCTTGGTTCCCAAAGTGGGCGGTACTGCTCCCTAGTGGGCAGTGAGATAATCCAAGGGGGCAGTGGGAGGCTCAGGAGAATTTGGGGGGCACTGAAGCCCTGTAAGGGGGCAGTGGCAGGATTCCAATTCGCAAGCACGCGAGTGTGCACCTGCCAGTTGGAAACCCTGTGCAGGCGCTGACTGGAAACTGCAGCACGTGCCCCCTTCCTCTCCTCAACTCAGCCCATGGTGCAGTCCTGAATCACCCCTTCCAATCCAACAGGTTCCTTGGGAGTAAGGGGCGATACGGGACTGTGCCGTGGGTGGAGTTACGGAGAGGAAGGCAGTGCATGCTGCGGTTTCCAGGCAACGCCTGCCCAGGGATTCCAACTGGCAGGCTGAGACAGTCGCGCTTGCGAGTATGTGCCTGCCAGTTGATCCAGCAGAGAAGGAAAGCCTCCGCGTCTGCAAACACCTTCCGAGTCGCTGTGGCGTTTTCATGTGCCTCCTGGGAGATGGCCATGGCATGAAGGAAAATGTAAGCAGATCACAATTTCCAAGGCCCAGTATTCTCTATTGCTCAAGTTTAATTCAATTCCATTGCTGTTGGGAGTTCGAAATGCTCTTTGATTATAGGTGAACTATAAATCCCAGCAGCTGCAACTCCCAAATGACAAAATCAATCACCCACAACTCCACCAGTGTTCAACTTTGGGTATATTGAGTATTTGTGCCAAATTTGGTCCAGATCCAGGGTTGTTTGGGTTCAGAGTGCTCTCCAAATGTAGGTGAACTACATCTCCCCTAAATTACTGTCAATTCCTCCCAAACCCCTCAAGTATTTTCTGTTGGTCATGGGGGTTCTGTGTGCCAAGTTTGGTCCAGGTCTGTCATTCATGGGGTTTCGGCTGTGGAAGTCAGAGCTGAATTGGTCGAAGGTACCACAAATCCCATCATCAGTTGTCCATACTCGCCCAAACATATTGTTTTTGTGATTAATCACTATGCTTTATTTACGTTCAATTTGTAACAATGAAAATACATTCTGCATAGTAGATATTTGCATTAGAATGTATTAGAGTAGCAAAATTATTTATGAAGTAGCAACGAAAATATGGATGGGGGTCACCACAACATGAGGAACCTTATTTAGGGCTCACGGCATTAGTAAGGTTGAGAAACACTACATTAATACATATATCTTTATTGTATTAATTGCTATTACATTTTTTAAAAAATTAATTTCTAGGGGGGCGGTGAGTAAATCTTTTTCTGGAAAGGGGGCGGTAGGCCAAAAAAGTTTGGGAACCACTGCTCTAGTGTGATGAGGTCCAAGGGTTAACATGACTTGGCAGCAGGGAATCTGTTCTATTAGGAGTGAACAAATAATTCCATATGGCCAGCTCAGAAAGCTGCCTACAATTCTTATTCATAACCAGGCTCCTGATGCCAGACCCGTTGTTGTTGTTGTTGTTGTTGTTATTTAAAGGCAGGCACAAAGAGGGAATGGTGGAAACATTGAGTTTGACATATATCTGAAGCTCTATCTGGAACATGCCTAAGAGGCTTTTAAAATAACAAAGCAGAGTGCTTTACTACTACAACGACTACTACCACTAATAATAATAAATTATCTATCTTTAGTAAGTCACAGAACTGTGAAGAGTATAGAATAAAAGGAGGGGGAAAGGGAGTAAATGTAATCTTCTGGATCTATGAACAAAATAAGCAATCGTAGTTGAACCAAGTCGATAATATACATGTGCAGGAGAGAGGCTTTTCTCATAGTTAATGAGCAATGTGGGCTTTATTGTTATTTTTTAAAGAAGCTGTGCCAGAGCCTGCTAATAGCCTTCGTAAAGTAATCACTGATCTAACTGATGAAAGGAATGCTGCTTAGAGAGCCAATGTGGATTTCACTCAGGCAGCAGCAACAGGGCCGCATTAAAGACATTGAAAGGGGATGGATAAATACCAAGGGGATAGGAGAAGCTGTCACATTAATTTCTTGCAATTGGTAGACATCAGGCAATCATCTGTAATGGCCAGGAAGCCACACAGAAACCCTTTATCTAGGCCTGCAGAACTTAAAAGCTGCCACAGTAAATGTAGCCTCCATTCATGTGTACATAACTTGGCGGGGACATGCCATCCTTCTTTTTATATACTCCAAAAGCCACTAACACTAAGAGGATGACTAAGACCCTCTCAGGCTGCCATATATGGCTAGTGGACTACCTGGGACTTAGCAGGCCATAAAATGTGAACTTGACATCTCATGTACAATTTATTCTCTTCACATGTACAACAAGTGCTCCTGGTTAATGTTAACATTTAACTTCTGGTAGGAGGGAATAAGCAGTAAGAGAAAATATCTAGTAGGCAACACTTCCTGGAAGCCAAGATGACAAAACTGGAGCTATCAAGAGAAACATGATCCACTAGAAATGCAATAAAGCTTAGTAAGGTGGAAGTCTGTAGGAAAAGAGGAAGACTACATTCCATATGGGCAGACTCAGTCAAGGAAACTAGAGCTCTGAATCTGCAAGGCCTGTACAAGACTTTGATGACATGGTAAGTAGGAAGTATCTTATTTATAGGAGCACTACAATTCAAAGTTGACGTGACAGCAGTGAATAATAAGGTCACCATTTGCCACTTCATCATCACACATTCAATTCTATTGAGCCACCCATTTAAGAAATGGCAACCGACTGTGTTCATCACATGGTGTAGGCTTCAAATGAAGGGTGAAGATATCTTGGCATTTAAAGGTGTTATCTTTTCAGATGCTTTCTAAGCTGGTTGAGCAGTGACTTTTTGGTAAATTATCCACAAAGAGATGAGCAAAATGGCCAATTCTGTCATGTGTTGGTATTTTCCCTGTTCTCCTTTTTCCTTTCTATTTCTTCTTTCTCTCTTCCAACCCTTCTGTTATCCTTCTCTCCCTTCTTTTTGCCTCCCCTTCCTTCTCTTGTTTCTTCAATACCTTCCCTTTTTCCTTTGACTCCTTCTTTCCCTCTTCCATCCTTTCTTTCATCCTTGTACCCCTTCTCACATCCTTCTACCTGGCTGGATTTCACAACAGTGCCATTCCAGACATTCTCTTGTGCTTTTCTTTAAAAATATATACACGCGGCTTTGGTTGCTATATGCAGAAAGAGCTGAGGTTTGAAAGAGCTGAATTCAGAAGGGATGGAGTCAATGTTGGTCTAAGGAGAGAAGGAAAGAAGAAGGTTGAACGAAGGCTCCTCTGGGGCCATGGGTGGGTCCCAACTCACTGAGTAAGGACAGAGTTCCTTGGAACAGTTTCCACTAGACTGGAAGTGATTGAGAGCACAGGGGTGGGTTCCTTTCCTAGGTAGACCCCTCTTTCCCAAGACGGGCACTCTGGGGAGTACACTGAACTTTAATTAAACTCTTGAAAATGTTTAAAAGCTTTAGGCCCATTTCTTCCTTCTTCACATCCACTTTAATTGCCGAGAATTGCACTGGATGAAAGAAATCTGTTTTGCTGGTGAGTCTGGTTCTGATTCCTATGGGTTCTAGTTCTTTCTTACAAATGATTCTCTGGCTAACAAACAGGATCACTAGTACAACTGATTTCAGCTGCTAGGCATAGCTCTTGGCTGTTAATTTAGTTTGGGGAACCAGGGCAGGTGTTGTACCGTAGATCTGAAGGATCCCACAGTAAACCACTTGAGACCAGCTGTGATTAAATGCTTTATTTAGAATAAATGAATAGAGTAAAGTAGACAGAAATATAGTCCAATGATGCTCCCAAGCATCAGGGTATTGCAAAGCAATAGTCCAAAGGCAAAACAGGATCAAAAGGTAAAAATAGTCTTGATGCCCCAATGGGCTAAATCCAGGGATAAGTTCTTGGCACAAAGACTTGGCAAACAGAGTCCAAAGGCAGGAAGGCCCAATGGCCCAGGCAAGATTCCATGAAGGCTTGGCTTGAAAGCTTAACGTTGACGAGAGATGCCACACATCTCTAAGACCTAACTTAAATAGGTCTCACAGGCTTTGATCCTTACAACGCAAGGTGCGTCATAACTGGTTCTCATGAACTGATCCCCGGCTGGGCTTTCTCAAGCCTCCCGCATCTGAATGGTATGTCAACTCATTAGTGCCTGCACCTGGAAGGAAGGGAGTTAACCCGACACCACTTTCCCAGTGCTTCTTATCGACCCGGGATGGAGCTCGGCTTCGCCTGTCCTTGAACGTGGATTGAACTGGAGGCCTCTGCAGAGGCTTGCTTTCTGGCCTAACTGAAATCTCTGAAACAACATGGCTTTGGTCTGGTTTGGCTAAGGAATCAGGCTGGGGTCTGACACCAGGTAAGTATATGAGTGCATCTATAGTGTAGAATTACAGCAATTTGACACAACTTCAACTGCCTTGGTTCAATGCTATGGACTGATGGAGTTTAAATATTTGTAATTATACACAAAATTTCATAATAGCAGCTTTCTTTTACTGTCAGCAATTTTCTTCAGGGTTTTTTTCCACAAAGAAAATGGGGAAGGGACAGTGCATGAGGACAAATCTTAACTATGTGTTGGCAAATCAATGGAGAACTCCAGAGTAATCAGAGTTGATTGAAAAGTGTGTGATGAAGGTAGGAAAATCATCAATTTAATTTTAAAACTGAGTATGCCTAAGCTGAATGATAAACCTACTCTCCCAAAAACTTGACCTGTTCAGTGGGGTGAAGTCCTTGGTATTAGTACTAATGGATATAATCCTGCTCCTTTCTCAATACATTTACTGATTGCTCCTAATCAAATTTGCATTTAAAAGGCTGGTGTTGAAGTTAGTAGAACTAAAGCATCTGGCAAGCAACCACTTGTGACTTGTTGTCAGCATCCCATTTGATGAGGCAGGATCTATGCAGGCCTTCCTGGACTTCCATCATTTAGTGCCAGCAGAACAGGGCAGAACCTGTATTGTAGGAGCAGCCTGGACTGAGGAGTTATAGGGCTTGAATTATGGGGCTGACTGCTTGGTAGGAAAGTGAAAACTATGGAGGATTTCAAACTATGGAGGATGGCTTGATGTGAAAACTATGGAGGATTTCAAGGCTGAGCTGTGAAGTATTTTGCCCCTTAGGAGGGAACACATCCACACACAGAGACACCATGTACCCTTAGCAAAAGGCTTCAATAGAAGCTAAAATAGCTTGCATTTAAAAAAAAAAAATTAACAAGGAGAAAGATCTGTGTTTCCAGGAAACATAGGACATATATGTGGGGCAAAACAGAAGGAAGGAATATTTCTTCCTTCCTTCCTTCCTTCTTTCCTTTATTGGATTTACATCCTGTCTTACATACAGCTGCAAAAACTCAGAGTAGCATGCCTATTGATGAAAGCAAAATAAGACAGGCCTTTGCCTCAGGCTTAAAACCTCATTACACGGAAAAAAGAGGGTAAAAGGGAAACTAAGTCCCCACTGGCACAATGTTATGTTCATATTATGGTGTTGGAGATAGTTAAGTACCAACCGAGCAGGTATAGTCTGTAATGAAAGGATTGGTGGTTATTCAGTGATAATGCCTCTGTACTTGAGTAATACTGGAAAATCGTATACTTCTGGGAGTGGCAATAATTTGTTATTAGTCAAAGGCTGCAAAACTGACCAGTAAAGTGCCTCTCTAAGGCAAGAAATTGATTAAGACAGTTGTTTTGAGGCACCTCATTAAGGAAACACTCTGATGTGAAAACTGAGGCTCACTTCTCTCTTGTGAACTTCCACCCTTCTGTTCATGCTTCTCTAAATAAAAAAAGTTCACCAAGGAAATCATGGGATGTATTAAGTCTGGCTTTGCTACATGCAAAACCCCTCCCTGTGGCATAATGTGGCAATAACAATAAGTTAAGTACTATCTGTTCATTCTGTGGTTAACAATTAATTTCTAACAGCCCTCACATAGAGATTTCAGTTTTCTTGCAAAAGTGATGTTTGGGGGGGGGGGTGTGGAGGAAGAGAGACAAACATTGACATTTACATGATACTGATCCATGTTTTAGAGCAGCATCAAAACACTAGGAAGTTTTCATTGAAAGGATGTGATTGTGCCCTTTGTGCCCTTGTGTCATGACATCTGTTGATTTCCCATTTCACAGCAAAGGAGGAAAAGGAGGAGGTACAGGCTGCTTCCTCAATGGAGGAACAGTAAATGCTTTAATTTAGTTCTGCCTTGTCGTCGGCATATACCCTGCATTTGTATTTTTGTGATAAAATTTGGGTGCTCCTGAGATCTTTGTCTTGATTAATGTCCCACACCAATGTTTCCATTGCTAAAATAAACAATAGGGGTGAGAGTGGACACCCTTGCCTGACCCCTCTATTAATTTGAATTTTGTTATTTCTTTCTTGACCATTGATTATTAATGTCGCCTCTTGATTTCTATACAAGGCATCTATTACATTGCGGAAGTGGTGTCCCATATCCATCTCTTTTGTCAATAATTTTAGGAAATCCCAGTTTATTTTAGGAAATCCCAGTTTATTTATCGATGCCTTTTCGGCATCGATTAATAGCAAAGCAAGTTTTTTCTCGTTATGTTTTTCATAATACTCTAATATGTCAATTATAGTTCTTGTATTATTCTTTATGTGTCTGTCCGGTAAAAAAAACCGGTTTGTTCTGGTGAAATCCAGTCTTTTAAAAATAATTTCAGTCTTTCCGCCATAATTGAAGTGAATATCTTGTAGTCAGTATTTAGGAGTGAAATTGGTCTGTAATTTTTGGTATTCGTCATGTCCGTGTTCTCTTTATGAATCAGTGTAATGTTAGCTTTTTCCCAGGTTTTGGGAATTTCTTTTGTTTCCCTTATCCCATTAAATATGCCAGTTAAGATGGGCGCTAGTTCATTTTTATTTGTTTTATAGAAAATGGCTTTGAAGCCGTCTGGGCCTGGGGCCTTGTTGTTTTATAAAGAGTTAATACCTTTTATTATTTCTGTGAGGTTTATGTTGTTTAAGATTTCTCTCTGTTTTTCTGTCAATTTTGGGATGTTTAGTTTGCATATATAATCTGTTGCCGATTTCAATTAAAAAAATTAGTTCTGCCTTGGCCAAAACACACAATCTTGCCATCATCTTTTGTCTTCATTTATGAGTCTCAAGAAGAACCTCCATTCTTCCAGCAGAAGTCTCAGGCTGCAATATCAAATAAGTGTATTTAACAGTGCAACCATCTTCTTCATGAAAAGTGATCTTTCAGACATCATAAGGCATTAGCTAATGTTAGCTTCCTCTTACTGAAGACCTCTTTTCAACCTAGCAGAATTCCAACTTACAAGGTCTACATTGAGCTGTCCAAGGTCCTGCCTTCTATGGTTTTGATGTTACCCAACTATTTCCTGTCTAGATTTTACTCGCCTTAAATCTGATTGCCATCAGATACCATTGGCTTCATCTAGAAGCTTTCAACTAATCACAGAATAGAATCAGAGCTTGGAAAAGTTACTATTTAGTGTCACTACTTATAGAATCCCCCAATGGTCACACTTTTGGGGGAAATTCTGGGAATTTCCAAAATAAAAAATGTAACTTTTCAGACTTCTGGAAAAAATACATTTGGGCTTTCCTTGTTCCTCTGAGTTTAGCTGCAATCTGTACAAAACCTGAGAGTGGGGACAGATTTTCTCAACCACAGTATATTCTTTTTAGATGTCTGTTTTGTTACATTTTCAAAATATGTAGGCAGTTAAGGCCCACTAGAAAAGGTCTTGTTTGTATAAGAGATGAAAGCTACAAGCATTGGTATGTCTATAAGACATGGCAGGCATCCTAGTAGGAAGTCATGCCATTGTAAACTGACTTATATTTGCATAAAGATGAATTGCTCCATTCTCATATTCTCAGCAAGGTAAGAGAGATGTAGACTAGTGGATCACAATGCTTTCTCCACCTGAAAGTCCATGGGGTTTAGTTATTTATTTGTAAATTGCCCCCCCCTCTTCTTTTGTGCATTTATTTAGATGTTTTGTGGGGAGGGAATTATGGGCATTTTAAAAAAGCAAACAAACAATTGTGTTCACTTCCTGTATTCTTTTTGTTTTATTTACTTATATGTAATTTTATAATATTTCTCAAAAGTTCTCAGATTGCCATAAGGAGTATGGTGATGATTTATAAAATTAATAACCACACGTCACAACTTAGGAAATACATTCTGTTTTATGATAGTTCTTTAAAATACAGTCCTATTATATAGGAAAACATGGATGGGTTAAAGAGGCTAAAGTGTACTTGCGGTTTAATGTGTAACATATTTACATGAAATGTCAAAGGGCTGTGAGAGGTAAACGAACTAAGAGGAGTGCTTCGAAGTTAAAAGATATTAAATTTGGCATTGCAATCTTGCAAGAAGCCCATTCTATGACAGAGGATGCAAACAATCTCCAGGAAAAAATAGGTTTGTGAGATCTAGCTAACAAATGTTTCCAAACAGTATAAATGTACGGCATTCCCCATCCACACTGACATCTTTCTGTTCCAGAACTGTAGGCAATGATAGACCCAGATTGATTTTTTTCTTTTACTTATAAAATATATATATTGAAATTTTTATTGTTCTGATTAGTGTTTATGGGGGGACCTAGCAATGATTCACAAGTCATGTTTTATAATTGTTTTGGTAACCTCAATGGCTTACAATACATTTTCATGATTTTTAGTGATGATTTGAATGAAAATTTTGTTGGAGCTTGCAAGAAATCAGTGTGCATGTGTCAACTGTAAAATAAGATGCATGAAGCTAATTGGTTGGGCGAGCAAACTAAACCTGGGACTTTTGGATACTGTTACATTTTTTTCAGGCTTGAGCAATGCAGGTGCACAGAGAAGAAAGAGAGAGAAGCAGAGAGAGACAGAGTTTGGAGTGTACTCTTGCTTCATGAGCCGGTGAAGGAGTTTATCCATATGGACAGAAAAATACTATTTTTAAATCTCTCATAAAATGACATTATGTGAGTCAATGTAACTGATCACATGATTGTACATATGTTGTTCTGAATTTTGAAGAGTAAACTACTTGTTCTTGATTGTTCATCTGTGTGGCAATTTTTTAAATCTGGCATAGCAGTGTGTGGGCTGATAAACATGATAATACATGTGGTTTATTTTACATTGCACCACAATTTTGGATCTTTTGCTAGACAGAAATACACCTCTGCCAAGGAACCAATACATGATGAGAGCTACTTTGCAAGCATACATAAATAAAAATGGTTTAATTAATGTGTGGAGAACTATACACCCAGGTGATAGGGATTAGGAATATAATTGAATTTGAAATATCAGACGATGTTCAGGTTTATTTTGAATGGCAATTTTCTAATGCTCCTAAACCTTGTCATCTCTGGCATTTTAATGTTTTACTTCCCAGTTTAGGGCTCAAATCTCCCCAGATCTGATGCAATTTTTACAATGAATGAAGGCACTACAAGTTCATATACTATTGAACAGGCAACATATTAAAGCATATAATCTGAGGTACAATCATTGCTTATTCTTCTTTTAAAAATTAAAAATATAAAAATAAACTATTGAAAGATTGTACGGCCCTGTATCTCAATTTGCTCTTTCTCTATTTGAACAACATTATCAATAATGGCAAGAAATTAAATATGAATGTAATACTACTGCAACAAACTGAATTTTCTTTGACATGTTTACAACAAACATATAGGAAAAGTGGAGAACGTCCCAACAAGACTCTGATGCATTGCCTTGAGCATCAATTGTAATCCAATGTTATTCCAACAATCAAAGATAAAAGCAATAATTTAGGTACATTGCTCACAGATATAAACTCACATTTTTTGAAGTTTTATGTGGATCTTTATAGCTTTGATAATTAAATTTACCAACAAGATGTGGGGCCTTTTTTCTCATATTAACCTTCCCCATCTTATAATATTCCAACAAGAATGTCCTTTGGACTATTTACACTTAGAGGAAACTATCAATGTTTTAGCAAATATGATAAATGAGGAATTTCCTGGCCCTGACGGTTTTCAGATTGTATGACAACAACACTTTATCTAGTCTGTTAGCACCAAGAGTGCTCCAATCTAAAAACATATAATAGAATTTGGCTCCCTGTCTTCATCATGAAATGATACCAATACTACTTTGATATCTACAGCTGTTAAGAACCTTGTTTGCTGTGCTAACTACCACCTTGAATCCTTATTTAATGTCAATATCAAAATATTGATGGATATTTTATTTAGGTAATAGATTACAAAAAATCATGTCATCTTGGGTATATGCAGAAAGGGCAGACACTAAAGCCAACAGGCTTAGTAGAAAATATATATTCCAATTATATAAGTGTTACATGCATATGTGCACCAAGGTAATGACAGTATCGGGTACGAATCCCAGGCACCCAGGAGACAAGGGGAAAATTCCCAGATCAAGTTCAAGTACACAAGGGCAATATGCCCAATAGCGGGGAAATCCCCAAGTTCCAAACCCGTGGGTTGAGAAGTTCCTGTGATGCCCAAACAGTCAGCTTCACTGGGTCAAAATCAATTTGTAAATCCAAAGATGGGAGTATAGGAGAAATGTTCCAAGGGTCGGGATGATGGTGGGAATGAAAGGGAAGAATTCCAGGACGCGGGAGACAAGTGATGGTAGTCTCCTCGAAAGAGATCGATTTGAAGATACGCTGACGGCAAGCATTCGCTGCATTTTCGACCGCTGAGAAACCGTTTCGCCACTTGGCTTTTTCAAGGCGATTATATGGCATAATAGCGTCCCATATTTACAATAGAAAGATTCGACCGACCTAACCCTGCTTCCAGCGAAGTAGGGTGACCAGGCAGGATTTATTTAAAACATTCAGGGATCCAATAATATTGGATTGGCTGTGGGTTTGATTGCTTTAAACCCAGATAAAACAGATCAGCCAGCTATTATTTATGTTGATGCTGAGAAGGCCTTTGATAAAATTTGCTGGCAGATTACTTTTACAGTATTGGATAATTTTGAGTTTCATAAAATATTTTTAAATCGGTACACATTTTATATGCAGCACAGTAGTAAGTATTATGGCCACTGATATTTTTTTAAAAAAAAACTTTTTTTTACATTAAAACAGTGTAAAAGGCAGGGATGTCCACTGCCATCTTTAATATTCAGTTTGTGGCCTGGTACATTTAGCATGTGCTGTTAGACAAAATTCCAGGATGAATGGATTTGTACATGCCAATTTAGAATGTGAAAGCATTCTTTTTGCAGATAATCTTTTGTTGTTCATTTCAAAACTCTTGCAGTCAATCTCTATTTTGATGCAGTTGAATAGTTTGACAACATATTTATGTCTAATTTTAAAATCCTGTTAGTGAGAGAGAAGATGGACTCAAGCATATGGACTTAGAAATTTAATCTTAATATAAAGTTTCAATGAAGAGGATAAAAATTGCAATCAAAGAAGAAGGGTTTGGCTTTCCAACTCTTCTTAAAACTTATATCTGTTATCCTGTACTAAGCTTTAGACTTATCCACTTAGTTTAAGTAATCCACCATGGTCAGCTTTGGAGTCTTCTTTTCTGGCACCTCTATTTAAATGGGCAGTGCTTGGTTAGGGGCCCCCTGGTGGCACAGCAGGTTAAACTGCTGAGCTGCTGAACTTGTTGACTAGAAGGTCAGCAGTTTGAATCTGCGGAGCTCTCACTATTTGCCCCAGCTTCTGCTCACCTAGCAGTTCAAAAACATGCAAATGTAACTAGATCAATAGATACCACTTTTGTGGGGAAATGATGGCACTCCATGCAGTCATGCTGGCCACATGAGCTAGGAGGTGTCTACGGACAACACTGGCTCTTCAGCTTAGAAATGGAGGTGACCCCCCCCCCCTTCCAGTGTTGGGCATGACTAGACTTAATGCCAAAGGGAAACCTTTAACTTTACTTTTTACTTGGTTTTTATTTTATTTTTGTTGTTTGTTTCTTGAGGGTAGTGTTTTGATGATTTCGGTGATCAGAGGCATGGCTATTATTGTCTTGTCAATTGCAACTGGGCCTATTCATTCATGCTAAATTTTATGGGAAAACTTCAGATTTGAAAATGGTTAAGGAATAATTTTTATGGAAGGTGTTGGCTGACAAAAGGATCGTTACCTTAAATCATATACTTGGTGTTGATGAGCTTTGCCTCTTTCATTTTTGCAAATATTAACTAACAGTCAGCTAAATGGCAATATCTTCAACTGAAACATTTGCTACAAATCAGGTTTGGCTCTGCATCTTTATTTGAGGTTCCCTTTAGAAACATTTTTTGAGGCAAATCAAGTATCCAAGCCAATATCTGTTGTCTGTCTCTCTGCCTGCCTACCTATCTATAAATGTCTGTTATCTATAAATAGATATGACACTTGAGGTTTGCAGCAAGAATGAGACAGATAATTCAAATACCCAACTCTGACAAGTTAGTGCAATTGCTTTTAACACCTATAATAGGCATGACTATAGATTTCTGATTACTGCATGTTTTATACAGAAGAATTTGCTGTTTCAGAGATACTGATTGCCACAAAATCTATTCAGGAAAGAACTTTCAAAATCAGCAAAATAGTGGAGATGTAAAACCAATAATTCTTCTTTTACACACATGTTTAAGAGCTGTCCCATAATAGCTACGTACCTTTGGAGTAAGTAATCACATAAGTAAATTTGGTTTTTGAACATTCAAGAACAAGCAGATTATTTTGAATTATTTACCTTTTTCTTGAAAACTAGCAAATGTCCAATGGAAGTGTATTTTTCACACTTTTTGACCATTAAAATATTGATATTTTGTTACTGGAGAGATCATTTTTCTTCAGCTGACTTCCATTGCTTGCTACATTTGAAAGAAACATATTTGCAAACAGGATTATATCTGGATATTTGGTCATTTAAGAAAAGAAATGTATGACAATTTATAAGGCTGTTATTTTATGCTTGCTTTTATATGGTTTATGTAATGTGTCTATCTATGCAATGTGTTGGTTTATTGTTCATATATTTTGGCTGGGGAGGATGATGTTCTGTTCTTCTATTATGCTGTTTTTGTTTTTACCATTGTTCACTGCTTTGAGTACCACCCGTGATAGAAAAGCAGGATAATAAATAAATAAATGCCTATTGTCCCCTCGTTTTGTGTTTTTCTGTTCTTGCTTTTATTATCTTTTTGAAAATAAATTTAAAACCTCAAAAGTGGAATTAGCATCATGTCATTGTTCAATGGTATTGGTTCTGATACACAATATGCCTCACTAAATAATCTCTCAATTCATTTGTTTTGTTGACCCCCTATTGCACAATCAACTTGTCTGTTGCCCCATTGTGCATTATTGCAATTCACTAACATGGTTATGTATTGTGTCAGTAATGTAGCTCCATCATAAGGTTATACATCATAGCTTCAGATGCAGGATATTGGCCCGTATTTTAGACTGTTTGGAAGACTGTGACTGTGGGTACTGTCATGATGATTGACCACACTTCAACATTGATCACTGCACCATAGACCAGTGGTTCTCAACCTGGGGTCCCCAGACATTTTTGGCCTTCAGCTCCCAGAAATCCTAACAACTAGTAAATTGGCTGGGATTTCTGGGAGTTGTAGGCCAAAAACATCTGAGGACCCCAGGTTGAGAACCACTGCCATAGATAAATACACATCTAAATCAATGCTTGGAGATCTTTTATATTATGAGAAAAGTGGTATAACATTTTATGGGCATTTTTTAAAACCAATTATGGTGTTCATTCCTTGTATTATTTTTTATTTTATTCATTTATATGTCATTTTTAAAGATTTCTCAGAAGTTCTAAGATTGCCATAAGCCATATGGTGATGATTTATAGAATTAATAACCACAGGTCACAACTTAGGAAATACATTCTGTTTTATGATAGTTCTTTAAAATACAATCCTGTTATATAAGAAATCATGGGTGGGTTACAGAGACTAAAGTGTACTTGTGGTTTAACATGTAATGTAATTTCATGGAATGTCAAAGGGCTACGAGATGCAAACAAACTAAGAGGAGTGCTTTCGAAGTTAAAAGGTATTAAGTTTGGCAGTGCATTCCTGCAAGAACCCCGTTCTATGACAGAGAATGCAAACAGTCTACAGAAAAACTAGGTTTGTGAGATCTAGCTAACAAATATTTTTAAACAGTATAAATGTATGGCATTCCTCATCCACACTGACATCTTTCTGTCCCAGTACTGTAGGCAATGATAGACCCAGATTGATTTTTTGCTTTTACTTATAAAATATGTATTTCGAAAATTGTATTGTTCTGATTAGTGTTTATGGGGGGAGGGGAGCTAGCAATTGTTTAGTAACCTCGATGGCTTACAATACAATTACATGATTTTTAGCAATGATTTGAATGAAATTTTGGGTAGTTTGTTAGACAGAAATACACCTCTGCCAGGGAACCAATTCCCACACTTCAACACTGGCCACTTCACCATAGGTAAATACATGTCTAATTCAACACTTGGAGATCTTTCATATTATGAGAAAGGTGATGTAACAGAAGCATACGATGGTGCATGGTTACAGGTCCTAATGGGAGGGAAGAAACATATACAGATGGAGTGCACTATCATTTCTGAAAATATACATCTGTTTCTTTATCAAGATTGTGCAATTTGTCAAGAGCATACCTTGTGATTGGCATACACAACCTTTACATATTGTTCACAATGCATGAAGAAGTTGTATTACTTTAAAAATCTGCTGCTTGTGAAGGGTTCTGCATCAGCAATAGCTGTGAGCTGTTCCACTAGTAGCAATAGCAGAATAGTGAGTGCTGTGGGAATTGCAGTCACTGACAAATCCATATAATGGAACAGGGAAGCTGGGCAAAAATTAAAAAAACATGCAGTAGAAAAAAAACAAAGTGCCCCCCCCCCCCGCTCCTTGGGGCACATCTATTGTTTTGTAAACTAGGTTTCTTATTATTTCACAATATTCCAGTGATGATACGAAGTTTAGCACAACTTCAAAAAAGTCACATAATAGCAGAAAGGTTAAAAAAATCTGTGACATTTTAGAAACCCATTTGGCAAACCAGTTACTTCAAAAGCAGCCAGAATATTGAAATAATTTTTTTATGTATATGTAACATATAACACGCATCAGCCGCTATGTCCCACCTCGTAATCTAAGATCATCCGGGGAGGCCCTGCTCTCGCTCCCGCCACGTCTCAGATGAGGCTGGTGGGGACGAGGATAGGGCCTTCTCGGTGGTGGCTCCCCGCCTGTGGAATGCGCTTCCTATTGATGTACAATCCACCACATCCCTCCTGGCCTTCAGGAAAAAAGTAAAATCCTGGCTGTGGGACCAGGCATTCGTACACCAGCACAAGGCAGCATTTTAGATTGGTTTTTAATGAAAGTGGGTGATTATGGCCAATGTTTTTATGGACTGAACATTGTTTTAATCCAGAGTGAATGTGTATGGTGCTAATGTAGTTGTATTTTAATGTATTTTTAATGTATTTTAATTGTTGAAGTGTTTTGGGGTTTATATTCTTATTATGTGGGCATCGAATTGTGCCGTACTGTAAGCTGCTCTGAGTCCCCCCTCGGGGGTTGAGAAGAGCGGGGTAAAATCCCGAAATAAATAAATAAACACTATATAACATAACTTTTGTTCCTGGGTTATAAATGTCTATTCCTTTAAAAAAATTATTGAACCAAAATTTTATTGAACACAAATTTCTAAAAATGCTCAACAAAAGCTTGACAGGTGAGGGCAACAGGGGTGGGAAGGAATTGGAATTATCCACATAAACCACCAACAGTCTGTAGACAACATATACTCTAACAGAGTAAATCAAAAGGTGTAAAAAATGGGGAAAAGTAGGGAGGGAGTTTAAAAGATAGATCAAAAATGAAAAAGAGAGAGAGAGAAAAAAGTTTTTGACTTCCAATCTTTTTCATCATGGTGTCTACTGTCTAGTCTTTATTTTCTTCTAGTTTTATGTATAGTCCGCTCTCCGTACCATCAAAATTCTTCTTATCAATTTCATATCTTCTTGTTTCAAATAATCTTTAAATACAGTCCAATCTGTCATTTTTTTGGAATACCTTGATTATTCCTGAGGTGATAAATTCTCCTCTCCTTTAGGAAGAAAATCAAGTCTTGGCTTTGGGACCAAGCATTCGGTCAACTGGCTGAGCAACAACTGTAATGAGTTGTGAGAATTGTCAATTAAGAGACCTTGGACTGGAATTCTGGACTATGATTTGGATTTGCGGACTCGGAGTTGAGGGTGTTAATATTTAAAGAGCCAATATAGGAGCCCTTGGTGGCGCAGTGGGTTAAACCCTTGTGCTGGCAGGACTGAAGACCGACAGGTCGCAGGTTGGAATTCAGGGAGAGCATGGATAAGCTCCCTCTGCCGGAGCTCCCCATGCGGAGACATGAGAGAAGCCTCCCACAAAGGATAGTAAAACATCCTGGTGTCCCCTGGGCAACGTCCTTGCAGATGGCCAATTCTCTCACGCCTGAAGCAATTTGCAGTTTCTCAAGTCGCTCCTGACACATACACACAAAAAGGGCCAATATTTTTAATGTATTTAAATTGCTTTTTAAATTTATTTTTATTGTCGGTGACCTGTTTATGTTAATTGTTGTGCTCTGTTTCTTTGTTGACATCTAATGACTGCCAATTGTAAGCCATCCTGAGTCTCTCTTCAGGGGTTGAGAAGGATGGATACAAATGCTATAAATAAATAAATACATAAATATTTAATCTTTCATACTCATGGTATCTACTATTTTCCCTATCCATAAATGTCATTTCCTAATTGTTTCTATCATAAAAACATGGAAAATTTATTAAACTACAAAACCTTGGTTTTTGCAGGACATCCTGCAGCACATTTTGCTATAGTTTTTCATTTAATATCTCAAAGAGTCTCAACCAATTCAACATAGTTTGTGGCAGCCACAAAAACAAAGTTTCTGGAGTATAACAACTAATTTCAAAGTAAGTACCACACAATTAAACAGAAATAACACTTTCAAATCAGGAACATATTTTTTTAAAAAAATTGTTACATAGTGTAATTTAAATATACAGAAGTTGTGTTTTATTGTGGTTCTCTGTGAAATGTACACACACACACACACACACTCCATCCTGTTGTGTAGGACGCCTGGTATAGGGGCTTAGGCACTGCCATATGGGTCTGAAGATTTTTTTGAGAAGATTCTGGAAGGGACTCATTTTAATTAAAGCTTAACAGAATTTCAGCTCTCTTCAGATACAACTTTATATTCTGGTAACTCAGAAGAACCTTTCCTATAACTCGATTTGGATAAGGTTTTCATTCCTCATTCATTTTCTGCTTTCTACACGTCTTCGAATTAAATCCTGTGGAGACATATACTGAACTCGGACAAGTTATTCTCATACTGCAAGGCATAGAATCTCCAGCCAAATGCCCCACTTTGGTCCATAAAGATTATGAAGATTAGCTTGGAATTCTGTAAAGGATTTTTTCAAAGCTTTACAACTGACTAAAAAAAATGAAGCTTCTTCCACCCAATATGTATTTCACCTTTTCAGCAAATATTTATTTTAGAATAATTTGAGCTATAGTGCTGATGTTGAAGAGAAGATGAAAACTCAAGAGGAAAGGATGAAACTGCATTGATCTTTAGAGTCAGAGCCAAAGTCCACTGAAGTGAATGGAAGGCCTCCCATTGATTTCAGTGAGCTTTGATTCAGCTTCCCAGGGAGGCTCAAGCAGCAGGAGGCCTTGAGCAAAGTTGTGAACAATCAATGAAAGCATCAGGTTCAGCACACTCAGAGACAGTCTAAACAAAAACAAAGTCAGAGGTGGATGAAAACATCACCTGTTCCTTCTCACCACACCACTCTGCCTCATATTACTGATGAGGTATGTGCACAGGTGCCTTGTTGTCTTCCATGCGGGAATTGCTCACTGCTCTACATGGAAGGCATTACAGAAAGGATGTTCCTTTGCTTAGATGTTGTGATGCAGGTTTCTCTGATGAAAATGAACCCTGCATCTACAGGCAGGCATCACAAACCCAGTCATTCAAACTGCACAGCATGTATGAATTTACCCCCTGCATGTACTCATTATATTAGATATACATCCCTTGATTTAATCCTCTTTCTGAATATTTCTCATTGTTCCATGGTTAAAAGTCTCATGATACCTCTTTTTCCGTTAAGAATATTTATACGTTCATTTTTTTCTTGTGGAATTCAGTGTAATATACACAGAATTCTGAGACGGTTTCTCATCTAGGCACTCACAAAGCTCTGATTATTTTCAAGAGTTTATTTATTTATTTACAGTATTTATATTCTGCCCTTCTCACCCTGAAGGGGACTCAGAGCAGATCACAGAACACATATACAGCAAACATTCAATGTCATTATACACTGACAAGACAGACAATGGTACGTATACATCTTGGAGGCTGTGCTCGGTCCTGGCCATGTGGCGGGAGGGCAAGGTGCTCTTCTTTCCCTGCCAAAGAGCTTTGCGTGTAAACTTCCTCCTTGATCGAAACACCAGCATTTTTCTGGCATTTTCTTATGGGTGCCTTAAATACCTCCCCGCTTAAGCATTACCTATTTATCAACTCACATTGCTGTTTTTGAAACTGCTAGGTTGACAGAAGCTGAGCAAAAAGCTAGGAGCTCACTCTGACCTGGGCTTCGAACTGTCGACCTTTCGGCAGCTGGCGGTTGACCTGCTGTGCGAAAGCCCAGCCTGTTATATCTTCTCAGACCATGTCATAGCTCCCAAAGTAAAATAATAGAATGATGGAGTTGGAAGGGACCATAAGGACCATCTACTCAGTTGCAGGAATCCAGCACTAAATCATCCTGGCCATCTAGCCTCTATATAAAACCTCTAGTGAAGAAAACCCTACCACCTTTGGAGGTTGTATCCACTATCCCTTGTCACAGTTCCCAATGAACAGTGAGCACCTTCTTACTTGTAATTTAAAAACACCAGTTCAGGTCCTATTCTTATGACAAACAGAAAACAAGTTTGTTCCATCTTCCATTTGAGAGCTCTTCAGTTATATAAAGATGGACATTATATTGCCTTATAGTCGTCTCTTCTCCGGGATAAATATATTCAGCTCCATCCTGTGTTATTCATATTGCTTGGTTTCTCTTGGTTGTTCTCTTCTGGATACATTCCAACTTATCCAAACTGGAATGTATTTTTTGCCAGAGGGAAAGACAAATAGACAAGTTGCTTTGGCCCATGGATGGGAATATTGTTGGACTGAAACATGAAGCAGCTCTATCCAGCATAGCCAGTCATGAAAAAAATTGGGAAGTGTAGCCCAACTACATTTCCAAGGGTTAATGACTCCCACCCTGTGTGAACCAAAACTGCACCCCAGCCCAGTGGCAGGCAAGAGCTCTGATTGGAAATAACTTAATTTGTCTGGACTCCAGCAGCAGCAGCTCAGATTTTGTTTTTGATGTAATCCTATTTTGCCTCTGAAGCAACATTCCATCTGAGGAAGTAGATTGAGATCCACAAAAGTTTGAGGTAGCAAAAAATATCCACTCATCTTCAAGATGCTACAAGATTCTTTGATATTTTGTAGTATGTCAGTACCAAAATATGGGGCAGGCGGTGTTTGATGCACATGAATTTACTCCATTACTATGATAGTTAACAAATAGTTTTCTATAGAATTCCAACTCGTTCTTCATTTAGAATCAGGAACCTTCCTGGTACAGATGGAAGCAAGAGATGAAGTAATTAAGGCAATGGAGAAATTGGCTCTTTCTCTCTCCTTCATTGCATTCTGCAACCCTGGAAAAGGGGAGAGATGCTAGCATAGTACATGAATCTCAGACATAAATAGCCTTATACAGTGTTCCCTCGCTTCTTCGCGGTTCACTTATTGCAGACTCGCTGTTTTGCGGATTTCAAAAAATATTAATTTAAAATATATATCATGGTATTTTCACTGTTTTGTGGGGTTTTGCCACTGCCGCTCTCCAAAGTGCTCTCCCTCCTGAGTCCTCCCTCCCTCCAGCCTTGAAGGGCCTTTCCTTCCTTCCTTCCTTCCACTTTATTTTAAGTTTATAAAGACTTAAAATAGTGTATATCTACTAAAATAATGTATAAATATTAAAATAAATAGAGCATCCCTACATCACGGTTTTTCACTTTTGCGGGAGGTCCTGGAACTTAACCCCAGCAATAAGTGAGGGAACACTGTATTCAGATGTAAATCAGATACAATGCGGTTCCTGAACTTTGTTGCCCCAAGTGGTTTGGACTTCAGCTCCTAGAATTCCTAACTACTGATTAAGCTTGCTGGGTCTTTTGAGAGTTGAAGCCCAGAACATCTCAATTTTTGGAACCACTGAGGTAGGACGTTAAAGACTTCAACTTAACTTGATATGGGCCACTTCAAATTCTCATATTTTTATATCAAGCAAATTCTTCAAGGGTGTGTTTCTGGAAATATCTCTTTCCCATTGCACTAAGGAAGAGGCCAAGACCTACAGGACATTCATTAGAGAGTATGGTGCTGTGCTATATCTTTCTCACATCCTGACCCTTCAGCTATAGGCAGTTTCTCCTCTATCATCAATCACAGATTGTTCCTTGCGCTGAGTGCCATTTCTCCCCTCTGGGTAAATCTCATCTCCCAGAATAGGATGGGACTCTTCCTCCCGCTGCTGATGGAGCAAGCATGAGCTTAGTGGAGTGAGACAGGAGCCCATCTCCTGCGTCTGTGGAAGAGGGGAGCCTCTGTTTTCCTTCTTGTCACTGTCAATAGCAAGATTCTAAATCTGTCTCAAATTAAGGGGGGGGAGGATTTGCGTCAATGGGTGACTTTTATAAGAATGTGTGTGGGGCGGGGGCTCCTGATATGAGAAACAGCTGCTGTTTGAGTCACCAAAAGAGAAAGTTTCCTTTTTGACAGGCCAGGGGGATTTGCCATCAATGTTACCCAGAGCATGAATGGCAGAGGATGGAACAGAAAGAGAGTCAGGCAGGGAGGAAAGAACTCCATCCAGGTATTCCTTTTTATTTGCACATTCCCATGAGCTCTCTGTGGGAGTGAAGGATTTTTTTGCTAACCTCATAGCTGGTGAGAAAGATGGAGGGGGAGGAAGGTTGGGGGGGGGGACAACTCTGTTTATTCTGTACCACTCCCATGTTTCTCGCTGTCTCTCACCATGCTCTGTCTTTCCACTTAGATGTTTGGCTTTTCTTTTCAAATATATTTATTTATTTTAATGCAATCTAATTCACAAAGTAATATACATACAAATAGAAAAATACAGAGGAGAGAGAAAAATCCCATATAGCTAAAATTAAAAGTAATACTACTGCACTGAAACACAATAGGGCTCTATCTGACGCTCTATCTTAACTGTAATGAAAGGAGCAGGAGGGAAGAAAGTATATTATTCTACTGTTAGAAATCCAGTTAAATAATCCTACTAATTACCAATAATGGTAACTACAGATTTTTGTTGCTCTGTGCATTCAACTTGTTTCAGGCCATTGACAACCCTATTGTGGGATTTTCTGGGGCTAAGAGTGTGGGACTTGCCCTGGCCAACAGGGTGGGCTTCAATGATCTACAGGGAGTAAAACAACAAACCCCTGGTACACAGTTATATTGTTAAATTACTTATAGCTCAAAATGTCCATAAATGACAGGTGCTTTCTTTATATTTGCCTTACTGGGTCACCTTCCCTAGGATCCTCCCCATTTTCATCTTGGCCAGACCCCCAATGTTTAGGACTCGCAGCCCCACCTGAGATCTCAGGCAGATCCATGAGACTCTTGATCTTTACTCAATGTACTGCTAAGGAGTTTTCAGGCAGAGGGATATGGCGGGGTGGGTATGAGAAAAACATGGAGAATGGAAGCAGTAGCAGAGCAGTGTCAGCTCTGGAGTTTGGTTCCAGAACCCCACCATAGATACCAAGATCGGTGGAGTCTTAATTCACATTATACACGACAATGTAATAAAATGATGTCATTTTTATAAAGTAGCAAAAGCAAAGGTCACTTTTTTGAATTCTTGCAGGGGGAGGGGGATATTTTCAAGCTGTTAATGGTTGACTCCATGGATGCAAAATCCATGGATATGGCCTACTGTATCTCAGTGCCCTCTGGCAGCTACAGTGAATAAAGGCAAACACTAGAGCTACTGTTCTGTCCAATTCACCTTTCAGCTTCCCTTTTCTGGAGAATCACACTTAATTCAGTTCATCCCTGAGAAAAATCTCCTGCCTATGTAAGAAACTTTGTGATCAACTACATGTCCTATGGCCTCATCTGAGAGACTTTACTGCTAAAATGATGGTGGAGCCAAATGGCTAGAGAATACGACCTCAGAAAGATGGAGTGCATATTGGTTCCTCTTCTGTCTATTCTTCCTAACATTGAGTCAGCTTTCAGGAGAGAGGCTTCTATTATCAGGTTGTCTCATTATTGCTATACCAACCTACATTTCCCTTAGCAAGTATGTTAAGGTTGGATAGTCTTACAGCTTTGACAAATGTCTTCTGTTGTGTGTATAAGATGGGATGGACTAAACATGTCTGAACAGACATATCATGGCATACCCACATGTGAATATTTATGTTATATCAGGGATGTTGTATTGAAGTCATTGTCCTGTAGATAGTCTGGATCTAAGTTGTATATGTCATAATCATCACTTTGACTTCTGCCCAGGTACAGACCAGCAGCAAGGAAAACTGTTTCAACAAAAGGAGTTATATTTATGTTTCCTGTAACCATACCCAGGCAATCAGTTTGAGAAAGGTGGGCCAAAGCTCACCCCAAAAATGGGGATTCTCCATTTTTCCAAAGTTCTAGTTCAGCACTCTAAGTACTGCACCTAACTAGATCCTTCAAGCTTGCCAAGCCACTTTGTGGAAAATGTGCCTCCACAGATGTTTGAATCTATCATAGGAAGGAGTGGGGAGAATGAGAGGGAGGAGGTGCTGTGGTGCATAACACTAAAAGCTAACACTTATAATTATGTCACACGCTCTCATGAGTTAGATGACTTCTTTCCCAGATGTGCAGAGTACGCTCTTCAGTTGTCAGGTATATATTAATTTGAGTTCAAAAGGGAGCTAATATAGAATTTGAGTTAAATAGTATGGAATGCAGAAACTACCATCTGTGACAATTAAATTAAAGCTAGAATATATGTAAAATGACCCTTCACAGCAGCAATAGTGAATTATGATAACCCTGTAATTTTACAAGTGCAAAGTAAATTAACACCTGTAATGGGACAAGAAATAAAGTTCAAGCAATGAACAAGACAGATAGGAAAGGAAACTAGGAAGCCGCACCATGTATGATAAGTGGGAATGGAAAAAGCTTGTATAGAGTAGCTGGCTGAAGTGTGATGGTGAAGGTTATGTGAAGCCAAATGTAGACACTGAGTAAATAAAAGCAGCAAGGAAGCAAGCTGAAACAGAACTGTTGCTGAACATTGTGAATTACATGTAACAACATGAGGGAGAAACAAGTAAGAGAGATGAGAACTGGGGAGAGACTGCAACTTAGCCACTATTTAAATTTACATCTTCTTCATTCCACCAGTTTAGCTTTTTAGGTCAGTTGTGGTGCCAAGTAATGAACAATTGTAAATTTGCCAAGCTAAATGAACTAACACATCCAAAAGCATCATGGCAGTTTCTGCTCTCTCTGGGAAAGGTGAGAACATGCCCTCCAACTGTAAATGTTGAAAATAGGAACACTTATTCTACATTAGCAAAGGACTCTGGGTATGATGAGTGAACAAATTAATTGAGCAAGCAGCCATATGTGTGGAGTCGTAGCAGAAATAGTAATTCAGGGCTTATTGCAATATTATTTCCTGAATAATCATTGTAGTTGTAAATTACATTTTAAATGCCATAAGCTTTCTTTCCTACTGTCATGCAGCACATTATTCTCAAAATACTACTATTTTGCAGAATGAAAAATATGCATAATAACTGTCTTTGGTTCCCAAGTAGGAACCCTGGGTCTTAAAGTCACTGAATATTTTAAAAAGATATTTTATTGTGTTTATAATTTTCACTGTACATATCCACATAAGACATAATAATAATAATAACAATAACAACAACAACTTTATTCTTATTCTCCACCACCATCTCCCCGAGGGGACTTGGGGTGGCTTACATATGGGTCAAAATGCCCATAATACATAAAAGCAAAACAATCAATTAAAGTAAAAACACAATTAAAATAACAGCATAGTAAAATATAACAATCCAGACAATTAATAAAACATAAGAATATAAAACAGCAATCTTGAAACTCAAAACAATGCTTAACAAAACCAAGTAGACACACAACTTTGCTTACTTTAAAGCATTACTCCATGTCCCACAGGGAAAAGAAAGAAGACAATGCTGGAGCATGTAGGAGAGAAGCATGCCTGGTTGACCAGAACACTGTTTCTTAAACTGTGAATCCTGATCCCAAATGAGGGTCTCCTTAACTCAGTCTTCGGCTCCTGAAAAATTTGAGAACAGTAAAAGTTTTCTGAATGCCACCTACTCACTGTTTTAGATATTTACACAAATCTATTGTGCAGTGTTTACAGGGGAGTCTGCAGAAGATGTTTCAGATGTGAGCCGCCCTGGGTCCCGTTTAAGGAGAAAAGTGGGATGTCTTCCTGATCAATCTATCTACCCACCTACCCATCTCTATCTAATCTAGCTATTTGGAAGATTTCTGGAAGTTGCAGTCCAGGAAAAGGAAATTGGAAATATGCAGGGATTGGGATGCTCTCAAAGAAATCCAAGGAGAAGAAAGCTTGCATATTGGAAGCAGTGCATTTTTGCACATGCACTGTTGCGTCTTTTTGCTTTTTTGGCTTTTTAAGTCCCTTCTGCTGTGTTTTTCAGTGTTTTATGAGTGGTGGTCACTTGTTGGCCTGATAGGTGTATTGTGTCCAAAATTGGTGTCAATTCGTCCAGTGGTTTTATGAGTTATGTTAATCCCACAAACTAACATTACATTTTATTTATATAGATAATAATAATATACAGAAATACATACATAACAAGATTAGTACACAGAAAACATGATCACTATGCTGGCTTTTGTATTTGATCACATGTCAGACACTTCCCAAATGTCTAGGACTGTGTGACATAGTAACGAATAATGCGTGCAGATCGGAGTAGGGTGGCCTTTTGCAGCTGACAGATGGTAATTTTGTCAGTGCAGGCCAAGGTCTTTAGGCATTGCACCCAGCATGCTGATCACCACGGGGCCCACCTTTACTGGCTTGTGCCAGAGTCTTTGCAGTTCTGCCTTTAAATCCTCATATTGTGTAAGCTTTTCCAGTTGCTTCTAATCAATCCTGCTGTTGCTGGGATCCATACTTGCTTTTTCTCTCCACGATTGTGAGGTCAGGAGCATTGTGCTCCAAAACTCTGTCAGTCTGAATTCGAAAGTCCCAGAGTTGTTTAACTTTATTATTATTATTACTATTATTATCAGCTATACTTCATAAAGAGAAAAATCAGCCTATTAGGAAGCCTTGCAAATAATGATTTCTTTTCAATAAATGTTTGATTTTTATACCTATTTTATATACTTATATACCCCAGGGTCATGTGAAAATTCTCGGGTCAAAAGGATCGCAAGTGGAAAAGTTTAAGAAGCCCTCACATTGACTTTCCTTCTTTTTCCAAAGATTTAAGAACAAATATAGATATTTAATCCCATGAAACCAACCCACATCATTACCAGAAATTCAGTCTTTGATCCTGCACTGTTTTTCTGGCACAACCAACCTGATTAATCATGGCTCTTTCCTCCCATTTCCAGCTCAGACATCAGAGAACAAGAATGCTTCATCTTTAAGCAGCACCACATCTTTTGCTCTAAAGTTTTACATTACTGAGGGGTCCTAAAATTCTGCTCTATAGTATTACATTTCTAAGAAATCCTGGAAAAAAAGAATCGTTTTTTAAAAAGAAGGAACAATACTTTTTATTTTATTCCATACTGCTATTATTCTGAAATGGGAAAGCAGAATAACTTTTAAACTAAGATTTTGAGAGCATGGTGGAAAAATAAAGGATATCCCTAATCATTAACATTTTTCTTACAAATTAAAATTGGCAAATACCAGTTAAGAAGCTAAGGTTCCAATCCAAGTGTTGATGTTGAAGAGGCTTAAGCATTTGCATAAATGACATCAAATAAATAAGATCAGATCATGGCAGCCCTTGAGCCACAGAATGTCCAGTGATATGGTTCCTCATGAGAAGCTCTCTTTTCTTCATAGCTGGCAGTGGGAAGGACCCTGTGAATTTCCTTTGCAGTCTACATGGTTTCTTTATGTATGTAACTAGTTCCTTACCCCACCCTTTAACAATATGCATAATATTCAGCTTTCCCTATTTAAATAATAATTTCCCACAGGGCTTTGTACCAAATACATTGCTAATATGTAAATTGATTAGATCAACTGCCTTTCCCTTGGACCAAGCTCTTCTCTAAAAGGGCTGACAAATTAATCTAGCTCACCCAGCCTTTGGTTATCGTATCTTTTATTAGATCCAATTTGCCAGTTTCTATAGTAAATTTAATTATTCTTCCCTTTAATATTTATACTAGATTGGATATATCATAGTTTAAAATTAAATCAGCAGTTTTGAAGTCATTTGAGCTAAGTTAATTCTTTCCTTGTCATCAGTTACCATTCTAGCCGATAAGCCTTCTTGGACTTGTCCCAGTTGGGCCATGTTCTTCATGTAAAAATCTCATGTTTACATAAGGACACATCTGATCTCCAAGGTGCAGATTAATTAACAGTGCAATCCTGAGTCACATGTGTGATAGCTAACTCAAACATATGCCACAGAAAGTAAAGTTAATGGGAAAGTACTACAAAGTTACGTTGACACAACAAAGGGACTTATTTTGTGATGTTTACATTGAAAGGGGCATTGATTTTAATTTTTTTCACTCTAATATGCTGTTTAGATTACTTTAACTGGGATTATAGTATTTTAATCTCTGATTGTGTGCTGAAGGGACTCTTACTTGGAACAATTAATACTCTTATGAAATCTTACTCTCATAACATCTCCCTACAGATTTAATGATGGTCAAAGTAGTTTTATCCCATAGGAGGAACAAATAAAGACTATTCTTTTTACTATTGCCAAATTTGGCCTATTTATTTGCAATTGTAGAAAACATATCAATATTATAATATTAATATAATATTATCTGAGAGTGTATAAACACTTCTGCAGAAATGTTGGAAACTGTATATTATATATGAAATGAATCCTGATTTTTGTTAATTTAACTCTAATTTTGAACCAAACTCCATCACTTCTTCCTCATTCTTCACCTTCTCTATTCTTCCAATGTCCATGTGTTTCCTTTTCAGTGCTGTTCTTTGGTGTTCTGTGGATGGCCTTTTCCTTTTTTTTGCCACTTTCCTTCTGCTCACTTCATAGTCTTTGTGTGGGCCTGTGTGTGTTTGTATGTTTTGACATATTTTTATCTACTCCCCTCCCCATCTCTTTCTGTAGTCTGTTTTATCATACAGTATGTCCCTCTGTGTCATGAAAGAGCAAACCACAGGCTTTTTCTTCTTGCATCTTCCTCCTGTTTTTTGGTGCCCAGACCACTTGCCACTCATCTGCTGCAGTTACACTGCACTGACATGGCACTCCCATAGCATTCCATGAATATTTCTTCCAAATTATCACACTAGAAAATGAATCCACTTAAAATCCAGTTGATGCCTCCTGCAGAATTCTGGGGTTTGTAGTTTAGGGAGGAGCCTTTAACAGCCTCACTAAACTACAAACCTCAGAATTCTGCAGGAGGCAGCAACCGGATTTTAAAGTGGAATTCATTCTCTAGTGCAGGGGTCAGGAACCTTTTTGACTCAGAGAGCCATAAAAGCTATCTATCTATATATATATATATATGAATGGATTATATATATAAAGACTGAATTCAACTAAATGTGAGTATATATGTACATACTCAACTTATCAAATCCATAATATTTTTTTTATTATTGGGAAAAGGAGGATATAATTTACCATCACAAAACACAGAGTTAGGGATATACTCACCGTTTAAGATGACTCAGCTTTCAGTGCCTCAATAATTTCCAGAATCCCTTGGGTTCAGCGCCATGGTCATGCAGAAGAGAAAAAGAAAAAAAAACAGGAACAAAGAAGAGATAGTGTGAGAGCAGCTGAACTACAGTGAAGGGAATTTGGAATCAACATGGCTTCAGTGGACTTCATATTGCATTGAACTGATCCTTGACTATCTTAGCCAGTTAAAATTGCATTCTAAGACTACTGCTCTATATACACCAAGTACGTCTGACTGAATTCAGTTGGACTTCAAAGTCAGTGTCCCAAGGCCTGGGCTGTGTCTTAAATGTGAACTTCCCATAGATACCTTGTCTGAGTCAGGCAGATTCTTTTGCGGGCTTTCCTTCCATCTTGGATGCATTAGCTTCCATGTCTTCAATTTTTACATTCCTTAACCCCCCCCCCCCCCCAGCAATTATCCTTTAGCTGTGACCATTGTCAATATTCTTTAAATGGAAAAACTGTGGCCAAAATATGCATTAAGCCTTTGTGCCATGCCTATGACGTCTTATGACTCTTCACTGTGCAACTGCCTTACTTATTCTGTTTAATGTTTAGCTTTTATTGATGTAACTCTACAATCCCTTGCCATCTGAAATAGCTTTTAGGCACAAACCCAGTTCCCTATATTCTTTAGCAATTCTGTCTTTATCTCCATGTCTTTTTACTTCTGCTTTTTTAATTTTAAAAAACCCACAACTTTCTTCAATTATAAACTGTTTTATCCCTATTTCTTAATGGCTGTATCTTTTTTTAACTGAGTATGCTGCTTGTATGTATAATATATGTGGTCGTTATAAAAAAAACCTCTGCTTCTCTTCTGCATTCAAAAGTAAGTTGCTGACACACTTACCCAGCTCCATATTTATTTTTAACAGAAAAACATCTTCTATGACCTGATTCCACAAGCTGAGGCACCATCATGTTATATTTCTAACAGTATCTCAACAGAATGATTGTTCCTGCTCTCAGCCCAAATACATTCTTTTATGCATTTATTAAAATATTTATATCCTGCCTTTTGTCTGGAATAGGGCCCTTAAGGCAGTTAATAGCCAGCAGCAGGTGAAGCACAACAGCCAAATAAAACATCATAATGCTCTTGATAATACAGTAAATATGAATATCATAATCAGAAGCAGAATTAGATGACAAAAATAAACTTCTTTCAAATGATTTCAAAATGTGCCCAATCGATTCAGACCCAAACAACAGTGTTTTCTAGTTATAGACAGAACAAGAGAAAGGTTGGCCAAAATGGATGCTGTGTTTTTCTATCCTATCATGGATAATGTAATTATTAGCTTTTTGGACTATCAAATCCAGGTTCAAATCTTTGCTCAGTTATGGATGCCATGCAATGAAGTTAGGGTTACCAAGTTGTATTGGGACTGGGCTTCTCTAAGACCTCATCGACACTGCCATGTAATGCAATTTGAAACTGTACTGTAACACACCCTTAAGTGGGAGGAAGGTACTTGTCCTCCATTATTTTCCAAATTCCAACTTTCAGCCACAGCCATCCACTACAGTAGTTCCCAACTTTTTTTGACCAGAAACCACTTTGACCAGGGACCACTTTGATCAGGGACCACCCTCCAAAATTAGTACCAAGAGGGTTACAAATAGGTTTTTGGTCAACTTTAGATTCGGTTTGGTTATTTGGGGTACTGATTCAGACAATTGCATTGGCTAGACCACATCAGCTCTAGATTATGATACAGAACATATCCAATCCAGTAGTTAACATCTGCTTGCCCACAGAAAACCATATTTAATAATCTAGATCCGCTGATCTTATTTATTTATTTATTTATTATTTAGAACTTTTATATCCTGTTCTTCTCTACCTCCGTGGAGGGACTCAAAATGACTAACAGCAAAAATTCAATGCTAACAATAAAAACATTATAAATAACATACATAAAACAACAGGTTAAAATACAGATAAATTAAATTACATATAAAACCATTCGCCAAACTAAAAACATCGTCCAACTCAGTCCACTCATTGTGGTCCATAAAACTTTAGTCTGTACCGGTCTCTGCTGTCTCTCTGCGAATGCCTGTTTCCAAAGACAGGATTTCAGCTGTCTCCTAAAGGTCAGGAGGGAGGGAGCAGATCTAACTTCATTCGGGAGAGAATTCCATAACCGGGGGCCACTACAGGGAAGGCCCTGTCTCTTGTTCCCACTAGACATGACTGCGAAGGTGGTGGGACTGAGAGCAGGGCCTCTCCAGAAGATCTTAATGTCCTTGATGGTTTATAGGGAAGAATACATTCAGACAGGTAAACTAAGCCAGAACCGTCAAGGGTTTTGTAGGTTAAAACAGCACTTTGAATTGTGCTTGGAAGCTAATTGGCAGCCAATGGAGCTGGCCCAACAAGGGTGTTGTGCGCTCCTTGTACCCAGCTCCCATTAGCAACCTGGCTGCTGAGCATTGGACTAGTTGCAGCTTCCGGGCAGTCTTCAGAGGCAACCCCACGTAGAGTGCATTGCAGTAGTCTATTTGGGATGTAACCAGAGTGTGGACCACTGTGGTCAAGTCAGACTTCCCAAGGTATGGGCACAGCTGGCGCACAAGCTTTAACTGTGCAAAAGATCTCCTGGCCACCGCTGAGACCTGGGGTTCCAGGCTCAGCGATGAGTCCAGGATCACTCCCAAGCTGCGAACCTGCGCCTTCAGGGAGAGTGTAACCCCGTCAGGCTCAGGCTGTAACTCTATGCCCTGTTCGGCCTTACGACTGACCAGGAGAACCTTCTGTCTTGTCTGGATTAAGTTTCAATTTGTTCACTCTCATCCAGTCTGTTACAGTGGCCAAGCATCGGTTCAGAACTTGAACAGCCTCCTTAGTAGTAGGTGGGAAGGAGTGACAGAGTTGGACATCATCTGCGTACAAATGACACAGCACCCCAAAACTCCGGATGATCTCCCCTAACGGCTTCATGTAGATGTTAAACAACATAGGGGACAGTACTGAACTCTGCGGGATCCCACAGTACAATGGCTGTGGGACCGAGCAGGAGTCCCCTAAAAACACCTAGGAACGGCCTTCAAGGAAGGACTGGAGCCACTGCAAAGCATTCTTTGTACAACAGTCGTGCCTTTTTTGTCCAAAACTCCCATGGTTTTTTGTTCATCGGATAGCCACAGATCTTGAAAAGTTACTTTTTAAAAAAGGAATTCATCCTCTCAATCATTATAGTTTTTTCTATAGTAGTCCACTGATGACCAAAACTGCATTATTTGTTGCATTTCTCACTGTTTTTCATTAGCTTCTATTACATTTTTAGGGAAATCTCCTAATATAAATAAGAAATTTAGGGGAAGTGCCTATCGAATTCTCTCTGGAAATGACAAAAATGGGTTTGAAAAGAATGGGATGGTATTTATACTGCTCTATGGAGAACTTGGACAGAACTTCACAATCTTGGCTGGGGCTTTTCATGTCAAGGGTATGGAAAATTATTGCTGTGTCTTAAAATGAGCTATCCAAGGTTCTGAACCTATTTGGGTGAGATATTGTTTCCTTAAAATCAGGATTAAACCACAAACTTCACACACACACTAGAAGCGACTACTGAAGTTCCACAAAGCCTTAGCAGACATACTTTACAGCAGGACTGCACAACATGCAGCCCTCTTAAGACTTTGATGTGGCCTGCAGAGGCTCTGAGCCTAAATCTTAGAGAGGGAGGTTCCATGCAATGCTACAGCAGAGAAGCAATCGGAACTCTCTATTCCCTTCTCCAAGTGTTTTACCTCTACAAGTTTCCTTTGTGTATGCACCAAAGTTACAAAACTAGCCTGTGTCAAAACAGGCACCACCAATAGATCCAGTCAGGATGCTGGAAATGCTGGCCTTAGTTTGAAACACAGCCTGGGGAAGTTGTTGGACTCAAGTTGGAGTAGTGGGGAGCATGGATGCAGTGTTCAGGGGTATTTGACCTTTATTCCAGGAGCTTGGAATCTTGTGCTCTAGGTTATGTTAAAATGTAACATTAGGTTGGTTATTTTAGAGGAAGAAGGAGGCAGTAAAAAAGAAGGACCTCTTCTGCTCTTCCTTTCTCTTTGCCTCTGCTGTCTCCATCGCATCCAGCAGCAAAACCACGAACTCCACACTGTTTACTTGTGAGGGAGAAATTTGGCTACAGTCTTCCTCCTTTCTCTTTTTCCTCTGGATTGCCTCTGTAATCTCCTCCTCCTGTGATAGGAAAAACAGCCATTTTCCTGTCTTGTGAAGGAGGAATGTAGCTTCATTGTGAAGTTGTTGTGAGTTCTTCCTAGCAAAACGAATAGCACAGAGTTGGCGGTTTATCCTCCCATTGGAGGAGACAACAGAGGCAACCTAGAAAAGGACTGCAACTCACCACCACACTGAGGGCACACAGGGAAATGGGGGATAATCCTTTTTGCTGCTTGCTCTGAGGCAAAGGTGCCCTCTTGGAAATTCGGAGTAAGGCACTAAAAACTTGTCTGTGGCCCAAAGAGATTTAGTCTATTTAATTTCAGTCCCTTCCTATTGCCAAGTTGTGCAGGCCTTCCATAAAGTCTCAGATTCTGAATGTGTAGTCCACTAACCAAGCACAAAGGAAGATGTCAAGCTGGGAGAGATTCCAGGTAGTTGTTAACATATTCTAGTTCACTATTGAAATAACAACAAATTTTGTGTTGTCATACTAATGCTATAGCCCTTCAGATCACAACAGGGGAGCACATTTCCTCTCAACTCAGTATCTTGCTATCTTTCTTTAATCATCCTGATTCTTTCATCCTGCTTATTTTGCAATCTCCAGAAAAAATGGATTGTCAGAGGTGGAGGAGGATGACGTACATGATGGAGCAATCTTTAAAAGCAAAGCAAAACATCATAGTATTTGTGTTTTGTTCCATATGGCATAGCTGCCATTATTAAATAAGAAGCAAATCCAACAAGAGGTTTGGGCCTTTGTCCTCCTCATGATCAAAATGCTACACAGGTTTTATCTAAGTGTGGATATAACTATGTAACCAACTGGAACAGCTTTGTATATTTGCTTTCTGATGCATCCTTTATAATGTGAGAAAAAATAAAACACAACAATTTGTTTAATATTTTCTGGTTTTTGTCTTTTTACATACGGTACATTGATTACAGTTCAGAGTCGAGTTGCTCATTGAAAGCTAGTACTTCATTTCTGCATTCATTTACTATGTTACCAATTAATCTGTAGTGATAGTATCACAGTTTATAGTTAAATGCACTATGAATTCCCTTTAGAAGAAATTGGGGTTCTTTATTGTACTTCCATACATCATTTATAATAATAACAAAAGTATAATAAAACTACTTCAAATTGTATGTAGGATTCATGGTGGAGGAAGATTATCTCTTCAATCTACTATTTTCATTGTGCAGATTCCCTTTCTGAGAAGGACAGGACTCAAATGGTTATTTTAGATCAGGCATCCTCAAACTGCAGCCCTCCAGTTGTTTGGGCCTTAACTCCCAGAATTCCTGACAATTGAACACGCTTGTTAGGGCTTCTGGGAGTTGAAGGCCCAAGCAGCTGGAGGGCCGCAGTTTGAGGATGTCTGTTTAAGAATATAGCTTTCACATTATGCTCTTGCTCTGCTTGTTTGGCTCTTCCTCTTCTTAGCTTCCCTTTCAAGCTCATTAAGTTTTTCTTTGTCAGATTATGACTTTGTGTGACATATGGGTGGCTGAACATGCTATTCAACAGATGCCCACGTCATTAAAATGTTCCATGGGTCTGGTATGCTTTGTGGTTAGTTTCTTGGTGAGTTTGCTACTGTATTTTTTATGGTTGTTCCACTCTAGCCTCAAGCAACTTGAGCAGATGTGTAAGATCAGTCCCTTCTTTGTCTTTATTTCTCGTGTACTTTCATTCCAGCTGTCTTCTCATCAAATTCTAGCTGGTGATGTCACAAAACTCAGCAAGGAAGAAGGTTATTGGTTATGCACTAGTATTTATTATAAGCAGGGAATAACAGCTTCTTTTACAGTGAGAATATTGGAGCAGGTCCCACCATATCACAGATTTACAGGTATGAGGCCTTTTTAGTGTCATCTCCAAAACTCCGGAATTCTGTTTCTGATGTTTCTGGGGTGACTGGCACCTCCTCTCCTATCATCTTCTAGGCAGCTGAGGAGCTTTTAGCGGGGCTTTGAGAGGTGATTGCTCAAAGGTGAGGCAGGACTTTCAGAACCTGCTGTCCTGTTTATTTATTTATTTATTTTAATGATCTTGCTTTTGGCTACTTTTAATTCTATTGTTATTTTAATTACATGTTTAATGTTTGTCTAAATTTTAAAGCGATGTCTAATTTAACATTTGATCCTATTTTAACCTTAAGTGCCAGACTGGAGAAAAAGCAAAATAGAAATAATTATCATTGCTATCATTACCATCTTCATCCTTCACATTTCCTCTGCTATAAAAATGGCTAGGCTGACATTATCACAGTGGCATCCTTTGTATTTCAAATCAACAGAATTATTAGAGGTTGCCTATCATATACAGGTAAAAACAAGATCCCCGTGTTACAGTTTGTCTTTTTCAGCAGTGAGTCATAAATTCTGGTCCCTCAGATGTTTGCAACTTGAACTCGATAAATCCTTAAGCAATAGCTGGCACTTCTGGGAGCTAAAGTCCCATTTGAGAACCATTGTTTTATGCCAGACTGGAGTTCTCCTAATTTTAGTCTATTAAAGTCTCATACATACAGTAATGGCACTCCAGAAATCGAAGCTTGTGAGAAGTATTTTGGCATCAAATGTATACAGTGTGAAGAAATCCAGAAAAATGAATGAGACATTAAAGAGGAGGGAGAACTCCAAGTGCCTTTGGTGCTAAAGTGATGAGGATTGGGCTTCCTAGTTTTGTGGTCCTCTGTAAAGATGGGTTTATTCTCCCTTGGGATTATAAAATAACAGTGAAGGATTTGCACAGTTAAAAATAGTATGCTAGCTTTGTCCATTTCTAGAAATATTGAATTTGGCACAGTTTGCACCTTTTTTATTGATGTGGGTTACAGGGAACACACAGTTCCCTGATCAAAACAGTTTCATTGTATACATATACATTTCCAGGCTCAATTTTCAGACTGATTATAAAATCTTGTATGGTTTAGGTCCAGATTATTTAGCCGCTTTGAGTCTCCTGCAGGAAAGATAAAGTGGAGTAGAAATAATAATAATAATAGCCTCTGTTCCTTTATATGAGCATATCTGAATTTCACAGTCTTTGGAGGTGGGCTTTCTTTCATTCCCACTACCCTCATTGACTTATTTCATGTGGGCATAGGAGAAAGCCTTTTTGGTAGTGCCTTTTTGG
Source organism: Anolis apletophallus (assembly GCA_030556195.1). Classification (NCBI taxonomy): domain Eukaryota; kingdom Metazoa; phylum Chordata; class Lepidosauria; order Squamata; family Anolidae; genus Anolis; species Anolis apletophallus. The sequence goes on along the minus strand of JARBWK010000002.1, from coordinate 103,535,731 downwards.
TAGTGATTCCTAGGCTACATAATGGAACCCTTTTCTGCTTTCTTTTCACTAGCAGTAAAAAACACTAAAGTCTAAAAAATAAAATAGCTTTAAATTATCAATTGGTTCTCTTTATTTCATTTTAATTGGGAGCGATGATGTGTGAATTCGCAATGGATTACAGGGAAGAAACAATTAATTAAGAAAGCATCACTACAGTTTATAGAGCAGGGTTTCTTCAGAGCAGGTTTCAGCACTAGAACTGTGTATTGCACTGTCTGTCTGTCAGTCCACCAGAAACCATGGAGTCCCTACTGCTTACAAGATAATTCCAGCTGCTCGTTGCATAGTGTGCTGTCCGAACTAATCAAGTAAGTATAATTATATTTAAAATCACCAAGCTAATTACAGTTAATCAGAAAAATCATTTGTGAGTGTGTATTCTGTTACTGTTCATTTAGTTTAAATTGTTTTAGAAGTACTTGGATTAATTTAATTCTCATAGTACATAGATATTGACTAAAACATCTTATCTGTATTTAAAAGGAACATGATTCTAGACTAGGTTGCATCTCTTAAAACAATTTGGTTCATGAGCTGCAGAAAATGATTTGAAGGTGTGTTTTTAGAGCAGTTCGTTCCTGTGAAACAATTTCACCAGTTTAATCTAGTTGCCCCTTTAAATAACTTTTGGCACCCCCTTCCAACTTCTGTTCTCTCTCCTCCACACAGAAGGTCCAGATGGATGCAAGCTGTTTCTATGATGTGTGACCATGACTCCATTTAAAAATTCCTTCTGCTAAGCATGAGAGGAATAAACCAGTCAAGGCAGGCGGGGAGAAATGAACTGGAACACAGACATAGGTAGGCACTCTATCAAGCTGGAGATATGGTTCCTATGAGCTGTAGTCATCACCATTCTTCACTGCTCTTGCAGTATTATCCCTTTCTATCTGCATTCTTGATGAAACCAGGCTCCTCACACAGTCATTTTGCTACCTTGTTCCCTAACTTTAGGAGTTTAGCTACAGGGCAGGCCAAAGGAAGGCATTGCCCTGCCCCAAGAAGAATTATGTTCTCACAAATGAAAATGTTTTTCAGCCCCCAAATTTCTAGCATTGCAGAAAGTGAGAGTTCTATTTCTCATTTCCCTGGGAAATGTATTTATTCCTTTTGTTTGGATGCCTGAACTCTATTTCTAAATGTAAGTTACTGCAATGCAAGAAATTCGGAACCTGGAAAAACATTCCATTTAGGGGGCCAAAATTCTTATTGAAGGGAATCCTCTCATTTTGCCCTTGCAGCACTGACCCTGCACTAACCCTGTCAGCACTGACCCTGCTTAAGACCAGACAAAATGTGGGGCTTCAGACTGCTGGCAAACCATCATGTTATTGGAGGAAGATGTAGAGTAGAGGAACCTTTTAGGGCAGACATTCAATAGATGCATGGCATGCCCCAGGGTAGATGGACAAAAGCCTGCCCACAGAGATTAAGGACAAAATGGAAGGGACATTTTTGTCTGTTTTCTGTACTCATTGATGTGCAAAGAATACTGGTTTTTCGAGGGGGGGAGTAGCTATTTCAGAAATTTGTCAAATCCATTGTAAATGCAGAAGTGTGGAGAAGGAAAAAGAGAAGAGAGGAAAAAGAGGAGGAACAAAGAAAGGGCAAGCTTCCTGTGTCCATACTCTGAAATCCTACTACATACACCTTCTATTTTCTTTTGCCTTCACACTCATTTAAATTTTATTTGAAGCCTTATAATGCTTGTTAATCCTGCCTCCTTTTCTTTCCATTTCTAACCTGGCCCAACTAACTCCCAGCCTCTCTCCTCAATACATGTTGAAAAAGACAAATGCCAAGAGCCAAACATATGCTTCAGGAATACCAAACCTATCAGATTTAAAGCAATCCTCCCTTATACGCTGCCTGTTGGCTTCCTTGTTCAGTGCAAAGGCTCAGATGGGACCTGCTTGAGGAGAACGGAAACAACTCGAGGCTATGAGCACAAGTTGAGAGATACATTCTTTCAAGCTCTTGCCAAGTCTCCATTCCAGCTGGGCATTTCAGTCTTGTTGCAATACCAAGTTAAGACCATGCTCACTAAAAATTAATGAAGTGGATGAGGACGTGGCAGCAGACACAAGGGATGCACAGAATCAGAAGAGCCTTCAGGACGAAATAAGCAATGAAATATCCATATGGCTGGAATTTTATGAAATAGAGTTGCAAAATACAGGTTAGTGAAGATGATTTGTTCCCAGGCATTACATTTTGAATAGCAAAGTTGATACCAAAGGCAGATATAAAATTAGAAGAACTGAGATAAGATCCTACACCACAAAAAAGGAAAGAGAAGTTCAACGTGTTTCAGAAATATTTTATTCAAAACTAATAACGTGCACATATGAAATGAAATACCCACAAGAAGTAAGCTTTATATGTGGAGGCGACTGGTCAGGCAGACTAATTTCTTTTCTCACCTTCTCTCTGTTTTGTTGCTTGCATAAGCTCAGTAGGGGATTCTGGGGGTAACTGCTGTTTTCTGTGACTGTTCTAAGCAGGCAAACATAGTTGCACTCAGACTGGTTGAAGTAGAACCACATTCTTGCACAGTTTAAGCTTCATTACTTCATTTACTGCAGTCACGCTGCTGTAGTCTAAGAAAAAGGATCCATTTTCTCCATATTTCATCCACCATCCGTGTTGTCTGCTGCTCTAGAAACTGGAACAATTGATTTAAAATACAAGAAAAGAAATTCCAACTCAACATTAGGAAGAATTTGCTGACACTATGGTCTGGTGAGCAGTGGAACTGATTGCCTTGAACGATATTAGATTCTCCTTCTTTGCGGGACTTTAAACATAACTTGGATGGGCCTCTCCCTGAATTCTTTATATGTGTGCATGGCAGAGCATTGGACTACATTGTCTTGCCAGTCCCTTCCAGCTCTTAAACCCATCCTTTAGATATATCAGCCAAGTGGTCATTGAAGAAAACAAACAGAGGTGAAGTTTTTGGAAATGCCTCCTGCTTACACCCAGCAGAAGTGGCAGATTCACTTAACTTTTCTTTCATGATGTCATACCCCAAGTTGATTATAATACTGCTTCCTCCCCATAGCAAACCAACAAATACGGAGGTCTTCCTAGTCCACCAGCTGTTTCTCATTCCGGGATTCCCCTACTTTTTCCATTTCTCAACTATACAAGTCACCCACTGACACAAATCCTCCCACCCCACAAACTCAGAGACAGATTCAGAACATTGTTATTGACAATAGCAGAGAGTAATTGGACCCCCCAGATGCAAAAAGGTTGGCTATTGGCTCAGTTCAGTAACCCTTTCCCTTTGTCGTCCCTAGCTTTGGTAGAGGAAGACATTTTCTGGCAGGGAAGCTATTCCACCCTTTTTATCAAGAATGCCAGCACAGCACTGGGAACATTGAGATCCAACATTGTTTCACTGTAGCTTTTCTGTCAATGCAATTATATTTGCAACCCATATACTAAATGCTAACATATGTGGATCAATGGTCAATGTACATGGCTAACAAACCACTGTACATTTGCAATGCACAATATGCAAACGCATAGAATCAATGTGAATTCACACCATATTCTGTATATTTTAATGTACTACAGTGTTTGCAATAATCCAATATGCCAAACTTCTCTCACACCAGCATAAGCTGGATAAAACCATTATGCATTGTTTTTAAAAAAACCTGAAATCTCTCCACATCCCACATTTAGTCCACGCTCTGGTTACATCCCATATAGACTACTGCATCGCGCTCATTGAAGATAGTTCAGAAGCTTCAAATGGTCCAGCAGGTGGCAGCCAGGTTACTAATGGGAGCAGCACTCAGGAAGCACACTACTCCTCTGTTGCGCCAACTCCACTGGCTGCCAATTTGCTACTGGGCACAATTCAAAGTGCTGGCTTTAGCCTATAAAGCCCTGAGTGGTTCTGGCCCAGCTTACCTGTCAGAATGTATTTCTCCTTATGAACCAGCTAGGGACTTAAGATCGTTTGGGGGCTGCTCTCGATCCTGCCTTCTTTGCAGGTGCATCTGCCGGGAACAAGAGACAGGGCCTTCTCAGTGGCGGCCCCTAGGCTGTGGAACTCCCTCCCTAGGGATATTAGATCGGCCCCCTCCCTTCTGACTTTCTGAAAAAAAGTTTTTTAAAAGTTTTTAAAAAGTAAAGACCTGGCTCTTCGAACAAGCTTTTGAAAATGAAGTGTAATAGATAAACATGGAACTATGAAAGAGTGAACATGGAATAGCCAGACGATGATACTGGAAAAATGAGTTTAACAGGAAGACACTGGTGATTATATGTTTTAAATGTTTTTTCTTGTATGGATTTTTATAATGTTGTGCTAAATGTTTCTAATTATATTTTATGACTGTTGGCATCAGATTGCTGTCAATTTGTAAGCTGCCTTGAGTCGCCTTCAGGCTGAGAAAGGTGGGATAGAAATACCGTAAATAAATAAATAAATAAGCCTCATTGTATTAGATGTGCACAAGCAACTGTCTTTGGACCATACTTCTGGGTTTATGCTGGTGTATGAAATACTACTGTCATGATTTAGAAGTCCTGTAATAGTCTGTCTACACAGCTGAATGCTAGTAGAGAACACAGTTAGGGGTCTATCTCTGAGCCAGCAAAACCCAGAGCTGGTCGAACTTGAAGGCTTGAGACCTGAACCTACCTGTAAGAAACTTGGCATCTATTGTACCTAATCCCAGGACCAAGTAACACAACCCTAATCAAATAGTGCTATGATCACAGGAGCCTCCGGTGGCACAATGGGTTAAACGCTTGTGCCAGCTGGACTAAAGACCAAAAGGCTGGATATTAGAATTCGGGGAGAGTGCGGATGAGCTCTCTCTGTCAGCTTCAGCTCCCCATGTGAGGGCATGAGAGAAGCCTCCCACAAGGATGGTTAAACATCAAAACATCTGGGTGTCCCCTGGCAACATCCTTGCAGATGGCCAATTCTCTCACACTAGAAGCAACTTGCAGTTTCTCAAGTTGCTCCTGACACACACAAAAAAGGAACCAAGGCACAACCAGCATGCTTAGCAAGAACTCCTGGACAGGCAACCAAGTGCCAGGCTGTATGAATTAGTTATCCAATTAACAGTTCCTACTTGCTGGAAAGGGATGGATTTGGAGCAGCAGTATAAGGAGCCTCATCTTCCTGCTACCTGCCCTTGGGAATGCATCACCGACTTCAATGTTATAGGTATACCCTCATATGTGCTGAGGATGAGGTTGTGAGGTGAAACTGAGATGGTTGCTCTAGGCTGATTAATTTGCTTGTTTTAGTCTGGTAAAATGTCTGGAAGTAAGTGCTTTATATCAGTTTCACTAAATGTGAATATTTTGTTTAGTTGTGCCTTCATGTGTATGCATTGTGTTATGCTAAATAATAAACATTCATGTTTATAAAATTACATGAAGTGCCCTGGAGGACCACAAGCTGATCAGAAGGACTGTCTTCGTGGCTTTCTAGGGCTTCATGCAGAGGGGCATGATCTGGTGCTTATAAAGCCAGGAGGAGGTTTGAATAGACTACCCAGCTGAGCAGCCCTTTCATGTATCAGCAGCTGGTCAGGATGAATCCTTACATTACCCTCTGCACCAGATGCTGTCTGAGGTCATGAAACATCTGCACAGCCAAGCCAGAAGTCAACACAGCTGAAGCATCTGAATTGGGTCTGACACATACATCTCAGTGATATAGACTTAAGATTAATACACATCAAAAACATTCATCCCAACAAGATGTAAATTAACATGTATAGTTTAAAAATGAGGGAATAGGCTGCTGGATGAGCTAGGTATTTAATTCTGTTTTAAATTCTGACAGTTCATTTAGCTGTTGAATCTATTCTGGAAAACCATTCCACATTCTAGGGAAGACTAATGAAAAAGTCCTTTGAGACATTAAGAGCATAGACTACATTGTTGTTGTTGTTATTATTATTATTATATTTATACCTTGCTTTATCTCTCCTGCAGGAGACTAAAAGCAGCTGATAACAGGAGAGGGAAAAACAGGTGAAGGCTCAAGAAAGTCCTTCTAGCTGAATCTCTGACACAGATTACAATGCAGGTGTTGCTGGGCCGGCACCATAGGTCTCTCATGTAACTCCAGATGGTCCACATTCTTGGGCAAGGCGCCAGTATTCCCTCTCTGAAGACAAAGGAGAGTTTTCAAATGTTGACTTTTTAGAAGCTTTGGGTGATACTCACAGATTTGGGAGTGAGTCTTGTTCCCTTCTGAGACTGAAAGAGGAACCTCTTAGGGAGAGCTATTTCTATCTGGACCTTATCCCATTCTAATTTCATTCCTGTTGACAGTTTCGCTTAAGGCCTCTTGACATAATGCAAAAAAACCCCCCTCAAGCAGAGTACAATGAAGCTATGAAACAGTTAAATGTGGGCTTTGAAGCGTGTAAGTATGATTATATATTATAAGAGATGGATATGATAGATCACAAGCCCAGTAACTAAACTCCTATTCAATATTCCACAAACATCACTCATTACATTATTGGGATCCTGTCAGTTTTATGGCTACCACCATTCTGCCATGTACAAATGCCGGTTTTATGGGCCTCTGTAATCAAGTCTAGATTTTCCCATGTCCTATTAGTAAAGGGAATTCCTGAAGAAAGAAGGGTAACTATTTTTCTAACCCTACTATGGCCACCCAGTATAGTGTTACTCTTGCTTTCTAGCCATCAGCTCACAGTACTAGCTGACTATATTCTGCTAGCAGAAATATCAAATCCCTTTAGAGTACCTGTCAACCTAGCCTGCTGATCTCAGTTCTGCTGGAGAAGATTGTCATATTGCCAGTGCTGAAGAAAGTTTTAACTGCTAGTTGAGACAATTATCTATGCCAAGTATGTTAGAGGGGTCTAGGGAGTCTTCCGTTTCACCTCAGGCAACAATATGTCTTGAGTCAGTTCTAATGAACTGGACTTCTCCCACAACTTACTTGTGCAGGTCCGCAGCCGTGTTGAACTTCGGGTGTCAGACTGAGGCCATCAGTTTGACATGGGACTGTGTTATTGATTAGTCTCCTGAAAGATCCTATAAAAATCAGAGAAGAAAATGATTTATGAGTTTCCCAGAATGAATGTCAGATAATATTTAAAACTCTATGAAATAGAACTAGGCCATATGCTACCCATTGACAACCCTGAACTGGTCCAACTCTCAAATAAAAACTAAGGATCTTGCACCTATCAAGAGCAATGCATATTAGTTGTTTTATTCCAGGCAATAATATGTCACGAATCCAAAGAAAAATGTCAAAATTGAGCAAGGATGCAAACTATGAAGCCCACTAAGGAAAGGCAGCTTCTTGACATATTAGTATAATAAACTTATCACTTCCAATATCTTTGCCTCTGGTATCCTTAAACAACTTGGATATGGATAATGGAGAGATTACAGACACTACCAGAAGCACTAATTGAAAACCATAAACTTGCTTCCATAAACATGTGAACCCTTCTTTTCAAACAATGATGGGCCTTAGCTCCAGAAAATGATATAATCCATTACCAAACTGTTCAAGCCCAAAATTATTAAACCCACTTGATGATCTTATAAAATGTCTATCTGCTATCCTAAAAAAGCAATGTGAAACAGAGTGTTTATTGACCCCAAACTGTCTCTCAGATCAAATAACCAGGATAGCTGGAGTTGAAAATGCTGCTGGATGCCAGGTCAGTAAATTTAAAAACAAGGGTCATTCAAGAGCTGTTTCTGGATGAGTATTCTCACCTGACCTGTACTACAGAGACTTGGTTGAATGAAACTGGGTGAGGGGTAATCTTTCTCAGCTCTGCTCTCCAGGTTTTAATGTACAGCAGCAGTTTAGACCTGGAGGATGATGAGGTGGAGTTGCAGTGGTCTATTGTGATTCCACGCCCTAGACTAGGTACCCCACCTCACAGTTTGCAGGATTCAGGTGTGTATGCCAAAAGGTGGATAGACAGGACAGAATAGGGATTCTGTTGGTGTACCACCAACTCTTGAGCTAGCAAGGGTGGTCTTTGAGTGCTGGGAGATTTCAACATCCATGATGAAACTGCCCTGTTGGAAATGCTCAGGTCTTCATGATCTCCATGACAACCATGGGTGTGTCCCCAGTGTCTGGTCCTACTCATATTGCTGGGCACACTCTGGACCTTGTATTCTGTACTGAATGGGATGGTGGTCATTGTGGCATGAAGGAGTTCGCTAGTGCTGTTGTCATGAACCAATTATTACATGGTTATGTTTAGGCTCAATGGGACTCCAAACTGCTGTAGAAGTGTGGGACCAATTAGGATGATTTGCCACAGGAAGCTGATGAATCTGGATTGATTCCTGATGGCTCATGCAGAATATCCTGTCACGTTGGCAAGTTATTTGGTTGAAGCTCTGGCTGACCTCTGGAATGGAGATATAGCCAGGGTGATGGACACATTCACTCTTGAGCATCCCCTCTTATGAAGTGGATCCAAACCAGCCCCCTGGTTTCCTGGAGGGGCTAACCCAGAAGGTGGTGCTGAAAAATTCCTGTTCAAGCCACTGACCCTTGTCCTGTGGGATCAGGGCTCTGTTTTGTCCCCCTTTTTGTTTAACATATTCATGAAACTACTTGGAGAGACTTTCCTGTCTACTGGAGTATTGTCTATCCCTCCAAATTTGGTGTCGTCTGCAAACTTGATTATCATGCCTTCTAACCCTTCATCTAAGTCATTAATAAAGATGTTGAACAGAACCGGGCCCAAGAGGGAACCCTGCGGCACTCTGCTCATCACTTCTTTCCAGGATGAAGAGGAGGCATTGCTGAGCACCCTCTGGGTTTGTTCGCTTAACCAATTACAGATCCACCTAACCATAATTTTGCCTAGGCCACATTTGACTAGTTTGCTTGCCAGAAGGTCATGGGGGACTTTGTCAAAGGCCTTACTGAAATCCAGATACACTACATCCACAGCATCTCCCACATCTACCAGCTTGTAACTCTATTGAAAAAAGAGTTCAGATTAGTCTGGCAAGACTTGTTTTTAATACATCCGTGTTGACTATTAGCAATGACCGCATTTGTTTCTAAGTGTTTGCAGACCACTTCCTTAACAATCTTTTCCAGAATCTTGCCTGGTATTGACGTGAGGTTGACTGGACAGTAATTGTTTGGGTCATCCTTTTTTCCCTTCTTGAAGATAGGGACCACATTTGCACTCCTCCAATCTGCTAGGACTTCTCCCGTTCTCCAAGAACTCTCAGAAATGATTGCCAATGGTTCTGAAATGACTTCCGGTACTTCCTTCAATACTCTTGGGTGTAGTTGATCTGGCCCTGGGGACTTGAACTCGTTTAGAGCAGCCAGGTATTCCTGGATGACTTTTTTCCCTATTTGGGGTTGGACATCCTCTGATCCCTCATCCACTCCATCTTGCTGAGATTGAGGATGACTTTCTTTTTGTGAGAAGACTGAGGCGAATAAGGCATTAAGTAGTTCTGCTTTTTCCCTATCCCCTGTCAGCATTGCCCCATCTTCTCCTTGCAGAGGCCCTATCACCTCCTTGTTCTTCCTTATCATAATAATAATAATAATAATAATAATACCTTCTTTCTAGTTTGTCCTATCTCCCTAAAGGGGACTCAGGACAGTTCACAACATATAGTGGCAGACATTCAGTGCAATAAAGTACAACCAAAAACAAATGTTTGCACAGTAAATTCAATTTTTACCTGAGATTATACAAGTTTTCGTTAAAAGAAACCCTGCCACAGCTGTTTCATGAGCAGGAACATTATAATGTATATGGATGTAGTGGGAAGTGTGCCTCTCCTAAGCAACTTTTCATTCTCTTAAAATGTATTCTCTGTCGAAATCTATTGCCTTGCAATTTTTCAAAGCAAGAGATCAAAAGCAAAGCATGGCATTCTTACTGCTGCCACGGATTGAATGAATACTTGGCATTTTACTTCCTAATAATTCAAGGGCTGCATTTGCTTTCTGAGCAACTGTATCAAATTGATAGCTCACAATATTGCTGTGATTGACCAGGAAACAGACATTACATAATGTGTGTCTGAGGAATTCTGAACGAAACATTTAGTTCAGAATTATTCCACCGCAATTTTATTTTGGCTCCTGTAGGGAAATTTTGACACAACCACCTGGCAGTCTGGGTGCAGTTCCGTACTCCCTTCTCACCATTGTCAGCCTTTTTCAACACATTGACTTTCATGATGCTGACCTATGTGGGCCTTTGACAAATGCCAATGATGACTGGAATGGACATCTGCAGTATCGCATCTAAAAGCTCTTGCTTGTATATTCCGGTCACAGCTTTTGAGCTCTTGGTCAGGAAGTGGAAGAGGCTTTAATATTTTCCGTCTGATTGACCATTCCGTCAAAATGAAATTAGAGTCACAGCTTCTTGCAAAGCTTTTTCATTCTTACTAATTGATTTCACTGCCGCCACTAACTCTTACAAATATATCTTACAAATACATGTGACAGTAAGTAGTCAAAATGCAACATTCTGGGCATGTGTGTCACACAAACCTGCCTACCTCTACTCCTACCTCTTTCCATCCATATGAAAGAAAATGAAACAGCATGATGATACACAACTACCTAACGGATGATAGAGACAGGAGGAGAAATAAGAGATACAGCCTGCTGTGCTGAGGACAAACAAACAAATAACAAACAATATATATAGCCATGTTTCAGAAGCATTCTTTCCTGACTTTTCACCCACATCTGTGGCAGGCATCCACAGAGGTTGTGAGATCACAACCTCTGAAGATGCCTGCCATAGATGTGGGTGAAACGTCAGGAAATAATGATTCTGGAACATGGCCATACAGCCCGAAAAACTCACAGCAACCCAGTGATTCAGGTCATGAAAGCTTTCAACAGCACAACAAACAGAATACTATAAGGAGCCGCTCTGAGCTGGGTTGAGAAGGGTTGAGTAAAAATGCTGTAAATAAATAATAAATAAATATAACATATTACCTTTCACCCTATCTGGGGGATATTACATCAGCCAATCAGAAAAAAATCATAATAAAGGGGCTGTGTGCCAGAGATGGCTTCCAGTTGAGAAGCAGACTAAATTGTTGTCCGAGTTCTCTTAAATTGCAACTATGGCTAAGATAATTTGAAGCAAAGTTATAACAAGGTTTTGTGACAAGATTTGTTCAGAGAGGGCCTGCTGTTTCCTTTCCTCGGCGGCTGAGAGAATGTGACTTGTTCAAGGTCACCCAGCACATTTCCATGGCCAAATGGACATTTGAACCCTGGTATATAATATTCCAATGCTCAAAGCACTATACCACATTGTCAAAAATTTACCAGGCACTTCAAGGAGAAAGTTGCTCACATTCCCTCAGAATTTGACACCAGATGTATCATAGACACTAGGGAAGTTTCCAGTGCACCACTTAGTCAGGTTTTTGGGGATCGCATTCAGTTGTAGCCTGATGATGATACAGATAATATTGTTGTTTAAATCAGCCCATCCCACCATATCACAGCCTGATTGTCTTGGCCACTAAGATCTAGTAGAGTCAAAATGACTGGATGAGTTCAGGAGGTGGTAAATGCTTCACTCTATCAGAGGGAAATGTCTGCTGTTTGTCTTCAGGAGAAGGTTTCCTTCCAATCTTCCTTGATCCAGGGGCCCTTCCACACAGCCATATAACCCAGAATATCCAGACAGAAAATCTCACAATATCTGCTTTGTACTATCTGAGTCCACACTGCCATATAGGTAAGGTAAAGGTGACATTAAGTTCCATCATGTCTGACTCTGGGAGTTACTGCTCATCTACATTTCTAAGGCGAAAAGAGCCAGCATTTCCGTAGACACCTCCAAGGTCATGTGGTCGCCATGACTGCACTCAGCACTGTTATCTTCCTGCCAGAGTGGTACCTATTGATCTATGCACATTTGCATGTTTTCAAACTGCTTGGTTGGCAGTAACTGGTGCTAACAGCAGGAGCTCATGCCACTATCCAGATTCAAACCTATGACCTGTCGGTCAGCAAGTTCAGCAGCTTGGTGCTTTAACGCGCCACACCACCAGGGACTCCAACTACTATATATTCCAGTTCAAAGCAGATACTGTGGAATGTTATTCAGCTGTGTGGAAGGGGCCTAGAAGTATAAATGAGAACTACCATCCTACTGCAAATATTCCTTTAGTGGGCAGGGTGCTTGAACATGTGGTGGCTGCTGGGCATCTTCAGGTGTTCTTGTAGGAAACAGATTTTCTGGACCTATTATAGTCAAGTTTCAAGCCCTAAAACAGTCTTTTGTTGCTCTGATTGATGATCTGCACAGGACAAACAATGGTGAAATACTACCCTGTTGATTTTCCTGGAACTCTCAGTAGCCTTTGATACTATTTATCATGGTATCTTACTGGAACAGTTCTGTAGGATGGTAATGGCAAGCTTTGTCTTATAGTGGTTCTACTTCTATCTCCAGGGGGTAGTTCCCGAGAGTAGCACTGGGGGAATGCCTTCACTGTTGTCCTTCCACCAGCAGGGTAAAACCTTTTTATTCAGACAGACTTTTAAAGATGATGATTTTAAAGATCAAGTTAAGGGGTATAAGGGTTTTTATTATCTGTGAACATGTTAGAATAGATTTTAATTGGTATTTCTTTAATACTGCTTCTATTTAATTCTGTTTCAATGTTAGCATAGTTTAAATTGTATGCTAATGCTTTTATGTTAAGCTGCTTTGAGTCTCCTTCAGGAGAGATAAAGCAGGGTATAAATAAATAAATAAATAGTGCTGTTCGGCCCCATGGCTGTTAATCACAGAGTTCCATCTTCACCCTCATGTTCTCTAATATCTGGGCAAAGCGATTAGGGTCTTAATGGCACTCAGCTCTGTTCCTCGTTGTCATCAGAGTCAGCTGGCATTGGGGAGTTGCTAGGGCAATGCTTGGATGCTGTAATGGGCTGAATAAGGGCCCATCCACACAGGAGGGTGGCCAGATACTATTATCTGTAAACCTGGAAGTAATTGCTACAAAAGGCAAAAAGCACGAGATTTCCAAGTACATGAATATCGTGGTTGTTAGCCGAATATCCAGATCTTCGCATGTCTGTATGTAATCAGAAATCATGGGATTTTTTTATCTATGTTTGTTCCTGAAGCTTTTTCCTAATTAGTCAGTTCCTAAAAAGAAGGTGACACTTGAGTAGAAGACAAAAACTTTGTCCTGGGAAACATCCTTCACCTGTTTAATGAAGTTTGTGGCAGAAAAATGAAGTTTCTGTATGCAACAAGCACTTTCACAGTAAATAGTACACAATGAAACAGGAACAGACCCTTCAAACCAAGAACAGAACACCTCATTACTATAATTACTCAAACCTTGTTGTGTGCCCATCTGTGCAGACAGGTCTCATGGTGTACTTGTGCCAGGGAACAACAGGATGATGTTGCTGGGTTATACATGCCAGTTCCTCATTGGGTGTATGCTGATAACGTATGTACAGTTTATAGCAATAACTAACTACTGGCTGTTGGGACATGATTGTGGTGGAGAGGAATGTAAATCTCTAGAGCCAAGGTCATGCAGGTGGCTAATAGGAAAAGCCACCAGGTATAACCCAGAAACAGCTCTGTGTTGTTTGATGCCACAAGTACACAACCAAATCTGTCTGAACAGATGGCCAGACAGCCTGTAAAAAGTGACAATAATGAGGGAGTTCTGTTCCTAGCTTGAAAGTGTGTGTTCCTGTTTCATTGTGTAGTGCTGACTTAGTTAGAAGTAGTCCTACTCCAAAAACTTTGTGTGCCAGAAACTATGGAACATGTGGAGAACACAGGGTTTTTTGGTCTGTACAAACAGCTGGAACTTTTGCAGAGCTGCAGATACGCGGATATCCACATATTCGCCAATAGGAAAATCTGAATAAAACCCAGAAACAGGACTCTGTTGTTGGATGCCACAAGTATTCAACCAAACCTGTCTAGGCCGCCAGGCTCTAAAAATAGTCGATATTGACAAAGTTCTGTCCCACTGGCTTTCAAATGTGTGTTCCTGTTTGTGTTCTGCTAACTTGGGTAGTAGTGGTTCTACCCCCACGAGGTTTGTTGTTCATGAAATGTCTGGAACTGTTTTTCTGGCCAGGACAAAGAACAGAACTTTTCTGGTTATCCATATATCCCAAACTTCGCATATCCACATATCCGCATCCCATGAGGTTTTAAAAAACCTTCTGGTTTCCAGCGGAAGTCCTGTGGTGGCAAACGTGGGAGCCTCTAAATCTCAGAACAAGGCATGAAGTCTGGGCAACAGAGGCAGAAATCCCAGGACCAACAGGTCTGTATGTGGACCTCTCCTGAAGTCCCGGGATTTTTTGCCCCTTTTAAAAACCCGTGATATACTGCTGTCTGAAAGCGCCCTAAGGGTCAATCCCAGGAGAATGGAAGTTTTTTTATTGTGAATTAGTGGTTCATCGGGTCCAGAAATTGGGTAAACAGTCTGGATATGGTTGCACTTTCCTTTGAAAGAGCAAGTATACCACTGAGAATATTCCTAAATCAATCCCTGTTACTGGAGACCCAGTTGGACTCTGGCTAGGAGTGCTTGGTGCCAGTTTTGATTTGTGTTATTGATTCCCAGTGAGGAAACTCCATTCAATTTGTGTTCCAGTAATCTCCCACTTGCTTATTGTCCAGGGACCAATCCAAATTAGGTCTATTTTTACAAGCCTTTGAGACAAAAACAAGTGTTTTGTTTGTTTTCTACTCCTGCGGGTTTTGAATAAATTGCTTTTTGGCAGATGTATGAAATTTATGCTTTTTAACTGTGTGTTTTTCCTTTATCTTGTTAACAGCACTGAACTTTGAACTCTTATGAGAAAGAAAGCAAAGTAATCATAGGGAGAAGAATGGGGGAGAGGATGGGGAAGAAATATGTACCGGTACTTCTCTATTCTACAGCATGCTTTGGAGCCCTTCCAGACAGGCTCTATATTCCAGGATCTGATCCTGGTTTTCTCCTTTGAACTGGATTATATGAGTCCACACTGCCAGATAATCTGGGATAAACAGAAAACCTGGGATCAGATCCTGAGAAATAGCACCTGTCTGGAAAGACCCTTAATCTGCTTCTACAACTTCCCTCATCACTATCCTGTTACAAAAAGCCAGAGTTACCAAGATATACCCGAGAGCTATCTTCTTCAATGCTTCATCTAACTATAAACCCCAGCCATAGCAGTTAAAGTGAAAACACAGCACCATAACTAGTTGGCATGAGAGGGACCTTGGCCTGTGTTACCTGGCCTATGTAGATCCTCAGACAGCCCAGCAGGATTATCTTTGATCTGTCCTTCCTACCTTGCCATGAAACTGGCAAATTGGCCCCTAGATCCAAGTCACTTGGAAGGCACTCCCTAAGGAATATCTTTTTCTTCTAATACCAGCTCTACAAATGTGAATGCTGTTTCTGTAGCTGAGACTCTCTTTAATAAATTAACCTAAAGACAGCCCTAATTCTTCAGAAGAATTTGAAAGCAAGTAATTAGAGATGTATATGGATACTAGCAGAGCTGCTCTTTTGATCTCTCCCACTCCTTGGAAACCATTTTTTCCCTTTCATGAAGCAAAAGTTAAGCAATTTAGGGAGGAAAATCAAGAGGGTGATGTGTACCACAGAAAGGCAGCAACAAATAAAAGAAGTGTCATGCTAATGAGGGAGGTTATACTAATATCAGTAGCTGGCTTCGCCCATTCCTTATTGGGATACCATGGGAAACAAACTGGGGGGCTGGGGGATCACCTAGCTAATCTGATTAAGGTTGCAACTTCAAGATTGTCCCAGCCTCTATTTCCAGACTAAAAACCTGAGACCGAGGGATATTCCCAGGTAATGCCATTATGCATAAAGTACTAACACCACTAAAAAATAAGTGTGTTAGTACTTTATGCATAATGGCATTACCTGGGAATATCCCCTCAGTCTCAGGTTTTTAGATCGAAGTGTATAAAATCATGCATGGGATAGAAAAGGTGAATAAAGAAAAATTATTTTCTTTGTCACAAAACACTAGGACTAGAGGGCACTCCCTGAAGCTCCAAGGTAGGAAAATTAGGACTAATAAAGGGAAATATTTCTTCACCCAGAGGGTCATTGGGTTATGGAACTCACTTCCAGAAGAGGTTGTGACAGCTGTCAGCCTGAACAACTTCAAGGCAGGATTAGACAGATTCATGGATACCAAGTGTATCAGTAGTTACGGAAAAGGACATTCAAGTGCCACCTCGGAGTTGGTTGAGGTAGGCAGGATTTCCCTGGGTACTGGTTGTGGGGGGTCGGGAGCAGGTCAGGGTTTTGCCCTCCCTTCTGCTCGAGATCCCCGTGTACAACTGGTGGGCCACTGTGTGATACAGAATGCTGGACTAGATGGGCTGAGGTCCGATTCAGCATGGCTCTTCTTATGTTCTTATGTTCTTAGGTGATCCCCCTGCCCCCCAGTCCAGAGTCACAGTTTATTTCTCAAATCACTACACCACCACTAAAATAAGTGTGGTATAGTGATTTGAGAAATGGACTGTGACTCTGGACACCAGAGTTCGAATCCCCATTTGGTTATGGATACTACTGGATGAACTTGGGGAAGTCACACACTTTCAGGAAAACAATGACAGACCTCTTCTGAGCAAATCTTGTAAATAAAGCCCTGTTTTCTTAGAAAGTTGCACGCAACTTTGAGGCACACAACAACAGCCACTCTTGCTCCCAGCTTGTCATTCAAGCCCACACACCACACAAAGAGAACATATTTTTCTGTTTGGAAATTAAGACAGAAATGTAATCTAAAGTATCTCTTTCCAGATCAAGGCTAAATGAGACAATTGTTCCTTCTCATCTACAGTTGCCCCCCGCCCCCCAGGTGATAACTGGAGTTTGTTCCAGGACCTCCTGTGAACAGCCAAATCTATGGATGCTCGAGTCTCATTAAATAGGAGTAATAAAATGATACCCCTTATATAAAATAGAAAAATAGAAAATTCCTTTTTGGAATTATATATATTTCAAAGCCTGGATGTTAAAATTCATGGATGTAGAATCTGTAAATATGTACGCCAACTGTTCTGGGAAATATCTCTGCAAGAAATTCTGCCCAATCACAATAGAAAATATTAAAATAGATGAACCAATGGATTGGCTCAATATAAGGGGGGTCCATGTGTTCAAAGCTTTCTAGAATCAAAAGCATTATTTATTCAGCCCATGTGGTTGATTAAATTACACATTACATGCACTACTGGCAGAATTATGCGACAGGCAGAACAAAAAAAAAATTTGGATATGATTTCTCATACCACATGGATTTGCAGTATATTCCTTGGTTCTTGCAGACATTAAGGGTATTTGCTCAAGAGAACTGTAGTATTCTAATATATTGTGCCTAATAATGGTGATAGTGACTCCGATAATATGCGTATGAAATGGAGAAGTGACTTGGCTTTGCAATCCAGGCATTGATATCAATGAGCATTGGAAGTGAAGATAAACATTATTTACAAACTATATCAGTCAGGATTTTGACTGGTCTCTGTGTTCTTGTTAGTACCACTAAATGGAAATATTTAGAACTGAATAGCACAAACATATGTGTTTTTTGATCTGATATGTATTATCTGTTGACTTTAGTGAGACTTATTCCAAGATAAGTAGATATAAGAAAGTACCATTAAAATCAGTTTTATTGCAATATTATGGTAATCATCTTAAAATAGAGAAGGGCACTCCAGAGATTTTTGGATTGTAATTTCCATGCCCACTATTTGGGATTGAGAGCTGCATGCATCCACACATTTATTTCTCACAAATTTTTATTTTGTTTCATTTCATTTTGATAGCATTTAAAATACTTCTGTATATAATTTATATATATAAGAGATCCAGGAGCTGTTGGCAAAGAAGAGAACCACTCACCAGGCATACCTCGCCCAGCCATCTTGCCATGTAAGAAAAGCAGCCTTTCGTCTCACGTGTAGTAAACTCCAACAAAAACTCCGAGACATTCAGAACAAGTGGTGGATTGATTTATCAGAAAAGACACAACGCTGTGCAGCTCTCGGTGATCACAGAGGTTTTTATGAAGCTCTCAAAGCAGTGTTTGGACCTACTTATCAGGTCCAAAGCCCCTTATACAGTACTGATGGTCAAACACTAATTACTGATAAAACCTCCATCCTGAACTGATGGGCTGAACATTTTCAGGGTCTCTTTAATGCCAACCGAGTAGTCCAAGGTTCAGCTATCCAACACATGATACAACAACCAATGAAAAATGAACTGGACACAGCTCCCATTCTGGAAGAGACCATTGAGGCCATACAGCAGTTGAAAAATGGCAAGGCAGCCGGGATCGATGGAATCCCACCTGAAGCTTGGAAACAGGGAGGTCATGTACTGCATGCTAAATTCCACGAGCTCCTTGTAAGTTGCTGGGAAAAAGGTGAACTGCCATCAGATCTCCGAGATGCAGTTATCATCACCCTGTATAAGAAAAAGGGAACAAAATCCGATTGCTCAAACTATCGAGGTATAACACTGCTCTCCATTGCTGGAAAAATCCTTGCAAGGATACTCCTGAACAGATTAGTTCCGGCTATTGCAGAAGAACTTCTCCCTGAAAGCCAATGCGGCTTCAGAGCTAATAGGAGCACCACAGATATGGTTTTTGCCCTTAGACAACTGCAAGAGAAATGTAGAGAGCAGAACAAAGGACTCTATGTAACATTTGTCGACCTCACCAAAGCCTTCAACACTGTGAGCAGGAAAGGTCTGTGGCAGATCCTGGAACGTCTAGGATGTCCCCCCAAATTCCTCAAAATGATTGTCCTGTTACATGAGGGCCAGCTTGGTCAAGTCAGATATGGCGATGCTCTCTCAGAGCCTTTTCTAATAACTAATGGAGTGAAACAAGGTTGTGTTCTTGCACCAACCCTATTTACAATCTTCTTCAGCATGATGCTCCAAATGGCTACGGCAGACCTACAAGAAGAAGACGGCATATATATACGCTATCGTACTGATGGTAGCTTGTTCAACTTAAGCCGTCTGAGGGCTCGCACTAAGACTCTAAACTATCTAGTCCGTGAGCTGCTTTTTGCTGACGATGCTGCCCTTGTCGCCCATTCAGAAGCAGCCCTGCAGCGCCTCACATCCTGCTTTGCAACAGCTGCAGAGCTGTTTGGGCTGGAAGTCAGCCTGCAGAAAACAGAAGTCCTCTACCAGCCCGCACCACAGGAAGAACACTATCATCCTCACATCAGCATAGGCACATCTGTGCTTAAGTCCGTTCAGCAGTTCACCTACCTGGGAAGCATCATCTCTTCAGACGCCAAGATTGACAAAGAGATAGATCACAGATTATCAAAGGCATATAGTGCATTCGGAAGGCTTCACAAAAGAGTCTGGAGCAACAAGCACCTGAGACAAAGCACCAAAATCAGTGTGTACAGAGCTATCATACTGTCCATTCTCCTCTATGGGTCTGAAACATGGGTCACCTATCGCCAACACCTACGACTCCTCGAGCGCTTCCATCAGCGCTGTCTTCGCACAATCCTAAATATACACTGGACCGACTATGTGATGAATGTTGCTGTCCTTGAGCAAGCAGGGATCACCAGCATTGAGGCCATGCTATTGAGAACACAGCTGCGCTGGGCAGGGCACGTCTCTAGGATGAAGGACCACCGCCTCCCAAAGATACTACTCTATGGTGAACTCGTCATGGGTCAGCACAAGAGAGGCGCCCCCCAAAAGAGATATAAGGACTCCCTGAAACAACATCTCAGGCTCGGCCAGATTGATCACCAACAATGGTCCACCCTGGCCTCACATCAGGAGGCATGGAGAAGCACTATCCACAATGCTGCGGCCTCTTTCGAGAAGACACGCCGAATGGGTCTCGAAGAGAAACGACAACACAGAAAGAACCGCAACTTGGAAAAAACATCACCCAAGGAGACTTTCTGCTGCGCTTTCTGCAACCGAACTTGCCTATCTCAGATTGGCCTTTTTAGTCATCAACGCGCTTGTAAAAAGCGTGGGATGAGTCCTTCCTGAATCTTCGTTCGCGAAGTAATGCCGAGAGATATATAATTTACTACAAGGATTCATCATACACAGGAAGTGTTAAAGTGACCCTCACTTTCCAAAAATATGTCAGGATGCTCCCTCAGAATGGAGGAGGAGGAGGAGACAACGACCAACTGTAGTAATAGTGTGCACCACTGGGTTGTTGTGGGTTTTCTGGGTTGTATGGCCATGTTCCAGAAGCATTCTCTCCTGACATTTCTCCAACATCTATGGCAGGCATCCTCAAAGGTTTTGAGGTTTGTTGGAAACTAGACAAGTTGGGTTTATATATCTGTGGAATGTCCGGGGGGGGGGGGGGAGAACTCTTTTCTGTTTGGGGAAAATGTGAATGCTGCAATTGATTACCTTGATTAGCACTGAATAGCCTTGAAGCTTCAAGGCTTGGCTGCTTCCTGCCTGGGGGAAACCTTTGCTGGGAGATGATGAGTAGCCCCAGTGTGTACACTAGCTTGCCCTAGTGTGCACCAATGATTATTAGTGTGCAACACTTCTACTGAATGTGGTTTCTGCATTTCAGTTTGTTTGCCACAAAAGCATCAGGGTAGAATGATCACCAGACAGTTGGACTGCAATTTGAAAGCCAGGGATGAAATTCTTACTTAGCTGGCAAACTCAGGAGGTGACCTTGGTTCAAATGCTACCTCTTAGCCTAATCTATTTCATTACTTGGGATACATCTACGCTGCCATATGATCCAGTTTCAGAATGCAGATTAACTGCATTTACACAGCCACATAATCCAGTTCAAGGCAGTCAATCTGCATTCTGAAACTGAATTGTATGGCAGTGTAAATTCAGTCTAAAATAAATCATTTTTGTTTACTGGAACTCCTTTGTGGTAAGCCAGGATTTTTAGAAATGCAACAATAAGAAAATGTAACAAGAAAGCAAAACAACGTTGTAAATGTATTCCATCTCAAACTTGCTGAAAGTATCATCCTGGTCCATCCCCACAGCATCGATGATACAGTACAGAAGAATCTGTATAATTAATGGACTTTGACAATACGTTAGCTGCCATGGTTTACTGCTATAGAATCATGGGAGTTGTAGTTTTACAAGCTATTTAGACTTCCCTGCCAAAGGGAGCCTCACCAAAATGCAATTCTCATGATTCCATAGCATTCTTGGCAGTTAAAGTGATGTCCAATTGAATTTATTCTACAGTGAAGATGCAGCCTCAGACACAATTCCCCCACAGGCCAAGTTTAACACCCAGGGCCCTTTCACACAACACAATCATAGCATCATGATTCCATTTTATCTGTTATGGCACGATCCAATAGAATTCTTTTGTTTGCGGAAGAGAGATGTAAAAAAGGGATCTAGATAACTCTAGTGCAGTGGTTCTCAACCTGTGGGTCCCCAGGTGTTTTGGCCTATAACTCTCAGAAATTCCAGCCAGTATACCAGCAGTTAGAATTTTTGGGAGTTGAAGGTCAAAAGATGTGGGGACCCACAGGTTGAGAACCACTGCTCTAGTAGCTCCTCAAGCTATAAATCCCAGGATTCTGTAGGGTTCAGGCATGGCAGTTGAAGTGGAATTATAGTGCTCTATAAAACTGTATTCATATAATACAGTTTAACTGCATTATATGGCAGTGTAGATAGGGCCTAACTGCGCAGAATGGAAGTCCCCAATCTATTATCCTGCATTGGCTCTCTGGTTAGGGACCAGTGGAATGAACTAATATCTCTACAAGGCAGTAATGGTATTTTCAGAATCCCCAGTGAACCCATAAGTTCCTTTTCATACACACAGGTTGTTCAGTTGCACTGCTTCTGCTACTGAATGCAGGCAGATTCTTTCTAAACCATGACTCAAAATTGCTAGTTCTTCCTGTAAATCATATTGTCCATTCGACTATAATCAGCTTTCTCTCTTCTTAGCCTGGCAAAGATTGGCTGTCAGTGTTTTGGCAATGACAACCATGTGAATAAATGCATGTGAGGGTTGCACAAGGTAGGAAGAGGTGGGACTTACACCCCCTACACTCTCCACTCTGACATTGCAGATTACATGCTCCCTGCTCACTTTAGGTAGAAAAGAAGCTGGTGACAAAAGTAATTAGTCCTGGTCTCTCTTCCTGCCAAACTACTCTTAAGGATTTTGAAAACACCCTTTCATTCACAAATTTTCCACTTTCCATATGTAGTGATTTCAGCTAGGATCACGGATAAGGAAGTCTGTGCCCGATGAACATCCTCTAAACCAGATCAGCCAGGACAGAGAACAAGCACTCTGAGGCTTTTCCACACAGAGCCTAAATCCTGGGCCCTGATCCAAACAATGCCTCAAGTAAAAGAGGAATAATTTGTGACAAAGCTGGAAAAGTCTGCTTTGTCACAAATGATTTAGATACCCCATTAGACCCAGGCCTTCATGAAAGGCCCAGTTCTAATGGGGTATGGGCCCTGTAGGGACAGACTCTTGCAAAGAGAGCAACCATCCCCTCCCCAAATCCCCACCAAAAAGCCCTGAAAACAACAAGAATCTTACTGGGCCACCATGATACCTCTCTGCAGGCCTCCTGGAATGTAATGATGCACCGGGAGGCTAGGAGGGGGGCAAATCACTCCCGCCCCCCCCCCACGCCGCCTCCTGGTGTGTCATTGGTACATTCCAGGAGACCTGAAGAGAGGCATCATGGTGCCAGTAAGTTTTCTGTTGTTTTTAGAACTTTTGAGGTGGGGGGTTCTTTGGTGTCTCCATGGCCTTCTGGAAGCTACTGGAAGGGAATGTGGACACCCAATGGGCAAAGTAGTGAGGGGACTTAAACCCAACTCAAGGAGGATTTCTTTAACTCCTTCTGAAGTGGGTTTAAGTGTAGTCTGGAAGGACCCTTGGTTGAAGGCAAAGCTACATAGGTTTATTAAGAACTAGCTTGGGGACCCGGCCCTGCCCGGGTTATTTGTGAAGCGCAGCAGGATGTAGAGTGGGTCATGGGGGCTCTGTGTGCCAAGTTTGGTCTTGATCCATCATTATTGGGAGTTGCAGTGGTATCATGAAACTTCTGAAGGTAGTGCAAGTCCCATCATCTCTGCCCCCCAAAGTGTAGTAGGATGTAGATTGGGTCATGAGGGCTCTGTGTGCTAAGTTTGGTCTGTATTGGTGAATGGATGAGGATGCATTCTTTTTCGGAAGTGAGTGAAGGTACTTCAAGTCCCATCATCCGTGGTCCTTCTCACAGTAAACTGCACCAGGCTGTAGAGTGGGTCATGAGGGCTCTGTGTGCCAGATTTGGTGTTGATCAGTCATTGGATTAGGTTTGTAGCAGGATTGGGAAGTGAGGGAAGGTACTGCAAGTCCCATCATCCATGTTCTCCCCTCCAAACTTCAGTAGGATGTAGAGTGGGTCACTGGGGCTCTGTGTGCCAAGTGTGGACTTTCTCGGTGTTTTTGGGGGCCACAGTGGTCTGTGGGAACAGAGGGGTGTGAAAATACTACAAATTCCATCATCTATTGTCAGTCCTCCCCCGAACCTCACCAGGACGTGAAGGCAGTCATGGGGGTTATGTGTGCCAAGTTTGGTCTCAATCGGTAATTGGATGAGGGTCGCAGCAGACTTGGGAAGTGAGTAGAGGTACTTCAAGTCCCATCATCCATGGTCCACCCTCCTCCAAACTGCACCAGAATGTAGAGTGGGTCATGAGGGCTCTGTGTGGCAAGTTTGGTGTTGATCAATCATAGGATTAGGTTTGTAGCAGTCTTGGAAAGTGAGGGAAGGTACTGCAAGACCCATCATCCATGTTCTGCCCCCCCCAAACTTCAGTAGGATGTGGACTGGGTCACTGGGGCTCTGTGTGCCAAGTGTGGTCTTTATCAGTGTTTGTTGGGGGCCACAGTGGTCTGTGGGAACAGAGGGGTGTAAAAGTACTACAAATCCCATCATCCATTGTCAGTCCTCCCCCAAACCTTACCAGGACGTGAAGGCAGTCATGGGGGTTATGTATGCCAAGTTTGGTCTCGATCAGTGATTGGATGAGGGTTGCAGCGGACTTGGGAAGTGAGTAGAGGCACTTCAAGTCCCATCATCCATGGTCCACCCTCCTCCGAACTGCACCAGGACCTAGAGTGGGTCATGGGGGCTGTGTGTGCTGAGTGTGGTCTGTATTGGTCCTTTTGGTGGCCTCAGTGGTCTGTGGGAACCAAAGTGTTGGAAAGTACTACAAATCCCATAATCCGTGGATCATGTCCCCGACCCGCGCCAGGACGTAAAGGGGGTTAGGGGGGTTATGTGTACCAAGTTTGGTGCAGGTCCATCACCCGTGCTGGTCGCTGTGGCCTGTGAAAGTGGCTGCCACATATCCGCCCTGGCCTGTGAAAGTGGCTGCCACATATCCGCCCTGGCCTGTGAAAGTGGCTGCCACATATCCGCCCTGGCCTGTGAAAGTGGCTGCCACATATCCACCCTGGCCTGTGAAAGTGGCTGCTTCCGCCCTTCTGCCCTCCCGCCCCTCCGCATACACACATACAAACATTCCGTTTTATAAAGGTATACAGATTGGCCAAAAGGATGCAAGTACAAGCAGCACGCTTTCAAAGTTACAAGCATACATTCACAGAAAAATGCATGACATTTTATGGAGTTATGATAGTTTTTCAGACTTAACGTTTTACCCCGTCTTCTCAACCCCCTGGGGACTCAGAGCGGCTTACAGTATGGCACAATTCCCCCCCATAATAACGATCTGCACTGGGATTGGCTGGGAGTTCCACTGACATCACAGTCTGCAGGAGGAAATTCCAGTGGCAGGAAGAAAGACAGCTGGTAGTTGGACAGTTTGAAGGACCAATCTATTGCAGAGATGCCCCCTGGGAGGGAGAAACCCTGGAGGAAATTATGGATATGCTGTTGAGTCTTTGATTATCTTGAGTGTCTAGCTCTGTGTGAGACAAAAGGTGCAAGACTAAAATGACAAAGGTGATAATTCTAGATAATCTAGAGCTTGGGTGCCCATTCAGTAAGTTAATGCATTCATGTTTACTGAGCCTCTGCGGGAGTGGCGTACTCTCAGCCTCAACTGAATAGACAAACATCTTAAACTCATCCTGATGACAAAGGGGATCATCTGTTTTGCATACATACATAAAGGTTTAGATATTATCTGACTTGGGAAATAGCTAGAGGAATCCTGACCATGAGGGCACAGAAATTTAGCTGCCTTCAAGATACCTTTGATATATTCTATACATTTAAGAATTCACACAGTATACAAAATATACAAGTTATGCATAGAATGTCAAGTTGATACATTTATTGGAGGGTTAGATGTAATAAGGATTTTTAGGGTACAGCTGCTGCTAGGTCCATCCAGGAGCATGTAGTGGCTTTGTCATTTCACAACTTTAGA
Organism: Anolis apletophallus; assembly: GCA_030556195.1. Taxonomy (NCBI): domain Eukaryota; kingdom Metazoa; phylum Chordata; class Lepidosauria; order Squamata; family Anolidae; genus Anolis; species Anolis apletophallus. The sequence continues at coordinate 103,510,195 of JARBWK010000002.1, read as the reverse complement.
GGTGCGGAAAGTCTCTTTAATGTCCATAAACTTTTGGGGAGGGGGTGCCATGGCTCAACAATACACAGACATGACAAAAAACAAACAAAGAGGACATCATGCCCCAGAAAGCTGGGTCTCTCTCTACATACAGGGGTGGGAATCCTGTGGCCTCCAAACATTGGAGGACTTCAAGTCCCAGCAGCTAGCTTGGCCAAGGGAGAAGAATGCTGGGTCTTGCAGTCTAACAGAATTAAGAGAGCTAAACTACTTCCACTTCTGTTTCTATGAACAACTTTATTTTCCTCCACCTCCTCTTCTTTATTTGTATCCTGCTTTATCTCTGTGATTGAGATGAAAAGCAACTTCTATTATGCCTGGGAAGGGCGGATTCCTCTGAGTTAGACTAGAATCAATTGCCAGTATCCTTAGATTTGAGGGCATAGGCTCCACTCCAATCCATTACTAGTTCCCCCCAGCTCCTGGTTTAGGCAGGAATAAAGAGCCCAGTAGTGGATCTTATATTTGGCAATTGTTTTGAGCAGCTATAAAAGCCTCCTGTAAAGTTCTTTATAACCTCTTCCCCCAGATCAACCTTACTCCTATCCCTTTATTTATGTTGAGATTTGGGCTAACAATAAAACGTCAAGTATAGTAATGTGTCCTGCTGTTCCTTTATTAATTTTAAATATTTATAAAACAATACTTTTTTCAATCAGTGCTAAATGGATAATTTTTCATTTCCTATACTGGTCATTCCTCTTTTGCCTCCCTTTTCAAACATTTATATTCTACTAGCTGACCCGGCCACGCGTTGCTGTGGGATTTTTTTAACTTGGGGACTGTGTGTGTAGTTATGTATATGTGTTTATGTGTATGCGTGTATATGTGTGTACTTATGTATATGTGTGTTTGTATATGTATGTGCATGTATATGTGTTGATGTGTGTTAGTACAGGTGTGCTTATGTATGTATGTGTATATTTGTATATTTCTGTGCATGTATATATATGTGTGTGTGTGTGTGTTTCTGTGTTCCTTTCTTCTACCTTCTTTCCTTCCTTCCTTCACTCCATCCTTCTATCCTTTCCTTCCTTTCCCCTCCCCTCTTTCCTGCTATCCTTCCTTTTTCCTTCCTTCTCCCCTCCTTCCTTCCATCCATTCTTCCTTCTATCCTTCCCTTCCTTTCTTCTCCCCTCCTTCCTTCCATCCATTCTTTCTTCTATCCTTCCTTTCCTTTCTTCTTCCCTCCTTCCTTAGTTCCCTCCCTTCTTTCCTTTCCCTCCTTTCTGTATCAGTCCTTGCTCTCCTTGTCTCAGTCCCTCCATTCATTCCTTACCTTTTCCCCCTTCTTTCGTTCCTTTGGGGAGGGGGTTAAGGAAGAGGCCGGGAGGAGGTGGGAGGGGCACTGTCCCCGTTTGCTGCAGCGAAGTCCTCCAGAGGCCCCGGCTTCGGCGAAGACAGCGGCCTTCCTCCTCCTTTTAGCTCTTAATCAGCCAGCCCCGCTGTGGCTTTTTCTCTTTCCTGTGTCCCAGTCTATATATGTGTGTTTTGCGTGTGTATGTATGTATATATATGGATTTGTGCCTATGTGTACATATGTGTGTGTGTATATGTGAGTGTACTTATGTATATGTGTATATGTATATGCATGTATATGTGTGTACTTATGTATATGTGTGTTTTTGTATATGTATATGTGTGTATATGTGTAGATGTGTGTAAGTACAGATGTGTGTATGTATGTGTGCATGTGTATATTTCAGTGCATGTAGGCATGGTTTAGAACCCAAAAATAGCAAATCGAAAATCTAATGGGGGGGGGGATTTTTTTTGATTAGTAATAGAAAGACTTACAAAAAATTTTCCAAAAATTTCTAAAATGTAACTTAATTACTAACGAAATTTGTTAGTAGTTCGTATGCCAGCGCATGCGCGCATTCAGATGGTTTTGGCCTACAACTCCCAGAAATCCTAACAGCTGGTAAATTGGCTGGGATTTCTGGGAGTTGTAGGCCAAAACTTGAATAAATCACACTGAATTCTAGATGGGACTCTCCAAATAGGAAGGAGGGAGGGAAGGAGGGAGGGGGGTATTCTATTCTTGGAAGCAGCAAAAAAAAGGAGGAGGAGCCCCCCTCACTCCTCGCTGCCTCTCTCTCACCCCAATCCTGAGGGAGCGAGGGCCCAAGTTTGCCCAGGCTGGTCATATACCTACATTCCATGCACATGCAATAATACAGCAGTAATAACAATGGGTATAAGAAGAGGTAAAATTCAAACCGAAGTATTCTGACTGGTCCCTCCTCATGCGGTGCAAACGGGCTCTTCTCTGTGAGCCCGGAAAAGCCAGCATTTGGTGCTTGGGTGCACACACATACATATTCTTTGGGGGATTTGCTGCAGAATCTTCTCTATGAGCCCGGGATTCTGCAGCAAATCCCCCCCCCCCCAAGAATATGTATGTGTGTGCTCCCAAGAAGCAAACGCTGGCTTTTCCCGGGCTCACAGAGAAGAGCCCGTTTGCACCGCATGAGGAGGGACCAGTCAGAATACTTCAGTTTGAATTTTACCTCTTGTTATTGTTATTACTGCTGTATTATTGCATGTGCATGGAATGTAGGTATGACCAGTTGGATTACTTATAATATTAGGCACTTACAGTAGCATTCATTCTATTATACATTAGGTTGGTTTCTCACCCCAATACTCTTTGATGCTTTAGATCCTGGCAGGCAGGAGAGGCAGGGAAGCCTGGAAAAATGTAAACCAGAGGTTTACTCAGAAGTAAATCCACAAGGAGGGCACTTCATCCAAAGTGCCCTCCTTTGCAGATTTACTTCTGAGTAAACCTCTCTGTTTACATTTTTCCAGGCTTCCAGCCGAAAAGAAGGAGCTATAAAGAAAGTTTAGGGCTTGCCTTGCCATAATACTTATTGGCAAGGGAGGCGGGAGGGTGGTGAGAGAGAAGGAGGGTGCCCCCTTACGACCTAATAACGACACTTAAGAAAATCCTGGCCCCGGTTCTATAAAGAAAGTCCACTTCCTGGTTGGCGTTCCAGATGCGGAAATACTCAAAAGTAGCATTTCTTACGAATTTCTTACAAATCATTTCATTTTCATAACTTTTTTCTCATGCCTAATAGATAGATAGATAGATAGATAGATAGATAGATAGATAGATAGATAGAAGATATCATGAGACTGGAGAATAGTGAACAAATAGAATCAAAATATACAAATGAAATACATTTAAAACAATAAAAATATTTAAATAGCCTGAAAGCATTTCTTCAATTTGACAAGTTTAAAACAAGAGATGTGTGTTAAAACAATAAACAGCTTTAAAGTGCATCACTTATGGTAATTGCATTCATTAGAATTTTCAAGTCCTTTCTTCTTTGCTTTTGGTTTGGTGTGTATCTCAGGCAGTGCAGATGTTGGACTACATGATATTCTTGGCATTGTGAAAACAACCTTAAAAGACACCAGTTGACTCACATGTGACAGTATGAATAATCTATAAGCTCACTACAGGAAACCTGTGCTAACTGCATATGAATGCACTGAGTTTGATCTGTGATTTGTTTGTTATAACATACAGACCCAACAAGGGGCCAGTTTCCTTTCCAACAAGCCAGATGATTAACCATAGCACAAACTCTAGAATATTCCTCTATTTTTTTTATAGGAGAGACAAACAGAGATCTAATTTCTGTTGGATTCACATAAGCTAATGAACAAAGTACATCTGAGGGTTTGTTTAGCCACTACCACATCAATGGTAACAATTAACCAACATGCACCAACATTCTGGCTTCCCCTGATAATGTGAAAATCTCTTGCATTCTGGGTTGTATGAATTCAGAGTCAGAAATAAGTTCCACTGAGGTCAGAAGCTGTTGCTTTTTGGACCTTAGAGTGTTACGTGTCAAAGATGGAGTACTGGTTGTTTCTAATACATACATTTGCTTGTTTCTGAGAGTATAATTGGCCAAGTAGGACAGAGGGCCAATTATGCTCTTGCCAACAGGAGAGTATTAGAAATTACTTATGGCTATCCCCATTTGAGAATAAAATTGTGCTGGCGTTATATCCCCTGGCTGGAGGGGAATTGGCCCTGGTGTAACTTGGATCTGTCCTCTTCTCACTCCCTCTCTGCTCTTTTTTTGGCTCTTCTAGAAGCTGGCCTTATCCAGCAGAGTGGTTATTTTGGCAGATTGTTGTGTCAGCAAATCTTTGAGGTCAGATGGTAGCAAAATGTAATTTCTACCAGCAAAATAAGTTTGTGGCTGAATCTTAACTATCTAAAATGACACATTTTGCATTAGGATTCTGCTACACATTAGTTGCTTATATCCGAGAAATTCTGCAGAGATGTCCTGTACGTCATGCAGTGAGATTAATAGTTGTGCATACAAAGAGGATGTGAGCACGAGGGAGCAGCCAATAGAGTTAGTGCATCGGTGAAGTCTTGCACTCTGCCACAGTGCCTCTTGGAACCAGGCCTATGTCTCCTTATAGAACTGTGTATGGATATATGGTTGCAGTCCTGTAAGGAAAAATAGGGCATAGAAGACTGAACAAGAGCAGCAATGAAAGGAAAGGAAGATACAGAATTAAAGAAAAGTGGAAGTTTTCTGAGCTGCTAGGAGGCAGACAACAGTAGTAGCAGCTTGTAATTTCTGTGTCAATGAGCCTCTATCTGACTGGCAACCACCACTCAGAGGACCTTTTCACCGGCTGTCCAATAACTGTGGAACAACCTGTTGGTAGAGCTCCGGCAGCTAGATCAGCTGTCACAATTTAAGGCACAAGTGAAGACCTATCTCTTCTGGCAGGTCTACTCTGACGGTTTGAATGACAGATTTTAAACTTCCATTCTATGTTTCATTTGTGTATTTTAACATGAATTTTATATAAATATGTTTTAATATGTGTATTCTTCAGAGTATTTTTAAATGATTATGTGTTTTGATTATGCATTTTAGAAATGTTGTAACCCGCCTCAAACCATGAGGAGAGGTGAGTAAGAAATAAAATTATATTATTATTATTATTACTATTATTACATGAAACACAACATGATGAGTCTGTAGAAAACAAGATCACTCTGCTGGCTGCTGTATTGGATCACAAGTAGGACACTTCCCAAGTGTCTAGGACTGTGTGAAATATCAGCAAATAAGGCAAGTAGATCCCAGTAAGGTGGCCTTTTGCAACTGGAAGATGGTAATTTTGTCAGCGCGGATTGTGTTTAAGTGCAGGCCAAGGTCTTTAGGCACTGCACCCAGTGTGGTGATCATCACTGAGACCACCTTTACTGGCTTGTGCCAGAGTTGTTGTTGTTAGGCAGTGACAGTGCTCCAGGTTTTAGTCTGAATTGTAAATCACAGAGTCTCTTTAGATAGTAGGGTTCGGCAATTTGGCCAACTGCTTTAAAATCTAGACTAAAACCCAGAGTGGATTCGCCCCACTGACATCAAAACCACTAGCCATCAGGCTCCTAGGGTCCCTTCCATACTACATAAAATCACTGCTATGGTTCAACGTTAACTGTTACGGCAATACCTATGGTGATTGTGTGGAGAAAGAGTAAAATTCCCTGTCTGAACATATTAAATCTTCCTGCCTAAAGTAGTAATCCCAGGATTTCAAAGGATGGAACAATGGCGGTTGCAATGGAATCGTAATGCTATACCTGTATAGTTTGAAAGGCCTCTTTCCTTCCATCTTGACTCTTCCTGCTGATGCCCTATGCTAATTTAGATTGTGGACAAATGTTGCTCCTCCAGTTCCAAATTCATACTAACAATACAGTGAACAGTGAACTCTGTATATGAACAGCTGGGTGTATTTTGCTCTCCACAGTCTCAGCAAACAAGGAGACGGTTATGAGAATTACTCTTACCAAAGAATGGTAAACACTCCTGCTTCCATTAGAGCCATATACTGTTTCGAGACAGCTTACACACACGCACGCACGCACGCACACGAAAAACTGTGGAGCCAAACTGGATTTCAGCATATCCATTTCTGTAAGAGCTCTTCAGTTAAAATCACAGAATCAGAGGAGTGGAAAGGAACTGAAGATGGCCATGTTCCAACTTTTCCTTCCTGACGACAGCACAGAGCAGGTGAAAAGTGTTTCTCCACATAGGCTATAATTGTAAGGAAATTATGCATTTGGAATTGTTCAGATGCCAAGTGTTTCATGCATTCATTATGGACTCTAGCACAAGGAATTTACTTCAAGGCAAGACACATGTAGGAGTCAAAAGAAATATTACTGAATAATTAAAAAAATGGCAAAACAGATGGGTTTTCTAGAGCTTAGTTACAAGCAGAGTATGGGTAGATTACTTTAAGCATAATAACTAGAATCTCCCAACCAGCATAGTCACTCAATATTTTATATTTAAAAGATTTTTTTAAAATACCACTGCCCTTATTCTGCTCCTTTGTGTGGACTAATAACACACACATAAACACACTGTTCTACTCTACTTTTCGTAGATCATTTGCAAAATTCAGAGCAGAACAGCAATTGTTAATTTATTTTGCAGTTGACAGGCTTGAAATAGATGACTTTCTTTTCTAGCCCATCCTCAATGTACTATATCCCCCTGCCACGAAAACATATTTTGTTTGCTGCTAGAAACTGGTACCAAATGCTTCCCTCAGTGGGAGCTGAAGCTAGATTATATTGGCAACAGTGTTCATTGGTGGTTCTGCCTCTTACTTAATAATAATAATAATAATAATAATACTTTAATATTTGTGAGTCGCCCTCCACCAGTGGTGCTCCGGGCGACTTACATCATTTAAAAACCCTAAAAACAGCAATGTACAGCAGTTTAAAACAGATACATGTCTGAGGAAAGGCTCAGACATTCAGAGGTACCGATCAGGCCCCAAACGCTAGGCGGAAGAGCCAGGTCTTTAGGTCTGACCGGAATCTAGTTAGGGTCAGAGTGGCTCTGAGGGCAGGTGGCAATGAGTTCCAGATCCTGGGGGCCGCCACGGAAAAGGCTCTCCACTGGGTTTCCATCAGCCGAGCCTCTCGCACCCCAGGGATGGTCATGCGATCGCCATTTATGGCACGTGCTGGCCTCACGCTGCGTTGGACCGTCAGCCGGTCACTCAAGTAGGCTGGCCCAATATTGTGCTTTAAAGGTGAGCACCAGAAGTTTGTAGAGCACTCTGAACTCTAAGGGCAGCCAGTGGAGATCTTTTAACATAGGAGAAATGTGGTCCCTCACTGATGACCCAGAGATGAGTCTGGCCGCTGCGTTGTGGATGAGTTTCAGCCTCTTGGTTGTGGAGAGGGGGAGGCCCACATATAGGGCATTGCAATAATCAAGACGCGAGACAACGGTGGCATGTACCACGGTTCTCAGCGCCTCAGATGGTAGGTAGGGGGCCAGCCGTCGGGCCCTACGGAGATGGAAAAAGGCGCCTTCATGGGCTCACTCCAAATAGTTTCTCCAGTTAAGTACCTTTTCCACAGGAATGGAAGACAGAGCTTTCTGTCACTTAAGCACTGACAAAACCAAGAAAATATCTCCCCAGAAAGAAGGGGAAAAGTGAATGAAGATTTCTATAATACCTACATATGCAAATATTAATATGTATAGATCCGAATTTAGATGTGATTGCTAGGAATAAAACAAAATTACACAGAGATTCGTTCTGATGGGAAGGACTGTGTCAAGCAACCCTTTCACTGCAGAATGATAGTACCATTATTCCACTTTAACTGCCATGGCTGAATCCTATGGGATTCTGGAATCTATACTTTAGTGAGGTACTAAAGGATTTTTCAGAGGGCTCACCCAGACAGGGCCCAAAATGTGCAGGCTTGCGCACTTTTACCAAAGGCATCCAAATTACACCTCCAATATAATCAAATTCATTTTGGACAAAGCAGGAGAACACTGCTATATTTATACCATCCTGAGTCCCCCTTCGGGGGTTGAGAAATGACGGGATATACAGTAAATACGAGAAATAAATAAATTATTTCAAATTAATTAGGTACTGGATTAGACCCAGGTCTTCCTGAAAGACCCGGATCTAATCCAGTATGGGCTGTGCATGGACTGTCCCCTTGGTAGTCCTGGGAATAAAACAGCCCTCTCAGCTTTTCTGGGCTGAATCAGCCTGGAAAACCCATAGGGCTGTAACCACCTCCACTTCTTTTTTAAATGGAGTTTTTAAGGGGTTTGGGGAAAGAGGTTAGAGTGTCTAGGTGTTCTCCCAGAAGGTACCGGGAGTGCATCTAGACACCCAGTTGCAAAAGTGTAGGCTTTCACGTTGGTGTAGGGACAGAAGTCTGTCCCGACTTGGGTTTTTTAAACCCAGAACTGTCTTGCTCTTGGTACTTTTCACACATTTTACAAATATAAAGTATTTATTTTTTTAAAAATAGACTCTGATAAGCCTATCTCTTTAATCAATCAAGATTCTAAATTATTTACAACTATTTTAGGGGTCCTTATTGAAGATCTATATAGTTGCTTTTAGTCCCCTTTGGGGGGGGGGTTAAAGTGGGGTATAAATAAATATAATAACAATCTATATGGAAAGAAGATCTGTTTGGTCTCCTCCATTACTGGCAAATAGCAGATCCAATCCATATTGTTTTTAATGTAGAACATAATTATTCCCTCTTCAAATATAAAAATATGGTTCCTTTGTCTGGATCAAGGCATTTGATAAATGAGAATGGGAGTTCATCTTAGACCAGTGGTTCCTAAGCTATATTTTTACTAGGGACCACTTTGAGCAGGGACCACTTGTGTCAGCGCCGCTTGACCCGTTTGTTGCCCTAACGGACCAAGCCTCGCGCGCCATCAGATAAGAGCAGCATCTGGCGGGCTTTGAACTGGAACCGCCCTTTGAAGTGCCAGGCACCTTTCCTGAACTTTGATATGCGGAGGGCGGATGGTCAAGCCAAGGGAGGGAGGGGCCAGCTGGGGGGCGGGCCAGGGAGGGTTTTTGAAGAGACTGTTGCGCGGGAAGACTTTAATCTATCTTTGCTTACCCCGGATTAAGGACCTATTAAACTGCTTATCCTTCAACCCCGTTTGGAGTGAGCGTGGTTCATTAGACCCCCTTGCCGAGCTGACATAAAGATAGACTCACCAACTTCTACGGCCGTGAAAACCTTCCGACCGTAGCCACCTTACGAGATGTCCCAAGCTGAGATGGAACTCCTCGCCAACCTGCACCCAGAGGAGTTGGGTGAGGAGGAGGAGGCCGAGGAGGATGGAGAGGGAGAAGGAGACGAGGCCGGAGACGGAGCCCCGAGGGCAGAACCCCAGGTTGTGATCTTGGGGATGGAGGACGAGACGCCACGGCTCCCCGCCACGGCAGCGAGAGACGTGACCCGGCGCAAGAAGCCGCCGCGGTCCGGAGAGAGGGATCCAGCCCTGAACAGTGATTTCCCCTGTCCAGCGGAGTTACGGCTGGAGGTGCAGGTGTTCGCGCTGACCGAGGCGGTGCAGAAGCTCCAGTCCCAGATGGAGTTGTTACTGAGCAAGCCGGAGGAGTTGCCGTGGGCCCTCCCCGACGCCCGACCCCGGGATCGGGGATCGAGCCGAGCATGGGAGCGGCCAGGCCGTCCGTCAGGGAGAGTGACTTTCCGAGACAGTGGAGATGACTTCATCCCGCCGAGGGGAGCTTCCACGTTCAACCTGGGCCAGGCCGACCAGAGCCAGGAGATGGCGGGAAGCCAAAGGGAGCTGAAGGTAACGTTCGACGGGGAACCGTGCCAGCTCTCATACTTTGTTACGAACGTGCAGAACTTTATGCTGGATTACGGGGATTCATTCCCCTCAGAAGGGGCCAAGGTGCGGGCTGTGGGGGCCAACCTGAAAGAGGCCGCGGCCAATTGGCTGGTGCAGATGACTGACATTCAAGCCCCGCAGCTGAGGCGGCTGGACATTTTCTTAGAAGCCCTGCAAACCCGGTTCCGGGACCCCCTAGCCGGCGAGAAAGCCAAAGCCCAGCTGAAAAGGATCTACCAAGGCCAGAGATCTGTCTCCGAGTATGCCCTGAGCTTCAAGGCGCTGGCAGGGAAGATCCGGGACTGGTCCGCAGTCACAAAGCTGGAATGCTTTAAAGCCGGCCTAAGGTCAGACATCCTGGAGTGGGCCATGCATCGGGGAAACCCCGAAACCCCCGAGGATTGGATAGTCTCCGCGGGGAGAGTGGAGTGTGACATGGAGCAGATGCCGCACCGCTATCGGGAAGGCGGGAGAGCCCGAGGAGCAGGCCCGACGGGGAGGCCGGGGACAGCCCGGAAAGCATCGCCGAGAGCCCGGTCAAGCAGCCGGGAAGGCCACAAGGGGAAGAGAGGAGCATGCTTCTCGTGCGGCCGGGAAGGCCACCGGGCGGCCGATTGTCGCCGGAAGGGCCTCCCACCCAAGCCAGAGAAAGCGCCAGAGGCCAAGCCGACCCAGCAGGCCAAAAACCCCGTCCGAGGCAAGGCCGCGGCAGCTGCCGAAACCGCACGGGCACCCCGGAGCCTGCGAGAAGCGGATGAGCTGGAGCTGGAGACGGAGGAGAGCGACCCCGAATGGCTGGCGGGAAACGCGAACGATCTGCTGTAGACGCCAGGCGGCAGGTCCAGACCCCTCAGGGCGGTGAGTCTGATCCCCTTGGTTGTGACACGTATAGATTTGATGTCAAGTTATGGAACCCAGAGGGGCCCCACATCATAGAGACAGTGGCCATGTTAGATAGCGGGTGCACCCGGTGCCTGATGTCCCCCCAATTGGCGAAGCAACTGGGGATAAAGCCCCAAGCCTTGATAGAGCAGATCCTCTTCTCCCAACTGGATGGGTCCCCGGCCAATGGGAAGCCTGCTACCCACAAGACGGGGGAGCTGAGAGTCCAAATTGGGACCCACCAGGAGACCCTGAGATTCGTGATCTCTGCCATGGCACACCAGCCCGTCATCCTGGGGGCCCCCTGGCTACGCGCCCAAAACCCACAGATCAATTGGGAGACGGGAGCGGTGAAGTTCCGAGACGGAGAGGCGAGGGTAAGAATAGATGACCCCAACGAAGGCGAAGCCCCAGGCCGAGAGGAAGCCAGAGTGGGGGCAGCAGAGAGCCAACCCCATAGCATCCCGCGAGAGTATGAGGATTTGGAGGAGGTCTTTAGCGAGCGGGAAAGTGACCAGCTACCCCCCCACCGGAAGTTAGACTGTGCGATTGAAATTGAAAAGGGCGCGAAGCTGCCAAGTCTAAAGTTATACGCCCTGTCCGAACCGGAAAGGAAGGCGCTAAGGGAATTCATTGACAAGAACATGGACAGAGGTTTTATTGAAAAATCTACGAGCCCGTTGGCGGCGCCGGTGCTGTTCCGCCCCAAGGCGGATGGCACCCTTCGTCTGTGTGTGGACTACCGAGGCCTTAACGCCATCAGCGCATCGAGCCCCTACCCGTTGCCCCTGATGTCGGAGATACTGGCCCAGCTGGGGGGCACCCGCTTCTTCACCAAGCTGGACATCCGGGAGGCGTTTTACCGTACACGGGTGAGGGACGAGGACTGCTGGAAGACGGCGTTCAACTGCCACCTAGGGCAGTACCAGTTCTGGGTCACGCCGTTCGGACTAAAAGGCGCCCCAAAATATTTCAACAGTTTATCAATGAGATCTTCAGGGACTTGCTATACAAAGGTGTTCTAGTCTACCTGGATGACGTGTTGATCTACTCGACGTCAGAAGCCGAGCATGTCGAGCTGACTCGAGAGGTCCTCCGTCGGTTGCGAGAGAACCAGCTCTTCGTCAAGCTCTCCAAATGTGAGTTTCATAGACAAGAACTGGACTACTTGGGGTACCGCATCTCCACGCGAGGCCTTGCCATGGACCCAAATAAGATACAAGATGTGCTAGTGTGGGAGGCCCCCCAAACCCGGCGACAGCTGCAAGCCTTCCTTGGATGCGCCAACTTCTATCGACAGTTCATCCGGAACTTTGCCGAAATGGCGCTCCCCCTGACTGAACTGCTAAAGACTAAGGGCCTAGGGGAGACAAAGAAAGCAAAGTCCCCGAGCACCAAGTTAAAGTGGACGCCGCAGTGCCAGGAAGCCTTCGACAGCCTTAAACGGTGCTTCACCAGTCAGCCACTGCTGATGCATCCCCAAGCCGACCGCCCGTTGACAGTGCAGTGTGACGCCTCCGAGGCGGCCTACGGAGCGGTGCTCCTGCAGCGGGATGAGGACGGCACCCTTCGGCCGTGCGCCTACCTCTCCAAGAAGTTAACGGAGACGGAAAAATGTTGGCATGTGTGGGAAAAGGAGTTGTTCGTGGTCCAGGCCGCGCTGAGCCATTGGAGACACTTCCTGGAAGGCACCGCTTTGCCATTTGAGGTGTGGACAGACCACAAGAACCTACAAGCACTACAATCCCCACAAAGGCTCAACGCCAAGCAACTGAGATGGGCGCAGTTCTTCAGCCGCTTCAACTTTGAACTAAAGTACCTGCCCGGGGCAAAGAACGTACTTGCCGACACCCTGTCCAGGATGCCAGAGGCCGACTACTCGGCGCCGGAGGAAGTGGGCACAGTGTTCACCAAGCGCCAACTGGGCCTGGTGGCCCGCACCCGGGCAGCCGCCAAGTCGCCGAAGCCTGCGGTCCCCGGAACTCTTGGTCGATTAAGCAGCCGCTTATGGAGGTGACGCCTGGCTTAAGGAGCACCAGGACGACCTCACCCAGGCAGGAGGAATCTGGTACTATAAGGACAAGCTATACGTCCCGCAGACCCAGAGGGGCCAAATCCTGGGCCAGGCCCACGATTCCAAGCTGTCAGGCCACTTCAGCCTCACCAAGACCCTGAAGCTGTTAGCACACCAGTTCTGGTGGCCGGCGATGCGAAAGGACACTAATGACTATATCTCCGAATGCGAGGTCTGCGCGAAGAACAAACCAAAGACGGGCCGGCCCACGGGGTTGTTGCAGCCAGTAGCCGATCTAGCCGAGCCCTGGAGCGAGATCGCCATAGACTTCGTGGTCGACCTTCCCACCCAGCGGAGGGTACACCACCATCTGGACGGTGGTGGACCTCTTCTCTAAACAGGCCCACCGTCCCCCTTCGACGGCTCCCCACGGCCCCTGAGTTGTGTCGCCTGTTCACGCACCACGTCTTCTGACTCCATGGTTGTGGACTCCGCGTCGTGAGTGACCGCGGGCCGCAGTTCACGTCGAAGTTCTGGAAGGCGTTCCTGGCGGGGCTGGGGTCACGTCGGGCCCTGAGCACCGCTTTCCACCCGGAGACGGACGGGGCGACGGAGAGGGTCTAACGAACCCTACAACAATACCTCAGGTGTTACTCCACCTACCAGCAGGACAACTGGGCTGAGCTGCTGGACATCGCGGAGTGCTGCTACAACAACTCCGAACATTCCTCGACGGGGGCCTCCCCCTTCCGGGTCGTCTCTGGCCGAGACTTTCCTCCCTTCCCAGCGGCGGCCCCGGCGACAGACTCGGCCGTGCCGCCGACCGACTGGGGTGCCAAAGTTGCTGCCGCTTGGCCGCAAATCCAAGCTGCCCTCCGCCAGGCCCGGGACTCCTACAAATTGTACGCCGACAAGAAAAGGGGCCCCCAACCCACGTATGCTGTCAGGGACCGTGTGTTCCTGTCCACCAAGCACCTCAAGTCTACACAGCAGTCTCGCAAGTTTGCAAATAAGTTCGTGGGGCCCCTCCAGGTTGTGGAAGTTGTTAACCCCGTGGCGGTTAAGCTGGACCTCCCGCACACCTGGCGCAAGGTCCACCCAGTTTTCCATGTGAGCCTGCTCAAGAAAGCAGTGTCCGACTCCGGGTGGTCCGTGTTGGAAGACGCTCCGGTGCCGATCATGGTGGGGGCCCACACTCATATTGAGATTCGGGAAATTCTGGACTCGCGGCGCCACAAGGGCCGCCTCAGCTACTTAGTAAAATGGACTGCCAAGGACCTACAACCCGAGTGGGTGCTGACCCAGCACGTGAGGGCCCCCAAACTGCTGAAAGCCTTCCATGCCGCCTTCCCAGCCAAGCCGGGGCCCTGATTTTCTCCCTCCCCTTTGTTCTTCTCTCCCTTGCAGGTGGCCGCTTCTCGGAGGGGGGCGCTATGTCAGCGCCGCTTGACCCATTTGTTGCCCTAACGGACCAAGCCTCGCGCGCCATCAGATAAGAGCAGCATCTGGCGGGCTTTGAACTGGAACCGCCCTTTGAAGTGCCAGGCACCTTTCCTGAACTTTGATATGCGGAGGGCCGGATGGTCAAGCCAAGAGAGGGAGGGGCCCAGCAGGGGGGCGGGCCGGGGAGGGTTTTGAAGAGACTGTTGCGCGGGAAGACTTTAGTCTATCTTTGCTTACCCTGGATTAAGGACCTATTAAACTGCTTATCCTTCAACCCCGTTTGGAGTGAGCCTGGTTCATTAGACCCCCCTTGCCGGAGCTGACA